>OU342739.1:557520113-558235777 GCA_910589765.1 Avena atlantica | reverse complement strand
TTTTATGGATGGAAATGAACATTTAGGATGTCATCTTAAGAAATACATTTATGGATTAAAGCAAGCCTCAAGGCAATGGTATTTCAAGTTTTATCAAGTCATACAGAATTTTGGTTTCAAGGAGAATGAAGTGGACAATTGCATTTATGTGAAGTTCAGGGGGAGCAACTTTGTCTTCCAGATACTGTATGTTGATGATGACATACTCTTATCCAGTAGCGATAAGAATATGTTGCTGGAAACTAAAAGGCTTCTCTCTTCAAAGTTTGACATGAAAGATCTTGGTGAATCCTCTTATGTCTTAGGCATTCCAATTTATAGAGATAGATCCAGAGGAATCTTGGGGCTATCACAAAGAGCGTATTTGAGAAGATACTCAAAAGGTAAAATATGCATAAGTGCTCCTCCCGCCTGCTCCTATTGTCAAGGGAGATAAGTTTGGGACTTCCTAGTGCCCAAGTAATGATTATGAATATGTGTAGATGAAGTCAGTTCCTTATTCTTTAATTATTTCATAACCGGTATGCTTGGCAGATATCTAATCCAGGATTGGATCACTGCAAGGCACCAAAGGTCTCATGCTCACATATAAGAGAATTGATAACCTCTAGGTGGTGGGTTATTCCGATGCTGATTTTTAGGGGTGTGTTGACACTAAGAAATCCACATTGGGTTATATATTCACCCTAGCATAAGGAGCTATTTCTTGTAAAATCACCAAGCAAAGTGTTACTACATCATCAACAATGCAGGCAGAGTTTGTAGCATGTTATGAGGCAACCAGATAGATAGTATGGCTGAAGAATTTTATTCCGGGTTTAAGGGTGATTGACAATATATCTTAGCCGCTCACTCTTTTTGCTATAATCAACCCGTAGTGATCTACTCGAGTAACAACAAGTCAAGTGACACTGCCAAACACATTGACATCAAGTATCATGTTGTGAAAGATAGAATCCCGGATCAGGCAATAAGTATTAAGCACATAAGGACTAACATAATGTTAACGGATCCACTCAAGAAAGGCTTGCCACCTAGTGTGTTTAAAGAGAACGTTGGTAGCATGGGATTGTCAGAAAGTTTTTTATCCTGGAATTGGGACCATTATGACACCATCTCCCTATAAGTCTAAGAAGGGTTCTTTTCTTTGATGGAATGATGTATTGTAGTCAATTAGTTTAATGGTACTTAATTGACCATTGTAATTTATTGTCTCTGTATAAGTTTTAACAAAGAGCTGAGCTCATAAGTTTGTAATAAGTATAAGTTTATGGAGATCCTAAGTTAAAGAAGTTTTGTTTTGAAATAAAGTGGTGTATTGTAGTAAACTGGGTTCTGCGGTACTATATAACCATTGTAATTCTGTTGTCTCATATGCTTTTGTTGAGAAATGGGCTTATAAAGTTTATCCTTACTATCAAGGGGGAGAATGTTGGATATAAGTGATCTACAGTGATCTAGAGGTTGATGTGATTAATCTAAGGCAAATTAAGGTCATTTAAGGGGTTGTTATTTACAGCCATTGGATGCCCTGATCAGGGGCATCCTGACCATCCATTTAGGGTGTTGATTACCCTGATGCAGGTCCTTTAAAAGGGGCTCTAGGGTTTGAGTTGAGCTGACTCTCACACGGTTCTCTCTCTCTCTCTCTCTCTCTCTCTCTCTCTCTCTCTCTCTCTCTCTCTCTTTCTCTCTCTCCCTGCTTACTGATCAAGCTAGAACTGAAAGCACCAGGAAGAACTACTCACTGCTGAAGATCAAGAACATCAGGAGAAGAAGGATCAAGAGGAGGCCACGGCTGAACCTCCAAATCAAGGTACATATACCTGATCCACTTTTCGTGGCTCAAATCTTGAGCTAGTTGATCCTAAGAGATCCTAACACAACCCACACATCTTCAGTGTACACAAGACTACAAGTACAACAAACCCGACAAATCTTCTTGTGAGATCGATAACAGATACACCACTTTGAATTTTCGATATAGAATGTGTCACCTTTGTATTTTTTCATATGCAACTAAACAAAATTAAGTTTGTTATAAAGATAAATTCAAAGGCTTTGTTTTGACAATGATTCTATAGCTTTATGTTTGCCCGAGCAATGTGACATGGTCGAGGCATGCACGGACAGGCATGCAACAACGACGCTGCATCCAAGATGGGGGAGGTAGGCGCTATATTAGACTCGGCGTTTCGCGACTACTCCCTCTATCCCCATATAATCTACATTCTGCAAATTTTAAGACAAATTAGCAAGTCCTGTAATAGTACTACTTAGATATATAAACAACCAATCCAAGCTAAATTAAAATTAATGACATCGAGTAGAGAGAGCAAAGACTGATCCATTTTGTGTTGTTGATTACTGATAATATAATTAATGTCTAAAACTTAGAATGTAAATTAATATGGAACAAAAATTTAGTTTAGAACTGTAGATTATTGTGGAATGGAGGCATTTCGTGGATAGCTTGCATGTGCATCCCCTCATGAAGGACTTAAATGTATGATATATAGAGAGCGCTATTTTGAATGGTTCAAAATAATGATCCGTTTTTAACAAGTTGGTAATCTGTAACAATCGAATTTCTATGTTGAAGACTATGTTTCTCTATAGATCGTGGTGTATTACAGACAGAGCTGGCAAACCTAGTACATCGTTGCTTCTAAGAGACAACATATAGGTAGTAATACTAATATGTATCTAAAGAGACACATATTCACATAACTCACTAAACGTATCTCTACTTTTCGCAAGAGAGAAGAAAAGCATACTATGTCTGTCCAATGAAAGTTCTGGTGTGCAGCATTGCTTTAATGACAATGGTATAGAACATATCTAGCAGATCTGTCTCATATAGTGCTCATCTCAAATGTGAATGTGCTCTGTACGCACAGAGCCACCCTGCACGCCATTCTGCTGCAATGGATCAGGTGCTCCTTCTGGAGCATTTTGTCCGTTCACATAGACTCCCTGCGAATCGTCAATGTCGGCTTCACTGAGGGGTTGTTGATCAGGACTAGGGTTGTCACTCATACCATTCTGTAACAGATTTGTATCATCGTCGTCACCATTATAGCTGGCGCTTTCCACATCAGCATTTCTCAAACTGGTGCATTTGGCATAAACCCTCCTCGCAATGCTTATCAGAAGCATGAGAGTCGAAATGGAACCCGTGACGACAAAGAGACCAGAGAAGCTTTGTAAAGTCAGAGGCCCGGAATCAGTGTCTGGAACCGTGCCATCACCTATCGGCGTTGAAGATCCTCCAAACCATTTCTCTTCAATTTTTGATGCCCCATTCTCTCCGGTTAGTTTCAGGATGGCAATCGAAAGATTATGCACGAGTGGAGAACCAAGATGAAATGCCTGAAGAGATATGAAGATGATGTTAGGAACTAATTTTGCCGCAAGAATGAAGCATAATGCTGCAAGGACAAAACCTGAATATACATATACAAAAGGCATTAGGTCGAGTAGCTTACAAACCCAAATCCAGGAGTCTTGTATATGGACCCGAGCATCCTAAATTCCTTTTTGTACTGACGATCAGAGAGGAATGAAGTTAAATAGGGGATCTCATCGACGATAGCCGACACCCCTCCATTCTTTGAGCCTAGACGCAAAGCTTCAGCATATTCTTCTTTCGTCGTGTAGTTTATTAACCTATCTGCACTGAATTTATGATTCATCAAGAAGGACTGTACAAATGACTCATTTTGGTATCCTACAAAGTCGCCACTGCGCTGGAGCTGGTCCAGATCTGTCACCAAAGGTCGAAGCCTCTTTGCGGTCAAGATAGATGACAAGCTTGCTGTATAGCTCTGTACTAGAATCAACACTACAAAACACCATATCACCACGACCATTTTGATAAGGGGCTTCTAATACTCTGACCTGTGTATGGAATAACCAATGTGGAGAGATTCTATTAATTTCAGAAATATGGTAAATAATCAAACACTTCAAGAAGGTTAAGCTTGCAACACTGACCATGAGAAAAAGTCAAAGTAGAGAAAATAAAGTAGAGGGCAGTACTACACTGTCTCAAACTTGACCCTTGGTAGTCTTGATTTCTTGGCAGTTCAATCATCCACACAACAAAGGCAGTGTATAAGAAGAAGAGTAGGCTTGCAACCAAAGCCACCCATTTAGTGGCTTCACAAATGTCCAACGGATTGTACTTGGTTCATCCTCGGCGAGAACAAGCATAGAGACACTGGACTGTGTGTATGGCATTGTAAAGTCCGTGCCATTGACCCGTTCTGCGGTTATGGTGACGTCGCCTACTGCAGCAGCATACGCCTATTTATCCGCAAGTGTATTAGCAGAGATTAAAATATACTCCCTCCGTTTCAAAATATAAGATGTTTTAGGTTTGTGAAGAAAATGAATCTAGACTTGTTTTAGTATGTAGGTTCACTCAACTTTAGGATGAATCTACATATCAAAAAAGTCTAAATTCATTTTTTTTACAAACCTAAAACATCTTATATTTTGAAACGGAGGGAGTATTTAGGAACTATCATAAAATCTTGTAAGAGGACGAGAAGAAAGTGTGCGAGAGTAAGCCTCACCCCTGAAGATACGTTGCCTACTAGCTCATCATAGGTCTCGTGGAAAACAGAATAGCCATAGCATGGACTAGGTTGTAATGTCCCCATAGAAGCCTCGAAGATATCGATGCTGTATCCGGTGAGGTTATTAGGATCAGTAGCATCCACAAATTCTTTAAAACCATATTTCATTGGCACGGCAATGTTCATATGCGGACCTTCGCAATTCTCGCTTGTTTTTCTTCTATCCAAATTTATGCCATTTCTTTTATCAGTCTTCAGATCAAGAAATGTTATACTGTCACTTCCAAGTGTGAAGCCAAACTTTGGACGGCCTCCAGAAGCTGTTACAGGATCTTCCAGCCAGAATGTACACGATGTTGGAGAAGCGCTGGAGAAGGTGATAATTGGGATATGGTTGCGGTGGCGGCCCAACTGGAAGACTTGATCCACTTCGGTCAGTGTGTGAGGGCCCCAGATGATGGCTTGCACTCGGGCATTCTTGATCAGATCTTCGGCTGCAGAGCTCATATGGAACATAAAATTAGACCACATGTTTGTTGAAGTGTATAAGTGGATTGCACTAGCCCTTTTCATTAGTTCGAACTTTTGGTTGCGTTGGCTAGTGCATGAAGCTTGACATGGTATCAGAGTCTAAGGTCTCGAGTTCGAGTCCTGATTTTCGCAATTTATCCTAAAGTTACTGTTGACCCCTCTGTGTCCACGTATAGGTCTCTTGAGTCATACGTGAGTTTCGCGCGCCGTCGCTCTCTTCCGGTTGCACGTGATGACTTCTCCCCGTCACACGTGAGAAGGGGTGTTGAAGTGTATAAGCGGATTGCACTAGCCCTTTTCATCAGTTCGGACTTTTGGTTACGTTGGCTAGTGCATGAAGCTTGACAATGTTGATGTGTTTGATTACATTTTTTCAACCTAGTTACTAGATTACTATCACCTAATTACCAGGTAGAGTCAGTTTGGTTAGTAGATTAAAATCAAATAGTTACTAGGTTTTCTGCACTTCACTTCTCACCAATGGTAAGCCATCTTTTACATGTTTAGAGTGGATCTAATACCCACTCTAGAGACATGTTTATCATCGCTCACGGAAAACATGTAAAAAAATGTTAGGTAACTGTGTATTATTTGGGATTGTTAACTAGTAACGTAGTAGCTATGTTATAACAACCTGGCAGCTGATGGCGATTTTCTTCTCGTCAAAATATATTAATCTAAAGTGCATGTTGATATGAACCCAAAGATGTAAGCAGATTAATGTTAAAAATATGATTTATTTTGAATTTTTGCATTGGGCAATTAAAGCGGATAATATCAGCATGATGTGGCAATATTCTCTGCATCATGCAGGATGCTAGCCTCGGTCGTCCTTATAGGTACGATTTCTAACGTTAAGGTGTCGAATAGAAGGAAGTTTCTCCGACACAGACCCTTGTTAGAATAATGAAATATAAAAAGTAGTATCTAATTCATCTAGCAATCATGTCTAATTATTCTGACAACTAGAACCTATTTAATCTGACAATTACTAGTATGGCAACAAGGACCTAATTAATCTGAAAACTAGGACCTAAATAATATGGCAATTAGCAACACTACAAACCGTTTTCTGATATGAATGGGTATATGGGCTGCATGATGTTTATGGTCCACTTACGCCATCAGCTTCTTCTTTTTATCGTGTTCTAGTGGTAGATCTTAGCAAAACTTTTGGACTAAAAAACATTTAGCTAACATGAGACATCAACAAATGATGTGATGATATCTAATAAATATGAAAATGGAACGCATAAAGGGGAGCTTCTTTTAAGAGAAAGCGAATAACAAAATAGGGCTGATATTTACTATGGGATCTCACAATTTGGCCTAACAAGTCCTATCGTTGTGCTTGTTTACATTGGCCTAGCTAGAGGACACATCGTCTCGGTCGGTTTTGCTTACACACGCAGACGGCACCGCCACCGCACGGGATACTAGGATATGACGCCGTCCCCGTGGCGGCCACATAGTAGTCCTTTATATTGTATTGAGCGTTAAGTTGTTTGCTAATACTAAACACTAAAAGATGTCCACGTTCAGTTCAGTTACCAGCATGGTCTGTAGTAGCGCGATCCCCGTGGGAATCCATCACGCGAAGCTCCACCCGTGTGGCATATCTCGGGTGCTTGAGATTGAAGTCGTGCAACGCCGTGGAAATGCAAGCGTTTCTTTTCCTTCCCACGGCGCTACTCAGGTCCAACACCACGCCCACCTGCACCGGCGCCGCCACCGCCTCCGTCACTGCCGTGGGTGACAACCCTGCGGCAGTGCTCGAAAGCACGAGCAAACACATGAAGACCAGCGAGCGCCTTGTTGGGCGCTCCATGGGCTTATTGCTTGTTGTTCAATTCGTTTACCGTGTACGATGATCAGCGATCTAACTGGTTTAATAACAACTGTCACACACAGACACATACTTATATGTGCACGACGTAGCTGAGCCAGAGGAAAGGGATGGCTGGTGGCGAAATTACCAGGAAAGTTCCGACTGCTAGTGATATCTAGCCGGCCGGTCGATCACGAAGGTTAATCGTTTCATCCTATGTTCTTGTGAGAATGACATGCATGCATGTATAATCATAATCAATGTGGTACTGTGTGTCTATTGGAGAAGAAAATACAGTTCTTATATATCTTCGTTTGATCAATTCCTACAGCAGATGGAAGTTGCGAAACAATGTGGCATCCCTCTTCAATCCTGGATAGGTCAATGCTCCAGTGTATATAATATATGCATCCACGATGACTTCAAGTCAACCTACTCTTGGCAAGCAAGTATGCTAGCTAGCTGGAGGCACGTAGTATAGATTTCCTAAGAATAAATCATGAATCGAACAAGTATGTGAGCCAGGTTTAACTGCATGCATTGTTGCATTAACAAAAGAGTATGTCGCTAGCAACATTTCTCCCACGAAATACTTTGGTTAATTCTATACGGAAGCTGCCGGCCGGCCTATACGTGAGTGAAGAATGAGTTAGTAAGTCCAGGCATACGAGACTATGCTATATAGTTTTGGCGTAGTTTCGGATTTGAATTTTGTTTACGGGAAGGAGAGGGTAAGGGTGGGCAAAAACTGAAACCAGCCAAACCGGTCAAACCGGAAAGTTGAAGTCTAGTTTATTTTCCTTAACAAATGAAATCAAAAGTTTGGATGTAGTACAAATATTTGTACTAGCCCAAACCAGCCAAACTGTGTGTATGCACATGCTTAGGAGAGGGGGGCAAGAAAGAGAAAAGCTATTATCTTTTTTTTGTGAAATGAGAAAAGCAATCATTTTAACTAAATTTATCTCTAGGTTCAGTGAACCTGTGCCAACTAATTTGGATTAGAAGGAGTGGTGAGTTTCTTGCTAACAACCAACAGTTTATTTTTTGGGGCAACTGGAAGGAGCTCTGCCTTTTTATTAGAGAGAGATAGAAAAACATCTCCAATATTACAACGGGCATGTTTTTGATTATGGTGTAAACATGTCGAAATCACTGCAATTAAATACACGGAGCCTAATCAGGTTCCGGTGGAATGGCGGGCTCGAAAGCCGCAAAAGCACGCTCGCGCTGCCGGATATCCTCCCTAGTGATGTCGACGACCTCCACGTTGGTTTGGCGCCGGCTAGTGAAGATTGGCCTATTTCGTTCTTTCCACGCGTTCCAAAATACATATAGCAGCAGTCCACTAACTTTTATTTTCTCGCTCGTGGGCTGGACCGTGATCATGTTGCCCACCATTCTGAGATGGAAGGGAAGCCATGCCCGGAGTTTCCTCCCAAGGCAGCGTTGTCATGCCTGTATCAGATTCCATATCACCTTGTGTAGGGACAGTCTTTACAGAGGTGGGTCGCAGTCCCCCCCCCCCCCCCCCCCCCCCCCCCCCGCCATAACACGCATATAGGGTCATGGGTCCAATTCCTAATATCCAGATTGCATCGCGAGCCAGGCGAAGAGTTTACATTTCTGTTCTGCGTGCACGTCCCATATTTTCAGAGCTTTGAACTTGGGGAAGCTGTCATGAAACTGCGCGTGATAGGCCGAATTGGCGCTGTAAGATTCGTCCGCGGTTAGAGTCTAGGTGATGAGTCATATTGGCCTTGAGTAAGATGCGTGTCTTGAATGATGTCACATATCTTGAGGTACTCGTTGAGATGCATAGGAGTCTAAAGTCTAGAGATTGAGCGGACCCAATTGTCGCTCGCTAATTCTTTGGCAACACTTTTTTCTGGTGGCAATTTTGAAAAGTTCAGACGTCCATAAGCGACTAGGTCCTAGTGTGGACCAGTTGTCGTGCCAGAAAGATGTGGTCTCTCCATCCCCCGACGTGATCTTCGTGCATGCCCTGAAGAGGTCCATGTCAGCGGTGTCGCAGGGGGAGTTTTGACCCCACCCAGGTGCGTTGCGGGTCTTTCCACTGTAGCCATGGCCATCGAAGTCTGAGGGCACGCCCCAATCTCTGAAGGTCAGGCATTCCGAGGCCGCCAAGTTTCCTAGGTCTGCAAAGCGTCTTCCAGCTTATGAGGGCTTTTCCTTGTGCTACGTGCTCGCCTTCGTCTCCAGCCCAGACAAAATTTCTCGCGATCCGAATGATCTTGTCTCTAGCCCACTTCGTGAGAGGGATGACAGTCGCGTGGTAGACAGAGATGGCCATGAGAACCGACTTCATGAGGGTGACTCTTCCAGGCCTCGCAAGATTTCCCCGCATCCATCTAGGAAGCTTAGCATCCGTTTTGTCGATGAGGGGTTAAAGGTCGACCTTTCGGAGATGCCTGAAGTGCAGTGGTAGACATAAATATTTCCTCGGGAAGTTGGCAATCCTAGCAGGAAAATTCAAGAGGATGTCTGTTAAATTCAATTGGCCGCATCTTATAGGGAAGACCTCAGTCTTGCTCAAGTTGGTGACAAGGCCACTGGCTTTTCCAAAGTAGTCTAGAATGGAGCTAATGGCTTGAATTTCTTCTTTTATTGGGTTTACAAAAATTCCGACATCGTCCGCGTAGAGAGATATTCGGCATCAAGGCACACACGATCTGATCTGGGAGAGGATTCCTCTGTGAGTCATGATGGAAAGGAGGCGTTGTAGGGGGTCAATTGTAACATACTACCTTTTTCTGTGTAATATAAATAAGATGTGTTTGAGCATTTCATGCATGCACTACACTTGCATTTTGGTTTAATCAAGAAAGAACAAATCAAACCCTAAACCCTAACTTCCCCCTCTATTTGAAAACCATTCAAGTGAGTTTTGTATTTAAACAACTAACTACATGAGTTGAGCCCAAAGTGTAAAAGGGGTCTCACACTATTTCTTATACTTAATAAAAGTTTCCGTAAGTTGAAAAGATTCAAAACAGATTTGAAATTCAAATTACAAAAGGGAAATCAGAAATAGAAATAGAAAAACATTTCTGGAAATAAAAATATACCTAATATAGCTACTGGGCCGAGCCCACCTCTCCTTCTCTCTCCCTGGCGCCAGCAGAAGCCCACCCGAGGCCCAAGAGCAGCCCAGCCAGGCCCGTACCCCTTCACCCGTCGTCTTCCTCGCGACAGAAGCAGCTCCGTGTTGGCCGCTCGCCGTCGCCGCGATGCCCGCCAGCGCTGCGATGCGCGCCGCCGCCCCCGAGCGTCTACAAGTAGCCCTGGCCGCCGTCGGCTAACCCTAAAACGCCACTTCTTCCTCTTCCTATATCTCTCGCTCCATGGCCGAACCCTAGCACGGCCAGAGCTTCACGCCACCGCCACTTGAAGCCTCCCCGTGCCCTGTTGAACCCGCCTTGAGCTCCGCCTCGTCGCCCTGGTGCTTCTCCTCGAAGGAATCGGACGCGGGCGCTCAGAATCGTCGCCCTCGACCTCATCTCTCCGAACTCCGACCACCGCGTTTTTCCTCGATCTCGGTGTCTCCCGTGCTCGCCTCGCCTCACCGTCTCCCGTGCTCGCCTCGCCTCGCCGTCACCACCATCGCGCTCAGGGTGAGATTGTGGTGTTGGAGATATGCCCTAGAGGCAATAATAAATGTAGTTATTATTATATCTTTGTGTTTATGATAAATGTTTGCATTCATGCTATAATAGTATTAACAAGGAAACATTGATACTTGTGTGATTTGTAAACTTAATTTGAAGTCCCTAGTATAGCCTCTATACATCACTAGCTTGTTGGTTGATAAATGATTGTGGTTTCCCTATCATGAACATTGAGATGTTATCAACAACAAGATCATATCGTTAGGAGAATGATATGGTGGACATACTCCTATAGATAAGCGTAGCATAAAGATCAAGTCATTTCATTAGTTCAATTGCTATATGCTTTCTGATACATAGTAACCTAATTCCTTCGACCATGAGATCATGCATATCACCTTTACCGGATGGATGCTTTGATGACATCAAACACCACACCGTAACTGGGTGGCTATAAAGGTGGCATTGAGTGTTCAGAAAGTATTGGTTGAGACACATGGATCAAGAGTGGGATTTGTCCATCCAGATGACGGATAGATATACTCTGGGCCCTCTCGGTGGAATGTCATCCAATTAGCTTGCAAGCATGTGACTGGCTCACAAGGGATCACATATCACGGGAACGAGAAAAGAGTACTTATCGGTAACGAGGTTGAACTAGGTATGAAGAGATACCGACGATCATAACCTCGAATAAGTAAACTATCGTGTGACAAAGGGAAATTGGTATCGTATGTAAGTGGTTCATTCGATCGCAAAGTAATCGTAGAAATATGTGGGGGCCATATGAATTTCCAGATTCCTCTATTGGTTATTGTTCGGAGAAGTGTCTCGATCATGTCCGCATAATTCACGAACCGTAGGGAGACACACTTAAGGATTCGATGTTGTTTGAGTAGTTATGGTATTATGAGAAATAGACCGAATGTTGTTCGGAGTCTCGGATGGGATCCGGGATACCACGAGGTGATCCGGAATGGTCCGGAGAATAAGATTCATATAAGGAAAGTCCCGTTTCGGAGTTCGGGAATGATTCCGGTGTTTTCATCAGGAATGTTCTAGCAGGTTCCGGAATGTCCGGCACTCCGGAGGGGAAGGGGTACATGAATGTGTCATTGCATATTGGGATGATTGCATCATGTACTAAGTGTTCTCGCTGTTCCAAATAAAGGATTAAATTGAATCCTAAATTGAAAAGTCAAATAGCAAGTTTGAAAAGTCAAACGGCTAAAATTGGAAAGAGGGAAAGAGGAAGGTGTGGGAAACCGAGTTGGGGAGGAGTTCCCTCCTCCAACCGGCGGCCCACCTCCAAGCCGAGTTGGGGAGGGACTCCTCTCCCTCCCCCTTGGCGCGCCGGCCCCTCCACCTATATAAGGAGGGGCAGGGCTCCCTCCTCTAGACACACAAGTTCCTATCCTCTAAATCTAAACCCTAGCCCTAGACTCCGGTTTAGAGCCGCTTTGGTTTAGAGCTTCTAATTGCACTAGCCTTCGGATTAGAGCCTTCTAATTGGTGTGTCTAAACTCTAGACCACTAAAGCTCTCTCATACTCCACCATACTCGCTCCGGCTTAAGGCGAAGCCCTGCGGGATCTCCCCTCTACTTCCGGTACCACGCCGTTGTGCTGCCGGAATCGCGAGGAGAGTGCTACAACCTCCGCTGCCTGCTGGAACAAGGGAGAGGAAGGTCTTCGTCGAGTACCGAACGTGTGACCGACTGCGGGAGCGCTGCGGAACGCAGCGCCGGAAGGATCGTCTACACGATCTTGAGATCGGGAAGAGTACGACTACATCACCCACGAGAATCCGCTCTCGTTAAACACTTTGGAATCTTCGAGGGTAAGTTATTCCATCGACTCGTTGCTACAATCTAGTAGATAGATCTTGGCTTGTTTGTTTGTATGCGATAGAATTTTTTTGTTTTCCATGCTACGAAACCCAACAGTGGTATCAGAGCCGTGTCTATATGTAGATCTGTTGCACGAGTAGAACACAATGGTCATTGTGGGCGTTGATGCTTTTATTGTCGATTGCTTCTTGTGTACTTTGCATCTTGCGGTATGTTGGGATGAAGCGGCCCGGGCTAACCTTACATGACATCGTTCATGAGACTTGCTCCACGCTTGACATGCAACTTGTATTGCATAAGTGGCTTTGCGGGTGCCTGTTTCTCCTAGCATAGTTAAGATCCAATTTACAACGGTGATCAACAATGCTAGTATCAATGTTGTGGTTCTTGTTCGTAAGTTAGAACGACACTTATTGAAAGCCCCAAACCACGTAAAATATGCAAAGAAAGTAGAGGCGTCTAACTTTGTTTTGCAGGGGTGTGCAGTGATGTGATATGGCCATGATTGTGATTATATTTGATGTATGCAATGTTCCTTATTGTAAGTTGGCAACCGGCAGGAGCCATATGGTTGTCTTTAATTTATGTTAAGACCCGCGTGTCTATTCAAAGTAGTTGTAATAGTTGAAGCCGGTGGACGACAACCATGGAGAAGCGTCATTGACCTTGATGCAATGCCGGTGATGATGGAGATCATGTTCGTGCTTGAAGATGGAGATCGGAAGCACAAAGAAGAAAGGCCATATCATATCACATATTATTGAATTGCATGTGATGTTAATCCTTTATGCATCTTGTATTGCTTAGTAGACGACGGTAGCATTATAAGATGATCCCTCATGCACATCAATTTCAAGTCATAAAGTGTTCACCCTTAGTTAGCACCGTTGCTAAAGCTTGTTGTTTCGAAGCACCACGTGATGATCGGGTGTGTTAGATTCTACAAGTGTATACAACGTGAGCAAGCCATATTTGCTCATGTGGAAACTAAGGTTTGATCTTGACGAGCCTAGCATGTACAGACATGGTCTCGGAACACGGATCACCGAAAGGTAAAGCATGAATCATATAGTAGATATGATGAACATGACGATTGTTCGCCATTGAAGCTATATCAACTCTCGTGATGATCGGTGTTGATATAGTGGATTTGGTTCGTGTGATCACTAAAACAATGTGAGGGATATTGTTTTGAGTGGGAGTTCACCTAGTTTAATTTCATTATTAATTTGAACTCAATTTGTCATAAACTTAGTCTAAACTATTGCAAATATGTTGTAGATCAATGGCATCCCCTACCATCAATTTTAATGCGTTCCTAGAGAAAGAAAAGTTGAAAAACAATGGAAGCAACTTCGCGGATTGGTTCCGCAATTTGAGGATTGTCCTCACAGCTGGTAATTTGACCTATGTGCTGGATGCACCGCTGGGTGACCCACCTGCAGCTGATGCTCCCGATGAAGTAAAGAATGTTTACCTCGCTCGGAAGAATCAGTACTCCATAGTTCAGTGTGCTATCTTGTATGGTTTAGAATCGGAGCTTCAGAAAAGGTTTGAGAATTCAGACCCATATGATATTGTCGAGGATCTCAAATTGATTTTTGAGACTCATGCGGCAATTGAAAGCTATGAGGCTTCTGAAAATTTCTTTAACTGCAAGATGGAAGAGGGCAGCTCCGTCAGTGAGCATGTGCTTAAGATGTCTGGGCACGCAAACAAACTTCAAAGCTTGGGTATAGTGATTCCTAATGCTTTGGGGATTTACCGTGTCCTCCAATCACTACCACCAAGTTACAAGAACTTTGTGATGAACTACAACATGCAGAACATGAACAAAGAGTTGCCAGAACTGTTTGCTATGTTAAAGTCTGCAGAAGTGGAGATCAAGAAAGAGCACCAAGTGTTGTTGGTCAATAAGACCACCAAATTCAAGAAAGGCAAGTCTAAGCAGAAGGGACACTTCAAGAAGGGTGGTAAGAAAGTTACCACGCCGGCGAAGAAGACCAAGGCTGGACCCAATCCTGATACTGAGTGCTTTTACTGCAAGGGAGAAGGTCACTGGAAGCGGAATTGCCCAAAGTACTTGGCGGATCTGAAGAACGGCAACATCAAGAAGAAAGGTATATCTGATATACATGTTATTGATGTGTATCTCACTAGTACTCGTAGTAGTGCCTGGGTATTTGATACTGGTTCGGTTGCTCATATTTGTAACTCGAAACAGGTGCTGCAGAATAAACGGAAGCTAGCGAAGAACGAGGTGACGATGCGCGTGGGAAACGGATCAAAGGTTGATGTGATCGCGGTCGGCACGCTACACCTTCATCTACCATCGGGATTAGTTTTATACTTAAATAATTGTTATTTAGTGCCTGTGTTGAGCATGAACATTATATCGGGATCTTGTTTATTGCGAGACGGTTACTTGTTTAAGTCCGAGAATAATGGTTGTTCGATTTATATGAGTAATATGTTTTATGCACATGCACCTTTGATAGATGGTCTATTCTTATTGAATCTCGATAGTGGAAATACACATATCAACAACATTGAGGCTAAACGTTTGAAATCAAGCGATAATTCGACCTATATGTGGCACTGTCGTCTTGGTCACATTGGAGTGAAACGTATGAAGAAACTCCATTCCGATGGACTTCTTGAATCACTTGATTTTGAATCACTTGAAAGATGCGAAGCATGTCTGATGGGAAAAATGACTAAGACTCCATTTTCTGGTATGATGGAGCGAGCTACAGACTTATTGGAAATCATACATACCGATGTGTGTGGTCCAATGAGTGTAGCATCGCGCGGTGGTTATCGTTATGTTCTTACCTTCACGGATGACTTGAGTAGATATGGGTATATCTATTTCATGAAACATAAGTCCGAAACTTTCGAGAAGTTTAAGGAGTTTCAAAGTGAGGTAGAGAATCAACGTAACAAGAAGATTAAATTTCTACGTTCTGATCGTGGAGGTGAATATCTAAGTTACGAGTTTGGCGAGCATTTGAAGAAATGCGGAATACTTTCACAGTTGACACCGCCGGGAACACCACAACGTAATGGTGTGTCTGAACGTCATAATCGAACTCTCTTAGATATGGTTCGTTCTATGATGTCACTTACAGATTTACCGCTATCATTTTGGGGTTATGCATTAGAAACAGCCGCATTCACTTTAAATAGGGCACCGTCTAAATCCGTTGAAACGACACCGTATGAATTATGGTTTGGGAAGAAACCTAGATTGTCGTTCCTTAAAGTTTGGGGGTGCGAAGCCTATGTAAAGAAGTTACAGCCGGACAAGCTTGAACCCAAAGCGGAAAAATGCGTCTTCATAGGATACCCGAAGGAAACTATTGGGTATACCTTCTATCATAGATCCGAAGGCAAAATCTTCGTTGCCAAGAATGGATCCTTTCTAGAGAAGGAATTTCTCTCGAAAGAAGTGACTGGAAGGAAAGTAGAACTCGACGAGGTTGTCGAACCTTCTCTCGAAATTGCGAGTAGCGCAGCACCGGAAGAAGTTCCTGTGGTGCCTGCACCAATAAGAGAGGAAGCTAATGATGGTGATCATGAAACTTCGGTTGAAGTTGCTACAGAGCCTCGGAGGTCAACGAGAACTCGTACCACTCCAGATTGGTATGATCCCGTTATGAGTGTCATGTTGGTGGACAACACCGATGACCCCGAGACATATGAGGAAGCGATCATGAGCCCAGATTCCAATAAATGGCAATAAGCCATGAAATCCGAGATTGGATCCATGTACGAAAACCAAGTATGGACTTTGGTGGACTTACCGGATGGCCAGAAGGCTGTCGAGAACAAATGGATTTTCAAGAAGAAAACAGATGCTGATGGTAATGTTACTGTCTATAAAGCTCGACTTGTCGCAAAAGGGTTTCGACAAATTCAAGGAGTTGACTATGATGAGACTTTCTCACCGGTAGCGAAGCTAAAGTCTGTGAGGATTATGTTAGCAATCGCTGCATATTATGATTATGAGATATGGCAGATGGATGTCAAAACAACATTCCTCAATGGAGATATTGATGAAGAGTTGTATATGATGCAACCCAAAGGTTTTGTCGATCCTAAAGATGCTAACAAGGTATGCAAACTTCAACGGTCCATCTATGGATTGAAGCAAGCATCCCGAAGTTGGAATCAACGTTTTGATAAGGTGATCAAAAGTTTTGGTTTTATACAAACTTATGGAGAAGCTTGTATTTACAAGAAAGTGAGTGGGAGCTCTGTAGCATTCTTAATACTATATGTGGATGACATATTGTTGATTGGGAATGATGTAGACCTTCTTAATTGTGTCAAGGAATATTTGAATAATAGTTTTTCAATGAAGGATCTTGGCGAAGCAGCTTACATATTAGGCATAAAGATTTATAGAGATAGATCGAAACGCCAAATATCATTGTCACAGAGTACATATTTGGACAAAGTTGTAAAGAGGTTTGGAATGGAAGAAAGCAAGAAAGGGTTCTTTCCCATGTTTCCCAATACGACCTTGAGTAAAACTCAAAGTCTGACATCGGCAGAAGATAGAGAAAGGATGAGTAAGACTCCCTATGCCTCAGCCATAGGATCTCTAATGTATGCCATGCTATGTACTAGACCCGACATTGCATATGCTGTTAGTTTAACTAGCAGATATCAAAGTGATCCAGGAGTGGATCATTGGACAGCGGTCAAAAACATCCTTAAGTACTTGAGAAGAACTAAGGATATGGTTCTTTCTTATGGAGGTGATGAACAACTCGTTGTTAATGGTTACACCGATGCTAGTTGGAACACCGATCCGGATGATTCTAAATCACAATCTGGATACGTATTTATTTTGAAGGGTGCAGCAGTTAGCTGGAGGAGTGCAAAGCAAAGCGTTGTGGCGAGATCTTCAACTGAATCGGAATACATGGCTGCTTCGGAGGCTTCACAAGAAGCGATATGGATGAAAGAGTTCATTACAGAGCTGGGTGTGGTTCCTAGTGCGCTGGACCCAATGTCTATCTACTGTGATAACATGGGAGCCATAGCCAATGCGCAAGAACCAAGGTCACACAAGAAGCTGAAGCACATCAAGCTGCGTTTTCACGCTATTCGAGAACATATCCAGGATGGGGATATAAAGATTTGCAAAGTACACACAGATCTGAATGTGGCGGATCCGTTGACTAAACCTCTCCCGAGGGCAAAACATGACCAACACCAAACTGCCATGGGTGTTCGGTATATTACCATGTAATCTAGATTAGATGACTCTAGTGCAAGTGGGAGACTGTTGGAGATATGCCCTAGAGGCAATAATAAATGTAGTTATTATTATATCTTTGTGTTTATGATAAATGTTTGCATTCATGCTATAATAGTATTAACAAGGAAACATTGATACTTGTGTGATTTGTAAACTTAATTTGAAGTCCCTAGTATAGCCTCTATACATCACTAGCTTGTTGGTTGATAAATGATTGTGGTTTCAATATCATGAACATTGAGATGTTATCAACAACAAGATCATATTGTTAGGAGAATGATATGGTGGACATACTCCTATAGATAAGCGTAGCATAAAGATCAAGTCATTTCATTAGTTCAATTGCTATATGCTTTCTGATACATAGTAACCTAATTCCTTCGACCATGAGATCATGCATATCACCTTTACTGGATGGATGCTTTGATGACATCAAACACCACACCGTAACTGGGTGGCTATAAAGGTGGCATTGAGTGTTCGGAAAGTATTGGTTGAGACACATGGATCAAGAGTGGGATTTGTCCATCCAGATGACGGATAGATATACTCTGGGCCCTCTCGGTGGAATGTCATCCAATTAGCTTGCAAGCATGTGACTGGCTCACAAGGGATCACATATCACGGGAACGAGAAAAGAGTACTTATAGGTAACGAGGTTGAACTAGGTATGAAGAGATACCGACGATCATAACCTCGAATAAGTAAACTATCGTGTGACAAAGGGAAATTGGTATCGTATGTAAGTGGTTCATTCGATCGCAAAGTAATCGTAGAAATATGTGGGGGCCATATGAATTTCCAGATTCCTCTATTGGTTATTGTTCGGAGAAGTGTCTCAATCATGTCCGCATAATTCACGAACCGTAGGGAGACACACTTAAGGATTCGATGTTTTTTGAGTAGTTATGGTATTATGAGAAATAGACCGAATGTTGTTCGGAGTCTCGGGTGGATCCGGGATACCACGAGGTGATCCGGAATGGTCCGGAGAATAAGATTCATATAAGGAAAGTCCCGTTTCGGAGTTCGGGAATGATTCCGGTGTTTTCATCAGGAATGTTCTAGAAGGTTCCAGAATGTCCGGCACTCCGGTGGGGAAGGGGTACATGAATGTGTCATTGCATATTGGGATGATTGCATCATGTACTAAGTGTTCTCGCTGTTCCAAATAAAGGATTAAATTGAATCCTAAATTGAAAAGTCAAATAGCAAGTTTGAAAAGTCAAACGGCTAAAATTGGAAAGAGGGAAAGAGGAAGGTGTGGGAAACCGAGTTGGGGAGGAGTTCCCTCCTCCAACCGGCGGCCCACCTCCAAGCCGAGTTGGGGAGGGACTCCTCTCCCTCCCCCTTGGCGCGCCGGCCCCTCCACCTATATAAGGAGGGGCAGGGCTCCCTCCTCTAGACACACAAGTTCCTATCCTCTAAATCTAAACCCTAGCCCTAGCCTCCGGTTTAGAGCCGCTTTGGTTCAGAGCTTCTAATTGCACTAGCCTTTGGATTAGAGCCTTCTAATTGGTGTGTCTAAACTCTAGACCACTAAAGCTCTCTCATACTCCACCATACTCGCTCCGGCTTAAGGCGAAGCCCTGCGGGATCTCCCCTCTACTTCCGGTACCACGCCGTTGTGCTGCCGGAATCGCGAGGAGAGTGCTACAACCTCCGCTGCCTGCTGGAACAAGGGAGAGGAAGGTCTTCGTCGAGTACCGAACGTGTGACCGACTGCGGGAGCGCTGCCGGAACGCAGCGCCGGAAGGATCGTCTACACGATCTTGAGATCGGGAAGAGTACGACTACATCACCCACGAGAATCCGCTCTCGTTAAACACTTTGGAATCTTCGAGGGTAAGTTATTCCATCGACTCGTTGCTACAATCTAGTAGATAGATCTTGGCTTGTTTGTTTGTATGCGATAGAAATTTTTTGTTTTCCATGCTACGAAACCCAACATGTAGTGCTCAAGAACCCCTCCGTTCTCTCCCTCTTCTTCTGTACCGTCACCCCAGCGAGAGCCCGTCGCTGCCTCCGCTGTTCGTTGTCGCGCCGCCGTCTCCGGCAACCCCTTGCTCGCCGCGCCGCCAGTTTCTGGCTCAGCGCGATGCGCTGAGTCCAGTGCACACAGCCTTGCATCCACACGCGCGCTCGATCGACAGATCGAGCATCGATTTGATGATCAAGCCCCAGATGACATCAGCATGATGTCATGCTGATGTCATTTCTCCTTTTTCTTTTCTGTAATTGTTTTTTTAAAATGAAAACATCTGACATGTGGGCCCAAGTTTGGAAATTAATTTAAATATTCCAAAAATGTTTAAAATGAATTAAAATTTGGGAAATTCATAACTAATTCATTTTAAATCAGAAAAATACAAATAATAGACGAAAATGTTCAGAAAAATGAAACCTATACAACTAAGCTATAATCATGCATTGTTAATCAACTTTGACATCAAGTTTAATTAGAAGAACCAATTGAACCCCATAGGTGATTCCGATGATCCCTTTGTTTTAGGGTTTGGACTTTCGGAACCCCCTTTAAAGTGACCAAGCATGCTTTAGGGTTCAATTCAACATTGTTTAACTTGTCATATCATTCATATTGTATGATCATTGCACATGCCATGTGTTGAGTGTTGCTCTCTCTTTTCCGGTGATTGGTTCTCGCGAGTAGGAACCAAACCTGAAGCTGAAGTCAACGCCAACGAAGAGCAGTACCAGTTCAACAACGGACAAGGCAAGCGAAGCCCCACTCATACATATGAATCCTATGATTACAAAGTATTTCATTCTCGTCATATGCATTCGGTTCAAATAGTCTTCAGTCAGTAGACGGAGTAATCCTATCTGATGCATGTTATACTTTGTGAACTATTTTACCTGATCCACCGCTCCTAGCATAACTAGGGTCTGGCTTATGAGCGTCGCTAGTGCCGCAGTTCAGTCAAGCTTAGCCATGCTTAGTGGTCCGATGTTGATTATTCAGGTGATGCATCGGAGGTGCGAATGAATCTAGTACGGTAGGTTGTGGTGATGCGATCAGAGATGAGTGATAAACATGCTAAGGCTCGTATGGGAGGCCATGTGGGTTGTGGTTTTTGTAGTCCCATACTTGCCGCCCCTAGGACCCGATGTTCTTGCCTCTTGAACCAAGACGAGCGTACAACCACACGGGGGCTGGAAACCCCCTCGTCCAACTAACTTGCCTAGTAGATTCCATGAGTCACATAGTTTGGGCTTTCCATTCGACATATGCATCTTGGTCGTTCTTGAATGGAGGTGAAGGATGTGCATTCATACAGGTAGGTAAGCGTGGTAGGGAATGGGAGATTCCCGGCATTCGTTATCTCAAACCCTGTTCACATCGCTAGGGACCGACTTCGGGACTCGACCCATTACAGCGGCATCTCCTTAGTGCGTGACTCATGGTCTCGACGAAAGAAGGGTAAAGGTCGTGGTCAACCACTCTCTGTCGGCCTTCCAAGTAAGAGGGCTAATAATTTGGCATTAAGAATTGGTTGGTACGTGTGGGTAAAGTTGTGCACCCCTGCAGGGTTATTAATCTTTTCGAAAAGCTGTGTCCACGGTTATGGACAACTTGGGAACGGACGTGAAGATCATAGAGAACTATAACCGAATGTTAAAACTTGTCAACTAAAGTGAGATCCGGAATACTTCCTCGGGGTTGTTGAGGGGGTAGTCCGGGAAGAGTTGTTCAGTTGACGATGATGCTTGGTGGATATCAAAGATAAATTTAAGGGCTAGAGTTCAAGTCTTCTTATCCCCTTTTGAAAATGATCTGACTAGACGAGTTTCTTCTCTCTCTTGTTTTGAAAACAAAAGATGGCTTTATGCAAAACAACTCCACTAGCCATAAGTCTTGCGGAGTACACCCTGTACTCAGCCTTGCTTCGTTGATGTTTTCTACAGATGAAGCTACTCCAACTGAAGGTGGTTTCTATGTCGAAGTCGACGAGTAGTCGGGGTTCCCGGGCAGCAGCCTAGGATCTATGGAAGGGTCGCTACTTTTGTTATGGCCTCTTAGGCCCTTTGCTAAGTTTGTTGTTTAGAACAACTTGTTTGCTTCCGTTGTTCGATGTAATGATGGGTCTGTGACCCCTGGCTTGTATGACTGGTTTGTAACTCTCTTAAGAGTTTACCTTATTTATTGTATAGTTTGTATGTTCTGCAATGTTACCGATCTATCCCTGCGTGTTTCAGAATTTAGGTTAGGCTTATATCGGATTAGGATCTGGTATTGTTGCCTGCCAAAACTCACCGGCGAGCAGCGACGAGCAACACGAAGAGCCGGGAGGCTCCCAGAACTGCTGGTGGGCCCTGGTCCCTCGGGCGACGGCCCGCAAAACTCCGGCACACGTCCTGGCTTGGTTCGAGGGCGTGCCACCTGACCTATACCTGGTCAGGAAGGTGAAGGATTGCTCTGATTGATTTCCTGCATGGTAAACAAGTATACGTAAAATTCGAGCCGTGACCGGCTCCCAGGTTTCCCTGTAAATCGGCTCCTAGAGCCGATTGCCCCATGGTTCTGCATTAGATTTACGATAACATGGGGTTTTTCTTGATCACTACAAGTTAAATCGATCTACGACGGTTTAATGTTTTCACCACGTAACTGGAACGTCCTACACGTAATTGAGCCTGGTATGTACAAAAGATGAAGAATATTAACCCTAGAGGAGGCCTAATAACCAACGTAAAGTTAATTACCGGAACAACTTCTCTAGAACGAATAAGCCACGTCCCTACGTACTACTGGATCGTTCAACCCGTTTGTAAGGCCTGACTACGTAGATATCAAACTAAACCTTGGCGAGCAAGGCACAACCATAACAGATCGAATCAGCTAAATAAAGATCAAGCAAGGTGCTACCCTTGCACTTTGGGAAACGGTGCAAAGGTAGCGAGACAACTAGAGGCGGCATAACTTTAAACAATTATAGCGAAAAACACCGATGCTAGCCTCAACAAATCTATGATAGTAGTGTTACTCGCCATCAACAAGGCTTCAGTACGAGTAACACCAAACAACGCATAAGTAAAAATACTGCCTAGATCGCAAGATGCGATCTAGGCAGCATGACACTTACCCGAAAGAAACCCTAGAAACAAGGGGTGGCGATGCGCCGAGATTGTGTTTGTTGTGAACGTGATTGTCCTCCTTTTCTTGATAACCTTAGGTACATATTTATAGTCCGGAGACTCTCTACTTTTGGAATAACTCTACAACTCTATCTTTACCTAAACTAAAACGGAACCTAAACTGAAACGAAACCTACTATGATACAAGATATACGGGCAGCTTAGCCCAATTCTACATACTAGGCCGATCCAACAACACGTTGAATATACGCATCTTCCAAGCCCATCTTGATCACGGCCCATCTCCTTCGTTGGCCAAAATATGGCGATAACACATGCCCCCCTGGTTTTGGCAATGATAATTCCAAAACCACTCTGTGTTTTTTCTTCTCCTCTTTTTTTTGTATCGGGTTGCGCGTTGACAGAATGCGTGGCAGAACAGAATCGTCACGGTACCCCTTCATCATGATGCCCTGTCTTCTCAACTCCTCCACAGTGCATGATTTGACGATTTTGGCAGCGCAATCTGGGAAACCGCTATGGCATTGAACCGTCTCTCCACTATTCCCCTTATTTAAATTCGTCTGAGCAGTTCGCAGTCCCCATCTTCCTCCAGTAGCCAAAAAACCCTCTTCCTTCGCCGAAAAAACCCTCCTCCTCCGCCATGGCTTCTTCCTCTTCCGCCCGTTCCTCCCAGTCTTCCAACAACATCAGTGACCGAGAGCCGACGCCAGAGCACCCACCCACGGCGGCGTACAGTACTTTCGCCCCACGATGGTGGGACGAAAGGGACTGGGATTTCGCCGTCTGGTCGGAGGACGATGCGTCCCTGACTGACGGCGAGGAGAGCCTACAGTTCCTCGTTGACGGGGAACTGGAGGCGAAGAGCAGCGATGACGCTTGGTCTTGGGACGGCGTCGAGTCCTCCGACGAGGAGGAGGAATCGGAGGAGGACACCTCCTCCGACGAGTACCCGCCGACGAAGCGCTTCCGCGCCGGGTCCAGCGAGGACACCGAAGATGACGACGAGGATGAGGAGGCCCCCGCTGGCTTCTTCAGCAGCAGCAGTGAAGACGACGCCGGCAGCAGCGCTGAAGACAGCGAAGAAGACGGCGGCGACGACAGCGGCGACGATCTCGCCCTTTAGATTAGGAATTAGTAGCAGCAACAGTAGTAGTAGGCTCCCTTTTGTAATCAATCATCTTTCGAATGAATGAAAATCCGTTTCCCAAAGATTGTTCTTTTTCGCTCCAATTTTGCCGATAGCCGAAATAGGTCGATGCTCCAGAAGTCGATGACACTGTATCGGCTTTCGACATACTGCACGCATACAGTCAAACAAGTCAAATCGCAAAGAGCCGATGACTACCCATCGGCTTCTCCCAAAAAACGTTGACAGGGTCAAAACTTGGTCGCATCTTTAGGCACATTAAAACGGCCACTTCTTGGTTTCAAACGGTAACCTACGACCTTTTTCAAAACGGGCGACCTGCGCCCTTTTTCAAAACGGGCGACCCAAATCTCCAATTGCCCATCGAAAAACGTGCCCTGAACAAGCAGCTAGTGTCGGGTAAGGATGAAGATGACGAAGCCGAGATCGCCGAGGTGGACCGTGTCCATGCTGACTCCCTCCACGCCTTCGAGGCATTTCTTCAGTAGCTCGTATGTGTAGGCTGGCATCTGTTTGTAACCTGTGTGAACCTCTAAAGTCGTTGACCGTGCATCGGCTATACATTTTGCTTTTATTCGGCCGATTTTCAGCATCGCCCCCCCCACATTTTTACTGTCCATCGTCTCACGTGTTTTTACTTAGCCGATTTCATGTATCGGCCCCTCAAGTTTTACTGTCCAACATCCCACATGCTTGGGAAATATTTCTTGAGATGTTGACCGTTGACCGCCACTGGGAATTTCACGCCATCCAGCTCCTCAAGCATGTACGCATTTCCTCTTAAAACTTGGTCGACCCTGTACGGCCCGTGCCAATTTGGAGACCATTTACCATATGTTGCATCCTTAGTCCCCAAGGGCAACACAGCTTCCCATACCAGATCACCAACGTGGAACTCCTTTGGCTTCACTTTCTTGTTGTATGCACGAGCTACTTTGGCCTTGTTCTCTTTGATTTTCTCCAGTGACCACAGCCTGAGCTCGGTTAAATCCTCCACACTGTCACTCATCAGGGTTGCGTATTCTTCAGTCGTTAGATCGTCCTGAAAAGTGACCCGTCTCGACCCAGCCGTAATTTCCCAAGGCAATACGGCTTCTTGTCCATATACTAGATGGTATGGCGAGGTTTTAATCGCCCCATGGCATGACATGCGATAAGCCCACAATGCCTCTGACAAAACCTCGTGCCAACGCCTAGGGTGCTCATCGACTTTTCTCTTGATCAGCTTGATGAGGCTCTGGTTGGACTCTTCAGCTTGCCCATTCGCCTGAGCATAGTATGGAGATGATCTGATCAGCTTAATCCCCGTGTCCTCGCAGAACTTTCTAAACTCCTGAGAAATAAAGACCGAACCTCCATCGGTCGTGATAGTTTGGGGAATCCCGAATCTATGGATGACATGTTCTTTCACAAAGTTGATAACATCCTTTGAGTTTACTGATTTCATCGGGACAGCCTCCACCCATTTAGTGAAATAATCAGTAATGGCCAAAATCCACATGTGGCCTTTGCTTGATAGGGGATTGATTTTGCCGATCATATCCATACCCCAACCCCGGAATGGCCAAGGCTTGATGATGGGGTTCATTGCCGACGCGGGTACCATCTGAATTTTCCCAAACTTCTGACATGCTTGGCACCCTTTGTAGTACTTGAAACAGTCCTCAAGCATGGTGGGCCAATAAAACCCTGATCGCCTGATCAACCATTTCATCTTGTGAGCTGATTGGTGAGTTACACAGGCGCCTTCGTGTACCTCGTGTAGGAGCCGATTAGCCTCGGCTGTCCCCAGATATTTGAGCAATAATCCTTCCAGAGTCCTGTAAAACATGTCATCCCCAATAAGCACATACTTCATGGCTTTGTACCTTATCCGTTTAGGTGCCCCCCGAGCTGAATCCTTCAAGTAATTGAAGATATCGGCTCTCCAGTCGTCAGCTTCCAGGAACTGTACCTGAACATCGGCTCCTTCTGCTACATCCTTGTATCCTGAAGCCATTTGTGCAAGGTCATTTGCCTCTATGTTCTGCGACCGCGGGATCCAAGTGAAGTTTATGTACCGGAAATGCGTCATCAGCTCACGGCAGTGCAACCATAATGGGAAGAGGGACTCGATCTCACACTTGTACTCCTCCGTGAGTTGGGAAATCACCAACTTGGAGTCTCCAAAAATTTCCACTGCCTCTGCTCCGGCTTCGAGGAGTAACTCCATTCCCTTGCGTATCGCCTCGTACTCAGCGACATTGTTGGTGCGGGAGGCAGACAATCTGATGGAGAAGGAAAATGTTGCCCCCCGGGGCGCCACGAGTAAAATGCCGATGCCGCAGCCATCGTCACAAACTGATCCGTCGAAAAACATAGTCCACGCTCTTATGGACAGTGCTGCTATGTTAGTGTTGATCCTTTCAGCGATAAGATCGGCCAACGCCTGTCCCTTAACTGCTTTCGCGGGTTGATACCGGATGTCAAACTCTGATAATGCAAACATCCATTTGCCCAGTCGGCCCTTTAACATAGGAGCCGACAGCATGTGCTTTATGACGTCTGATTTGCATATGATGATGATCTCTGCTGATAGCAAAATGTGGCGCAGCTTGGTGCAGGTGAAAAACAGGCAGAGGCACAACTTATCGATATCGGGATACCTTGTCTCCGCGTCCAGCATCCTTCTGCTTATGTAAAATACGACTCGCTCCAGCCCATCATAAACTTGCACTACCACCGAGGCGATGGATGTGTCGGCTACTGACAAGTAAATGTAGAACGGTCTGTCCGGCTGGGGTGGAACCAACACTGGCGGCTTCGTCAGATATTCTTTGATTTCGTCAAAGGCTCGTTGTTGTTCTGCCCCCCAGCGGAATTCCTCGTCAGATTTAATTTTCACTAGTCCCATGAACGGCTCTATTCTTCCTGACAGATTGGAGATGAATCTTCTGACGAAGTTGATCTTGCCGATGAGAGACTGCAGTTCTTTCTTTGTAGTGGGTGGCTTCATTGTTCGCACTGCCTCCTGACTTTTCAGGCCGATCTCAATCCCGCGTTCATGGACCAAAAAACCCAAGAACTGACCGGCCGTCACCCCGAAGGCACACTTCTTTGGATTCATCCGTAGGCCGAATTTTCTTGTTCGGTCCAGGACGCGTCGTAGATCGTCTAAGTGTCCTTGCGCTGAAGCAGACTTGACCACCACGTCATCGATGTAGATTTCCACCAGCTTGCCGATCAGATCATGAAAAATATAATTCATGGCTCTTTGGTACGTGGCGCCGGCATTCTTCAGTCCAAACGTCATGACTACATACTCGAACAACCCCACCGAACCTGGGACTCTGAATGCAGTCTTGTGTATGTCTTCTGGAGCCATAAAAATTTGGTTGTAACCGGCATTGCCATCCATGAAGCTCAAGATCTTATGACCAGCCGCTGCGTTGATTAACGTTTCTGCCACCGGCATCGGATACTCATCCTTTGGGGTAGCTCTGTTGAGATCCCAAAAATCTATGGCAACACGCCACCGGCCATCCTTTTTCTCTACAGGTACGATACTAGAAATCCACTCAGCATACCTGCATGGCATGATTAACTTGGCTGTCAACATTTTCTCGACCTCTTTCTTGACTTCTTCCAGAATTTCGGCCTTCATTTGTCGTGCTCGCTGCTGAAATGGCCAAAATCCTTTTTTGAGCGGGAGTCGATGCTCAATGATGCTCCTGTCTAACCCAGGCATCTCTGTGTAGTCCCAGGCGAAGCAGTCTGGATATTGTTTCAACAGGGCTATCATCGGGCCCCGCAGATTCGGATCTAACTTTCTGCTGATAAATGTTGGTCGTGGTTTATCCCCAGGACCAATGTCGATCTCTTCTAGCTCATCAGCGGATGTAAACCCATACCCTAGCTTTCCGTCACCTGTCAAATCGACGCTAAACACAGGGCAAACAGTAGGTGAGGGTAACAAAAATGATTTGGGCCGATTGCCTGAATCGGCCCCCTTTTTGATTGAAATAGTTAAGGATGGTTTACACCTTATTGTGTTACAATGGCAGTGCATATCCCTGCTACGACTACGTGATCCGCTTGTCGTACGATTGGTGCTTCCTATTTTTAGTGGCCGATCGCGAGGATCGGCCGTACCACGTACGCTCGTGGACCTTGCAACTCTGTCAGGCCAGTGGATAAGACCAGCCTCACCCCGTTTTTTGTAGCTTCAATGCGCTCACAGCCGTCTAGACTGATTCCAGAGATCGGCTCTTGGTCTTCTGCTTCCCAGACGTTCATGCCAGCTATGGAAATCTCGATAGAATCATCTGCATGGATGACCTCCACTTCATCTCCGTCCCACTGTATTAGGCACTGGTGCATCGTGGATGGAATGCAGCAATTAGCGTGAATCCAGTCTCTACCTAGCAAGACAGCGTAGGTACTTTTGCTGTCCACGACGAAAAATAACGTGGGTATGGTTTTCCAGCCCACTGTCAGATCCACGTTCAGTACGCCTTGCGTTTCCGAAGACTGACCATTGAAGTCGCTTAACGTGACGTTGGTTTTGATCAGATCTGCAGTGGAGCGTCCCAAACGTCGTAGCATGGAGTACGGCATGATACTGACTGCCACTCCGGTGTCCACCAACATCTTGCTGACAGGTTGCCCATTGATGTAACCTCGCAGGTACAGGGCTTTCAGATGTTTGTAACCCTTCTCACGTGGCTTCTCAAAGATAACCGGCCGTGGACCGCAGTCAAACTGTGCCACTGGTAGCTCATTGGTTCTTGGCGCGCAGAATTCTGACGGAAGTACGAACACCATGTTTGTGCCAGCCGATGTCTGTGCATCGGCTTTTACTGGTTTGGGGCGCCATTCTTTCCTTGTCGGGCGGTCTTCCGTTTCCAGGGTCTGCCTAATTTTGACGGACAGATCGGGCCGTGCTTTCTTTAAAGCGTGGAGATACTGCGCTTCAGCTTCCTCCAAGTTACGCAGCCGCTGCACTCTACGCTTTTGGGTGTGTCTGAGTCCGTCGGGACACCACCTTGGACGATGATATCTGTCTTCGTCTTTGTCATTCTTTGGCTTCTCGAGGTCTTCTGCCCGAGCGGACTCCCTGTAACGGCTCTGGGGTGGAAGAGGCCCTAGACGTTTGAACACTGACACTGGCCTCGTGTCCTCCTTCTGCTGACCGCATTCCGGGCAGTTGTCGACTGTAGGCAATCGCCTCATTCCCGCGTCCCAGCAATACTTGAAGAAAGGACAATCCCAATGCTTGTCTGCGCCTTCCTTTTCTTTAGACGGTCCCTTAGCGAGGTGCTCATATCCTTCATCGTCTCCATCGCGCCGGCGACGTTGGTCATACTGACGCTCATACTTGTTAAGGAGATGAGCGGAATGTGGCTTCTGATACCGCACTCTCCTCACCTGTTCCTCTGTTAAGTACCGCCTGTCATTGTGGCTGGGCCGGTCGCATGGACCAGCCTCCTTTCTTTCTTTGCCCCGAGAGCGGACACCTCCCTCCTTGTACGTGTCATGGTGGTACCCAGACCCTGCCATATTAACACCGAACGAAAAATCCAGTTGACGCCTCGCGGAGCGACTGAGTTCTACCATGTTGACGCCGGGAAATGGGTTCGTGTCCACTTTCATGGCGAACTGCCCAAGGATCAGACGGCCTTGTTCTATCGCCATTTGGATTTGGCGGCGAAGCTCTTTGCACTCATTGGTGGTGTGGGTGAACGAGTGATGCCACTTGCAGTATGGTCTCCCGTTCATTTCCTGAGCCGTAGGGATTTTGTGGCCTTCGGGTAACCTCAGCTGCTTCTCCTTCAGCAGCAAATCGAATATCTGCTCGGCTTTGCTCACATCGAAGTCGAACCCTTTTGCAGGCCCTTGCTGTTTCACCCATTTGCAGGCTACAGGATCTGCCCCCCGAGCCCATTCAGCTACGGCCACTTCCTGGTCCTATGTAGGATCATCTTCTTCTGCATCGACCAGGCCTATCGGACGTTTGAATTTGTCTTGGTACAACTCAGGGTGGCGCTGTTCATACATCGTCAGTTTCTGGGCCATGTGCGCCAATGAGTTGTACTCCACTTGGAAATCCAGATCCTTGATGGGTGCTGAGAGACCCAACACTGCCAGCTCGACTGCTTCCTTCTCAGTTAAACGAGCTGAGTAACATCGGTTCTTGACGGTCCTGAAGCGCTGGATGTACTCGGCTACAGTTTCTCCCCACTTCTGCCGCACCTGCGCCAGGTCTGCAATGCCAGCCTCAGTAGCCTCTGAATGGTACTGGATGTGGAACTGCTCTTCCAGTTGCTTCCAGGTATGGATCGAATCAGGTGGCAGCGAGGTGTACCACCCAAAAGCTGGTCCTGTCAGCGATTGCGCAAAAAACCTTACGCGCATCTGATCCGATGCCGAAATTATGCCTAGCTGTGCCAGGTATCGGCTTATGTGCTCGATCGAGCTTGACCCTTCTGACCCGCTAAACCTTGAGAACTCAGGGAGCCGATACTTGGGTGGCAGCGGAATCAGATCAAACTCGTTGGGGTACGGCTTTGAATAGCCGATTGTCCTTCTCTTCGGCACGAAGCCGAACTGGTCTCTCAGGATGGTACGGATTTGCAACACTGTTTGAGCTGCAGGGGCTAGATTCTCATGACTTGTTCCAGTGGCATACTTGGCTAGCCACGCCTGTTTGTCAGCGTCTATCCCAGACATCGCTGCTCCAGAAACGCCTGCTCCTGAAGATCCTGCCCCAGGAACCCCTGCCGCAGAAACTCCCGCGGTTGCAATCTGGTTGGTGCGTGTCAGGTTATTGCAGTCCGGCACGTAGGTGCATATATATCCGTGTGGGATTTCCTTAGGTGGCTCAAACAGGAATTGGCAATCGCCTGGGTCGCCTCCAGCCTTGTAGACGACGTAAGCCGCTGCTCCTGGCGGCTCTGGAGCCGCAAGTGTGAATGGCAGTCGTGGCCTGGTCTGGAGCGGTCTTTCTCCCTGGTGAGTCCCTAAAGTAGGCCCCGACGGAGAGTACTGATGTTTCATGATCTCCTGAACTACGCGAACCGCGACCCGCTCGAAAGCATTCACCAGGCTCTCAGAATGGCGGTGCAGAGAATGAGCCACCATGTAGCTGACTTCCTGTCGTAGAGCTCTGGTGCGCTCCTCCGAAGGAACAGACAGATCTACCTCATCAAGAGCACCCTCGGGGGAGAACCCCCTCCACTTGATGCCATGCTTATGGGTCCTCTCAAAAGAGCCGATGGGATCGGCTTCGAAGAGATTTCTGATCTCATCATACTTCGCCTTGTGCTCTTCAGGCAGCTCGTCGTACGTGACTGGTCTGCTCTCCATCGCAGCGTCGGATGTTGATGTAGACGTTGTTGAAGGTCCCACCGGGCGTGCCAGAATGTGCTGCCTGCCAAAACTCACCGGCGAGCAGCGACGAGCAACACGAAGAGCCGGGAGGCTCCCAGAACTGCTGGTGGGCCCTGGTCCCTCGGGCGACGGCCCGCAAAACTCCGGCACACGTCCTGGCTTGGTTCGAGGGCGTGCCACCTGACCTATACCTGGTCAGGAAGGTGAAGGATTGCTCCGATTGATTTCCTGCATGGTAAACAAGTATACGTAAAATTCGAGCCGTGACCGGCTCCCAGGTTTCCCTGTAAATCGGCTCCTAGAGCCGATTGCCCCATGGTTCTGCATTAGATTTACGATAACATGGGGTTTTGCTTGATCACTACAAGTTAAATCGATCTACGACAGTTTAATGTTTTCACCACGTAACTGGAACGTCCTACACGTAATTGAGCCTGGTATGTACAAAAGATGAAGAATATTAACCCTAGAGGAGGCCTAATAACCAACGTAAAGTTAATTACCGGAACAACTTCTCTAGAACGAATAAGCCACGTCCCTACGTACTACTGGATCGTTCAACCCGTTTGTAAGGCCTGACTACGTAGATATCAAACTAAACCTTGGCGAGCAAGGCACAACCATAACAGATCGAATCAGCTAAATAAAGATCAAGCAAGGTGCTACCCTTGCACTTTGGGAAACGGTGCAAAGGTAGCGAGACAACTAGAGGCGGCATAACTTTAAACAATTATAGCGAAAAACACCGATGCTAGCCTCAACAAATCTATGATAGTAGTGTTACTCGCCATCAACAAGGCTTCAGTACGAGTAACACCAAACAACGCATAAGTAAAAATACTGCCTAGATCGCAAGATGCGATCTAGGCAGCATGACACTTACCCGAAAGAAACCCTAGAAACAAGGGGTGGCGATGCGCCGAGATTGTGTTTGTTGTGAACGTGATTGTCCTCCTTTTCTTGATAACCTTAGGTACATATTTATAGTCCGGAGACTCTCTACTTTTGGAATAACTCTACAACTCTATCTTTACCTAAACTAAAACGGAACCTAAACTGAAACGAAACCTACTATGATACAAGATATACGGGCAGCTTAGCCCAATTCTACATACTAGGCCGATCCAACAACACGTTGAATATACGCATCTTCCAAGCCCATCTTGATCACGGCCCATCTCCTTCGTTGGCCAAAATATGGCGATAACAGGTATATGTCAGCCCTGATCCCGGGTCGTGACATCAATAGCCAGGATGAAGAGCATTGGTGAGAGCGGGTCACCCTGCCGAAGGCCCCTGGCATGCCAGAAATGAGTTCCCGGGTCTCCGTTTAGAAGCACTCTGGAAGTGGCTGATGGCGCTTTGTTGATGTGGGAGCGCTTTGTCGGGAAACCCCAAGAGAAAGGTGTGATGCATCACAGCAGCAAGTCTTCCCTCAATAAGAAACCAAGGTTATCGAACTAGTAGGAGGAAGGAAACGTCTCAAAGGTGTTGCAAGCAACTTGGAAACCTGCACAACACAAAGTCAAGACTTTGCCCCAACGAACAATGAGGTTGTCAATCTCACTGGTTCTTGTAACAAAGGATTAACTGTATGGTGTGGGAGGTGATAGTGGTTTGCAGAAAGTAAACAGTAACAGTGGAAGATGTATCAATGGTAAAGATTGGAACGGGGTCCATAGTTTACTAGAGGTATTCTCCTTAGATAAACAAACATGGCATGCAGGGTAAAGAAATTACAGTAGGACAATTGACAGGACTGAGCAAGACATAACAATGCAATACTAGACATCATGATCCTATGAGATTCTATTGGGAAATATAACAAGATACATAGACCGCCATCCAACTGCATCTATGACTAGAAGTATACATTTGGGTTATCATCCGAACCCCCTCCAGTATTAAGTTGCAAGCAACAGACAACTTCTTTAAGCAAAGTGTATAAGGTAAACAATCCATTTGTTCCATGAACAAGAGACCGTTGTTTTCTCCCTAGTGGAAATAGCACATCTACAAACTTAAGAGATTTCTGTCACTTTCCTTAGATTAGATAGAGGCATGAATCCACTATCGATCATAAATACCCCCTCTTGGAGTCACTAGCAACTACTTGGACAAGATAGCTACTAACAACGGAGAGCATGCAAGATCACAAACAACACAGACATGATAGAATCAATAAGACAAAACCATTATTCAATCTGACATAGTAATCTCAATATCCATCGGATCCTCGCAAACACAACATGCATAATTACAAATATATGAGATCTTGATCATGAATGGACCTCACAAGATCTAGACATGAAAGCACAAACGAGGAGATACAACCATCTAGCTACTACATGGATCCGTAGTCCAAGGTGGAACTACTCACGCTTCATACCGGAGGCTAGCATGATGAAGAAGAAGGCCTCCGGGATGATCTCCCCTTTGGCAGGGTGATGAGAAGAGCTTCAGATCCCCTGATTTAGGGACGATGGTGGTGGCGTCTACAGACGTTTTCGTGGAATATTGATCGGATACTTAGGGTTTAGGCATTGGAGGCTTCTTATAGGCAAAGAGGCGAGGCAGGAGGGCGGCCAGGGGGCAATCCATTTGTTCCAGCGTGGCCTAGGGTGGGCCCTTGCGTGGGGGGTGCGGCTGCCCTGTGGCTCCCCTCCGTATCTCCTCTGGACTTCGTGTTCTCCTCGGTGAAGTATTGACTTTGGCTTTTGTCCCGTACAATTTCGAGAATATTCCCTTACTAGCTTTTCTGGAACCAAAAACAGAAGAAAACAGACAACTGGCACTGTGGCATCTTGTTAATAGGTTAGTACCAGAAAACATATAAAAACACCTCAAAGTGTAGACAAAGCAAAGCAAAGTATATACTAAACAAGCATGGAACATAAAAAATTATAGATATGTTTCTGACGTATCAAGCATCCCCAATCTTAACTCCTTCTCGTCCTCGAGTAGGTAAGTGATAAAAGAATAATTTTTGAGGTGACATGCACCATCAAAACCAAGATCAAACCATTTGCAAGCATTGCAAGCTAGGATCAAAGAACTCTAAACATGAGCATGAAAGATGGAGTTCTAATATTAAGACAAAGTAACTATGCATACAACATGAAAGGCTACAAACAAAGATCATGAATAACATGCATTCAAAAACGTTTGTTTGTTTCACATACAGAAAACATGGCATAGTGGCATTCAGCTTGTCCCTCATAGAGTAGCTAATATATGTATAGGACACCTTCAAAGTTCATAAGAGTGACTAGATACAAATAGCACAAGAACAAGCAATATCAACCATATGCATCAATTAATAAGTTTTGGGACAATGCATATAGAACTAAGAATGGCAACTATGCTCTTTTAAGTGGTGCCTAAAGGTAGACGGTGGAGACTCAATATAGTGGTGGAAGAAATGCCCTTCATAAAGGAAGCAGGGATTTCAAGTTTCAAAAGAGCTTCCAAAAATTGTGGTACTTGTTAGTTTTTCGCCCTCATTGCCCCTATCATAAGCATCTTTTGAAGTGATTAAGGTTAAAGTGAACAAACTATGGAGTATATGCTTGACAAAGTATTAGTTGGCAATCTCATGTTTCTTGAATACGAGGGATGCTCCTCATGCTACTCAACTTTAGTCACCTGTAAGTTCTTGTCATAGTAAGTACATGTGTATCATAGAGAACCGCCAACGGGGTACCCCTTGCACATGGTACAGGAGATATCCCATAACCAAAATGACAAGGCAAGCAGACAATGAGCATTTAAGCAATCTTCTTATTTACCACGAGAATATGGTGCTTTTTTTATCTATTTCATCTTTTCAATATGTCTCTTTTTTATAAGAAGAAAGCTTCATAGATGTCATTATGGTGATGCTGCAAGTTTCCACCATGATTAGGCACGGCCCAGGAGTTTCTCTAACACAAAATACATAACTTCATGGACTTAGAAGCTCCCCTTTTATTTCACACCGGTGACATCCATAGACAAAAGAGCATGATATCAACTGTGTACAAAGTACATGTGCAATGTTGAAAGCATTCCCCATGACAGCACGGTTCTGCTAATTCCAACGTATAAGTGCAAGCATATACAACATAGATGACACAATGGTTCAAGTTTATTAGGGGCAAGAAAAATAAAGTGTGCCATCAAGTTTGTGAGAGCTTTAATCACTAAGTTTTCACATATCAAAATACTTTTTAATTGGAAGGTAGATGAAAACAAGAATATACTTGGAATGGTGTAACACACAATGTATAGGAATTTATAGTGGACTCTTTGGAATAACTTGGTTTCTTGGGAGTTGGAAGGATGAGTAGAGCTTACTCATACAAGTGGAGGCTAGCAAAAGACTGAGAGCAACCAACTAAGAGAGCAATAATGGCCATAATCATGCAGAGCGACAAAACATTACTAATCAAAGCATAAAGTGGTACTACAAGTCAAGGACTAAATGATCATAGAGGATATGGTGACTTGTTCATAGTCATAACATGGTGTGAGCATGTGCCAAGTCAACCCAAACAAAGCATCAAAGGAGAATACCACAATACTATGCTTTTGCATGCTAAAACAACGCATGATTCTTTCAAGGCACACTAAGCAATCCAAATTGTTTGGAACAAGTCATGCTACAGCAATAATCACTAAGCATAAGGTCAAAAAAACATCTAGCATGACATGCTAAAGTCTAAGTCAGAGTCAAAGCAAAATCCTCTTGTACTACTCAAGCAAGAACTTTCTACTCCTTTCCAACACCAATCAACTTATCTGCAACAACACGGCGAGAATGAGGGTCCAAACTACTTTATTCAAGCAAACTAATCAAACTAAGCAAAGAAAACAAAAACTAAGACGCTCCAAGAACAACACAACAGTGCATGAAACAATAAAAACAGATTGTCTAAAAAGACCTGAGCTTTTTATTGATGAAGAAGGGGATGCCTTGGGCATCCCCAAGCTTTGACGCTTGTACCTCTTGGATATTTCTTGGGGTGACACCGGGGTGGCATCACCAAGCTTTGACGCTTGTACCTCTTGGATATTTCTTGGGCTGACACCGGGGTGACATCCCCAAGCTTTAGCTTTTGTCCATTCTTCATCTCATTACATCATTCTCTCTCCACCTGAAATTTTTCCTTCATACAAAACTTCACACAATCTTCATTAGCAACATTAGTGTATTCAAAAGATAATAGACATTTAGGCTTAGCTTTGGAACAGCACAACTTTCACTAAAAACACAAGCTACTATAGCAATTCCCTCAAAAATCTCAATATCCTAAAAAGAACCCAAAAGGAATCAATCAGAAGCAAATGCAAATAATGGCAGAAATCTGTCAAAACAGACCAGCAGGTAGAAAACGATTTTTTTCGAAGACCTTTTGTTGCTCAAATAAAAAAGTGTTGAACTAACGAAAGTTAGATAACATACTGGGGGATTTGTTCATACATTTTCAGCTCAATCCGACTTACATAGATTGCTCACGAATTTTTATGGTGGAGCACAAAAATCTGTTTTGGGACAGCAACTCCCCAAATCCTACTTCCCTCTCATTAGAGGTCATTCTTGGCACAAAAAAGCAAAAAAAAGGATAAGGAGAGGTCATTACTGAATTAATAACTTCCAAGACTCAAGAAAACTCTTGGGTTATCTCCCAACAAGTACTTTTCTTTAACGCCTTTAAGTTAGGCACAAGAAGCAAGAATCAAGTATTTTCAAATGAAGAATTACGATCCATACTTGCAATCTCTTCAACTAGGAAAGGTATCTCATCCAAATGAGTTTTGGAGGATCCCTTCTCATCTCTCCTTGGTTCACTACTTTCATCAAAAGGATTTTTAGGAATAATCCAATCAAAATTCTTTTCTAAGGCTTCATGTATTTCAACAAGTTTAAAGGGCAAGGGTATCTTAATTTTCTCTATAGGTTTGGTTTTATCTAAAGTACCCACAACATCTACATAAGAGTCTAGCATATTAAAATGCTTAAAGACTTTTTTTTGGCTTCCTTAGCAACATCATTGAATTCTTTTAGTAAAGTTTCTAGGATAAAGTCTCTCTTTTCAGGATTCATTTATTCTTTTAGTTTGAGGAACAAAATTTGCATCATGGGATTAAGGTTAATGAAACTAGCCTCCAACATATGAACTAAAGAATCTGTAGCAATTTCGTAATTAGGAGCAAGTTCTGCTATAGATCTATTCTCTCAATATCCTCAAGTTTGCTAACATGATTAAAGAATTCTTCAATATTTTGTTTCCCAATTAGGGAGCCACTACCTATTGAAAGGTCTTTCAAGGTGAACTTAGGGATCAACATGGTGAGATAGAGCAAGGACTAATTTTTTGTGTTTTTGATAAGGGAAAGCAAACCAAACTAAACTAATTTTTTGGAGTTTTTGATATAAAGAGGCAAACAAAACCAAGCAAAAGAAACTAAGCAAAACAAAAACAAAGTAAAGAGAAAGGTTGTGGAGGACTCCCCTTATGAAGACGTCCTTGGACTCCCCGGCAACGGTTCCAGAAAACTTATTGATGGCTCTTCATTGATGTGGGAGCGCTTCGTCGGGAAACCCCAAGAGCAAGGTGTGATGCAACACAGCAGCAAGTCTTTTCTCAGTAAGAAACCGAGGTTATCGAACCTGTAGGAGGAAGGAAACATCTCAAAGGTGTTACAAGCAACTCAGAAACTTGCACAACACAAACTCAAGATTTTGCCCCAACGAACAGTGAGGTTGTCAATCTCACCGGTTTATGTAACAAAGGATTAACTGTATGGTGTGTAAGGTGATAGTGGTTTGCATAAAGTAAACCGTAACAGTGGAAGATGTATCAATGGTAAAGATTGTACCGGGGTTCATAGTTCACTAGAGGTGTTCTCCTTAGATAAACAAACATGACATGCAGGGTAAACAAATTATAGCAGGGCAATTGACAGGACTGAGCAAGGCATAACAATGCAATACTAGACATCATGATCCTATGAGATTCGATTGGGCAATACAACAAGATACATAGACCGCCATTCAACTGCATCTATGACTAGAAGTCCACCTTTGGGTTATCATCCGAACCCCTCCAGTATTAAGTTGCAAGCAACAGACAACTGCTTTAAGCAAAGTGTGTAAGGTAAACAATCCACTTGTTCCATAAACAAGAGACCGTTGTTTTCTCCCTAGTGGCAATATCACATCTACAACCTTAGAGATTTATGTCATTTCCCTTAGATTAACTAGAGGCATGAACCCACTATCGAGCATAAATACCCCCTCTTGAAATCACTAGCAACTACTTGGCCAAGATAGCTACTAACAACGGAGATCATGCAAGATCACAAACAACACAGACATGATATAATCAATAAGACAAAACCATTAATCAATCTGACATAGTATTCTCAATATCCATCAGATCCCCGCAAACACAACATGCATGATTATAAATGGATGAGATCTTGATCATGAACAGAGCTCACAAAATCTAGACATGAAAGCACAAAGAAGGATATACAACCATCTAGCTACTACATGGACCCGTAGTCCAAGGTGGAATTACTCACGCTTCATACCGGAGGCTGGCATGATGAAGAAGAAGGCTTTCAGGATGATCTCCTCTCCGGCAAGGTGCCAGGAAGAGCTTCAGATCCCCCTTCCCCGATCTAGGGACGATGGTGACGGCGGCTACAGACGGTTTCGTGGAATATTGATCGGGTACTTAGGGTTTAGGCATCGGGGGCTTCTTATAGGCGAAGAGGCGAGGCAGGAGTGCGTCCAGGAGCCCACACCCTTCCCAGGCGTGGTCTAGGGTGGGCCCGCGCCGGGGGGTGCGGCCGCGCTGTGGCTCCCCTTCATCTCTCCTCTGGACTTCGTGTTCTTCTCGGTGAAATATTGACTTTGGCTTTTGTCCCGTCCAATTTCGAGAATATTTCCTTATTAGCTTTTCTGGAACCAAAAACAGAAAAAAAGGCAACTCGCACCGTGACATCTTGTTAATAGGTTAGTACCAGAAAACATATAAAAACACCTCAAAGTGTAGACAAAGCAAAGTAAAGTAGATATTAAACAAGCATGGAACATAAAAAATTATAGATACGTTTCTGACGTATCAGTGGCCGAGGGCAAGGAGAGGCACACCCATTCTGTTCACATCGGCCCAAACTCAATCGCAGACAATACTTCAAGTAGGTAAGCCCATCCCACCGAGTCGAAAGCTTTGGAGATATCCAGTTTCAGGAAAAGACTCAGGGTTTTAGAGGAGTGAAGCTCCTTGATGAGATTTTTGTTGTACTGTCAATCTATTGGAGAAGAAAAAACAGTTCTTATATATCTTTCGTTTTGATCAATTCCTACATCAGATGGAACACTACGGGAGCTGGTCGTCGGCGTCTGCTTGTTTCCGGAAGTGGAAGTTGCGAAACAATGTGGCATCCCTCTTCAATCCTGGATAGGTCAATGCTCCAGTGTATAATATGCATCCACGATGACTTCAAGTCAACCTACTCTTGGCAAGCAAGTATGCTAGCTGGAGGCACACGTAGTAGATTTCCTAAGAATAAATCATGAATCGAACAAGTACGTGAGCCAGGTTTAACTGCATTGTTGCATTAACAAAAGAGCATGTCGCTAGCTACATTTCTCTCTGCAGGAAATACTTTCGTTAATTCTATACGGAAGTTGCCGGCCGGCCTATACGCGAGTGAAGAATGAGTTAGTCCAGGCATATGAGACTAGTGTTAGAATAATGGGCTAAATCATTAGACCCATGCATGTGTGATTTCAGTTTTTTTCTAAATCTCAAAGCTTATGTGTGTGGAAGTCTATATGTTACTTGATCCAAGTTGGTGGCAGCTCATATGTGTGTGACAAGAGTTATAGGAGTTAAAATTTAGTTTTACATAGAAAGTTGAAAGAAAGTTGGACTACCTCATAAGGTGGAGTGTTGCGTCACTTTATAAGTGAGTGATAATAAGAGAGCTACACGCACGCTCCTCCTTCGATGACGACGCTCGCACGCATGCCCGCCCGCCCGTCTTGTCTTGACGCGAGAATCTCGCGGTTAGACAGACGTGTCAACGGTTAGTGGATTCGGATCGCTCATGAATTGTGGGCTATATGTAACCGACCCGAACGTGCGTGACGTGGGCTTAGTCCTTCCCATATCATGGACGGAATTTTCCGAGCCACTCTATATAAACGCATGTGCGGCATCTAGAACACACAACACCGAACCAATCTAGGGTTTTTCCAGCCTCTCTGTTTTGGCATCCAGAACACACAACACATGTTCGGAGCCTATATGTGATTGAAGAATGAGTTAGTCCAGGCATACGAGACTATGCTATATAGTTTTGGCATAGTTTCGGATTTGAATTTTGTTTACGGAAGGAGAGGGTAAGGGTGGGCAAAAACTGAAACCAGCCAAACCGATCAAACCGGAAAGTTGCAGCCTAGTTTATTTTCCTTCATAAATGAAATCCAAAGTTTGGATGTAGTACAAAAGTTTGCACTAGCCCAAACCGGCCAAACTGTATATGAACATGCTTAGGAGAGGGGGACAATAAAGAGAAAAGCTATCCTCTTTTTTTTAAAATGAGAAAAGAAATCATTTTAACTGAATTTATCTGTAGGTTCAGTGAACATGTGCCAACTAATTTGGATTACAAGGAGTGGTGAGTTTCTTGCTAACAACCAACAGTTTATTTTTTTTGGCAACCGAAAGGAGCTCTGCCTTTTCATTAGAGAGAGATAGAAAAACGTCTCTGATATTACAACGGGCATGTTTTTAATTATGGTGTAAACATGTCAAAATCACTGCAATTAAACTACGTGGGGCCTAATCAGTTCCGGTGGAATGGCAGGCTCGAAAGCCGCAAAAGCATGCTCGCGCTGCCGGATATCCTCCCTAGTGATGCCGACGACCTCCACGTTGGTTTGGCGCCGACTAGTGAAGATCCACCTATTTCGTTCTTTTCACGCGTTCCAAAATACATATCAAGATTGTCGGCCGTGAGGATCTTTCCATGCATCGCGAGCCAGGATAAGAGTACATTTCTGTTCTGCGTGCACGTCTCATATTTTCAGAGCTTTGAACTTGGGGAAGCTGTCATGAAACTGCGCGTGATAGGCCGAATTGGCGCTGTAAGATTCGTCCGCGGTTAGAGTCTAGGTGATGAGTCAGATTGGCCTTGAGTAAGATGCGTGTCTTGAATGATGTCACATATCTTGAGGTACTCGTTGAGATGCATAGGAGTCTGAAGTCTAGAGATTGAGCGGACCCAATTGTCGCTCGCTAATTCTTTGGCAACACTTTTTTCTGGTGGCAATTTTGAAAAGTTCAGACGTCCATAAGCGACTAGGTCCTAGTGTGGACCAGTTGTCGAGCCAGAAATATGTGGTCTCTCCATCCCCCAGCGTGATCTTCGTGCATGCCCTGAAGAGGTCCATGTCAGCGGTGTCGCAGGGGGAGTTTTGACCCCACCCAGGTGCGTTGCGGGTCTTTCCACTGTAGCCATGGCCATCGAAGTCTGAGGGCACGCCCCGATCTCTGAAGGTCAGGCATTCCGAGGCCGCCAAGTTTCTTAGGTCTGCAAAGCGTCTTCCATCTTATGAGGGATTTTCCTTGAGCTGCGTGCTCGCCTTCGTCTCTAGCCCAGACAAAATTTCTTGCGATCCGAATAATCTTGTCTCTAGCCCACTTCATGAGAGGGATGACAGTCACGTGGTAGACGGAGATGGCCATGAGAACCGACTTCACGAGGGTGACTCTGCCAGGCCTTGCAAGATTTCCCCCATCCATCTAGGAAGCTTAGCAGCCGTTTTGTCGATGAGGGGTTGAAGGTCGACCTTCCTGAGATGCCTGAAGTGCAGCGGTAGACATAAATATTTCCCCGAGAAGTTGGCAATCCTGGCAGGAAAATTCGAGAGGATGTCTATTAAATTCAATTGGCCGCATCTGATAGAGAAGACCCCAGTCTTGCTCAAGTCGGTGACAAGGACACTGGCTTTTCCAAAACAGTCCAGAGTGGAGCGGATGGCTTGAATTTCTTCTTTTATTGGGTTTACAAAAATTCCGGCAACATAAGCGTAGAGAGTTATTCTGCATCGAGGCACACACGATCTTATCTGGAAGAGGATTCCTCTATGAGTCGCAATGGAAAGGAGGCGCTGTAGGGGTCAATAGCCAGGATGCAGAGCATTGGTGAGAGCGGGTCACCCTGCCGAAGGCCCCTGGCATGCCAGAAAGGAGTTCCCGGGTCTCCGTTTAGAAGCACTCTAGAAGTGGCCGAGGCCAGGGAGAGGCACACCCATTCTCTTCCCATCGGCCCAAACCCAATCACGGACAATACTTCAAGTAGGTAGGCCCATCCCACCGAGTCAAAAGCTTTGAAGATATCCAGTTTCAGGAAGACTTGGGGTTTTAGAGGAGTGAAGGTCCTTGATGAGATTTTTATTGTACTGTCTGTCTATTGGAGAAGAAAAAACAATTCTTATATATCTTTGTTTTGATCAATTCCTACAGCGGATGAAACACTACGGGGGCTGGCCGTCGGCGTCTGCTTGTTTCCGGGAGGGGAAGTTGCGAAACAATGTGGCATCCCTCTTCAATCCTGGATATATAGGTCAATGCTCCAGTGTATAATATGCATCCACGATGACTTCAAGTCAACCTACTCTTGGCAAGTAAGTATGCTAGCTGGAGGCACACGTAGTAGATTTCCTAAGAATAAATCATGAATCGAACAAGTACGTGAGCCAGGTTTAACTGCATTGTTGCATTAACAAAAGAGTATGTCGCTAGCTACATTTTTCTAAGGAAATACTTTGGTTAATTCTATACGGAAGCTGCCGGCCAGCCTGTACACGAGTGAATAATGAGTTAGTCCATGCATATGAGACTATTATTAAAATAATAGGCTAAATCATTAGACCTATGCACGTGTGATTTCAGATTTTTCTTAAATCTCAAAGCCTATGTGTGTGAAAGCTTATATGTTATTTGATCCAAGTTGGTGGCAGCTCACACGTGTGTGACAAGAATTGTGGGAGTTAAAGTTTAGTTTTACATGGAAAGTTGAAAAAGAGTTGGACCACCTCATAAGGTGGAGTGTTGCATCACTTTGTAAGTGAGTGACAATAAGAGAGTTACACGCGCTCCTTCTCCGACGACGCCGCTCGCACGCCCGCCCGTCTTGTCATGACGCAGGAATCTCGCGGATAGACAAACATGTCAACAATTAGCGGATTCATGTGGCTCCTGAATTGTGGGCTATCTGTAACCGATTCGAATGTGTGCGACATGGGCTTGGTCCACTCCATATCCTGTACGGGATTTTTCGAGCCGCTCTATATAAACGCATGTGCGGCTTCCACAACAGACAACACCGAACCAATCTAGGGTTTTGCCAGCCTCTCTGCTTGCGCCGCCACCATAGTCTACTACATCCCACTTGCCGGCGTGCACCGGCGATCGGGAGAGCAGGTCTTTGGAACCACTCGCCTTTGTGATCCTGTACAGGAGAGGGCGAATAAGATTTTTGGAAAGCGCTTCGCGCGACTGCTTAAGTTCTTCATCACGGCGCATCTTCCCGGTTGTCAAGACGGACCTCATGCATGTCGTCTTCAACGCCGACTTCTTCGACAGGCTACGGCAAACGCTGCACCAACGGCGACTTCATCGGCAATAGATCAGTACGTATACCGCCATCCGATCTGTTTCTTTATTATGGTTGTTAGTGCATATACTTTGCTACTGTTCATGTTGATCAATACATCTAGTATGATAGAGGTTTACGTGATCGTATCTGTTACTATCATGATTTATATTCTGAAATTAATTGTGGAAATTATGCCTAATAATCTAACAATCCAAAAAACTTATTATAGGCAATTTCCTGTGTTAAACATGGGGCACTTGGCCGATGCAATGAAGCCGAAAGAGTTTACCGATGTGCGTCTTCCCGGTCATCAAGCCGGACCTCGTGCACGTCATCTTCAACGTCGACTACTTTGACAGGATACGGCAAACGTTATACTGATGTCTATGCACTTCATTCTTGTAGACAGTTGCCGGGCCTCCAAGTGCAGAGGTTTGTAGAATAGCAGCAAGTTTCCCTTAAGCGGATTACCCAAGGTTTATCGAACTCATGGAGGAAGTGGTCAAAAGTATTCCTCTCAAGCAACCCTGTAATCAAAATACAAGAAGTCTCTTGTGTCCCCAACATACCCAATACATTTTTCAGATGTATATGTGCACTAGTTCGGTGAAGAGATAGTGAAATACAAGTGGTAACAGTGCCAGAAAAGAGCTTCTGACTTGTTGACGTGGGAGATACTAAAGGCAAACTGAAATAAAGATGGAAGCAAGCAAACATGCAACATATCTAGATGTAAATGCTTAGAAAAAAGGCCTAGGGATCATACTTTCACTAGTGAACACTCTCTCATATAAATATTTTCTATTAATGATACTACCCTGAATTACTCTCCGGTTGGACACTCTAATCCATGGTATGGCTATAACAACACTCCTCAAAGTCCGCCTTCCCCATCTAGATAACCCCACACTGCCACCTTAAGCGCTAGATGGTTTCAAAAAACATCTTATAAAGACATTCAACTCCAAATATAACTCATGATAAATATATATATATGTAACCTAGCTTAAGTGCCACACACGGCGTGTGGAAAAGCATAGATCTATTAAAGCAATTGAGTATTTATGTAGACTCTAGCCTAAGTGCCACCATGGCGTGCACGTGTCACTTTCACACACATGGGAAAAGCAGAGATCTATTGAAGCTCTTGAGTAACAGAGTAGATCTACTTTATTACAAAGCTCATGACCATAACAAGATCATGCATAGAGAGAGAGAGATGAACACATAGCTACCAGTAGAGCCCTTAGCCTCGAGGAAGAACTACACCCTCCTCATCATGGGAATCAGCAACGATGATGGAGAAGGTGGTGGAGATCGATGGAGATGGCTCCGGGGGCACTTCCCCGTCTTGGCAGGGTGCTGGAAGAGAGACTTTCTGTCCACCGAATCTCCCTTTCGATGGCGGCGGTGTTGTGGAACTTTTCATGGCTTTCTGGTCGATGATTTAGGGTTCCTGAGTCGGGGTCTTCTTATAGGCGAAGGAGGCAAGGTCAGTGGAGTCCCAGGGGGCCCACACCCCTGGTGGCGCAGCCAGGGTGGGCTCGTGCCACCCTTGGGTGTGGCCACCCTGTTTCCCTACTTCGTCTCTACTTCGATTTTACGTATTGTTCAGGAAAAAATAGTAACTTTGGCTTTTGTCCCGTCCAATTCCGAGAATATTCATTTTTTAGCTTTTCTGAAACCAAAAACAGCAGAAAACAAGCAACTGGCACTGTGGCATCTTGTCAATAGGTTAGTTCCAGAAAGTGTATAAAAATACCTCAAAGTGTAGACAAAACATAAGACAAATGATATAAAACAAGCATGGAGCATAAAAAATTATAGATACGTTTACGACGTATCAAGAATCCCCAAGCTTAACTCCTGCTCGTCCTTGAGTAGGTAAGTGATAAAAATAATAATTTTTTAGGTGACATGCACCATCACAATCATGACCAAACCATTGCAAAGCATTGATAGCTGGTATCAAAGTACTCTAAACATGAGCATGAAAGATGAAGTTCTAACAATAAGACATAGAAACTATGTTGCAACATGAAATGATACAAACAAAGATTCATGAATAATAATGCATTGAAAGACGTTTGTTTGTTTCACATATAGAAAACATAGCATAGTGGCATTCAGCTTGTCCCTCATGGAGTATCATAAATGCAAAGGACACCTTCAAATTTCATAAGAGTGACTAGATACAAACAGTTCAAGAGCAAGCAATATCAACAATATGCATCAATCAATAAGTTTTGGGACAATGAACATAGAACTAAGAATGGTAACTATGCTCTCTTAATTGGTGCCTAAGGATAGAAGGTGGAGACTCAATATAAAGTGGAAAAAAGGCCCTTCAAAGGGGATCAGGGATTTCAAGTTTCAAAAAGAGCTTCCAAAAATTATGGTACTTGTTAGCTTTCAGCTCTCATTGCCCCTATCATAAGCATCTTGAAGTGATTAAAGTTAAAGTGAAAAAAATATGGAGTATATGCTTGACAAAGTATAAGTTGGCAATCTCATGTCCCTGGAGTACGAGGGGCGCTCCTCATGCTACTCAACTTTAGTCACCTGTAAGTTCTTGTCATAGTAAGTACATGTGTATCATAGAGAACCGCCAACGGGGTACCCCTTGCACATGATATAGGAGCTATCCCATAATTAAAATGACAAGGCAAGCAGACAATGAGCATCTCAGCAATCTTCTTATTTACCATGTGAAAATGGTTCTTTTTTCTCTCTTTCCTATTTCTCATCGTTTTTTTTCTCAATCTCTTTTTTCTATCTCTTTTTTTATAAGAAGAATGCTTCATGATTGCTCACTATGGTGATGCTGCAAGTTTCCACCATGATTAGGCATGGCTTAGGCTAGCGGCCCAGGCGTTTCTCTGACATACATACATAACTCCATGTACTTACAAGCTCCTCTTTTATTTCACACCGACGACATCCGCAAACAAAAGATCATGATATCAACTGGGTACAATGTACAGGTGCAATGTTGGAAGCATTCCCCATGACAGTATGGTTCTGCTAATTCCCAACGTATAAGTGCAAGCATATAAAACATAGATGACACAATGGTTCAAGTTTATTAGGGGTAAGAAAAATAAAGTGTGCCATCAAGTTTGTGAGAGCTTTAATCACTAATTTTCACATAACAAGTTTAATTTGGAAGATAGTTAAAATAAGAATATACTTGGAATGGTGTAACACACCATGCGTAGGAATTTATAGTGGACACTTTGGAATAAATTGGTTTCTTGGGAGTTGGATGCATGAGTAAATCTTACGCAATACAAGTGGAGGCTAGCAAAATACTGGGAGCGACCAACTAAGAGAGCAATAATGGCCATAATCATGCAGGGTGACAAAACATTACTAATCAAAGCATAAAGTGGTACGACAAGTCAAAAACTAAATGATCTTAGAGGCTAAGGTGACTGGTTCATAGTCATAACATGGTGTGAGCATGTGCCAAGTCAACCCAAACAAAACATCAAAGGAGAATACCATAATACTATGCTTTTGTATGCTAAAACAACGCATGATTCTTTCAAGGCACATTAAGAAATCTCAATTGTTTGGAACAAATCATGCTACAACAATAATCACTAAGCATAAGGTCAAAACAACATCTAGCATGACATGATAAAGTCTAATTCACAGTCAATGAAAGCTCCTTCTTGTACCACTTAAGCATAAAACTTTCAACTCCTTTCCAACACCAATCGACTTATTTGAAACAACTCACAAAGATAATAATCAATAAAGATCAGTGAGCTTGTCTCACAAATCCACAAAGAATAACTAAAAAGTTCTAAGCTAAAAGCACAAGAAAACTAAGGCTAAACATAGTGCTAGCAAAAGAGAACACTCACAATACAATAAGAGTGAAAACTAGAGTGTTCTAGGCAATGAAAACGGAGTGTGTCTCTCTCCAAAAGAAGTGTGCTAGGATCCAACCAACTTACTCAAGCATACTAAACAAAAGAAAACCAAAAACGAAAACTAAGACGCTCCAAGAACAACACAACTGTGCATGAAGCAATAAAAATAAAGTGTCTAGAAAGACCTGAGATTTTTATTGATGAAGAAGGGGATGCCTTGGGCATCCCCAAGCTTTGACGCTTGTACCTCTTGAATAATTCTTGGGGTGAGAGTTGGCGCTCTATCAACGTGGGAGTGCTTCATTGGGAGACCCCAAGAGAAAGGGTGATGAGCGCAGCAGCAATTTTTCCCTCAGTAAGAAACCGAGGTTATCGAATCAGCAGGAGGAAGGAAACGACTCAAAGGTGTTGCTAGAAACTTGGAGACCTGCACAACACAAACTCAAGACTTTTCCCGAACGAATAGTGAGGTTTTCAATCTCACCGGTTTGCTGTAACAAAGGATTAATTGTATGGTGTGGAAGGTAATAGCGGCTTGCAAAAAGTAAACAGTAACTGTGGAAGGTATATCAATGGTAAAGATTGGACCGGGGTCCATAGTTCAGTAGAGGTGCTCTCCTTAAGATAAACAAACATGGCATGTTGGGTAAACAAATTACAGCAGGGCAATTGACATGACTGAGCAAGGCATAACAATGCAATACTAGACATTCATGATCCTATGAGATTCGATTGGGCAATACAATAAGATACATAGACCGCCATCCAACTGCATCTATGACTAGAAATCCACCTTCAGGTTATCATCCGAACCCCCTCCAGTATTAAGTTGCAAGCAGCAGATAACTATTTTAAGCAAAGTGTGTAAGGTAAACAATCCACTTGTTCCATGAACAAGAGACCGTTGTTTTCTCCCTAGTGGCAACAACACATCTACAAACTTAGAGATTTCTGTCACTTCCCTTACATTAAATAGAGGCAAGAACACACTATATAGCATAAATACCCCCTCTTGGAGTCACTAGCAACTACTCGGCCAAGATAGCCACTAACAACAGAGACCATGCAAGATAACAAACAACACAGACATGATAGAATCAATAAGACAAAACCATTAATTAATCTGACGTAGTAATTGTAACATCCCTAAAATCATGTTTCAAACTCATGCATATCATCCATGCATCCTTGATCATATAGAGTTCATTTCAAATAAATCAATTCAAAAACAGGAGCATATGAGCTCATTATTTTATGTGATCAGCTTTTAAAGCAAATACAAATCTCCAATGTGAGATAGGTGTTCAGTGAACCAAACCTTGTGTCTTATTTCTTTCAAAATGTATTGCTAGATTGCTAAGATTTAAACCCAAGTTTTCAAAGAAAATATAATTTGAAAACCATTTTCAAAACCTATTTATAACTAGTGTTATGTCATGGCTTATTTTATTTTGTTCAAACTAACCAGGCCAATTCAAAGTGACCACTTGGTTTTATGCTCATAAATGTGACTGTTGCACACTGCAAAAATCCTGAAAAGATTTGAATTCAAATAGATTTTGAAATCATTTGAATTTGATTCCTGAATTTGAAAACAGAAAAAGAAAAGGAGAAAAGAAATGGAAAAAGGCCAGCGCCACCTATCTAGCCCAACGACGGATTCAGCCCACTAATCCCACCCGGGTTCCCCCCTCTCTCTCTCTCACTCACAGACGAACCCACCAGGTCACTGACCACACGACCCCACCCCCTCTCTGTTTCACTCGCTGACTGGTGGACCTCGCCAGCTCATCCTCATCTTCCCCAAATCGCGCCCACGACCACGTCGCCAGCCGTTCCCTCCGCCATTCACTGCCGCGTTGATTCCTCGCGTAATTGCCATTGATACCACGCGCGATCCTCGCCCTGCTCTGGCTATAAGTCCACCTCCCCCTCGCGGCCATTTTCCCCAACAAAGCCAGACAGAAACGCCCCCAGGCTACCCGCAATCGCCTTTGCACCGCCGCTGCATAGACGCACTCCGACGACCAATCTCGGTGAGTACTGACCGCCCCCTGTCTCTGGTTCAAACCATCGTAACCATCATGTCCTTGCGCGTTCACTGATGCCCTCTGTTTTCTTTCTCGTGACCCAGAGCGACGTCCTCGTCCACACCCGCGAACACATGAGCCGCCACTCGACTCCGACGTGCGATTCAGGTAAAACGAGACCGCCCTTGCCTCCCCTTTGATACTGTCTTGATCGCCAGGCCTTTGCGCACCTACTAAACCATCTGGCTCGTGCTAGGTCGACGCAGAACCTCGGCAACGTCTTCGACAGCAAGCATCTGACGCCGTCAGCAACTCCGACGAGCTCCCTCGGTCACTACAGCACGCCCCTTGAACAGCCATCGCCACTTTGAGCATCAGCATCGCATGGCGAGCTTGGTAAGCCCCTTCCCCCTCTCCTGCGCGACCTAGAACGCCGGTAGCAGTTCTGACAGAGGTGTCGCCGCCGCCAGCGCCGCCACTGGATGGTCGAGTGCTGAGTGTCGTTAGATCTAGATCCTGCGGATACGATAGAACCTAGACGAAGCGGTACGATTCAATCAGAGCCGCGCGATTAAGTTAGATCCAGCGGCTCAGGAGCGCGATCCTGTGCGAACCGGTACGAACCAATCAGATTATGACGTGTGGCTAGAGTTTAAGTTTAAAATCAGGATTTGAATCTATTAGTTGTTTGAAATTGTTTTAGCCATAACTTTTGATCCCCACGTTCAAATTTGACAAATTTTATATCAATGGAATCAGGAGAACAAGCCCTTTCTAAATATGCAATGTGTTTAATGTTTTGCTTCTGTTAAAATGTTTTTATTTACAGAAACATGTGTAGGCCTATTTTGTGTATATAAATTATTTGAGAAATGTTTTAGTGTTTAAATAAATGTTGTTTAGCAAGTTTTGAACTTGTCTATGAACCAGTACTGTACACTTGTCTTGTTGAGTTTAGAAAATCATCACATATCATGTTGCATGCATCCATATATTTTTGCTTGTATTTATGTGTATGTGATTTGTTGCTATGATTCTATGTGTAGATTTTGGTGCCAATAGTGATTGTGATTGTGAGGAGTGTAGCTACTCTCCAAACTACCAAGGCAAGTGGTGCTTCATGATATTTTTATCCCTATGTTTTCTACTAAGCATTAGAAATATTTTGCTAGTCTTGCATGATATATTTTTGCTTATATGCTATGCTTGGGAAATCCTAGTAGTTATAGAATTTCTAGAAATTTCTAAGTTAAGATGCTTATCTATGCCATGCTTAGCCTAGCTAGTAGCAACCAAGAGTGGTGAAATATACATGCTATGATAAAATATTTCTAAGTCTTTGGACTTGAGTTTTTGCTAATAAAACAACTAAGTAAATGAAACACCTGGGTGGAATGGAAGGAATGGTTTATGTTGAGTGTTACACAAGGCCCATTTCTATGGTTTACCTTGTGTATCTCACTTGTGGAAAGCCACCCAGGAACAAAGAGATTTTAGAGGCCAAATGTTAAGAAGCTTCTAGTGCAGCCACTTGGCAATATGGGCTCTGCCAGGATCATATAGGTTGCAATAACTTAGCCATTTGGACAGTTGGTGGTAGTGGGATGATAGGTTGGAGCGCGTCCATTTGGTCTAAGGGAAGGCTTCTGAAAGGTCCTGTCTTGGTGAAAATCAAGGCTTGTGGGGAAAGTGCACAACCTCTACAGATGGAAGAATCTAAGTACTTAGCCATGTCCCTGGTATTGGACAACTTGAGCATCAAGACATGGAAGCTATCAAGAATCTCATCATTCAAATTTCTAAGTAAAAACTTGAGGGTGAACAAGGGTAAAGGACCCCAATGTCTATTGGTGGTTCCTTGGGAAAAGTTTTGACAAAGAAAAACTTAGTGATTTTTAACTAATAGGCAAAACCTATTTTGAGCAAAGCAAGCCTAAGCTACGCTTAGACAAATTGCATATAGTATCTAGTCCACCAAAAATTATACTAAGGTATCACTTGCCAATACTATTCCAATGTATTGACCCACTGTGGCTGTAACTTGTGATGTTGCAGGTTATTCTGATGAGGATTAGGATTCATGAGTCTACACTCAACATGTTTGCCTGTGGCACATGAAGATGAAGACTTTTATCTATTTACTTATTTAAACTCTTGTACTAGGCCTGTGGCCTTGGAGTTGTAAAGACTATGTTTGTCTTTGGAATGACCTTTGTTTCTGTGTACTTCATCTTAAACTGTGGATGCTAGCATTGATACAGGGACTAGCATTGCAATCACAGGGATCCTTTTCCTTTATAAAGGAGGGATCTTACAGATGGTATCAGAGCCTTGTGTTTCCTGTAGGATTATGACCCTAGGATTGGAAACCACTAAGGAAAATTTTTCAACAACTTCTACACTTGTCTATTCTTCTCGTAAGTTTTTCTAATCTTCTTTCTCATCTCTATTTGTAGATGAACTCCAACAACGAAGCTGTAAGGAAAGGACCACTCATGACAATGACTTTGGAGTGTGAGACAGAATTCCCAAAGGCTCTCAAGGACCTCATGGTTGCAATGGAAATACATGGTGCAGCTGTGTACAAAGGTTTTCCTGTGATGGATGAAGGAGTTGAGTACTGGTGGGTGCAACTTCACTTCTATAAAAACAAGGAAGACAACCACAAGGAAACAGGATTCTGCATGTTCACCAATTCAGTGATGCACACTACATTCTTTGACTCAGCAAGGGATGCAGCTTGGAAGACCATTAAAGAACTTGGTGATAGAGTCAAGTGCAGAATGCTCAACATCCAAAATGACCTCAAGGAAGAGAAGAAACATACCCAAGAGTTGGAGGCTACCAACCAAACCTTAAGAGGAGACATTATAGACTTAGTAATGGAGTCATGTGCTCAAGATAGAGTGATTGCTTCTAGAAATATTGTGTTAGCCAACATATCTAGTGAGATAGGATTGTAAGCGTACTTCGTTAGTTGGACCACCACTTATCACCTTATTTTCCAAATTTTGCTTAAAATAAGTTGAACCTTGGTTGTTGTAATGGATCCATGTATGCCATGACTTGTGTGTTTTGATTTCCAAAGATATGCATGTGATGTTTTGCCTTGTGTTTTATCTTAAATTGTGATGTTTCTAACTTTTTCTATCTTATAAATATATGCCTAATGTTACCATCAGCACTGTTGAGGAGTTCCAGGGAACTCGCTTTGGTCCTCGTATTATTGAGCTCACTAGTTTGCTCAATCTCCCTCTTCCTACCATCATGGTGCTTCCCCTCACCAAGTTTGAGAGGAAAGACCTTTGGGGTTTCAAGGTCAATCAGCCCGGACGCCAGACTGAGCCTACCACGGAGGCTATCATCTTCAAGCTCATGCACGATGACAAGGAGAGAGGCCTAGAGGTAGTCATGCAGGACTTGATTGGACGTCTGTTAGGGAGACACTCTCGACAGGTTAGAGGTACTCACTTCCACGTCTTCGTTAGACGTGATGAGGATGGAGAGGCCATCGACTTCGAGGACACTTCGAGGGAGACAGCAGAGCCGATTCGCCTATATCTCCAGGACTTAGAGGTTCTTATTAGGCACGTGGACACTGATAGGACCAACGTCATGCTTAGCAATGACGAACTCTAGGTGCAGCTTCGTGAGAAGGACAAGCTCTTCGCGAAGCAAGATAAGATAGTCAAGGAGATGGAGGCAAAGTTCGAGAGCCAGGACAGGAAGTTCAAGAGTCAAGAGATGCGAGTCCAAGATAGGAACAAGAGGATTCGGGACATGACTGAAGAACTGCAGGCCAAGGACTTCGAGCTCGAGCATCAGCAGACTGTGATTGAGAGGCTTCGTTCTCAGAAGAGGGCTCTCAAAGCCAAAGTAGAGACCTTGACCACCAATGTCTAGGAATACAAGACCTCTATGGAGAATGCAGGTCTTACTTTTGTTGAGGAGGAGGTTGATGCCGAGGAGTAGTGATGACTACTCATTTATCATTTATCTATCATACTTTATTTGAGACACAATGACCATCCAACATGTGGATGGCTTGTTATTGGTGTGTTTACTTTGCAAACTTGTTATCTTGTTGTTGAACCTTTATTATTGTGATGCATGTTTGGTGATTGTTTATGTGATGTATTGTGCATGAAAGCATCTATGGGTATCTCATTCTTATCTCTATTGAACAAACCACATATGCCTCCCCGTCGTGCCAATCCCAACCCCAACAACAACAACAACAACAACAACAACAACAACAACAACAACAACAACAACAACAACAACAACAACAACAACAACAACAACAACAACAACAACAACAACAACAATAACAACAACAACAACAACAACAACAACAACAACAACATCACCCCTGAGATGCAGCAAATGATGACATCTCAGACTCAGCTAATGCAAATGATGACTACGTTCATCCAGAACCAGAACAACAACAATAACAACAATAACAATAACACCAACAACAACCCACCAGGTTTTGACATGCTTACCAGGTTCTTGAGATTGAGGCCAGCAAAGTTCTCAGGAACAATTGATCCAATGGTGGCCAATGATTGGCTACGCTCTGTGAACAAGGACTTGGTAACTGTGGGCTGTACTGATGCGGAAAAAGTCAGATTTGCAGCACATTTGTTGGAAGGACCAGCCGCCACTTGGTGGGATAACTTCCAGATCACCACTCCCATTGAAGATGTGACATGGGCTATCTTTGAAGATGGTTTTCGTACTGCTCACATCTCATCCGGAGTAATGAGTCTGAAGAAGAAAGAGTTCCATAATCTGAAGCAGCGCCACCGCAGCGTGGCTGAATATATTGAGGAGTTCAACAATCTGGCGCGTTATGCACCGGATGAAGTTGACACTGATGCTAAGAGGAAGGAAAAGTTCCTTGAAGGGATGAATAATGAACTGAACTTGCAGCTATCAGTGGCCTATGTTCCCACATATCAGTCTCTTTGTGATAAGGCTGCTATTCTGGAGAACAAAATGAAGCAAGTTGAGAGTAGGAAGAGAAAGCACTCGGACAAGCACAACTTGGGATCGTCTCACAAACGTTCCCATTATGATGATAGTGGAAGCTCAGGATCCCACAAGCATGGGAAATTCAACAAGCACCACAAGCACAACCGTCATCATGACAACAAGCATCACCGTAGTCATGACAATGACAAGTACAAGAACCACAAGGGTGGATATAAGAGCCACCATAGTGGTAGTGGAAGTGGCAGTGGAAGCCAACATGTCAAGAAGGATATTAGTCAGGTTGAGTGTTTCAAGTGCAAGAAGATGGGGCATTATGCAAATGAATCCCCAGAAAAGAAAGTTGAAGGACCCAACAAGCCCAACCCTTTTCAGAAGGGACAGGTGAACCACATCAATGTGGAGGAAATCTATGAAGAGCCAGATGCTGTTGCTGGTAAGTTCAAACTCAATTCTATTCCAGCATTTGTTCTTTTTGATACTGGAGCATCGCATTCATTCATGTCAAAAGCATTTGTTGATAGAAATGGGTTTCCAACTGAAAACATTGGGTGTCCAATAAAAGTTAGTTCTCCAGGTGGAGATATGATAGTAAGTCTTGGATGCCGTGATCTAGTGATAGAGTTTGGAAAGCATAAGTTTCCAGTGAGTCTGATAATCCTAGATTCCCAAGGACTAGATGTAATTTTGGGAATGGATTGGATGGCTAAGTATGAAGGAGTACTAGATTGTGCTAATCGTACTGTTGCACTCACAACCCCGGAAACAAAATGGATTAAATTCAAGTCTAACTTTGAATCAAAAGGGAGTAAGCTAAATTCTCTTAAGGGGGTTAGCATAGACAGTGTGCCAATTGTGAGTGAATATCCGGATGTGTTTCCGGAAGAATTGTCGGGAATGACACCAGATAGAGATGTGGAGTTTCTTATTGATTTGCTACCAGGACCTGGACCAATAGCAAAGAGACCGTACAAGATGTCAGTTGATGAACTGAAAGAACTCAAGAAACAACTCGGAGAACAGTTGCAGAAAGGATTTATTCAACCAAGTTCTTCATCTTGGGGAGCCCCAGTTTTGTTTGTGGAGAAGAAATATAGAAGTCAAAGGTTATGCATAGATTACCGTTCACTCAATGAGGTGACTATCAAGAACAAATACCCTTTGCCAAGAATAAATGACTTGTTTGATCAGCTAGAAGGAGCTTGTGTATTCTCAAAGATTGACCTTCGGTTAGGTTATTTCCAACTCAAGATAAGAGAGCAAGACATACCTAAAACAACTTTCACCACAAGGTATGGATTGTATGAGTATACCGTGATGCCATTTGGTTTGACCAATGCACCAGCATACTTCATGAATATGATGAACAAGGTGTTCATGGAATTTCTTGATAAGTTTGTTGTCATTTTCACAGATGACATTTTGATCTACTCCAAGAGCAAAGAAGAACATGAAGGACATTTGCGTTTGATACTTGAGAAGCTTAGAGAGCATAAACTTTATGCCAAATTCAGCAAATGTGAATTCTGGTTGAATGAAGTTGGATTTCTTGGACACGTTGTGTCAGGAGATGGTGTAGCAGTTGATCCTGCTAAAGTTTCAGCTGTAACTGAATGGGAATCTCCCAAGTCAGTGAAAGAAGTTCGTAGTTTCCTTGGCTTAGCAGGTTACTACAGAAGGTTCATTGAGAATTTTTCCAAGGTAGCTAAGCCTATGACAGAATTGCTAAAGAAAGACAAGAAATTTGCTTGGTCTGAAGGTTGTGAACTCAGCTTTCAAGAATTGAAGAAGAGACTTGTGACAGCACCAGTCTTATGTTTGCCAGATTTGGAAAAATATTTCCAAGTGTATTATGATGCATCTCATCATGGTTTGGGTGCAGTACTTATGCAAGAAGGGAAAGTTGTGGCCTATGCCTCGAGACAACTCACAACTCATGAAGTAAACTATCCTACTCATGATTTAGAGTTAGCCTCTGTTGTCCATGCACTCAAAACATGGAGACACTATCTTTCGGGAAAGCGTTGCGAAGTGTTCACTGATCACAAGAGTTTGAAGTATATCTTCACCCAGAAAGAAATTAATATGAGACAAAGAAGATGGCTAGAACTCATCAAAGACTATGACTTAAGTTTGCAATACCACCTCGGTAAAGCAAATGGTGTAGCAGATGCTCTAAGCCGTAAGGTTTTTGTGAATGGCCTTACTAAGGGAGAGTTGCCAGATGATTTGTGTGCCCAATTTAGAGATCTCAGATTGGAGATTGTGCCTGAAGGACATCTCATGTCTTTGGATGTTCAACCCACTTTGTTGAACAAGATCAAAGAAGCCCAGAAGATTGATAAGGAAATTGAAGAGATTAAGGAAAAGATTGGTAAAGGAAAAGCCAAAGGATTCCATGAAGACGAACAGGGTACTTTATGGCATGGGAAACGTATCTGTGTTCCACAAGATCCGGAGCTTCGGAAACTGATTTTGCAAGAAGCACACAACTCACCATATTCCATTCATCCGGGTAACACCAAAATGTACATGGATATGAAGGAAATATTTTGGTGGAATAATCTCAAGAAGGACATCGCCGAACATATTGCTTTGTGTGATGTGTGTAGCAGAGTGAAAGCGGAACATCAGAAACCAGCAGGTTTGCTTCAACCACTACCTATTCCTGATTGGAAGTGGGATAAGATTGGTATGGATTTCATTACCGGATTGCCAAGGACCCGGTCAGGATATGATTCTATTTGGGTAGTAGTGGCTCATTTCATACCCGTGAAGACAACCTACACTAGTGATAAGTTAGCCAAGATATATATGAGTAGAATTGTATGTCTACATGGAGTACCCAAGAGTATTGTGTCTGATAGGGGAACCCAATTCACTTCTCATTTTTGGAGGCAATTGCATGAGCCATTGGGAACGAGGTTGGAATTAGCACTGCTTTTCATCCTCAAACTGATGTACAGACAGAATGGACTAATCAGATTCTTGAAGACATGTTGAGGGCATGTGCCCTAGACTATGGAGCCAGTTGGGATTAAAGTCTACCTTACGCAAAATTTTCTTATAACAATAGCTATCAAGCCATCATTGAGATGGCACCATTTGAGTTTCTCTACGGGAGAAAATGTACCACCCCATTGTTATGGAATGGTGTGGGAGAAAGAAGTCTGTTCGGACCAGAACTAATCAAAGAAGCCGAAGAGAAAGTCAAGATGGTTAAGGACAGATTGAAGATAGCACAGTCCTGACAGAAAAGCTACGCAGATCCTAAGCGTAGAGAAGTCACCTATGAAGTTGGTGATAGAGCTTATCTTAGAGTGTCACCACTTCGTGAAGTGAAGAGATTTGGTGTCAAAGATAAAATGGCCCCAAGATATGTTGGGAAATTCAAGATTCTGAGTCGCAAATGAAAAGTAGCCTATGAGATTGAATTGCCAGAAGCTTTGTCAGCTGTTCATAATGTGTTTCATGTGAGTCGGCTTAAGAAATGCCACCCAGAAATGGAAGAAACTTCTTTGAAGGATACTATACCTTTGGAAGAGGTTCAATTGGAAAGTGATCTCACTTATGAAGAGAAACCTATCAAGATTCTTGAGACTGTAGAAAGAGTTGCTCGAACTAAAACTATCAAGTTCTGCAAGGTTCAATGGAACCACCATTCTGAAGAGAAGCAACATGGGAAAGAGAAGATGATCTTCGGAAAGACCACCCTCAGCTATTTGCTAGCCAATCTGAATCTCGAGGGCGAGATTCACCTTAAGGGGGTTAGATTTGTAACATCCCTAAAATCATGTTTCAAACTCATGCATATCATCCATGCATCCTTGATCATATAGAGTTCATTTCAAATAAATCAATTCAAAAACAGGAGCATATGAGATCATTATTTTATGTGATCAGCTTTTAAAGCAAATACAAATCTCCAATGTGAGATATGTGTTCAGTGAACCAAAACTTGTGTGTTATTGCTTTCAAAATGTATTGCTAGATTGCTAAGATTTAAACCCAAGTTTTCAAAGCAAATATAATTTGAAAACCATTTTCAAAACCTATTTATAACTAGTGCTATGTCATGGCTTATTTTATTTTGTTCAAACTAACAAGGCCAATTCAAAGTGACCACTTGGTTTTATGCTCAGAAATGTGACTGTTGCACACTGCAAAAATCTTGAAAAGATTTGAATTCAAATAGATTTTGAAATCATTTGAATTTGATTCCTGAATTTGAAAACAAAAAAAAGAAAAGGAGAAAAGAAATGGAAAAAGGCCAGCGCCACCTATCTAGCCCAACGACGGATTTAGCCCACTAAGCCCACCCGGGTTCCCCCTCTCTCTCTCACTCGCAGACGAACCCACCAGGTCACTGACCACACGACCCCACCTCCTCTCTGTTTCACTCGCTGACTGGTGGACCTCGCCAGCTCATCCTCATCTTCCCCAAATCGCGCCCACGACCATGTCGCCGGCCGTTCCCTCCGCCATTCACTGCCGTGTTGATTCCTCGCGTAATTGCCATTGATACCGCGTGCGATCCTCGCCCTGCTCTGGCTATAAGACCACCTCCCCCTCGCGGCCATTTTCCCCAACAAAGCCAGACAGAAACGCCCCCAGGCTGCCCGCAATCGCCTTTGCACCGCCGCTGCACATACGCACTCCGGCGACCAATCTCGGTGAGTACTGACCGCCCCCCTGTCTCTGGTTCAAACCATCGTAACCAGCATGTCCTTGCGCGTTCACTGATGCCCTCTGTTTGCTTTCTCGTGACCCAGAGCGACTTCCTCGTCCACACCCGCGAACACCTGAGCCGCCGCTCGACTCCGACGTGCGATTCAGGTAAAACGAGACCGCCCTTGCCTCCCCTTTGATACTGTCTTGATCACCAGGCCTTTGCGCACCTCCTAAACCATCTGGCTCGTGCTAGGTCGACGCAGAACCTCGGCAACGTCTTCGACAGCAAGCATCTGACGCCGCCAGCAACTCCGACGAGCTCCCTCGGTCACTACAACGCGCCCCTTGACCAGCCATCGCAAGTGTAGCTACTCTCCAAACTACCAAGGCAAGTGGTGCTTCATATCCCTATGTTTTCTACTAAGCATTAGAAATATTTTTCTAGTCTTGCATGATATATTTTTGCTTATATGCCATGCTTGGGAAATCCTAGTAGTTATAGAATTGCTAGAAATTTCTAAGTTAAGATGCTTATCTATTCCATGCTTAGCCTAGCTACTAGCAACCAAGAGTGGTGAAATATACATGCTATGATAAAATATTTCTAAGTCTTTGGACTTGAGTTTTTGCTAATAAAACAACTAAGTAAATGAAACACCTGGGTGGAATGGAAGGAATGGTTTATGTTGAGTGGTTACACAAGGCCCATTTCTATGGTTTACCTTGTGTATCTCACTTGTGGAAAGCCACCCAGGAACAAAGAGATTTTAGAGGCCAAATGTAAAGGACCCCAATGTCTATTGGTGGTTCCTTGGGAAAAGTTTTGACAAAGAAAAACTTAGTGATTTTTAACTAATAGGCAAAACCTATTTTGAGCAAAGTAAGCCTAAGCTACGCTTAGCCAAATTGCATATAGTATCTTGTCCACCAAAAATTATACTAAGGTATCACTTGCCAATACTATTCCAATGTATTGACCCACCGTGGCTGTAACTTGTGATGTTGCAGGTTATTCTGGTGAGGATTAGGAGTCATGAGTCTACACTCAACATGTTTGCCTGTGGCACATGAAGATGAAGACTTTTATCAATTTACTTATTTAAACTCTTGTACTAGGCCTGTGGCCTTGGAGTTGTAAAAACTATGACTGTAATGACCTTTGTTTCTGTGTACTTCATCTTAAACTGTGGATGCTAGCATTGATCCAGGGACTAGCATTGCTAAGGTGATTGTTTCATAGTGATAACATGGTGTGAGCATGTGCCAAGTCAACCCAAACAAAGCATCAAAGTAGAATACCATAATACTATGCTTTTGTATGCTAAAACAACGCATGATTCTTTCAAGGCACATTAAGCAATCTCAATTGTTTGCAACAAATCATGCTACAACAATAATCACTAAGCATAAGGTCAAAACAACATCTAGCATGACATGATAAAGTCTAATTCACAGTCAATAAAAGCTCCTTCTTGTACCACTTAAGCGTAAAACTTTCTACTCCTTTCCAACACCAATCGACTTATTTGAAACAACTCACAAAGATAATAATCAATAAATATCAGTGAGCTTGTCTCACAAATCCACAAAGAATAACTAAAAAGTTCTAAGCTAAAAGCACAAGAAAACTAAGGCTAAACATAGTGCTAGCAAAAGAGAACACTCACAAGACAGTAAGAGTGAAAACTAGAGTGTTCTAGGCAATGAAAACAGAGTGTGTCTCTCTCCAAAAGAAGTGTGCTGGGATCCAACCAACTTACTCAAGCATACTAAACAAAAGAAAACCAAAAACGAAAACTAAGACGCTCCAAGAACAATACAACTGTGCATAAAGAAATAAAAATAAAGTGTCTAGAAAGACCTGCGATTTTTATTGATGAAGAAGGGGATGCCTTGGGCATCCCCAAGCTTTGACGCTTGTACCTCTTGAATAATTCTTGGGGTGACAGTTGGTGCTCTATCAACATGGGAGCGCTTCGTTGGGAGACCCCAAGAGAAAGGGTGATGAGCACAGCAGCAATTTTTCCCTCATTAAGAAACCAAGGTTATCGAACCAGTAGGAGGAAGGAAACGACTCAAAGGTGTTGCTAGCAACTTGGAGACCTGCACAACACAAACTCAAGACTTTTCCTGAACGAATAGTGAGGTTTTCAATCTCACCGGTTTGCTGTAACAAAGGATTAATTGTATGGTGTGGAAGGTAATAGTGGCTTGCAAAAAGTAAACAGTAACTGTGGAAGGTATATCAATGGTAAAGATTGGACCGGGGTCCATAGTTTAGTAGAGGTGCTCTCCTTAAGATAAACAAACATGGCATGTTGGGTAAACAAATTACAGCAGGGCAATTGACATGACTGAGCAAGGCATAACAATGCAATACTGGACATTCATGATCCTATGAGATTCGATTGGGCAATACAATAAGATACATAGACTGCCATCCAACTGCATCTATGACTAGAAATCCACCTTCAGGTTATCATCCGAACCCCCTCCAGTATTAAGTTGCAAGCAACAGATAACTATTTTAAGCAAAGTGTGTAAGGTAAACAATCCACTTGTTCCATGAACAAGAGACCGTTGTTTTCTCCCTAGTGGCAACAACACATCTACAAACTTAGAGATTTCTGTCACTTCCCTTAGATTAAATAGAGGCAAGAACCCACTATCTAGCATAAATACCCCCTCTTGGAGTCTCTAGCAACTACTCGGCTAAGATAGCCACTAACAACAGAGAGCATGCAAGATAACAAACAACACAAACATGATAGAATCAATAAGACAAAACCATTAATCACTCTGACATAGTAATCTCAATATCCATCAGATCCCCGCAAACACAACATGCATGATTAAAAATATATGAGATCTTGATCATGAACGGAGCTCACAAGATCTAAACATGATACCACAAAGGAGGAGATACAACCATCTAGCTACTACATGGACCCGTAGTCCAAGGTGGAACTACTCACGCTACTACATGAAGAAGAAAGCCTCCAGGATGATCACCCCTCCGGTAGAGTTCCAGGAAGAGCTTCAAACCCCCCGATCTTGGGACGATGGTGGCGGCGGCTACAGACCGTTTCGTGGAATATTGATCGGGTACTTAGGGTTTTGGCATCAGGGGTCTTTATAGGCGAAGAGGCGAGGCAAGGGCGGCCAGGGTGGTCACACCCCCCAGGCACGGGTAACCCTAGACCGCGCCGCCAGGGGATGTGGCCCCCTGGTGCCTCCCCTCTGTCTCTTACTCTGTCTCCGTGTTCCGCACGGTAAAATATTGACTTTGGCTTTCGTCCCGTCCAATTCCGAGAATATTGGTTTTCTGTCTTTCTGGAACCACAAACAGAAGAAAACAGGCAACTGGCACTATGGCATCTTGTTAATAGGTTAGTACCAGAAAATATATAAAAAGACCTAAAAGTGTAGACAAAACAAAGCAAAGTTGATACTAAACAAGCATGGAACATCAAAAATTTTACACACTTTTCCGATGTATCAAGCATCCCCAAGCTTAACTCCTGCTCATCGTCGAGTAGGTAAGTGATAAAACTAATAATTTTTGAGGTGACATGCAACATCAAAATCAAGATCAAACCATTTGCAAGCATTGAAAGATGGGATCAAAGAACTCTAAACATGGCCATGAAACATGGAGTTCTAATAGTAAGACAAAATAACTATGCATGCAACATGAAAGGTCACAAACAAAGATCATGAATAACATGCATTGAAGAACGTTTGTTTGTTTCACATACAGAAAACATGGCAAAGTGGCATTCAACTTGTCCCTCATGGAGTAGCAAATAGAAGAATATGACACCTTCAAAGTTCATAAGAGTGACTAGATACAAATAGCACAAGAACAAGTAGTATCAACAATATGCATCAATCAATAAGTTTTGGGACAATGCACAGAGAACTAAGAATGGCAACTATGCTCTGTTAACTGGTGCCTAAGAGATAGAAGATGGAGACTCAATATAATTGTGGTAGAAAGGCCCTTCATAAGGGAAGCAGGGATTTCAAGTCTCAAAAAGAGCTTCCAAAAATTATGGTACTTGTTAGCTTTTAGCTCTCATTGCCCCTATCATCAGCATCTTGAAGTGATTAAGGTTAAAGTGAACAAACTATGGAGTATATGCTTGACAAAGTATAAGTTGGCAATCTCATGTCCCTTGAATACGAGGGCCGTACCTCATGCTACTCAACTTTAGTCACCTGTAAGTTCTTGTCATAGTAAGTACATGTGTATCATAGAGAACCGCCAACGGGGTACCCCTTGCACATGATATAGGAGCTATCCCATAATAAAAATGACAAGGCAAGCATACAATGAGGATCTCAGCAATCTTCTTATTTACCATGGGAATATGGTGCTTTTTTCTCTCTTTCCTCTTTTCAATATGTATCTTTTTTATAAGAAGAAAGCTTCATAGATGTCATTATAGTGATGCTGCAAGTTTCCAACATGATTAGGCATGGCTTAGGCTAGCGGCCCAGGCGTTTCTCTAACACACATACATAACTCCATGGACTTACAAGCTCCCCTTTTATTTCACACCGGCGACATCCATAGACAAAAGAGCATGATATCAACTGTGTACAAAGTACAATTGCAATGTTGAAAACGTTCAGGTGACAGCATGGTTCTGCTAATTCCAACGTATAAGTGCAAGCATATACAACATAGATGACACAATGGTTCAAGTTTATTAGGGGCAAGAAAAATAAAGTGTGGAATCAAGTTTGTGAGAGCTTTAATCACTAAGTTTTCACATAACAAAATACTTTTTAATTGGAAGATAGATGAAAACAGGAATATACTTGGAATGGTGTAACACACCATGCAAAGGAATTTATAGTGGACACTTTCGAATAACTTGGTTTCTTGGGAGTTGGATGCATGAGTAGAGCTTACTCATACAAGTGGAGGCTACCAAAATACTGGGAGCGACAATGTAACATCCCCAAAATCATGATTTCAAAGTTTGCATATCATCCATGCATTCATAATCATTTTAGGATCATTTTCAATGTTATCTCAAAAACAGAAGCATTTGAAGGTTTGTTATTTTATGTAAGCAAGGCATTAGCCTTATTGCTATCCTTGAGAATTAAAAACACTTGTTTTGATCAGTAGGGGTTTGATCCTAAGTTTGATTGATAATTTCCAAATTTTGGACAAAGTTTTCAAAACAAAGTATGAATTTAAAACCATTCTTATGCTTTTATTAAACAAATGGTAAAGGTACTATTTTCATTTAAATTCCAAAGGGCCAAAGTAAGTTTGGGTGAACAACAATGTTTTATACTTAAATATGTGCAAGTTTCACTTTATAAAAATCCAGAGAGAGTTTGAATTCAAACACATTTGAAAAGGATTCCTGGAAAATCAAAACAGAAATGAAAAAGTAATAAAGAAAAGAAAAAGGGCCGGCGCGACTTATTCGGCCCAGCAACGAAAACAGCCCACCCGGGATTCCCCTACTCCCTCTGTTTCTCACTCAACCCGCGCACACCCCCCTCACTGACTCTCCGACCCCACCATCCACCTCAGCATCGTCGTCAATCACGCGCCGGAGGAACTGCTCGCCGCTGTCGTTTCCTCCCGAATTGAAATCCTTTGATTGCGCTTGATTCTCGGAGTAATTCCCCTCCTCGCCCCGGCTAATTAACCTCCTCCCCCTTTCGCTCATTTCCCCTCCAGCCACAACCACAGAGAGCCACCAGGCTGCCCGCAATCGAGCTCACTCTGACGCTGTACTGACGAACTCCGACAGCGAATTCCGGTGAGAACTCCCCGCCCCTTGCCTCTTGGTCTTGCTAGCGCATTCCCTGCATCCTTGTGCATCGTTTAACAGCTTTGCTGTGTGCTAGGACAACCCCAAACATCGGCAACGTCGACGACAGCGCGAGCCCGACGAAGCACTCAACTCCGGTGAGCTGTTCTGGTTAGTCCCGAGCGCGCCTTGCCCTCTCCTTGATACTCGCTTGACCAGCATCGTTTCCCGCATCTGATGCGCTACTTATTTCTCTCTGGCATGATCTGTAGCCTCTCCAACGACGACAAGCAGCCGTACCTGACGACTGACGCTTCTCTGGCATCGAATCCGTGCGCCCCTGTCCCTCCCTCGACCACCTTGAGCATCGCGACGACCCCATGAGCTCGATAATCCCCTCTATTTTCTCCCTTGCTTCCTAGAACCACCGGACCGTCACTGGCCGAGCGCGCCACCTCTCGCCGTTGACTAAGTGCCGCCAGTCTTTGGTCAGGGCGAAGCTGCCCGTTATATCTAGATCTCGCGGCTATGATTAGATCTTAGGTGAAGTGGTAAGGGCAGATCTGGGCTGTGCTTAGTTAGTTAGATCCAACGGCCCGCGAGCGTGATCCAGTGCGAAGCGGTATCATCCAATCAGGAAGCGTTGTGTGGCTAGGGTTTAAATTTAAAATCTGGAATTAGATCTATTAGTTGTTCAAACTTGCAAAATTCATAACTTTTGATCCACACGTTCAAATTTTGCAAATTTTATTTCATTGGAATCAGGAGAAAGAATTCTATCCAACCATGCACTTTTTTAATAAAATGCTTATTTAAAATTGGTTATTTTTATAGAGACATTTGTAGGCTTATTTTGAGTATAGAATTTATTTGAAAAATGTTTTAAAAACTAATTAAAGTTTATTTAGTGTATATTTGTTTTGTTTGAGATTAAGTACTATTACACTTGTCTTGTTTAACTTAGAAAAATCATCACATGGCATTTGCATGCATTCATATATTTTTGTTTGTTTATTTTGATATGTGAATTTGGTGCTATCGTTTTATGTGTAGATTTTGGTGCTAGTGGTGATTGTGATTGTGAGGATTGTTGCTACTCCCCCAACTACCAAGGCAAGTGGTGCTTCATATTTTGTCCCAATATTTTGACTATGCATTAGAAATATTTTGTATAGGGCTGCATGAATAGTTTTGCTAAGTATCTATATGCTATGCTTGGGAAATCCTAGTAGTTGTAGAATTTTTAGAGTTCCTTAACTTAGAGGATACTTGTTATTGCCATGCTTAGCCTAGCTAATAGCAACCAAGGGTGGAGTATATTCATGCTATAGAAAATATTTCTAAATCTTTGACTTATGTTTTTCTTAATAAAATAACTAAGTGAATGAAACACCTGGGTGGAATGGAAAGAATGGTTTGTGTTGAGTGGTTACACAAGGCCCATTTCTATGGTTTACCTTGTGTATCTCACTTGTGGAATGCCACCCAGGAACAAAGGGATTTGAGAAGCCAACTGTTAAGAAGCTTCTAGTGCAGCCACATGGCATTATGGGCTCTGCCTAGATCATATAGGTTGCAATAACTTAGCCATTTGGACAGTTGGTGGTAGTGGGATGATAGGTTGGAACGCGTCCATTTGGTCTAAGGGAAGGCTTCTGAAAGGTCCTGTCTTGGTGAAAATCAAGTCTTGTAGGGAAAGTGCACCACCTCTGCAGATGGAAGAAACTAAGTACTTAGCCATGTCCCTGGTATTGGACAATTTGAGCATCAAGACATGGAAGCTATCAAGAATCTCCTCATCCCAATTTTCTAAATAAAAACTTGTGGTTGAACAAGGGTGAAGGTTCACCAATTTCTATTGGTGGTTCCTTGGGAAAAAACTTAGTGTTTTCAACTGATAGGTAAAACCTATTTTGAGCAAAGCCAGCCTAAGCTACACTTAGCCAAATTCATGTAGTGATTAGATGATAATATTCTTCTAAGGTATCACTTGCCAGTACTATTCCAATGTATTGACCCACTGTGGCTGTAACTTGTGATGTTGCAGGTTACTCTGATGATGATTAGGGGTTATGAGTCTACACTCAACATGCTTGCATGTGGCAGATGAAGATGAAGACTTTATTTATATTGTTAATTTAAACTCTTGTATTAAGCATATGGATATGGAGTTGTAAAAGACTATGTTATCTCTGGAATGACGATGTAATAATGACCTTTGTTTCTGTGTACTTCATCTTAAACTCTGGATGCTAGCATTTGATCCAGGGACTAGCATTGCAATCACAGGGATCTTTACCTTTATAAAGGTGGGATCTTACAGATGGTATTAGAGCACTGTGTTGCCTGTAGGATTATGACCCTAGGATTGGATTAGAAACCACTAAGGAAAATTTTCAACAACTTCCACACTTGTCTTATTCTTCTCGTAAACTTTTCTAATCTTCTTTCTCATCTATATTTAGAAGAACTCTTTCAACAAAGCTGTGAAGAAAAGACCACTCATGACCATGAATTTGAAGAATTCAAGATTACCAACCAACAACAAAGGGGAGACATCATAGATTTAGTCTTGTGAGCAAGGTAGTGAGTGAGAGATGTAACGTACTTCGTTAGTTGGACCACCACACTTATCGTGACTATTTCCAAAAATTAGTCTAAGTTATGTTGATCCATTGATGCTTGTAATGGATTTGTGTGTGCCATGACTTGTGCGATTGTTGCAAAAGATATGCTTGTGATATTATGTCTTGTGATTGTTCTCTTTTGATGTTGATTCTAACTTTTTTCTATCTTATAAAAATAGATGCCTAATGTTATTATCAACACGGCCGAAGAGTTCAAGGGAACTCGTTTTGGCACTCGTCTCATTGAGCTCACTAGCGTGCTCAACCTTCCACTTCCTAGCATCATGATGCTTCCCCTCACCAAATTTGAGAGGAAGGACCTTTGGGGCTTCAGAGTCACTTAGCCTGGACGCCAGACAGAGCCATCCACGAAGACCATCACTTTCAAGCTGATGCATGACGACAAGGATAAAGGCCTAGATGTAGTTATGCAGGAGTTACTTGGGCGCCTGGTAGGGAGGCACTCTAGAGAGCTTAGAGGTCTTTACTTTCACCCCTTCGGGAGACGCGACGAGGAGGGTGAGGCTATTGAGTTCGAGGATGTTGCTAGAGAGATGGTGGAGCCAATTCGTTTGTACCTTTAGGACCTAGAGGTTCTTATTAGGCACCTAGATACTGATAGAATCAACGTCATGCTTAGCAATGATGAGATCCAGGTTCATCTTCGTGAGAAGGACAAGCTCTTCACGGAGAAAGACGAGATAGTCAAGGAAATGGAGGCAAGTTTGAGAGCCAGGACAGGAAGTTCAAGAGTCAAGAGAAAAGAGTCCAAGACAGGAACAACAGGATCCGGGAGATGAATGAAGAGCTAGAGGCCAAGGACTTCGAGCTCGAGCATCAACAAGGAGTGATTGAGAGGCTTCGCTCACAGAAGAGGGCCCTTAGGACCAAGATAGAGGCCTTAACTACTAGTGTTGATGAGTACAAGACCGCCATGGAGAGTGTAGGTCTTACAATTGTTGACGAGGAGGTTGATGCGGAATAGTAGGGTAGACTACTCGATTTACATTCATCTACCGTACTTTGTTTATTGAATCGCAATGACCATCCAACATGTGGGTGGCTTGCTATGGTGTGCTTTTGCATTTTCAAACTTGCTGCTTATGTAGTTCAAACTCTATGTTATTTTGATACTTGATTATTGTTGTTGACTATGTGATGTATTGTGCATGTTAAACATCTATGGGTATCTCATTCTTATCCTTATGAAAACCACAGATGCCTCCTCGACGTGCCAACCCCAACCCAAACAACAACAATGTCACTCCCGAGATGCAGCAATTGATGACAGCACAGGCACAACTGATGCAGACGATGACCACTTTCATGCGGAATCAGAACAACAACAACAACAACAACAACAACAACAACAACAACAACAACAACAACAACAACAACAACAACAACAACAACAACAACAACAACAACAACAACAACAACAACAACAACAACAACAACAACAACAACAACAACAACAACAACAACAACAACAACAACAACAACAACAACAACAACAACAACAACAACAACAACAACAACAACAACAACAACAACAACAACAACAACAACAACAACAACAACAACAACAACAACAACAACAACAATAACAACAACAACAACAACAACAACAACAACAACAACAACAACAACAATAATAATCCGCCAGGATTTGACATGCTCACCAGATTCCTAAGACTGAGGCCTGCAAAGTTCTCAGGAACCACTGATCCAATGGTGGCCAATGATTGGATATGTTCTGTTAAAAGGATTTGGTAACTGTCGGCTACACCGGCGAGGAGAAGGTCAGGTTTGCAGCACATCTGTTGGAAGGACCAGCAGCAACTTGGTGGGATAACTTCCAGATCACCACTCCCATTGAGGATGTGACTTGGGATATCTTTGAGGATGGTTTCCGCACAGCTCACATCTCATCTGAGGTGATGAATTTGAAGAAGAAGGAGTTCCACAACCTGAAACAGCGTCACCGCAGCGTGGCTGAATATATTGAGGAGTTCAACAATCTGGCGTGTTATGCACTAGATGAAGTTGATATTGATTCCAAGAGGAAGGAGAAATTTCTCGAAGGACTGAATGATGAACTGATTCTGCAGCTATCTGTTGCCTATGTCCCAACCTACCAATCACTCTATGACAAGGCTACCATCTTGGAGAACAAGTTGAAACAGGTTGAAAGCAGAAAGAGGAAGCACAACTTTGACAAGCACAGCTTGGGATCGTCTCACAAACGTTCCCATCATGATGATAGTGGGAGTTCTGGATCCCACAAACATGGAAAGTACAACAACCACCACAGCCACAACCGCCATCATGACAACAAGCATCACCGCTGTCATGATAATGAAAAGTACAAGAACCACAAGAGTGGATACAATAGCCACCACAATGGAGGTAGAAGTGGTAGTGGAAGTCAGCCTGTCAAGAAAGATCTCAGTCAGGTTGAATGCTTCAAATCTAAGAAGATGGGGCACTATGCAAATGAGTGCCTAGAAAAGAAAGTTGAAGGAGCCAACAAGCCCAATCCCTTCCAAAAGGTACAAGTGAACCACATCAGCGTGGAAGAGATTTATGAGGAACCTGATGTTGTGGTTGGTAAGTTCAAACTCAATTCTGTTCCAACACTTGTTCTTTTCGATACTGGCACATCGCATTCATTCATATCAAGAGAATTAGTTGATAGAAATGGACTTCCGGTGGAAACTATTGGGTGTCCTATAAAAGTAAGTTCTCCTGGTGGAGAAATGATAGTGAACTCAGGGTGTCATGACCTAGTCAAAGAATTCAGAAAGTATAAATTCCCCGTTAACTTGATAATCCTAAATTCCCAAGGATTGGATGTCATTTTGGGAATGGATTGGATGACTAAGTATAAAGGAGTGTTAGATTGTGCCAATCATACTGTCACACTCACAACTCCGAAAAATAAAAGGATTAGATTCAAGTCTAACTTTGAATCAAAAGAGAGTAAGCTAAATTCTCTTAAGGGGGTTAGCATGGACAGTGTGCCAATTGTGAGAGAATATCCAGATGTGTTTCCGGAAGAATTACCAGGAATGCCACTAGATAGAGATGTGGAATTTCTAATTGGCCTACTGCCAGGATCTGTACCAATAGCAAAGAGACCTTACAATATGTCAGTTGATGAGTTGAAAGAGCTCAAGAAACAGCTTGGGGAACAGTTGAAGAAAGGATTTATTCAACCAAGTTCTTCATCTTGGGGAGCACCAGTTCTGTTTGTGGAAAAGAAAGATAGAAGTCAAAGGTTATGCATAGATTATCGTTCACTCAATGAGGTGACTATCAAGAACAAATATCCTTTGCCCAGAATCAATGACTTGTTTGATCAGTTAGAAGGAGCCTGTGTGTTCTCAAAGATTGATCTCCGGTCAGGCTATTTTCAACTTAAGGTAAGGGAACAAGACATACCTAAGATAGCTTTCACCACTAGGTATGGATTGTATGAGTACACCGTGATGCCGTTTGGTTTGACCAATGCACCAGCTTACTTCATGAATATGATGAACAAGGTGTTCATGGAGTTCCTCGACAAGTTTGTTGTCATTTTCATTGATGACATTTTGATCTAATCCAAGAGCAAATAAGATCATGGAGAACATTTGCGGTTGATACTTGAGAAGCTTAGAGAGCATAAGTTGTATGCCAAATTCAGCAAGTGTGAATTCTGGTTGAATGAAGTTGGATTTCTTGGACACATTGTGTCAGGAGATGGTGTAGCAGTTGATCCTGCAAAAGTGTCAGCCGTAACTGAATGGGAATCTCCTAAGTCGGTGAAAGAAGTTTGAAGTTTCCTTGGTTTGGCAGGATACTATAGAAGATTCATTGAAAATTTCTCCAAGGTAGCTAAGCCAATGACGGAGTTACTAAAGAAAGACAAGAAATTTTCTTGGACTGAAGGATGTGAACTCAGTTTCCAAGAATTGAAGAGGAGACTTGTGACAGCACCAGTCCTATGTCTACCAGATTTGGAGAAGGATTTCCAAGTGTATTGTGATGCATATCATCATGGATTAGGTGCAGTTCTGATGCAAGAAGGGAAAGTTGTGTCTTATGCCTCTAGACAACTCAAAACTCATGAGGTGAATTATCCAACTCATGATTTGGAGTTAGCCTTTGTTGTCCATGCACTCAAAACATGGAGACATTATCTTTCGGGAAAGCGATGTGAAGTGTTCACAGATCACAAAAGTTTAAAGTATATCTTCACTCAGAAAGAAATCAACATGAGACAAATAAGATGGCTAGAACTCATCAAGGACTATGACTTGAGTTTGCAATACCACCCTGGTAAAGCAAATGTTGTAGAAGATGCACTAAGCCGTAAGGTATTTGTGAATGGCCTTACTAAGGGAGAGTTGCCAGATGATCTGTGTGCTCAATTTAGAGACCTCAGGTTGGAGATTGTGCCTGAGGGACATCTCATGTCAATGGATGTTCAACCCACATTGTTGGATAAAATCAAGGAAGCCCAAAAGACAGACAAGGAAATTTTAGAGATTAAAGAAAAGATTGGAAAAGGAAAAGCCAAAGGATTCCATGAAGAAGAACATGGTACTTTATGGTATGGAAAACGTATCTGCGTTCCGCAAGAGCCGGAGCTTCGGAAACTAATTTTACAAGAAGCACACAACTCACCGTATTCCATGCACCCGGGTAACACCAAAATGTACATGGATATGAAGGAAAGGTTTTGGTGGAATAATATCAAGAAAGACATCGCCGAACGTATTGCTTTGTGTGATGTATGTAGTAGAGTGAAAGCGAAACATCAGAAACCAGCAGGATTGTTACAACCAATACCTATTCCTGATTGGAAGTGGGACAATATTGGCATGGATTTCATCACCGGATTGCCAAGGACTAGGTCAGGATATGATTCTATTTGGGTAGTAGTGGATCGCCTGACTAAAGTGGCTCATTTCATACCCGTGAAGACAACTTATACAAGTGCTAAGTTGGCCAAGATCTATATGAATAGGATTGTGTGTCTGCATGGAGTACCCAAGAGTATTGTGTCTGATAGGGGGACTCAATTCACTTCTCATTTTTGGAGGCAACTGCATGAGTCATTGGGAAAGAGATTGGAATTCATACTTCTTTTCATCCCCAGACAGATGGACAGACAAAAAGGACCAACCAGATTCTAGAGGATATGTTGAGGGCATGTGCCCTAGACTATGGAGATAGTTGGGATGAAAGTCTGCCTTACGCAGAATTCTCTTACAACAACAGCTATCAAGCCAGTATTGAGATGGCACCGTTTGAGTTTCTCTATGGGAGAAAGTGTACTACCCCATAACTATGGAATGATGTGGGAGAAAGAAAATTGTTCGGGCCAAAACTAATCAAAGAGGCTGAAGAGAAAGTCAAGCTAGTAAAGGACAAATTGAAAATAGCACAGTCCCGACAGAAGAGCTACGCAGATCCTAAGCGTAGATATGTCACCTATGAGGTGGGTGATAGGGCTTATTTTAGAGTGTCACCACTTCGTGGAGTGAAGAGATTTGGAGTCAAAGGAAAATTGGCCCCAAGATATGTTGGACCATTCAAGATTCTGAGTCGTAAAGGAGAAGTAGCATATGATATTGAACTACCGGAGTCATTGCCTGCCGTTCACAATGTGTTTCATGTGAGTCAGTTAAAGAAATGCCATCCATAAATGGAAGAGACTACTTTGAAGGATACTATACCTTTGGAGGAGGTCCAATTGGAAAGTGATCTCACCTATGAGGAAAAATCTATCAAAATTCTTGAGACTATAGAAAGAGTTACTCGGACAAAGACTATCAAATTCTGCAAAGTGCAGTGGAACCATCATTCGGAAGAAGAAGCAACATGGGAAAGAGAAGATGACCTTCGAAAAGACCACCCTCACCTATTTGCTAGCCAATCCGAATCTCGAGGGCGAGATTCACCTTAAGGGGGTTAGATTTGTAACATCCCAAAAATCATGATTTCAAAGTTTGCATATCATCCATGCATTCATAATCATTTTAGGATCATTTTCAATGTTATCTAAAAAACAGAAGCATTTGAAGGTTTGTTATTTTATGTAAGCAAGGCATTAGCCTTATTGCTATCCTTGAGAATTAAAAACACTTGTTTTGATCAGTAGGGGTTTGATCCTAAGTTTGATTGATAATTTCCAAAATTTGGACAAAGTTTTCAAAAAAAGTATGAATTTAAAACCATTCTTATGCTTTTATTAAACAAATGGTAAAGGCACTGTTTTCATTTAAATTCCAAAGGGCCAAAGTAAGTTTGGGTGAACAACAATGTTTCATACTTAAATATGTGCAGGTTTCACTTTATAAAAATCCAGAGAGAGTTTGAATTCAAACACATTTGAAATCATTTGAAAAGGATTCCTGGAAAATCAAAACAGAAATGAAAAAGGAATAAAGAAAAGAAAAAGGGTCGGCGCCACTTATTCGGCCCAGCAACGAAAACAGCCCACCCAGGATTCCCCTACTCCCTCTGTTTCTCACTCAACCCGCGCAAACCCCCCCTCACTGACGCTCCGACCCCACCATCCACCTCAGCATCGTCGTCAATCACGCGCCGGAGGAACTGCTCGCCGCTGCCGTTTCCTCCCGAATTCAAATCCTTTGATTGCGCTTGATTCGCGGAGTAATTCCCCTCCTCGCCCCGGCTACTTAACCTCCTCCCCCTTCCGCTCATTTCCCCTCAAGCCACAACCACAAAGAGCCACCAGGCTGCCCGCAATCGAGCTCACTCCGCCGCTGTACTGAGGAACTCCGACAGCGAATTCCGGTGAGAACTCCCCGCCCCTTGCCTCCTGGTGACATGGTTATACCCTACGGGTACCCGATGTTAGCATACCTGGTCCAGCCCGACGGAAGGCCCACTCGATGACCTACCAGGGTCCATGACGCCTATGACGATTCGGCTGGAACGAAGCCCATATGGACATGGAGTCCCAAACGCGCAAGACAACGAAACCTCAAGACTAGAGTTTGAATACAACTTGTAACCTAATCGTATTGGCACCCGATACCTAGCCTCCCCATATATAAAGGCTAGGAGGGTCCAACGAGGAGGACACGTACACAATAGACAGATCTACATGTCTGACTTCATACTTTCGCATACACACCTCCACGCCAGATTGCATCTGCGCACCCCTGTAACCTTGGGTTCTGTCGTAATCAAGAGCAGACAAGCAGGAGTAGGGTTTTCCCTCCGGGGGCCTGAACCTGGGTAAACCTCGTGTCCCCGTGTTGCTTGTTTGCTAACCGTTCCACGATCTCTAGCATCCCCATCTTCTCCAAAACCCAAGTCCATAACAATGGGCATTGATAAGATCAAACCTCGTCACCTGGTCTTGCTAGCGCGTTCCCTGCATCCTTGTGCATCGTTTAACATCTTTGCTGTGTGCTAGGACAACCCCGAACGTTGGCAATGTCGACGACTGCGTGAGCCCGACGAAGCACTCAACTCCGGCGTGCTGTTCTGGTTAGTCCCGAGCACGCCTTGCCCTCTCCTTGATACTCGCTTGACCAGCATCGTTTCCCGCATCTAACGCGCTACTTATTTCTCTCTGGCATGATTTGTATCCTCTCCAAAGACGACGAACAGCCGTACCTGACGATCGACGCTTCTCCGGCAAGCAATAGACGTCGAATACGTGCGCCCCTGTCCCTCCCTCGACCACCTTGAGCACCGCGACGACCCCACGAGCTCGGTAATCCCCTCTGTTTTCTCCCTTGATTCCTAGAACCACCGGACCGTCACTGGCCAAGCGCCGCCGCCCGCCGTTGACTAAGTGCCGCCAGTCTTTGGTCAGGGCGAAGCTACCCATTAGATCTAGATCCCGCGGCTACGATTGGATCTTAGGTGAAGAGGTACGGGCAGATCTGGGCCGTGCTTAGTTAGTTAGATCCAGGCCCGCGAGCGTGATCCAGTGCGAAGCGGTATCATCCAATCAGGAAGCGCTGCGTGGCTAGGGTTTAAATTTAAAATCTGGAATTAGATCTATTAGTTGTTCAAACTTGCAATATTCATAACTTTTGATCCACACGTTCAAATTTTGCAAATTTTATATCATTGGAATCAGGAGAAAGAATTCTATCCAACCATGCAATTTTTTTAATAAAATGCTTCGGTAAAATTGGTTATTTTTATAGAGACATTTGTAGGCTTATTTTGAGTATAGAATTTATTGGAAAAATGTTAAAGACTAATTAAAGTTTATTTAGTGTATATTTGTTTTGTTTGAGATTAAGTACTGTTACACTTGTCTTGTTTAACTTATAAAAATCATCACATTGCATTTGCATGCATTCATATATTTTTGTTTGTTTGTTTTGATATGTGAATTTGGTGCTATCATTTTATGTGTAGATTTTGGTGCTAGTGGTGATTGTAATTGTGAGGATTGTTGCTACTCCCCCAACTACCAAGGAAAGTGGTGCTTCATATTTTATCCCAATATTTTGACTATGCATTAGAAATATTTTGTATAGAAATATTTTGTATAGGGTTGCATGAATATTTTTGCTAAGTATCTATATGCTATGCTTGGGAAATCCTAGTAGTTGTAGAATTGTTAGAGTTCCTTAACTTAGAGGATACTTGTTATTGCCATGCTTAGCCTAGCTAATAGCAACCAAGGATGGAGTATATTCATTCTATAGGAAATATTTCTAGATATTTGACTTATGTTTTGCTTAATAAAACAACTAAGTGAATGAAACACCTGGGTGGAATGGAAAGAATGGTTTGTGTTGAGTGGTTACACAAGGCCCATTTCTATGGTTTACCTTGTGTATCTCACTTGTGGAATGCCACCCAGGAACAAAGGGATTTGAGAAGCCAAATGTTAATAAGCTTCTAGTGCAGCCACATGGCATTATGGGCTCTGCCTAGATCATATAGGTTGCAATAACTTAGCCATTTGGACAGTTGGTTGTAGTGGGATGATAGGTTGGAACGCGTCCATTTGGGCTAAGGGAAGGCTTCTGAAAGGTCCTGTCTTGGTGAAAATCAAGTATTGTGGGGAAAGTGCACCACCTCTGCAGATGGAAGAAACTAAGTACTTAGCCATGTCCCTGGTATTGGACAATTTGAGCAGCAAGACATGGAAGCTATCAAGAATCTCCTCATCCCAATTTTCTAAGTAAAAACTTGTGGTTGAACAGGGGTGAAGGTTCACCAATTTCTATTGGTGGTTCCTTGGGAAAAAACTTAGTGTTTTCAACTAATAGGTAAAACCTATTTTGAGCAAAGCCAGCCTAAGCTACACTTAGCCAAATTCATGTAGTGATTAGATGATAATATTCTTCTAAGGTATCACTTGTCAATACTATTCCAATGTATTGACCCACTGTGGCTGTAACTTGTGATATTGCAGGTTACTCTGATGATGATTAGGGGTTATGATTCTACACTCAACATGCTTGCCTGTGGCACATGAAGATGAATACTTTATTTATATTGTTAAGTTGAACTCTTGTATTAAGCCTATGGATATGGAGTTGTAAAAGACTATGTTATCTCTGGAATGAAGATGTAATAATGACCTTTGTTTCTGTGTACTTCATCTTAAACTGTGGATGCTAACATTTGATCCAGGGACTAGCATTCCAATCACATGGATCTTTACCTTTATAAAGGTGGGATCTTACAGACCAACTAAGCGAGCAATAATGGCCATAATAATGCAGAGCGACAAAACATTACTAATCAAGGCATAAAGTGGTACTACAAGTCAAGGACTAAATGATCATAGAGGCTATGTTGACTTGTTCATAGTCATAACATGGTGTGAGCATGTGCCAAGTCATCCCAAACAAAGCGTCAAAGTTGAATACCACAATACTATGATTTTGTATGCTAAAACAACCGATGATTCCTTCAAGGCGCACTAAGAAATCCTAATTTTTTGGAACAAGTCATGCTACAGCAATAATCACTAAGAATAAGGTCAAAACAACACCTATCATGACATGATAAAGTCTTAGTCACAGTCAAAGCAAAATCTTCTTGTACTACTCAAGCAAGAACTTTTACTCCTCTCCAACACCAATCAACTTATTTGAAACAACACAGCGAGAACGGGGGTCCAAACTTCTTTATTTAAGAAAACTAAGCAAACCAAAAAAAACTAAGATGCTCCAAGAATAATACAACAATGCATGAAACAATAAAAACGAAGTGTCTAGAAAGACCTAAGGTTTTTATTGATGAAGAAGGGGATGCCCTGGGAATCCCCAAGCTTTGACGCTTGTACCTCTTGAATATTTCTTGGGGTGACACGGGGTGGCATCCCCAAGCTTGAGCTTTTGTCCATTCTTCATCTCATTACATCATTCTTTCTCTAAACCTAAAAAATTTCCTTCATACAAAATTTCACACAATCTTCATTAGCAACATTAGTGTATTCAAAAGATAATAGACCTTTGGGTTTAGCTTTAGAACAGAAAAACTTTCATAGAAAACACAAGCTACTATTGAAATTCCCTCAAAAAGCTCAATTTCCCAAAAAGAACCCAAAAAGGAATCAATAAGAAGCAAATCCAAATAATGGCAGTAATCTGTCAAAACAGACCAGCAGGTAGAAACCGATTTTTTTCGAAGACCTTCTGTTCCTCAAATAAAAAAGTGTTGAACTAACTAAAGTTAGCTAACATACTGGGGGATTTATTCGCAAAATATAAGCTTAATCCAACTTAAGATATTTTACGCGAATACTGACGGTGGGGCACAAAAATCTGTTCCGGGACAACAACTCCCCAAATCTTACTTCCCTTTCATTAGAGGTCATTCTTGGCACAAAAAGCAAACAAAAAGGATAAGGAGCGGTTATTACAGAGGTAATAACTTCCAAGACTCAAGAAAACTCTTGGATTATCTCCCAACAAGTACTTTTCGTTAACGCCTTTAAGTTAGGCACAAGAAGCAAGAATCAAGTATTTTCAAATGAAGAAGCATTAACATCAAACCTTGATTTCAAAGGAGGAGCAAAAAGCAACTTCTATCTACTCATAGGGAAGTGTTCAATATATTTCTTGAATGGAAATTGATATTTAATAGTGCCTTCTTTCATATCAATAATGGCACCAACAGTTCTAAGAAAAGGTCTTCCCAAAGTAATAGGACAAGAAGCATTGTATTCAACATCCAAAACATAGAAATCAACAGGGGCATAAGCATTATTAACCATGATAAGGACATCATTAACACTCCCCATGAGTTTCTTTTTAGCATTATCATTAAGTGGGACATCCAAATAACAATCTTCCAAAGGTGGCAAATCAAGCATTTCATAAATATTTCTAGGCATAATAGAGACACTAGAACCAAGGTCACATGAAGCTTTGAGATCAAAGTCATTCACTTGCATATTAATAATGGTTTCCCAGCTATCTTCTACTGTCCTAGGAATAGAGGCTTTGTGTTTCAACTTCTCTTCCTTAATTTTAATAATAGCATCTGTAATGTGTTTGGTGAAAGCCACATTCATATCACTAGCATCAGGGCTTCTAGCAAGTTTTTGTAGGAACATAATCACTTCAGAAATATTGCAAACATCAAGATCAAAATCAAACTTAGCAGCACTAGTAGTAGACTCATTGGGCTTTGGCATTGTAGGAGGAGGAATAGGGACTTCTTGTAGTTTAGTGGCATCTATATTGGTGGTGGTGATAGTGCACACACTATTGTTTCTAGCAATTTCAGCTTCTCTTTCCCACTTAGAATGAAGTGTTGGAATTATGCCCTAGAGGCAATAATAGAGATGTTATTATTATAATTCTTGTTCATGATAAAGTCTATATTCCATGCTAGAATTGTATTAAGCGGAAACTTTAATACTTGTGTGGTTTGTGAACAACACCGTGTCCCTAATATGCCTCTATGGACTAGCTCATTGATTAATGATGGTTAAGGTTTCCTAACCATATACATGATTTGTCGATTAATAATGAGATCATATCATTGGGAGAATGATATGATGCACAGACCCAAACTAAGCGGAGTAATTAGATCGTGTCATCGTGTTCATCTTTGCGAACCTTTTCCTATGTCAAATATTGTATTCCTTAGACCATGAGATAATACAACTCCCTGGTATCGGAAGAAAGCTTTGAGGTCATCAAACGTCATCCTATGAGAGGGTGATCATAAAGGTGTCTCTCAGGTGATCGGAAAGTACCTATTGGGTTGTATGTAGCGAGATGGGATTTGTCCCTCCCAAGTCGGAGAGATATACTTCGGGCCCACTCGATAATCGATATCAACACCGCTTGCAAGCATGTGGTTAAGGAGTTAATCACAAGGTGATATCGGATTACGGAACGAGTAAAGTACTTGATGTGAACGAGATTGAACTAGGTATGACGGTACCGACGATCAAATCTCGGGCAAGTAAAATATCACAAGACGAAGAGAATATATATATATATATGGGATTGATTGAATCCTGGCATCGTGGTTCATCCGATATGAACATCGATGAATGTGTGGGAGTCAATATGGGTTTCCAGACCCTGCTGTTGATTATTGATATAAGATTATGTCTGCATGTTCTCGAACCCGAAGGGTCACACACTTAACGTGTCTCGACGCTAGGATAGATTGGATAATTGGTTTATGAGTTTTTGTTCGGAGTCTCGGATGGGATCCGGGACATCATGAGAGGTTCCGGAATGGTCCGGAGAATAAGATTCGTATAAGGCAATGCAGTTTTTGGAGTTCGGAATTGTTTCGGGTTAATCGGTATTATACCGAAAGCTTCTAGAACCTTCCAGAGGGGGACCAACGTGGTCCCACCTGCCGGGAGGGGGAATGGGCCTATGAGGGAGTGCCCTGGCCGCATTGGGCCAGGGGCACAAGGCCCCATAGGGCCCAGCCGGCCAGACCTAGGGAAAACCCTAGGAAAGCTTCTAGAAGGGGGAACTTCCCCCCCCCCACTCCCCCCTCCTTGGCCGCCGTCCTAGGGCTTGGGGGAGGGGCTAGGGCTGGCGCCCACCCCTCTATATATAGAGGGCTGGGGCACACCCTCCCCCACACCTCCTCCTCAAGCCCTAGCCGCCCTGCTTCCCTTATCTCTCTCTCTCCCTCCCGACTGTACGTAGGTGAAGCCCTGCTGCAGAAACTCTCCACCACTTGCACCGCGCCATCCCGTTGTAGATCCAATCCGTCTCTCCACCATACTTGCTGGACCGAGGATGGAGGAGACGTCGAGGTGCCGCACGTGTGCATCTCTCGGAGGCATCGCCACTTGCGGTGTTAGATCGGATCGGATCGCGAGGAGGAGAAGCGAGTACGACTACATCACCCACGTTCCGACGAACGTTCCGCTGTGCGAATCTTCAAGGGTATGAAGATCCCATCTATTCCCCCTCGTTGTTTGCATATCCTAGATTAGATCTTGGCTTTCCCATTCGCATCCGTAGAATTTTTTTTGATTTACTATGCTGCGAAACCCTTCATGAAGTTGGGCTAACAGTCTAACATTTTCATCAGTAGTAACTTGTATGGCATGAGTGGCAGCAAAGGTACTTTCCAAAGTTTCAGGTTTCGCAACCATTTTATTAATCAAGGAGGACTGTGCTTCAGACAAAGAGGAAATATTTTTCTCAACATTCAAAAGTTTTTACTCTACTGTCTTGTTGAAAGTGGTTTGTTTACTAATAAAGTCTTTGAGCATGACTTCAAGTTCAGAGGGGGCACTTCTAGTATTGTTGTAGGATTTTCCATAGGTATTGCCATTATTAGGAGGATAAGGCATATAATTGTTGTTACTACCAAAATTATTCCTATAGGCATTATTGTTAAAATTGTTGTTTCCAATGAAGTTCACATCAACTTTATCTTCTTGAGCAACCAAAGAGGCTAAGGGAACATTATTAGGATCTAAAGGAGCTTTCCCATTAACAAGCATAACCATGATAACATCAATCTTATCACTCAAAAAGGAGGTTTCTTCAACAGAATTTACCTTCTTACCATGTGGAGCTCTCTCAGTGTGCCATTCAGAATAATTAACCATATTATCAAGGAGTTTTGTTGCAACACCCAAGTTGATGGTCATAAAGGTACCTCCAGCAGCTGAATCCAACAGGTTTCTTGAAGACAAGTTCAAGCATGCATAAAAAGTCTAGATAATCATCCAAGCTGTAAGTCCATGAGTGGGACAATTCTTGACCAAAGATTTCACTCTTTCCCAAGCCCAAGCAACATGTTCATTATCAAGTTGTTTAATTTCATGATATCACTTCTCATAGATATAATCTTAGCAGGATGGTAGTACTTTCCAATAAAAGCATCTTTGCACTTAATCCAAGAAGCAATACTATTTCTAGGCAAAGATAGCAACCATTCTTTAGCTTTCCCTCTCAAGGATAAAGGAAACAACTTGAGCTTAATAATACTCCATCTACATCCTTATACTTTTGCATCTCACAAAGTTCAACAAAGTTGTTGAGGTGGGCATCAGAATCATCAGAACTAGCACTAAAAAATTACTCTCTCATCACAAGATTCAACAAAGCAGGCTTAATTTCATAAAAGGTAGCATCGTGAGCATATGGAGCAATAGGAGTACTTGGAAATTCATTTTTGTTTGTGCTAGTGAAGTCACACAACTTGGTGTTCTCAGCAGAGTTCATTTTGGCAAAAGTGGAGCAAGCCAACAGCAGTAGTAACTAGAGCAGCAACTAATTTTTTGTGTTTTTGATAAGAGAAAGCAAACCAAACTAAACTAATTTTTTTGGAGTTTTTGATAAAAAGAGGTAAACAAAACCAAGAAAAAGAAACTAAGCAAAACAAAAACAAAGTAAAGAGAAAGGTTGTGAAGGACTCCCCTTGTGAATATGTCCTTAGTCTCCTTGGCAACGACGCTAGAAAAGCTTGTTGGCGCTCTATCGACGTGGGAGCGCTTCGCTGGGAGACCCCAAGAGCAAGATGTGATGAGCACAGCAGCAAGTTTTACCTAAGTAAGAAACCGAGGTTATCGAACCAGTAGGAGGAAGGAAACAACTCAAAGGTGTTGCTAGCAACTTGGAGACCTGCACAACACAAACTCAAGACTTTGCCCCAACGAACAGTGAGGTTGTCGATCTCACCGGTTTGCTGGATTAACTGTATGGTGTGGAAGGTAATAGTGTCTTGCAAGAAGTAAACAGTAACAATGGAAGATGTATCAATGGTAAATATTGGAACGGGGTCCATAGTTCACTAGAGGTGCCCTCCTTATATAAACAAACATGGCATGATGGGTAAACAAATTACAGGAGGGAAATTGACAGGACTAAGCAAGGCATAACAATGCAATAATATACATTCATGATCCTATGAGATTCGATTGGATAATACAACAAGATACATAGACCGGCATCCAACTGCATCTATGACAAGAAATCCACCTTCAGGTTATCATCCGAACCCCCTCCAGTATTAAGTTGCAAGCACCAGATAACTTCTTTAAGCAAAGTGTGTAAGGTAAACAATCCACTTGTTCCATGAACAAGCGACCGTTGTTTTCTCCCTAGTGGCAACAACACATCTACAACCTTAGAGATTTCTGTCACTTCCCTTAGATTAAATAGAGGCATGAACCCACTATCGAGCATAAATATCCCCTCTTGGAGTCACTAGCATCTACTTGGCCAAGATAGCTACTAGAAATGGAGATCATGCAAGATCACAAACAACACAGACATGATAGAATCAATAAGAAAAAACCATTAATCAATCTAACATAGTAATATCAGTATCCATCGGATCCTCGCAAACACAACATTCATGATTACAAATAGATATGATCTTGATCATGAATGGAGCTACAAGATCTAAACATGATAGCACAAAGGAGGAGATACAACCATCTAGCTACTACATGGACCCGTAGTCCAAGGTGGAACTATGCACGCTTCATACCGGAGGCTGGCATGATGAAGAAGAAGGCCTCCGTGATGATCTTCCCTCCGGCAGGGTGCCGGGAAGAGCTTCAGATCCCCCCGATCTAGGGACGATGGTGGCGGCGGCTACAGACGGTTTCGTGGAATATTGATCGGATACTTAGGCTTTAGGCATCGAGGGGTCTTTATAGGCGAAGAGGCGAGGCAGGGGGGTCGCCAGGGCGGCCGCACCCCTCCCCAGGAATGGGCTGGGCCCAGCCGCGCGACCAGGGGGTGTAGCCCCCTGGTGGCTCTCCTCCGTCTCTATTCAGGCTTCATGTTCCCCATGGTAAAATATTGACTTTGGCTTTTGTCCCGTCAAATTCCGAGAATCTTAATTTTTTCCTTTCTGGAACCAAAAACAGAAGAAAATAGGCAACTAGCACTGCGGCATCTTGTTAATAGGTTAGTACCATAAAACATATAAAAATACCTCAAAGTGTAGACAAAGCAAAGCAAAGTAGATACTAGACAAGCATGGAACATCAAAAATTATAGATACGTTTCCGACGTATCAAGCAACAAGCATAGGAAAGCAAAACAAGTGCAGCTTCAAGACTTTCAACATAAACAGGGAAAACTTAATATTGTTGGGATACATAAGACCATGTTTCCCTCTCTCATAATAACTTTCAGTAGCATCATGAATAAAATTAACAATATAACTATCACATAAAACATTCTTATCATGAGCCACATGCATATAATAATTATTACTCTCCACATAAGCATAGTCATTCTTATTAATTGTAGTGGGAGAAAATTCAACGAAAAGCTATCACTATTATTCTCATCACCATAATCATCAAATATAGGTGGCAGATTGTAATCACAATTAACTTTCTCCTCAATAGTAGGTGGACTGAAAATATCATACTCATCATTGTAATCATCATATATTGGAGGTTTGGTATCATCATAAGCAATAGAATAGCTATCTTCCAAAGTTGGGGAACTAAAAAGATCATTTCATAAAAACTAGCTTCCCCAAGCTTAGACGTTTCCATAGCATTAGCAATAATGGTTTCCAAAGAATTCATACTAATAACATTGTTATTAGCATATGCAAATAAATTTCCATAGGTTTTTAAATTTTCTCTTCAAACACTTCATGTCCTAACTCAAGATAAACACTATAAAGCTCTCTAATTTTTTTTTTGTTTTCCATTAAGCCTAACTAGTGAAAACAAGAAGCAAAAAGACAAAATTGCAGAATCTAAAGGAAATAACTTCGAGCACTCACACTGGAGGATGTGAGTACCTTTTACCTTACCTCCCTAGCAATGGCGCCAGAAAAGACTTTGATGGCGTGTTGTTGACGTGGGAGATTCTTCTTATTTAATTCCCCGGCAACGGCGCAAGAGAGGAGCTTGATATCTATGCACTTCTATTCTTGTAGACAGTTGTTAGGACTCCAAGTGCAGAGGTTTGTAGAATAGTAACAAGTTTCCCTTAAGTGGATTACCCAAGGTTTATCGAACTCAGGGAGGAAGTGGTCAAAGGTATCCCTCTCAAGCAACTCTATAATCAAGATACAAGAAGTCTCTTGTGTCCCCAACACACCCAATACACTTGTCAGGTGCATAGGTGCACTAGTTCGCCGAAGAGATAGTGAAATAGAAGTGGTAACGATGCCAGAAAATAACTTATGACTTGTTGACGTGGGAGAGACTAAAGGCAAACTAAAATAAAGATGGAAGCAAGAAAACATGCAACAGATCTAGATGCAAATGTTGTTTCAATGCTTAGAAACAATGCCTAGGGATCATACTTTCACTATTGAACACTCTCTCATATAAATAACTTCTCTTAATGATACTACCCTGAACTACTCTCTGGTTGGACACTCTAATACATGGCACGGCTATAACAGCACTCCTCAAAGTCTGCCTTCCCCATCTAGATAACCCCACACTGTCACCTTGAGCGCTAGATGGTTCCAACAAACACCACAATTTTATAAAGACATCCAACTCCAAATATAACTCATGATAAATATATATGTAATCTAGCTTAAGTTCCACACACACGCGCATGCTGTCACTTTCACACACGGGGGGAAAAGCATAGATCTATTAAAGCAATTGAGTATTTATGTAGACTCTAGCCTAAGTGCCACAATGGCGTGCACGCTGTCACTTTCACACACATGGGGAGAGCAGAGATCTATTGAAGCACTTGAGTAACAGAGTAGATCTACTTGATTACAAAGCTCATGACCACAACAATATCATGCATAGAGAGAGAGATGAAAACATAACTACCGGTAGAGCCTTTAGCCTCGAAGAAGAACTACTCCCTCCTCATCATGGGAATCAGCAATAGTGATGGAGATGGTGGTGGAGATCGATGGAGATGGCTCTGGGGGCACTTCCCCGTCCCAGCAGGGTGTCGGAACAGAGACTTTCTATCCCTCGAATCTCCCCTTCGGTGGCGGCGGTGCTGCGGAATGTTTCATGGCTTTCTGGTCGATGATTTAGGGTTCCAGAGTTGGGGGCTTCTTATTGGCGAAGGAGGCAAGGTTGGTGGAGTCTCAGGGGGCCACACCCCCTGGTGGCGCGACCAGGGTGGGCCCGCGCCACCCTAGGGTGTGGCCACCCTGGTGCCCTACTTCGTCTCTGCTTCGATTTTCCGTATCGTTCAGGAAAAAATAGTAACTTTCTCTTTTGTCTCGTCCAATTTCGAGAATATTCATTTTTTAGCTTTTCTGAAACCAAAAATAGCAGAAAACAGGCAACTCGCACTGTGGCATCTTGTTAATAGGTTAGTTCCAGAAAGTGTATAAAAATACCTCAAAGTGTATACAAAACATAAGACAAATGATATAAAACAAGCATGGAGCATCAAAAATTATAGATACGTTTACGACGTATCATATACCAACAACGACTTCATCGGCAATCGATCAGTACATATACCTTCATCCGATCTGTTGTTTTATTGTGGCTGTTAGTGTCTATACTCTGCTACTGTTTATGTTGAAAAATACATCTAGTATGGTAGAGGTTTCACGTGATTGTACTTGTTGCTGTCATAATTTATATTCTGAAATTAATTGTGGAAATTATGTCTAATAATCCAACAATCTAAAAACCTTATTATAGACAATTTACTGAGTTAAACATGGGGCACTTGGCCGATGCAATGAAGCCGAAAAGTTTATCGGTGTTCATTTTAAGAGGTGGTAGTATAAGACCACCATGTGGATGCAAGCTCTGAAAGTATTCAAGGCTAGTGACGGTTTACCTGAAGGCACTACATCTGACGAGGTTCAAAACAAGTTCAAGGAAACCAATCTTGCCTTTGTGGGATGCGTTTTGGGTGTTCTTGATAACAAGTTGTTTGATGTGTACATGCACATCAAAGATGGAAAAGAGCTCTGGGAGGCAATGAACACTAAGTTCGGTGTAGCAGATGCTGGAAGTGAGCTATACATCATGGAGAACTTTCATGATTACAGGATGGTTACGAACAAGCTCATGAGATACAATGCTTTACGAAGAAGCTTGAAATACTTAAGTGTATCTTACCCGACAAGTTTGTGGCTGGGTGCATTATTGCAAAGTTGCTTTCTTCATGCAGGAACTTTGCCACAACTCTCAAACACAAGAGATAGGAGATATCGGTTGAAAACCTGACAGCGTCTCTTAATGTTGAGGAGAAGGCTCGGGCTAAGACACTGCTGAGAGAGGAGGCGAGGGTAAGTCTAGAGCCAACATGGTGCAGAAGAAGACCTTCGGCAAAAACAAAGGGAACTATAAGCCCTCCTTCAACAAGCCTGAAAAGACTACAACCTTCAAGAATAAGAAGAAGAAGCCGAACAAGGCCGAGCTATGTTGCTATTCATGTGGAGAGCTCGGCTACTTTTCCAAGGACTGCCCAAAACGTGTAGATCACAGAAGGAAAGGTGGGAATACTGTCAACGTCGTAAACGCTAGCAACACTGATGGGTACGGTAATTTACTTGTTGTTCTTTTAGTATTTCAATCACCATGTTGGTGGATTGATATGGGTGCTAATGTTCATGTGTGTGTGCTGACAACTTTATGTTCACTTCTTATCAAGTCGCTTGGGATTCATCCATCCTAATGGGGAATGAATCACATGCTTCTGTTCGTGGTGTTGGCATGGTGGATCTGAAGTTTACTTCCGGAAAGATCGTGCAACTGAGGAACGTGCAGCATGTCCCTACTATGAACAAGAATCTCGTTAGTGGCTCCCTTCTATGAAGAGATGGGTTTAAGGTTGTGTTAGAGTCTAATAAAGTCATTGTTTCGAAACATGGACAATTTATTGGTAAAGGTTATGAGTTCGGAGGCTTTTTCCGATTTTCACTTTCAGAGTTTTGTAATAAATCTGTGAATCATATTTGTGGCAGTGTTACTGATGATGCCAGTGTTTGGCATTCTCGTTTATGTCACATTAATTTTGGTTTGATGTCTCGGATGTCCAGTATGAGTTTAATTCCGAATTTCACTATTTCCAAAGGTTCTAAGTGCCATAGTTGTGTGCAATCAAAGCAAACTCGAAAGCCTCACAAGGCTGTCGAGGAGAGAAACTTGGCACCTCTAGAAGTCATACATTCTGATCTATGCGAGATGAATGGTGTGTTGGCAAAAGGTGAAAAGAGATATTTCGTGATGTTGATAGATGATGCTACTAAATTCTTCTTTGTTTACTTTTTGCAAACTAAAGATGAGGCTTTAGACTACTTTAAAATTTATAAGGCCGAAGTTGAAAATCAAATAGAGAAAAAGATCAAGCGTCTTAGGTCGGATCGTGGTGGTGAGTATTTTCCCAAAATATTTGACAAATTCTATGAGGAACACATAATTATTCATGAGAAGACGCATCCCTACTCGTCCCAATCAAACGGGATTTCCGAGAGAAAAAAACAAACGCTGACTAACTTGGTGAATTCCATGTTAGCCACTACTGGTTTATCAAAGGCATGGTGGAGGGAGGCTTTGTTGACTTCATGTCATGTCTTGAATAGAGTTCCTAACAATTATAATGAAAAGACCCCTTATGAGGAGTGGGCTGGGAGAAAATCATCACTTTCATACTTGCGCACTTGGGGGTGTTTGGCGAAGGTCAACATACTGATACCCAAGAAACGCAAGCTCGTACCTAAGATAGTGGATTGTATCTTTCTAGGATATGCTCCACGGAGTGTAGGATATAAATTTTAGTGGTTAAATCTGAGGTACCTGATATGCATGTTGATACTATAATGGAATCTCATGATGCAACATTCTTTGAGAATATGTTTCCTATGAAAGATATGCATAGCATTGGTAGAATTTCTTCTGATATACTTCCTGAATCTAGTGCATCTATTGAGAATTCTGAACAACCACATGAGGAAGTCCTTGAGAAGGATGACAATGAACCTCTCACGAAGAGTAAGAGACAGAGGATTGCAAAATTCTTTGGTAATGATTTTATCATGTACCTTGTGGACGATACTCCCAGGTTCATTGTTGAGGCATATGTATCTCCTGATGCAAATGATTGGAAAGAAGTTTTCCAAAATGAGATGGACTCGATTCTTTTTAATAAAACTTGGTAATTATCAGACCGACCCTATGGTTGTAAACCTATGGGTTGTAAGTGGGTGTTCAAGAAGAAGCTAAGGACTGATGGTACTATTGAGAAGTACAAGGCACGACTTGTAGCTAAGGGATACACATAGAAAGAAAGCGAAGATTACTTTGACACCTATTCACCTGTTGCTAGACTGACCACCATTCAAGTACTACTATCCCTGGCTACCTCTTATGGTCTTCTCGTTCATCAAATGGACGTGAAGACAAACTTTCTTAATGGAGAGTTGGAAGAGGAGATCTATATGGACCAGCCGAATGGATTTGTGGTAAAATATGAAGATACAAATGTGTGCAAGTTATTAAAATATTTATATTGGTTGAAACAAGCACCTAAGCAATGACATGCGAAGTTTGACAGAACTCTACTTTCTGTTGGCTTTGTCATTAATGAGGCTAATAGGTGTGTTTACTATAGCCATGGTGAGGGAGATAGTGTTATATTATGTTTGTACGTGGATGACATTCTAATCTTTGGTACAAACATGAAAGTGATAAATGAAGTCAATTCTTTCCTGTCAAAGAGTTTTCATATGAAAGATCTGGGAGAGGCTGATGTGATTCTGAACATCAAGCTTATTAAGAACGAGAATGGGATTATTTTAACACAATATCATTATGTTGAGAAGGTCTTGAGCCGATTTGGATTTATTGATGACAGACTTCTCCAACACCTTATGATCCCAGTTTTACATTAAGAAAGAATAAGAAGGAACCAACAAATCAGTTGAAATATTCACAAATTGTTGGTTCTCTCATGTACTTAGCAAGCGCTACATGACCCGATATCTCTTTTGTTGTGAGAAAGTTGAGTAGGTTCGTATCTAACCCGAGTATTGATCATTGACATACACTTGAAAGGGTCATGCACTATCTATGTGGTACAATGAGCTATGGGATTCACTATTCAGGACACTCTGCTATGCTAGAAGGATATAGTGGTTCGAACTGGATATCTGATGTTGATGAACTCTACACCACGAGCGGGTATGTGTTTACCCTTGAAGGTGGCGTAATGTCATGGAGGTCTCGCAGATAGACCATATTGACGAGGTCAACTATGGAATCAGAACTTACTGCTTTAGACATAGCCACTGTTGAGTCAGAATGGCTGCGTGAGCTCTTGATGGACTTGCCTATGATCGAAAAATCCGTGCCGGCAATCCTTTTGAATTGTGACAATCAAAATATTATTGTCAAAGTGAACAATTCTAAAGATAATGCGAAATCATCAAGACACGTGAAGAGACGTTTGAGATATGTCAGGAAATTGAGAAACTTTGGAGTAATAACTGTTACGTATATTCAAACAAACAAAAACCTGGCATATCCCTTTACAAAGGGACTATCACGAAATGTGATAGAAAGTGCATCGAGTGTGATGGGGTTGAGACCCATGGATGTCACACCTTAGTGGTAACCCAACTTATATGATTGGAGATGCTGTAAATTAGGACTTAGGAAGAACAAGATAGTGGTTTGACCGAGGAAAGTATTTTGTAACCCTCTCTATGTGAAGATGCATAACTCTCATAATTTGTAAGCAGGTTGGCAAGATGCGTTAATGTGTTTCTATTGGCTATAATTAGCAAAGATGCCATCCTACAGGGCATTCTTGGAAAAACACCTATATGAGCTCGACTGTAAACATCGCGGTCTATGAGATTTGGGTGATCTCTAATAAACTCATGAAGAGACCAGGAAGTATGACTCATATGCTCCAACCCACGGGGTAGGCTACTGGCAGTCAGGTACTAGTTATGATTTTGAGTGAAATCTATTGGCACCAAACTTGTAATTCAAGGTTCGTCCATTATTAAAGTTGTTCATAGACATAGCTCAAGATTCTAGGCAGAAGTTCAACTTATCAGTCTTTGCTAAAACACTGGTATATAAACAAGTAGTTAGGATTGGTAAATCTTTAAATGGTCATTTGAAATCTAGTGGGGGATTGTTAGAAATAATGGGCTAAATTATTAGACCCATGTGTGATTTCAGATTTTTCCTAAATCTCAAAGCCCATGTGTGTGGAAGCCCATATGTGATTTGGTCCAAGTTGGTGGCAGCTCAATGTTTGTGGCAAGAGTAGTGAGAGCTAAAGTTTGGTCCCACATGGGAAATTGAAGGAGAGTTGGACCACCTTATAAGGTGGAGTGTTGCATCACTTTGTAATTGAGTGACAATAAGAGATATGCATGCATGCTCCTCCTCCGACGATGCTCGCCCGTCCGCCCGCCCGTCACGTCGCGCGTGTTGCGGGAATCTCGTTGTTCGGGTCGCTCCTGAATCTTGGGATATTTGTAACCGACCCAAGGTCGCTCCTGACCGACCAGAATGTGCGTGACGTGGGCTTGATCCACTCTGTGTCGTGTACGAGATTTTCCGAGCTGCTCTAGATAAACGCCTGTGCGGCTTCCACAACACACAACATCGAACCAATCTAGGGTTTTTCCAGCCACTCTGCTTGTGCCACCACCGTAGTCTACTCTATCCCGCTTGTCGGCGTGCACCGGTGATCGGGAGAGCAGGTCTCTGGAACCACTTGCCTTTGTGATCCTGTACGGGAGAGGGCGAATAAGATTTTTGGGAAGAGCTTTACGCAACTGCTCAAGTTCGTCATCATGGCGCGTCTTCCCGGTCGTCAAGACGGACCTCGTGCATGTCGTCTTCAACGTCGACTTCTTTGACATGCTACGGCAAACGCTGCACCAACGACGACTTCATCGGCAACCGATCAGTACGTATACTGTCATCCGATCTATTGCTTTATTATGGCTGTTAGTGCGTATACTCTACTACTGTTCATGTTGATCAATACATCTAGTATGGTAAAGGTTACATGATTGTAGCTGTTGCTGTCATGATTTATATTCTGAAATTAATTATGGAAATTATGCTTAATAAATCCAACAATGTCTATAGTTTTGGCATAGTTTCGAATTTGCATGCTAGATAGGATTTTTTCTTACGGGAAGGAGAGAGGGACATGAAAGAGAAAAGCAATCTTCTTATTTTTTTGGCGAAATGAGAAAAACTATCTTCTTAACTAAATCTATCTAGGGTCAGTGAACTTGTGCCAACTAATTTGGATCGGAAGGAGCAGCGAGTTTCTTGCTAACAACCAACAGTTTATAATTAATGATCTAATACAAAATATACATGACATTTGCAATAACACAACGTCCAAAGCCTTAAGTAGGACATCCAGGATACACATATGTGAATCATAACAAAAGAAATACATGCACACAAGCCACTAGGTGTAAGTGTTGGCCTAAGTTTGAAGGAGACCAGCTCCTTTTTGTTGGCCTTGAGCATAAACCAGTCCAACTCTTCTTTGAACTTTTACTTGCACCCGAAGAGACTTGCTCTTTTGGCTTTAGAAATATGGTCACTGCGAGTAGTCCAAATTGCCCAGATGGATAGAATCACTACGGCACACAGGCTCTTTGCCGTGTGGGCAAAAAAGACACGGCAAAGGCCTTTCGGAACACGGCAAAGGCTTTGTCGTGTGTATACACACGGCAAATGCCACACGGCAATGTTCGCCACGGCAAAGGCCCTTTGCCGTGTGTTTTCTAAATAAGACACGGCAAAGGCTTTGCCGTGTGTCTCATGCGTAGACACGGCAAAGTAAAGTAAGATAACGGTTCCCGCGGAGATGACGGTGTCTATTCTTTGCCGTGTGTCTTCTTGAAAAGTACACGGCAAAGAAGTTGTCTTTGCCGTGTGTCTTCTTGAAAAGTACACGGCAAAGAAGCTGTCTTTGCCGTGTGTCTCGTGGAAAAAGTACACGGCAAAGAAACTGCCTTTTTAAAAAAAAAAATTTGTTTCAAACTTTTTTGAATATTATTTACTTGATAATCTCATATAGAATATTTGAACCCTTTGTATGTTAAATATTATGTCAAATTGCACTCATAATCAAACTTCCCCTGTGGTCACCCATCCTAACACTACTCTAGGCCTAGCACGCTTAACTTCTTCGTTCCTTCCGAATGAGCTACCAAGAAAGAAATCATACCTTGTTGCTAATACTTCCATATCAATGATATTAACTCTTGGACCATGATGTCACACATCTCAATTTTAGATTCCAAACAATTATTTAAGTAAATAATAATGAAAAGTAATAATAATCTTGAATCCAAATAAAAAATAAAATGGTTTTATTTTATTTTCTTTTTCTATTTAATATGGAATAATTCATATATTTAAATCCGTAAATCGGAATTCGACAAATAAAATGTCTAAATCGATCAGAAAAATGTGAGGAATCCAAATATGACATCCATATAATCTTGTGAAAATGGGGTGGTATCATTTTGAATTATCCATTTGGTGGTTGCTTCATAAAACCCCCCGTTTTTGTGTCCGGAAAATGGAAAATGGCTTTTTGGTGCGAGGAAAAGGAAAACTTCCTTCAGCAACATTATTCGCCATTCCATAATGCACATGCATGCACGATATGGGTATATTATCACAAACTATGCCTTGATTCTAGCCATAATATTGGTCATTTGACTCGAAAGTCAGGAAACCTCGAATGAGATAGGTCATTTTGTGAAGGGTTTTTTGAGACATATTCAATATAACAAGTTTGATATTTTTACTTCCAACCATGTCACATAATATGACACCACGCGAAGGTTTTGCATTGCTTTGATCGTTTTTGAATTTTTTATGACTCTTTTAAATTATCGACAAACTTTTTCGAACGACGGGTATGAAGATTCTTAGCTCGGAGCTGAGCCTCTCTAAACTTTCACTGGATCTTTAATAAAATAGCATATTGTGAACCTAAAAATTATTTTTGTAAAAAATCATGCCCATCAGATCATGTACCTGTAGTTCATATCTGACCCACTTCCTACCGTTTCGGCAGGAATTTGTCTTTTTCACCTGGAGTGGACAGAAAGGTTTGAGATCCCCCCGTTGGGACATTGTCCATTTAAGGTGGTCTAGTGTTTTTGAAAAATAGGGTGGTAGCATTTTAAATTAGCCATTTGGTGGTTGCTTCATAAAATCTCTCGTTTTTTTTGCTCAGAAAATAGAAAATGGCTTTTTGGTGCGACGAAAAGAAAAACTTCCTCCTGCAACATTGTTCACCATTCCATGAGGCACATGCATGCACAATATGGGCAGATTATCATAAACTATGCCTTGATTCTAGCCATAACATTGGTCATTTGACCCGAAAGCCAGGAAACCTCGAATGAGATAGGTCATTTTGTGAAGGTTTTTTTGAGACATATTCAATATAACAAGTTTCATATTTTTCCTTCCAACCATGTCACATAATATGACACCGCGCGAAGGTTTCGCATTGTTTCGATCGTTTTTGAATTTTTTATGACTCTTTTAAACTATCAACAAGCTTTGTCGAACGACGGGTATGAAGATTCTTAGCTCGGAGCTGAGCCTCTCTAAACTTTCACTGGATCTCTGATAAAATAGCATATTGTGAACCTAAAAATTATTTTTGTAAAAAATCATGCCCATCAGATCATGTACCTGTAGTTCATATCTGACCCACTTCCTACAGTTTCGGCAGGAATTTGTCTTTTTCACCTGGACTAGACAGAAAGGTTTGAGATCCCCCCGTTGGGACATTGTCCATTTAAGGTGGTCTAATATTTTTGAAAAATAGGGTGGTAGCATTTTAAATTAGCCATTTGGTGGTTGCTTCATAAAATCTCTCGTTTTTTTCGCTCAGAAAATAGAAAATGGCTTTTTGGTGCGACTAAAAGAAAAACTTCCTCCTGCAACATTGTTCACCATTCCATGAGGCACATGCATGCACAATATGGGCAGATTATCATAAACTATGCCTTGATTCTAGCCATAACAGTGGTCATTTGACCCGAAAGCCAGGAAACCTCGAATGAGATAGGTCATTTTGTGAAGGTTTTTTTGAGACATATTCAATATAACAAGTTTCATATTTTTCCTTCCAACCATGTCACATAATATGACACCGCGTGAAGGTTTCGCATTGTTTCGATCGTTTTTGAATTTTTTATGACTCTTTTAAACTATCGACAAACTTTGTCGAACGACGGGTATGAAGATTCTTAGCTCGGAGCTGAGCCTCTCTAAACTTTCACTGGTTCTCTGATAAAATAGCATATTGTGAACCTAAAAATTATTTTTGTAAAAAATCATGCCCATCAGATCATGTACCTGTAGTTCATATCTGACCCACTTCCTGCCGTTTCGGCAGGAATTTGTCTTTTTCACCTAGACTAGACAGAAAGGTTTGAGATCCCCCGTTGGGACATTGTACATTTAAGGTGGTCTAATATTTTTTAAAAATAGGGTGGTAGCATTTTAAATTAGCCATTTGGTGGTTGCTTCATAAAATCTCTCGTTTTTTTCGCTCAGAAAATAGAAAATGGCTTTTTGGTGCGACTAAAAGAAAAACTTCCTCCTGCAACATTGTTCACCATTCCATGAGGCACATGCATGCACAATATGGGCAGATTATCATAAACTATGCCTTGATTCTAGCCATAACATTGGTCATTTGACCCGAAAGCCAGGAAACCTCGAATGACATAGGTCATTTTGTGAAGGTTTTTTAGACATATTCAATATAACAAGTTTGATATTTTTCCTTACAACCATGTCACATAATATGACACCACGCGAAGGTTTCGCATTATTTCGATCGTTTTTGAATTTTTTATGACTCTTTAAAACTATCGACAAACTTTGTCGAACGACGGGTATGAAGATTCTTAGCTCGGAGCTGAGCCTCTCTAAACTTTCACTGGATCTCTGATGAAATAGCATATTGTGAATCTAAAAATGATTTTTTAAAAAAATCATGTCCATCCGGTCATGTACCTGTAGTTCATATCTAACCCACTTTCTACCGATTCGGCAGGAATTTGTCTTTTTCACCTGGAGTGGACGGAAAGGTTTGAGATCCCCCTGTTGGGACATTGTACATTTAAGGTGGTCTGGTATTTTTAAAAAATGGGGTGGTAGCATTTTAAATTATCCATTTGGTGGTTGCTTCATAAAATCTCTCGTTTTTTTCGCTCAGAAAATTGAAAATGGCTTTTTGGTGCGACGAAAATAAAAACTTCCTCTTGCAACATTGTTCACCATTCCATGAGGCACATGCATGCACAATATGGGCAGATTATCACAAACTATGCCTTGATTCTAGCCATAACATTGGTCATTTGACCCGAAAGCGAGGAAACCTCGAATGAGATAGGTCATTTTATGAAGGTTTTTTTGAGACATATTCAATATAACAAGTTTGATATTTTTCCTTGCAACGTAACATAATATGACACCACGCGAAGGTTTCGCATTGTTTCGATCATTTTTGAATTTTTTATGCATGTTTAAATCTATGGTCAAAACGGCGAGCATGAAGATTCTTATTCGATATAAATATCTAATTTTTGAGTGTACATAGATAGATCTTATTTTTCTGCAAATTTTGATATATTATTTGTATTTTTCTGAATTAGAATGATTTTTTTATGATTTTCCTAAGAGTAATGTGATAAAAGGCAAAAAAAAAAAGACTTTGCCGTGTGTAACGCGAAATACACACGGCAAAGGCCCTTTGCCGTGTGTACTACGGAATACACACGGCAAAGGGCCTTTGCCGTGTGTACTACCGAATACACACGGCAAAGGACCGGCAAGGGCACACGGCAAAGAGACCACCGTCTACGGCCGTTAGCTCCTCCCGTTAAATGGACTTGTGGGGTCACGGGTCCCACTTCGTTGCCGTGTGCCGTTGTCAACTTTGCCGAATGTATTTTCTTTGCCGTGTTCCTTTATGGGTCTTTGCCGTGTATATTTCTTTGCCGTGTTCTTTTTCAGAAATTTGCCGTGTTCACGTACTTTGCCGTGTATTTTCTGAGTTACATACGGCAAAGACTGTCTTTGCCGTGTTCCGGTGCGTTTGACACACGGCAAAGACGTGTCTACACGGCAGCGACATTTTTTCCCGTAGTGAATAAAAACTTCCATAAAGAATGGCTGCTGAAAGTGATCCTTGAAAGACTTCAGAATCTCATGAGTCATGAACATCTAATAAGTTAGCTATATATATATATATAGTTAGCGAGGCATGTCTGTTTGACACGTTGGGAATCGATAGCCGGATGGCCTGTTGTGTACTTTTATCGATATCTTCGATGCAGACTTGCCGTGACTTTTGGCAATCAAACGAACAAAAACTGCAAGTGAATCTTCGCTCCGACCTCCCGATCCTTATCCTGACGGATCGATGGCCGGCAACGTTTAATTTAGTGCTGCTATTCCACGACATGCTAGCTGGACGTGCATTTCTATTCAAGCGCATAGGTTAGTCGACCGATCAATGTGTATATATTTAGATTCGGCCGGCCGTTGCAGGTTTGTTCCCCATGTCCGAAGAAAGTACCTACGCAACCGTGATCAATAATACTACTCCCGGGCATGCATGTTAGTCCCGGTCCGTAGCTCAAGACGAAACATATCATTTCCAATGGTGGGCTTTTAAAACCATAACCGGACCTATTTGTATGTCCATCTAACAATTTCAAGAAAATCCCTAAGGGCTCATTCATGGCAAGAGGAGTTGAGAGAGTTTAGTTTCATATATGACTAGTTGGGAGAGATTTCCACAAACATATAATGTGAGCTCTTCTCCCACTAGTATGACTTGTGTGAAGAGAAGAGAGACGTTCTACATGTGCGCTCCTCCTCCGCCGTCCGCCTCGCCACGCCACGCATCGTCATGACGCACGCGCGGGGTTGCGGGAATCTCGCCGAGCCGATGTGTTCTTTTTGTCGCTCAGGAATGGAATACGAATGGTTGCAACTGAAACGACTAAAACATTAATGAGAATGAATACGACCTGAAACGTTTTGTCTTAAGTACGCACGTTTTCAGTAATTCATTATGGATGTTTTCAGTAATTAATTATGGCCGTTTCTTTCCGTTCAACCATCTCGTATCCGTCTGTGCCTATATATTAAAGAACTCTCTCCTCTCCAGATACAGAACAGAACAACTGCCTCCACGCGCGATAGCCACTGTCGTTTCCTCTACTGATGCTGTCGCGGGTGATCCCATTCTGTCCACCGCGTACACGACTAACGGAAGAGCAGGCCTCCAAAACCCCGCCTATCCAGATCCTGTATGAGAGAGGGACGATTAGGTTTATGGGGAGCATCTTCGACGCGACTGCTCGCCTTCGATACACTGATTCCACACCTTCTTCATCACCATGGCTACTGAAGCCGAATAGTCTGCCGCTGCTGTCGTGGTATTGCACGGCAGATGCTACTGAGGGTACCTTACGTAGAGGGAGCAAGGCGATGTAGGAGAATCCGGGAGCGAGATTGGCACACGATGTATCCAGGTTCACGTCCCCTCGGTGAAGGATCGCTACGTCCTGTTATCAATCCAGTATATGATCATAGATTGGTTTACATGGGAGCCGCCGTAGGCGGAGGAAGAGATTAGATCTAATGAGACGTGGGAGAAGATCTAATATGACATGGGAGAGCCTCCCCCGTGGGGGTGCCCCTAGTGGCTTTATATATGCAGCCAGTTAGGGTTTACAAGTATTTTGTGGGCTTTGTATTGAAGTCGTCGTCTTGGTCCTCCAGTCGGCGCCACTCGTTTGAGTCCAACACGCGCCAGTCACCGTATTGGGCAAGTCGACCCGCTCAAGGCTAGGTTTCAGTCGGCTCGATCCAGCCGGCGACTCTGCTTCGTGGGTATTACCCCGATTGGTATTCCCCCATCAGTAGTCCCCGAGCGTGTTGTCGATTCGACGCGGGCTTGAGGCAGGGCGCGGAGAGTCTTGACGATGGGTCGTGGCGAATCAGCGACGAGCTCCTGAACAGAGAAAATAACCGTGAAGTGGGAGGTGGTCGGCGTGAGCCAGTCGGTGATGGCCAGTTGGCGAAAGACGCAGAGTGTCGGTGAAGCCGCCAGTTGCAGCGAGTCCCCGAACATGGAGCGTGCCGAGTCCCCGAGCGCGATGAGTGGCGAGGTCGAGCGACCGGCAAGTGCCGAAACCCCGAGCACGCCGAGTGGCCGAGCGCGACGAGTGGCGAGGTCGAGCGACCGGAGAGTGCCGAGTCCCTGAGTGCGCCGAGTGGCGAGGTTGGGCGACCGGCGAGTGGCCCTGTCTATAGCACGTCGAGTCCCCGAGTGCGTTGAGTACGCGAGGGCGAGTCCGCGGTGGAGAGTCCCCGGGCGTGTTGAGCACGCGAGGGCGAGTCTACGGTGGCGAGTCGATGAGGGCGAGCCACGGTCGTGGAACCACGCGTACACACAGCATGCCTAGAAGTAGTTCCCGAGGCTAGAGTTGGCTTGTACAGGCGACTTGAGGCTCTTTAGAGATGCATATTCTGAAAATAGGTAGTGGTTGTTGTCGATCATGGCGAGTGGCGAGGTCGAGCGGCCAGCGAGTGCCGAGTCCCCGAGACCGGCAAGTGGCGAGGTCGGGCGACCAGCGAGTGGTGTTGTCTGTAGCATGCCGAGTGGCGAGGTCGAGTGATCGGCGATTGTCGGGTCCTCGAGCGTGTCCAGTCCACGAGGGGAGAGTCCCCAAGTATGGCGAGTCCACGATGATTGCGAGTCCGCGAGAGGAGAGTCCCCGAGTGTGGCGAGTCCGCGATGATGTTGATTGCGCTGTTTTGTTAGCGAGTCTCTTGTCTTGGCCTCGGGGGGGGGGGGGGGGGGGGGGGGGGAAGTCGCATGGCGACTCCAAAGATGGCTCTCGACTTGGCGTTCTTCCTGGACGATACGAGGCTCGGTTTGCGAGTCCTCGTCCGCGGTACTTGGCCGTGCGAGTCGCACTATCTAAGGCTGAGGAGGACATGGTGTTGTTTGTGTAGCACAGTCATTCGTCTTGGCCCGAAAGGCTAGTCGAGCAAGGCGACTCCAATGATGGCTCTCGGTTAGCATTTTTCGTGAATGATCCGAGGCTCGGTTTGCGAGTCCTCGTCCGCACTACTGGGCCATTGCGAGTCGCTCTTTCAAAGGTTGACAAAGGCGAATTGATTTTTCCCGGGGGGAAGAGACGCCTAGTGGTGAGTCCATGCAGCGTGGCATGTGACCCTCTCTGGCGACTCAGACGATGAAGTACCTTAGCAGGCGGGGCGTACGCATTTGTCGTAGCTGGAAAGAGTCGACGCGGCGGAATTATGGTCGCGCTTTGGTGAAGTCGACGCGGCGGACACAGGGTCGACGCGGCGGACGTATGGTCGCGCTTTGGCGAAGTCGACGCGGCGAACACGGAGTCGACGCGGCGGACGGGGATCGCGCTATGGCGAATTCGACGACAGTGGGGCCACGAGGGCAAGGTCGCGATGGCGATCCCGCGACAGGCGAGTCCGTGCTAGGCGAGCCCCCGAGTACGGTGTTTAGCCGGACAAAGTGGACGCGACGGGCGAGTACCCGGACATGGCGAGTGTGCGAACGCGGTGAGTCCGTGCATGGCGAATCCGCGACGGGAGGGGAGAGCTCACGACGGGCTTGACCGAGCATGGCGAGTCGGCGAAGTAACCAAGATCGATTGACCGCGATGTACATGTATAACAAAAATAAAAGTTTCAAGTATTAGATCAAATATAAAACTGTAGTTGATTCAGATGGTAGATGCATAAGAAAGTCCTGATCATGGCCGCATGGAAGCATGCAATTGAGAGTGCATGTGTTTGCCTAGTCCTCTGCTGCGTGGGACAAAATTAGGTGGCTGCTGCGAAGGCTTGTTTCTATTCTATGTCTTCCGATGGCAAGCAGATAGTATTTGACCGCCGCCTTGTATCTGGCGAGACCGGTCGACGTGTGAACTGAATCGATTAAATTTTTGTCTGTCTAAAACGGCGTAACATGTCTCCTTCCTCATCCTTGTGCACATGTAACAACACAACAAAGAAACGTGAATTAGATGCTGTATAAATAACACTAAATACCAATCTATAGAGGATGAATTCGTCGGAAATCAATTTTCCAGGGCCGTAAGCCAAGCCTTCCAGATTCTAAGCCTGTCGCCAAGGCCGCCGACGGTCCTCCCTGCTTTACGGTACAACAATCGATTTCTTCTAGCACTTGCCGGTCACGATGGAATCAGTCGTCCACTCTCAATACGTATAAAAAATTGCATACAAACATCAAATCCAAATAGAATAATCAATAAACAATGAATTGGAGACAGACTGAATTAAAAACTAGATAGAGGGGACCGATCGGTGTACGCTGGTTTTCCAGATCGATGTGTGCACATGCATGTGCTTGGCCGACAGACCAAATCGATCAGCACATGGCACACGCGTAGTAAAGGCAAATCAGTCGTCGTCTGATGTCGTTGAACAAATCCGGCGTGCCGATGCGGATGACTCTATCTTACTGTTGATGGCGAGGAATCCCGTCCGGATTATCAATCTCCAAGCGCCGCTTGCCCCATGGTGAGCGCCAACTTATATATGTGTGGATAGTACTAGTAATATCCGTAGAAGATTCTACGATTAGTCTAGTACTTCACGGTTTCATTACCAAATATCAGTATGTGCATGTCTGTCTCATGATTTATTTTTGGATTAATATAATTAAAATATTGCCTAGATTCTCAAGACTATGGGAAGCCTACCAACCATGATTTTTCTTGTTAATTCGTCAACTAATGAAAGAAAATCAAGGGAGAGATAATTTTGTTTGCTAAGCGCTGTATTTTATCGCCTGGAAGAGTGATGCGAAGGACTGGGAATTGGGGGCAGTAGCTAAACAAGATCGGGAATACACTTGTGTGGCGAAATAGATATTAAACTCGTGTGGTCTCTACATGGTATCCTCGAGACATGTGAGAACGTATATTGCAACGGTTGTACTCCCACCGTTTCAAAATATAAGACGTCTAAGGTTTGTGAAGAAAATGAATCTAGACTTATTTTAGTATGTAGTTCATTCCACTTTGGAATGAATCTACACACTAAAAAAAGTCTAGATTCATTTTCTTCACAAACCTAAAACGTCTTATATTTTAGAATGGAGAGAGTACATGTTTACTCGCGGTGGCTGGTACCAGTGGCCGACCTAGGAATAAATAAACGAGGGGGCTGACTTATGAAAGGTCTAAAATTTTGCTAGATAAAGATAAAATGGTAGGCTAGCATAGCACATAATAAGCTGCACAAAAGCTAATATTATAAATTAATGAAAAGAAAAACATGGGAAATATGCATTTTGGCTAGATAAATACCAAGAGGTTTGATCCACCCACACTATGATAATATGAGCTCTTGAGAGTTGAGACTTTAGCATTGCAGGCAGCTGCATGTAAAGTAAATTTTACAAATGGGCATGAAATATGATATGAAGGAGCAAAGTCATAAAAAATACCACTAAGATCTAACAGTGGTTTTTCGTAATTGGCATTTGGGCTGCAGCCGGGGAAATGCTTGATGGGCTAGAAGGGGCTGAGTCGTACGTGAATAGCCATTTTCGACTGAATAATTCATGTGTGCTCCCTTTCTTACTTTGACCCAACCTGGGCTTCAGCCCGTCTAGCACGGGCCCTAGGCCCGCCCTGCACGACGTCTGTGTCTGCCTGGGCTGCAACGCCCGTCTCCGCCTGGGCTGTGACACCCCTCTTTGCCTGGGCCGCGACTTCCTTTAGCGGGCACCCGGGCGATAAAAAGTGTGGCTCGGCGACGACCACAAAAGATGGAAAAGCGACCAAGAATGAGTTATCACCATGAGGCAGGGCCTCCTACTTCCATTGAGTGTTGAGTTGAGTGGACAAATCCTCGTCATCTATGACACAATGGTAGCAGCGGGAACACAGGGCCGGCTCTAACCCATGGCAGGGTTGTGCCATGGCCAAGGGTCTAGGCCAGAGGGGGGCCCAAAAAAATTTAGCGTTACAAGAGCCCAGACCAGGGAAATCGATCGAAGCAGCCAAACACGCATCGCCGGGAATCGAAACCGAAACGTCCTCACCCCTGGAATCGAAACCGAGCGCCCTCACCCATGGAATCGAAACCGAAACGTCGTGCTGCCGCCGCATCGCCAGGCACGCAGTCGCCCACGCGGACGCGGCCAGACGCCCACTTGCCCCTGGAAGGAAGATCGAAGGAGCCACGCGCTGATGTACTCTCTAGACTAGAGATTGATATTTCCTACAGAGTACCGGGAATCGATCAACCGAACTGGAATCCATCTACGCATCGCTCTGCTCCCCATGCCCCAGTCCAGCAACTGGTACGATCAGTTGGTGTTTATTCCGATTCCATTGTTAGATTAGAGATTTAGTGTTTCTAGTTTAATATACTTCATCGGTCCGAAATTAAGTGATCTAGTCTAAATTTATCTATATCTAGACAAATTTTAGTGTATAGATACATACGAACTAGACAAATTCTATGTAACATTTCCGAACGGATGAAGTATTCTTTTCACAATTGTAGGTGTTCTAATGTTGCCTATAAAACACAAGTCTAGTGCCGAGAAGAGAAACAGAAGAGAACTTTTAGTTTTTTTAGTTGTTGGATGACATTGTTTTAGTGCTTACAATTATTTTTATATTGTACCATTCAATTTAAGAATGTCTGATTGGATCTTACCTCTTAATATTTTGCAAAAAAAAATAGATACATGTAGATCTATATATTTATATACGGTACATATATATTGCCTTTGAGGCCCATGTGTCGGCTTCGCCTAGGGCCCTTCAAAACACAGAGCCGGCCCTGCGGGAACATAGTCTCTTACGATTGTCACTTTAGCCACAGGAGAACGCTTAGGATCCAGATGAGCTTATAAATACTATTAGAAATTTGTATAAAAATAGTATCCTTAGTCCCATTACCAGTGACAAATGCAAAAGGTTTGGGCAGCTTTAGTCGGACATCTGTTGGTAGGATGCGCTATATTGTCACATACTACCTCCATCCCAAGGCTTAAGGCCTATATATTTTTTAAAAAGTCAAAGTATATCAAGTTTGACCAAGTTTTTATCAAAAAATATTAATATGCAAAATACATAATCAATATCATTAGATAGATAATGAAATATATTTTCTTATGATGTCTACAAAATATCATGTTTATTGATAGTTTTTTTCTAAAAGTTTGGTGAAAGTTCAGTTGGTTTGACTTTTCAAAAAAAAAAATAGGCCTTAAGCGTTGAAATGGAGGGAGTACAAGACAATAATGCTGCATTGGACAGTTTTTTGTTGCATGAGATTCATCAGAACACTTCTTCCAACATTTTGTCGACTTTTTAACCTTTCCCCTGCCCAGCCCCTGCAAGACGGACTCTGAGGCCTCCACTTATGTCCCAACAACCGGCACAGATGAGCCCACCTCCAAGCCCGACTGAGGGAATGACCCAGCTGGATTCTGAAAAACTATTGTTGAGGCTGCAAAATAAACTGAGGTGATACCATATTATTCAGCTGCGGCACCGAAGGAGGAATAAAGTTGGTAGATGATGTGGATGACAGGGTCTTACTCCCTCCATTAGGGATTATAAGGCCTAAGAGCTTTTTTAAAATGTTAGAAATTACAAGTCCTTTCTCATTTATTACTATCTCTCGTCCAATACATGGTCTTCTTTTTCTTTCTCTTCTCTCATAGTCTCATGCATGTATAACTATTGGTGCATGTAGTAATCAAGAGGGTGAGTTATTGATTTTCTTAATCCTATCAAAGTGGTCCATAGGCCTTATAATCTCTAACAGAGGGAGTACTTTTTTTTTTTTTTGAGCTGGAAACACAACTTCCATTAGGATCCAACGCCATCGTTGGCCACCAGAGTCGTTACATCCGGAGGAAAATCATGTAGCCAGACTTGGCTAGCATGATTCAAAACACCACCCAACGCAGCCAGCCTATGAGCTGGGCTATTACACGCCCTTGGGCAATACTCGACGCTATAATTAGAAAAAGCCATGCGCATGAGATACTTTGCTTGCATGAAGAGAGGACCCAGCCTGGACAAATCGTAGGCGCTGGTTTCAATCGCATGTTTGAGCTTAGTACAATCAGTGGAGATAATCACACGACCAATTCCCAGCTGCTCCGCCACAGGGATCACATGAATAAGAGCCAGCAATTCAGTTTGCAGGGCCTCGGCAGCAGCTGGGATCCGACCACAAGCAGCGAACACGGGTTCCCCTGTATGATTACGGCCAATGGCACCCCAGCCTCCTGTGTTTGAATTATCCAGGAAGGAACCATCGACGTTAATTTTGATCACATCAACAGGAGGGGGAAGCCAGCATCTTGTCGGCCGAGCGGGAACCATAATTTCCTTCTCCATATGCTCTTTCCATTCAGCGGTGAGGCGCAAAATCAAAAAACGAAATTCTTCTACACCGAGACGCCTTTCCTGATGGTTAACTTTGTTCCTTTCCGTCCACCAGCACCAGAGAAGAGCAATGACCCTCAACTTTGTTTCGGCCGGAAGCGCGAACACCTTCTCTAGGAGTTGCAGCGGAGAGGGGCAGGCACACAGCTGTGTTCTAACATCTTCTAGCTCTAGCACCCGCCAACAAGCCTTTACTTCTTTGCACCGGAGGAAAAGATGGCCCCCATCCTCAAAGAGGCGATTGCAAATAACACACCTGGTATCTAGCTCGACTCCACGCCTGCCAATATTCATCCGGAGCGGGTGGCTGTTATGTCCAAATCTCCACAGGAAATGCTGCAATTTTGGAGGGCACTTGAGTTTCCAGATTTGCTTCCAAACCTTCTGTCTCCACTCCCTATTATCACCTAGTGAACACTCAGCAGAAGAGCTATGCTTTAGCAGCAGGTCAATGTGCAGTTTATATGCCGATTTAACTGAAAAAATGCCTCGGTTGTCGGGATGCCAAGCCAAGAAGTCCTCAGATTCTTCAACAGTTGGAATAGCCAAAATGGTTAAAGCTTCCGAGGCACTGAATGTTTGGTTTACTAATTCAACGTCCCAGCAGCCTGAGATCGGGTCAATCAAATCTGAGACTTTTGTGAGAAGGTTGCTGCCTTGCCTCGACGTCGGTGTGCGCATGGAACCCCTTGGCAACCATGGGTCTGACCAAATGTTAATGTGCGTCCCATCTCCGACCCGCCAAATCAGTCCCTCCTTAAGGAGTTGCAGACCCTTGAGCATGCTGCGCCAGACATAACTCATCCCGGGTACGCCTTTCGCAGCAAGGACATTACCGTCGGGGAAATATTTTGCACTAAGGACTCGAGAACACAGCGAGTCAGGGGCTTGGAGGAGACGCCAACCCTGCCTGGCTAGCATAGCCATATTGAAAGAATGTAAATCACGGAAACCGAGGCCGCCCTCGGATTTTGGAAGCTTCATCTTTTCCCAACCAACCCAGTGCATTCTACTCTCATTATCCTGCTGAGACCACCAATAGCGGCACACCATCTGACTAATGCTGTCACATAGGCTCTTCGTCAAGTCAAAACAAGCCATCGCGTAGGTTGGAATTGCTTGCGCAACCGCCTTGATTAGAATTTCTTTCCCTGCAGCAGATAAGAATCTCTCTTTCCATCCCTGGATTCTCTTCCAAATACTTTCTTTTAGATATTCAAAGCACTTTGTTTTTGACCGGCCAATATATAAGGGAAGGCCCAAATACTTTCCTCCATGGGCCTCCAAACCGAGCCCCAAAATATGCATAATTCTCTCCTTGGAACGCTTTGGAGTATTGCAGCTGAACATAATTGATGATTTCTCCCTATTTATAACCTGGCCCGAGCACTCCTCATACTTCTGCAAGATAGATTTGATAGCAGAGGCACTCGCTTCATTAGCTTCCATCAAGAGTAGCGAGTCGTCCGCAAAAAGAAGGTGGTTTACGATCGGTGCTGTTGGTGCTAGTTTAATTCCTTTGATACTTCCCACTGATTCCGCATGATGCAACAATCCAGAAAAACCTTCTGCGCAGAGGAGGAAGAGGTAAGGGGAAATGGGGTCCCCTTGCCGCAATCCTCTCCCAGGTAAAATCTTATCAGTAAGCTGGCCATTAACTTTAAATCGATAGGACACTGAACAAACACACTTCATGATCAGATCAGTAAATTCTTTGCAAAAACCAAGCTGCAACATCACTCCTTTTAGGAAGGGCCACTCCACGCGATCGTATGCCTTGCTCATGTCAAGTTTAACAGCCATGTAGTGTGTCTTTCCTGATCTTCTCCTCTTCATAAAATGCGCCATTTCATAAGCCAAAATGGTGTTGTCTGATATCAACCTTCCTGGTACGAATGCACTTTGATTTGGTGATATAATATCTCCTAAAACCAGCTTTAGCCGATTGGCAATGACCTTCGAGACAAGCTTGTACACAACGTTGCAGAGGCTAATCGGGCGTAGATCTTTTAATCTTTCCGGTTTTTGAACCTTTGGGATAAGCACAACAATAGTATCATTCCATCCCGCTGGTATACTGCCGCCTTGCAACACTTGTAACACCTCACTCACCACTTGATCACCCACCAACGCCCAAAACTTCTTGTAGAAGATAGCTGGCATCCCATCCGCACCCGGGGCCTTGAGATCACCCATACTATCCAGTGCAGATTTCACCTCTTCTCTTGTGAATTCAGTTCTTAGCATCTCATTCATTTGTGGTGAGACTCGGGGTGGTATATGGCTCAGTGCATGACGTATATCAATACCTGCCATGGGGGTAAACAAGGAAGAAAAATAATTAGTAACGAGGGCCTTCAAGCCCTCCTCCCCTTCCACCACCTCACCATCCTCTCCCTTGAGCTTGCGGATAGTATTTGTCTTCTTCCTTTCTGTGGCACAAGAGTGAAAGTACGTCGTATTCCGGTCTCCTTTTTCAAGCCACTGCACGTGGGCCCTTTGCCTCCAGTACACATCCCATTGTTCCTCTAGTCGGTCTAATTTAAATCGGGCCACTTGTTCTTTTCGTATCATATGTTCTGAGATGTCACTCTTCAAGTAGCCTTCCAACTCCTTTTTAAGCTTGTTGATTCTTTTTTGTAGATCACCCAGAATGTCCTTACTCCACGTATGAAGATCCTTTGACACTGAAGTAATGAGATCTGTGACCTGGGTGTGTCCTCTTCGTTTGGCAAGATTCCACGCATTTGTGACAATGGAGTCACAATCTTCCTCCAGTAGCCATCTCGCTTCGAAGCGCTTATTTACTTCCCTACTCCCCTGCCATCTATTCCTTGCCACCTCCCCTGTCATGATGGTAATTGGTCGATGATCTGAGTGCTCAGGATTACCGTTCACCACCTTGTAGCATGGAAATCTAGCACACCAACTCGGATTCGCCACAGCCCTATCAAGCCGTTCACGTATATAGCCATCAACACGAAAGTTATTATTGCGCCAAGTGAAGATGTCGCCCTCGAAACCGAGGTCGTTCAGGTTACAAAAGTTTAAAGCATCTCGAAAACGCTCCATACAAATTTGAGGCCTAGGCAGCCCCCCTTGCTTTTCAAAGCTAAACATGATCTCATTAAAATCACCGACACAAAGCCATGGAAGATCAGCTTGGTGGTGAAGCGTGCGCATCAACCTCCACGTCTCCTCTCGCTTATCTTGCTTAGGTTCTCCATAGATCCCCGTAAGCCGCCATTTGAAACCATCTTCCTCGGTAACGTTGACATCAATATGCATTCTTCCCTTCCATCTCAGCTCCACAACAATACCTCTTTTCCACAACATTGCTAGACCACCACTTCGGCCCTCGCTTTTTTGAACAATCATATGTGGCATGCCCAAAATCCACCTAAACTTCTCCATCCTCTTCTCATCCAGTTTAGTTTCTGATAAGAAGAGGATATCGGGGTCCTCTCGCTTTTGGAGCTCTCGGAGCCCACGAACTGCCGGCCTATTCCCCATTCCCCGGCAGTTCCATCCTCCAATCCTCATTGGGATGTGCAGGGCTGATCCTGCAGCCCCGCATTCAAAAGGGTTGATGAGTGTTCGGACTCCTCCATCACCACGTCCATTTTCAGTTTCTTCAAATTTGCCATCGCCTCCACATCACATGGCTCCAAGCCTCTCTTCTTTTCTATCACCACGCCTTCCATCAAAGTGGTCCATAGTAATCAAGAGGGTGAGTTATTGATTTTCTTAATCCTATCAAAGTGGTCCATAGGCCTTATAATCTCTAACAGAGGGAGTACTTGTCAATGAAGTAATGGTCAAAGTGTCTTAATTTGACGGACATGCTCTGAGCAAGTATTCGTGAGGCTAGGTTAGACTCGTGAGGGAAAAAGTGAGGAAGGCTTCGAGCCGTGGGCAAAACTAAGTAGTGAAAGCCATGGTGGGATACGGAAATAGTTACCTCTTGTATCTATTTGTTTTTATCGCAAAGGGTTATCTTATGGTGGACTTTAATTTTCAATTCGATTATATTAGTCTCATGTCAATCTTTGTGCATTATCTTACCTCGTTTCCGAGTTTATAGCATAAAACTACCAGTTTTGTACCTAAATTTACCGTATCATACCACTTTACGTTTTCGGAACACAAAACTACCAGATTTTGGTCCGTTCTTTGCAATTCGATCTAAACCGCGTTTGAGAGCGTTTTGACACGATTTCTGACCAGCTGACCCCACCTGTCGGTATGACGTGGACAACGCCCACGTCGCTCGCTCACGGCCGTTAACTCGCTGTCTGAATCTAGGGTTCAGTTCCCTGTCGTCCCGAACCACTCCCTCGTGCGCGCATCTGCATCTCCCTGTCGTCCTGAACCACTCCCCGGCGATGGCGGCAGTGAATCCTGGCGGCGACGCACATGACCCCGGCGGCGGTGATTGCTTGGATTCAATTACTGACGGCTCCTCCAGTTCTCCTCCTCGTCCCGACAAGTCAGTGGAGGTGACACCGCTGGCCTCGCCGGATCGCAGAGCGGCGACTGCCTTCTCCAAGGCTGTCCTCGCATCGCCGCCGTCGAACAGCCACCGGTGGGGATCATCTATGGGCGGTATTGAGTAAGTATTCCTTCCTCTCTGCCCCATACTCTCTGCTCCCTATAAATTTTCTTGTCCTAGCTAGATCTGAATTAGAGGTGGTTAATCTAGTAGTGCATAATACCAGTTTATTTTATGTGTAGTTTGGATGATGAAATTTGGGAGGTTAGGTTCAATTTTCCTGGGGAGGATAATCTGGAAAGAACAGTAAGCAGGTTAGATATAACTGTACAGAACCTGTATGCACTGATAGAAGGCCATGGGTTTGTGTAGGGGTTTGTAGCATGGAAAACAAAAAATTCTACCGCATGCAAACAAACAAGCCAAGATCTATCTACTAGATTGTAGCAACGGGTCGATAGAGGATCTCACCCTCGAAGATTCCAAAGTGGTTAACGAGAGCAGATTCTCGTGGGTGATGTAGTCGTACTCTTACCGATCTCAAGATCGCGTAGACGATCCTTCCGGCGCTGCGTTCCGGCAGTGCTTCCGCAGTCGGTCACACGTTCGGTACTCGATGAAGACCTTCCTCTCCCTTGTTCCAGCAGGCAGCGGAGGTTGTAGCCTGACCATTCCGGATCTCCTCGTGATATCCCGGATCCCATCCGAGAATCCGAACAACATTCCATAACTACTCAACAACATCGAATCCTTAAGTGTGTCTCCCTACGGTTCGTGAATTATGCGGACATGACCGAGACACTTCTCCGATCAATAACCAATAGAGGAATCTGGAAATTCATATGGATCCTACATATTTCTATGATTACTTTGCGATCAAATGAACCACTTACATACGATACCAATTTCCCTTTGTCTCACGATAGTTTACTTATCCAAGGTTTTGATCATCGGTATCTCTGCATACCTAGTTCAACCTCGTTACCGATAAGTACTCTTTTCTCGTTCCCTTGGTATGTGATCCCTTGTGAGCCAGTCACATGCTTGCAAGCTAATTGGATGACATTCCACCGAGAGGGCCCAGAGTATATCTATCCGTCATATGGATGGACAAATCCCACTCTTGATCCATGTGTCTCAACCCATACTTTCCGAATACTCAATGCCATCTTTATAGCCACCCAGTTACGGTGTGGTGTTTGATGTCATCAAAGCATACTTCCGGTGATGGTGATTAGCATGATCTCATGGTCGAAGGAATTAGGTTACTATGTATCAGAAAGCTTATAGCAATTGAACTATCAAAATGACTTGATCTTTATGCTATTCTTATCTATAGGAGTATGTCCATCATACCATTCTCCTAATGATATGATCTTGTTGTCAACAACATCTCAATGTTCATGATCAGGAAACCATGATCATCTATTAACCAACAAGCTAGTATTATAAAGAGGCTTTACTAGGGACTCTAATTTAGTTTACAAATCACATAAGTATTAATGTTTCCTGTTAATACTATTATAGCATGAATGTAAACATTTATCATAAACACAAAGATATGATAATAACTACATTTATTATTGCCTCTAGGGCATATACCCAACAGTTTGGTATTAGAGATAACATTTATTATGTTAGAGAAGAAGGAAAAGGCAAGGAAGGGATGGAGGTAGTAGACAACATGTCAAAGGTTGACCAGATGCTTGAACAATATGAGAATGAGCAGGTTCTTAATCTCACAGTAATCAAGGACAAATGTGCATGGCCAGTTGGACTGAACAGTGTAGAAGTAGAACCTCCTTCTCAAATTGAAGAAACAATTTTGTTCTTAGTGGACACTGATGGAGTGACCTACATTTCAGAAGAAAATCTTGGAGAGGAAGAAACTTTTTTTCCTGTGGATGTTGACTTCTCTGATGTGTTATATCTTGGAACATAGCAGAGCTGCAACATGAAGAAGGGAAAGTAAGTAATTCCATATGAGAAGAATTCTTCTGATGAACTGGAGTACATACAGGACATACAGGAGTTGATGAATAAGAAGAAGGAAAAGGAGGGAACACATGATGATCTAGAGAGACTTGCAGTACTGGAGAAGTTGAAGCAATTGAAGAAGCAAAGAGAGGATCCTTTTATGCACATAGAATGAGACACAGAAGTGGAAGAGATTGTAACTACCTCGGTGAATTACGCTCCTAGTTGCAAGCCTGGATGAGCGGAAATGGTTGAAATAGTACGGTGGGGCCCAAATGCCACTCACAGGTAGACCTTTCGGCCGTCCCAACCATTTCCAATCATCGGGACAAGAACGGGCGGCGTAATCGGCAGGCGAAGGGATCAACTACATACACAAATGAGTATGTATGCAAGCCACCATACAACAGTACATCAGAGCCATTCCATCTAAAAAGAAAGGAAATATAGCAACGCCATACGGCAAGATTCAAATGTCCTAGATAGATATAATAGTTTAGGATATCTCCTCATACATCAAACATCAGAGTATCAGGCGGAAGCGGCAAACAAGATCCGAGTACGGGTAAGAAGCAAATCGGCATAAGATGCCCCATAAATAAAACATCCCGCCCACAGATCTCACGGATCCCCGTTCCCGGAATCTCTACACCGAATGATCGTTGCCCACATCATCCGTCTCCTCCACCCAGTATCCATCTCGTGAGTGTACCTGTTCATCTGAACCAAATAATTTATCGTGTGAGACCCTAGGGGTACACAGCAAGTCTTTATGCCTCTAAAGGGGACACAACCTGGGGTGACGCAATTGCAGCAAAAGATAAACCCTAATAGTTCTATAGATACTCGCTAACCATCCGCCTAACCAAAGATAGACGGATGTCCGTTAAATAATGACAACAGTTATGACAGTAATATCAACAGATCCATCCTCCTCCTCGCTTACCAACGAGGAAGCGGACGAACAACCCCCATCCGTTGGCAGTTTTATTATCCATTCCATGAGTGTTGCACTATTTACTAGTCAGTTACTTAGTCAAATTAAAAGCGGTACTTTAGTTATACTTGTCTATGATCGAGAAACTGTGCTCCAAGTCGTCCATAACCGCGGACACGGCTTTCAGAAAGTTTTACCCTGCAGGGGTGCACAAATAGCAACACACACTCGATCAACCTCGGAAAAACCAAATCAAAACCCAACGAGGTTTTCACGACAAAGCAATCACAAGATTCAGAAATATTTCAGGGGGCCACCCCATTAAGTATACCCGCAACGAAGTTAGCTGACTTCGAGACGGACTCAAGGATTGTGGGGCCGGCTGTAAACGACTGGGAACCCGAAAGTGTGACTGGGCTTGTCGATACCGCGAAAACGGGTCACGATCCTAAACAGTACAGGTGCTCCTCGCACAATCGTAAATAAAGCAGTAAAGCATGGCATAAGTACAGGATAGTAAATAAAACCTCAAACTAGTTTGTGGCCCCAAGAAATAAGAATGAATCAAGCTCTGGCTCAGGGGGGTCCCATAAGCCTCCCGGATGTGGATAGCGCGAATATTCAAGGAACAGGAATCAAGTACTCGGGGTCCTACGGGACACAAGTGAGCATGAAAAACCAAATAGCAGATATTGCTCACCGGTGCCACTTTCATTAGTTATCCCGTTACTACTCAGGTTAAGTTATTTAGGTACCTCGTTGTTCATCAGACACTCACATACCCTACACATGTTGTTCTACGACTCGCATGGCTCAAACAACTCCTGTAGTAATGGCTCATGGGATGGAGGGACAAGCTTTGGTGGGGTTTAAAAGTAAAGGCTATGCAATACTTGGGATTCAGTTTAATGCAATCGCGACTCAATGATGCAAGAATAAGATAGAGGCAATAGGGACTATATGTATGCGAGCATGTGGTAGTGCTTGCCTGGCAGCTCAGTTGAAGCGAGAGAAGGATCTGGGTAGTGCTCCTGGGTCTCTTGATATATCCCCTGCTCAGTGTCTATTCGAAGAAGAACCAAACAAACAAGGGCCAACATAAATAGAGTGCACAAGCATATGAATAAGATGCGACAAGCAAACAATCATGCCATGATGAATGATGCACAATTTGCATGGCAATAATGTAGCATGGCATGGGTGAGATGTGGAATACAAGAATAAGGCTTTTTATTGAGTTTTGGTCACATTTTATCCTCATATTAGTTGTTGTATACTTTATATTTATATGATGCATGCTGCAATTCAGAACATGGAATGCATAAACAGAAAGGTCTCGTTGAGCTGATCATTTTAGACATATCATTTGTTAAATTTGGAGTTATAAATCAAAAGTTATTAATTAATTAAGGGAGAAGGGCATTTTGTTGTAATTTTAATCAACTTGAAATTTAAAGTGCCCAAAATATATTTTGGATGGCATAGTTGAAATCCTCACATTTTTCTGATCTACAAACATATATTATTTGTATTATTTGGATTTATATTTCAAAAGTTATTTAAAACAGATTTGAATTTGAATTTAAAACAAATTTGAAAAGGTTTATTTAAAACAGACAGACAGAAATCCTTTTGATACACACCCAGATCTAGCCACAGTCACAGACAGGTGGGGCCAGGCTGACTGGGCGACACAGCGCGCAGAAACAGTCTGTCACCGCGAGCACGCCTAGCCGCAGTGGATGACAGGTGGGCCAGCGGCCACGCGGTCCCATACGCCAGCGGGCGAGTGCGGGGCTGCCACGCGGCGCAGCGGGGGACTGCGGGTTGAGGAGTATAAACTACGGGATCCTTTTTGCAAAAACGCCACGGGGACAGACATGTGGGCCTAGAGGAGCGCGGGTTGAGGGATTAAAAAGATTGGGGTTTTCTGAAAGACTGCCACGGGGTACTGTGGATCTTCCCCTCTGCCTTGCGCGCACGGAGCGCGGCGCAGTGAGGCGGGGATTCGATCCCAGGTCGCGGGCGCGCGCGCTGAGGTGGCTGACCGGCGCGGCTGGCTGCGGGATGGTGACAGGAGGGCGGACGGGGCCTAGGTGAGGCGTGCTGTGGCGCGGTGACGAGCCGAAGCAGCGGCCACCGGCGCACAGAGCGTGCTTGATGAAATGAACGGCGAGACCAGAGGGGGTTGGCGAGGGAGAGGATGTCAGGTAGGTGGGCCAGCTCACCGTGAGTACGACGGAGAGGTTGGATCGGATCGGGGAGCAGCAGTGCGACGGTGTTGCAGGCGCACCAGGAGCTAGGGTTTCGGGGTCGGCGTCGCGATGTTCTTCGGCTCCGGCCCTTCTCCTGACGGCGGTTACGGGGTGAAGTAGGGGATGCTCCACGGCTCCTCGATCACCTCCACGACGTGTCCACCGGCCGGAGCGGCGGGGCGACGTGGTGCTGGCGGTGGCCGGCGGGCGAGGTTGGCGACGGTGGTGGAGAGGAAGGAGAGAAGAGGGTGAGGCCCTGGGCGGATCTGAGAGAGGCAGAGGAGGCGAGAGAGGGGTAGATAAGGACGGAGAGGAGAGGGGGTGCCGTGGGGGCTCGGGGTGGAAAAAGGTGGTCTCGGCCACCTTTGCTTCTCCCTCCCTCACGTGCTCGGGCAGGCTAGGGGAGGTGGTGATGGGCTGCCAGGTGGGGTCAGGGTGAGGCCAGAGAGAGGAGAGGTAGGTCCGGGGTGGGGCTAGCTGGCAGGTAGATAAGAGAGAGGGTAGGGAGAGAGGAGGCTCGGGTGTAGCTTGGTTAGGATCTAGGGTTGGAGGGGCTCGGGCTAGGTTTTGGTTTAGGGTTGGGGTAGAGAGAGAGGGGTAGACAGGTGGGCCTTCTAGGTGAGAGAGGAGAGGCCGATAGGGAGGGGTGGCATGGTAGCTAGGGTTTGTAGAGAGAGGGAGGGTTTTAGATTAGGTATAGATTAGGGAGAGGTTTAGAGAGAGGTGATATGGGTGGATCATGGTGGTGGTAGGGTTTAGAGGTAGTGATAAAGAGAGGGGGTTTAGGGTAGGGCTTAGCTAGGATCACCCTTGATCATGAATGGATGGAGGGTGAAAAGAAGAGGAAGGTGAGGGTGTGATTAGAGTTAGCTAGAGAGGGGTGTGATTGAGGTATAGGGTTTAGCATCTCAAACAAGATCAAACAAAAGGAGTGGAAGAGAGGGATAGAGGTGATGAATGGATATGGCCTTATAAAGAGAAAACCCAAATAAACCAAGAGAAAAGCAAATGGCTAAAGGTGATGGTACTCTTGCATGGCCCATGCAAATTAATAAATGCCTTCGTTAAATTCTTGTGAAAACAAAAATAATAGCATGGCATTATTCTTATGCATTCCCAAAAGTGGAACCACGGCCAAGCAAAATAATTTAGAATTGGATCCACCCAACCCACATGAGCTAGACTAAGTACCAAAAGAAAATAAGATACAAGCTCATGGATAATGGGATGGTGGAATTATAAGGTGGTGAACAGAAAGGGTGGTGGAGTTGAATAAAATATATGCCCCCAACTCAAATTGGGCATTAAACAATATATCAAGAACCAAATACAATATCAAGAGGCAAATACAATTAATAATGCATATGAGATAAGAACCAAAACAAAAAGGGTTTTATATGGTGCCCAAATGCAAGGTGGCATGATGACATGAGCATGATATAATGATGATGCAACAATTATATATGTGAAGTAGCCATATATTACTAAACCAAGTAGCATTACAGTTGTTAGACAAATGGGATGCTACAACTCTCCCCCACTAAACAGGAATCTCGCCCCGAGATTCTAGGAAGAAGAAGAAGACTCAAAGAGGGTAGGATAGTTGGCACGGAGCTCCTCTTCACGCTCCCAAGTGGCTTCATCAACGGAATGGTGCGACCACTGCACCTTGCAGAACTTGATGGACTTGTTGCGAGTCCTTCTTTCTGCGATCTCAAGGATTTTTGTGGGGTGTTCTTGATAAGACAGATCTTCTTGGAGATTGATTAGCTCATGATCCACGGTCCTGCCGGGATCCTTGAAGCACTTCTTGAGTTGAGAGATGTGGAAAACATCATGGACCTTGAGTTTTTCCGGGAGCTCAAGAGCATACGCAACTTCTCCTCTTCTTCCACGAATTTTGAAAGGACCGATGTATCTAGGAGCCAGCTTTCCTTTGATACCAAAGCGGTGTGTGCCTTTCATTGGAGTGACACGAAGGTAAACGAGATCACCAGGGACATACACCATGTCCGTGTGCTTCCTGTCATAATTGCTCTTCTGGTGACTTTGAGCAATCTTCAGATTTTCAAGAATGATGTGCACCTTCTCCTCTGCTTGAGTTACAATGTCAGGGCCAAACCATATTCTTTCTCCTGCACCCGACCAACCAATCGGAGTTCTGCATTTGCGGCCATAGAGAGCCTCAAATGGTGCCATCTTCAGACTTTTCTTGAAGCTGTTGTTGTAAGAGAATTCAGCATAAGGAAGACATTCTTCCCACTTCATGCCAAAAGAGATGACGCAAGCACGAAGCATATCCTCCAGAATCTGATTGATCCTTTCAACTTGTCCTTGCGACTGAGGGTGGTAAGCTGTGCTGAAGTTCAACTTTGTTCCCAAAGCATTTTGGAAACTTTCCCAGAACTTGGAAGTGAAGATGCTCCCACGGTCTGAACTGATCTCAAGCGGAACCCCATACAGAGAGACAATTCTGTTAATATAGAGCTCAGCCAACTGAATTCCAGAAATTGTTTCCTTGACGGGGAAGAAGTGAGCCACTTTAGAAAGCCTGTCAATGACAACAAAGATTGCATTGTTGCCCTTCTGCGACCTTGGAAAACCAGTGATGAAGTCCATCTCTACTTTCTCCCATTTCCATTCCGGGGGTTTTAAAGGCTGTAGAAGACCGAAAGGTTTCTGATGGACAGCTTTCACTCTGCGGCAGACATCACACTCCGAGACATACTTGGCACAATATCGTTTCAATCCCGGCCACCAATATTGTGTTTTCAAGTCCATGTACATCTTTGTGCTGCCAGGGTGGATAGAAAGAACAGAATCATGCGCCTCCTTGAGAACTTGCTCTCTCAAACCCGGGTAGTTCGGAACAAACATCCGGTGTTCAAAGAAAAGCGTGCCTTGATCATCGACGTGGAAGGACTCATACTTCGGAAGCTGAAGTTTGGAGATGATCTTTTTGGTGTGCAGATCACCAAGCTGACGAGAGCGGACCTTTTCTTCCAAGAGAGGGGTTGCCAGAAGGTTCAGGAGATGCCCTTGTTCCACAATTTCAAGGTTGAGCTGATGGAATTCCTCGCACAAGAGAGGCTGTTGTTCTTCCATCATGAGGTTGTTGACATAAGCTTTGCGGCTGAGAGCATCGGCCATGACATTAGCTTTGCCCGGAGTGTAGTTGATGGTCAAATCAAAATCATTGATTGCTTCAATCCACCTCCTCTGCCGAAGGTTGAGATCAGGCTGAGTGAAGATATACTTCAGACTCTTGTGATCAGAAAAGATTTCACAACGGTTGCCAAGCAAGTAGTGCCTCCATAGTTTCAAAGCAAAGACAACTGCTGTGAGCTCGAGGTCATGAGTAGGATAGTTGATCTCATGCGTCTTCAACTGTCGAGAGGCATAAGCAACAACTTGTTTTTCTTGCATAAGGACCGCACCCAATCCTTGCAAAGAGGCGTCACAGAATATCTGGAAAGGCTTAGATGTGTCCGGAGGAACCAAGACTAGTGTGGAAGTGAGCTTCTCTTTGAGTGTCTCAAAGCTTGCTTGACATGCAGGAGTCCAAAGGTATTTCATGCCTTTCTTGAGGAGGTCGGTAAGAGGCTTCGCTATCTTCGAAAAGTTCTGAACGAAGCGGCGGCAATAACTAGCCAAACCAAGGAAACTCCGCACTTCTTTGACATTAACAGGAGGAAGCCATTCAACAATTGTCTTCACAGTTTCCGGGTTGACTGCAATGCCCTTGGCAGAGATGACGTGACCAAGATAGGTTACTTGAGGCAGCCAAAACTCACAATTTGAGAACTTTGCATACAAGCGGTTCTCACGAAGCTTGTTTAGGACACACCGAAGGTGTTCTTCATGTTCTTCCTTTGACTTAGAATAGACTAGGATGTCATCCAGATAGACCACAACGAACTTATCAAGGTACTCCATGAAAACCGAGTTCATGAGCCTCGAAAAGGTGACAGGTGCGTTGGTGAGACCGAAGGACATGACCGTGTACTCATACAGGCCATAGCGGGTGGTGAAAGCTGTTTTAGGAACATCTTCCTTGCGAATCTTGATTTGGTGATAACCACTTCTCAAGTCAAGCTTAGAGAACACCACAGCTCCAGCTAGCTGATCGAAGAGATCATTAATCCGCGGAAGGGGATATTTATTCTTGATGGTTTTAGCATTGAGAGCCCGATAGTCAACACAAAGTCTATCAGTCATGTCTCGCTTTTTCACAAAGATTGTTGGGCTACCCCACGAAGAAGTACTGTGTTGAACGAAACCCAACTTCTCTTGTTCATCAAGCTGGCGTTTGAGTTCAGCCAACTCAGCAGGACCCATTTTATAAGGCCGCTTGGAGATAGGAGCCGTTCCAGGTTCAAGCTCAATTACAAACTCAACCTCACGATCCGGAGGCATACCCGGCAAATCTTCAGGAAAGACATCTGGGAACTCACAGACCACCGGAACACTCTGAATAGTTTCCATAGCATCATCATTCAGAGCCGCCAAAGAGAAAAGCTGGATAGCAGGAGTCAGACTTGGAGAATAGACTATATGGCCTTCAGGAATCTTCAGAGAAACCGAGCGTTCAGCACAATCAATCACAGCTGCATTTGCTGTCAACCAATCCATGCCCAAGATGACATCAATGCCAGAATTGCCAAGAAGAATTAAGGACGCCGAGAATGAAGAGCCACCAATCTCAATTTGATTGCCATGGCTGATATGAGCAGCCCTCATGTTTGAACCAGGAGATAGTACCACCAGACGACGTGATAAAGGAACCCTAGCCAGGTCATGCTCTTGTGCAAACTTATGCGAAACAAAAGAATGCGAAGCACCAGAATCAAACAAAACTCGTGCAGGGACTGAGTTAACGGGAAGCATACCCATCACAACTCCAGGTGTATGCTCAGCTTGAGCGGCGTTGACACAGTTGGCACGAGCAATAGTAGACCCGGGCTTGGTGTTAATGTTGAGAGCCCGAGGTGGTGGTGCACGAACCAAAGGAGAGCTTGCCGCAGATCTTGGAGGGGGTGGAGGAAGAGCTTTGTTTTTCATCGGACAGTTCCAGTTTTGATGCCCAGAGTCTCCACACGTGAAACAAGCACCAGGTGGACGTGGAGCAACGTAGACAGGGACTCCGCCAGGCGCTCTAGGGTAGTGGTGGTTATAGCCCCTGGGAGCAGCAGTGAGGAAGTTTGTTGGCCTTGCCGCGAAGCTTCAAGGTCTTGGTGGAGCCGGGAGCGACGGTGGTGTGTTAGGAACCCAGACACGACGCTTAGAAGGAGCTGACATAGCTGAAGAGCTTGGTGCATCACGGTTGTGTTTCTTTGACTCCTCAAACACTTGCCTACTTGCTTCTTCCTGCAGAGCTGTATGCTGAAGTTCCAGAAAAGACGTCGGCCTTGCATGTGTGATTGCATATTTAATCGATGCATTGAGCCCTTGCCGGAACCTCTTTTGCTTCTTCTTGTCATCGGAGATCTCATCGCCACCATAACGAGAAATATTCATGAAGTTCCTGATGTAGGTATTGACATTGTCATTTCCCTGCTTGAGGTTGAGAAACACTTCCTTCATCCTTTCCATGACAATTTCTGACAGATACTGCTCTTTGAACGCTCCAGTGAACTGTTCCCAAGTAGGCTGAAAACCAATGCAGTTTGCCTTCAGGTAATTCTCCCACCAGAGAGCTGCATCTCCCTTCAGAAGGTGAGTAGCATATTTTACCCATTCTTGCTCAGGAACATCAGCAGTCTCCAGTAGTCTTGACATCTCACGCAACCAATCATCAGCATCAAGTGGTTGATCAGAAACATCAAATTGGTGTGGGTTGAACTTCAGGAAGCTTTTGATGTCTCCTCGCTTGGGAGGTGGAGGTAGCGGAGCAAACTCATTCCTCTGAACACTCTCTTCAAAACGCTGCTGGTCCTGCTGCATTGCTGCCAAGGCATTGGCGATGTTTGACAACGCGGACCCCAGTTCAGGTGGTATGTCCTCATCAGAACGGCGTGGTGGTGCCATCCTGTGATTGATATAAAACACAAGTCAGTACTATAATGGAGAATAATAATAATCCAAAATAGTACCAAGATGGAATTACTCAAGATTAAAGGATACAATTTACTAAGATGATATTAAAATATCAACAAAGTTCAAAGCACCTAGAAGATATTAAGCATATCGCACACGATTGAAAAGGAGTGTGGTACACAAATATATCAAAGAATTTTTTTTCGCAAATTTAGGCACTAAAATACCAGTAGATGCGCAAAATCACTTAACGAATCAAGATTAGTGACTTTACCAATTCAATATACAAAAGCGAATGATAAGAGTACTGGTATGGTCGCGACTCCATCCCGCACTCAAATCATTACTCCGCACATGAATAAGTAGAACACATATCCTAACCCCTTCTTCTCACAACGAACCTAAAGATTAGTAACTACGGAAACGAACACCCCAAACAAGATAACGTCGGATAACAAAGAGTAAGACAGATCGCGGCGGTATACAACAAATCAGATAAATTGCGTCGGTTTGTAAAAGCCTGTCGGTATGGAATGTACCAACAGTTGATAACCAAAAGGCTGATTGTGATAACAACTTGGATGCAACAGGTAGACAAGAAATTACACACACACACACACACAACCTATGGTACTACGGAAACCCAGAACACGTGAATCCTAGTTTGAACTTTTAAGAAGAGGATTGAAAACGTTACACTTCCTTACCAGAAAAAGGGTGGGTGGGTAAGAAGAAAAGTGGAAGCAGTCCTACTCTCGCGTTTTGTTTTTCCCTAGTATACATAGCTACCAAAATATTTGCTAGACTGACAACGACCATTTGGCTGAGACCCTAAAGGGCGGGATGGCTCTGATACCAATTGTAACTACCTCGGTGAATTACGCTCCTAGTTGCAAGCCTGGATGAGCGGAAATGGTTGAAATAGTACGGTGGGGCCCAAATGCCACTCACAGGTAGACCTTTCGGCCGTCCCAACCATTTCCAATCATCGGGACAAGAACGGGCGGCGTAATCGGCAGGCGAAGGGATCAACTACATACACAAATGAGTATGTATGCAAGCCACCATACAACAGTACATCAGAGCCATTCCATCTAAAAAGAAAGGAAATATAGCAACGCCATACGGCAAGATTCAAATGTCCTAGATAGATATAATAGTTTAGGATATCTCCTCATACATCAAACATCAGAGTATCAGGCGGAAGCGGCAAACAAGATCCGAGTACGGATAAGAAGCAAATCGGCATAAGATGCCCCATAAATAAACACATCCCGCCCACAGATCTCACGGATCCCCGTTCCCGGAATCTCTACACCGAATGATCGTTGCCCACATCATCCGTCTCCTCCACCCAGTATCCATCTCGTGAGTGTACCTGTTCATCTGAACCAAATAATTTATCGTGTGAGACCCTAGGGGTACACAGCAAGTCTTTATGCCTCTAAAGGGGACACAACCTGGGGTGACGCAATTGCAGCAAAAGATAAACCCTAACAGTTCTATAGATACTCGCTGTAACACCCTCAGAATCGGGTCTATGCAAGTTTGGGCAAAATTCACCAAACCCGCATAGAAACGATTCAAAGGTGCCCACCAGGCACTTTCGTGCGGGTGGAAAACGAAGTAATAACATTACACATCAGTCCTCGATGGGACCCACAAAACAGATTTATATAACAGCGACTCAAAGAGTCAAGAATACAGATATATTATACAAAGATCCAAATCACCTTGAAAATGATAGAGTGTCCGACTACGGACAAGATGCAAATGGGGCTAAGAGCCCTGAAGAATAACCAATGGCGTCCATAACCCTGCCCAGGCCAAGCCGGAAGGGTAACCCTGCTAACGACGTCGATCTCGGAACCTGCTTAAACAAAAGGGGTGCCGACAAAGGGCAAAGCAGAAAACAAAGAAGGAGCGTCAGTACTGAGGCCAGTACACGGCGAGGCTAGAATTCGGCGGTCCTCGCCTACATAGGTATGGTGGACTGAAGCGGCAGCAGCAGCAAGCGCTAAACAACCTATAGAGACTCGGTACAACTGGCGGTTATCAGAGGGGGTTAGAATGACCTATCCGGATCCAACCTGAAACTAACACCAAACAAACCCATCCTGATGTTTCCCCCTCGAGACCAAACGAGGAAGTCCACCGAGGAACTCACACAGTTGGCAGTTTTACTTATTCGGTTATCGTTGCAGCAATTACTAGTCAAGTATAGATAATCATCCTGATAAAATAAGCAGTGGGCACTTTTAGTTAACCATTCCGTGATAGTGGCAACACTTACTAGTCAGATACAATGAGCATGAGATAACCCTTAAACCCAGCAGTTGTTGGTACTTTTAATCAGCCAATTCCGTTGTAGTTGCAAGATTTACTAGTCAGGTACAATTGTCGCGAGCGACAACCAAACAAGCAATTGTGGGCAGTATTAATTAGCCATTCCATTATAGTGAAGCTGATTACTAGTCATTATAAGTCAAATTTATAACAGTAAACTTTAGTTATGCTTGTCTATGATCGAGATACTGTGCTCCAAGTCGTCCATATCCGCGGACACGGCTTTCAGAAAGTTTTACCCGGCCGGGGTGCACCAATAGCAACACACGCTCGATCAACCTCGGAAAAACCAAATCAAAACCCAACGAGGCTTTCACGACTGAACAATCACAGGATTCAGAAATATTTCAGGGGGCCACCCCTTGAAGTACACCCGCAACGAAGTAAGCCAGCTTCGAGACGGACTCAAGGTTTGCGACAATGGCTGTAAACGACAGCAGGTCCCCAATCGGGGACTGTCGATACCGCGAAAACATTACGCTTACCTAAACAGTACAGTGTGCTCCCCGCACAAATTAAATACAGAAAGTAGCATGGCATAAGTACAGGATCGTAAATAAAACCTCAAACTAGTTTGTGGCCCCAAGAAATAAGACTGAATCAAGCTCTGGCTCAGGGGGGTCCCATATACCTCCCGGATGTGGATAGCGCGATAAATCAAGGAACAGGTATCAAGTACTCGGGGTCTTACGGGACACAAGTGGGCGTTCGGAAACCAAATATTATCTATCACCCACCGATGCCTCTGCTTATTTCAATTTTAGTTGTTAAACAGAAATTAAAGTGATGATAAGTAAAACTAGAATCATCTCCATCATCCACATGCGGCAATACATCAGCAACTGTGGCATATGACGACTCACATCAGCACTTGAGCAGGCAACTACGACACGCAAGTCCAACTATCTACCAAACAACAGGTAATAGGGTGTGTCCAAGGCAATATAAGGCTGCAGGGGATATCACAGGTACGGAAACTAAAGCATCGCAACACAGATAGCAATAGACCAACAGGAGGGAATAAAGACTATAAAAGTAAGATAGGTAGAAAGGGGGAGATGCTCGCCTGAAAACATTGCCGAAAGGTCCATCCGAAGATCGGGGCGGAGCTCACATCAACTCAACGGCCTTATCCGCGAAGAAGCAAAACACTAGAAAGAACACCGGATGCAATATTTAATACAACGGCAGAAGATCGGCATGATGCATGTATGATGCATGACATGGCCAAGGTGCAATGCAATTAGGTCATATTAAGCGGAACCGGGGTCCCGACAATTAATTAGATGGTTCAAGTTATTTAGGTACCCCGCAAATTAAATGTTGTTTAGCAAGACAACAGATGGATCCGGTTCGCTACACATGTTTAAATGAGGCCAATATGAGACTAGATTTGCCCGCATATGGGCCCCATATTTAATTATTAGGTGGATCGGCATAAGGCCCCCAAACCACATAATATGGATGCATGCATGAACAATTTATATGCAACAGTTATATAGGTGACATTTGTAAAATAGGGTTCTCGGATAAGGGGTTCACACATTAGGGGTCTCGGCGATCTTGGGGTTTCCGGGGTTCGGGGTTCGACAGGGTCCAGGGTCCGGTCTCGGGGTCCAGGGTTTAGGGTTCGACGGGGTCGTCGAGGTTCGACGGAAGCGTTCTCGGACTCCGGGGTCGGACTTGGTTTGGTGTCGTTCTTGTCACATTCGCGGTCTTCGGGTCATGTAGTCGGTCTTGTTGCTCCACGGCGGAGAGCTTGGCGTCCCGGTTCTCGACGATCTTGGATCAGGGAAGAAGCACTTGTCGCACCGGGGTTCGCGTCCGTGTGACGATCTTGTCGTACCGTGAAGTAGAGCTTGCATCGATTCGTCGATCTTGTTGTTCCACGTTGACGATCTTGGGGTCCAAATACAGAGGAGGCGGTCTTCGGATCCGTGACGGCATTCATCGAGCTCTAACTTCGATTGTCGGTGGTGGTCTTACGTTGGCTTCAGTGGTCTCCGGATGAAAACATCTATCGGGCCGTCTTCGGACTCGGCACCTCGTGGATTCGGTCGGTACCCGCGGATGAGGGCAGAGGCGAGCTTGGCCACAGGAGGACAGAGGCGCAAGGGCAGGTCACGCGTCCCCGAAGGCGAGGGAACCGAAGGCCAGGCAGAGAGGCGAGCGGCAGGGGGTGGCCGAACGGAAGGAGGGCGACCACGGCGGAGCCACTGCGGAGGCGCGCGCGCGTTGCTGGGGCGCGCAGGCGCGGCGGAGGGCGGCGGGAGACGCGCGAAGCGGGGCCCGGGGCGGCGGCGGCGGGAGCCGGCGCGTGCGGGCCGCGCCCGAGGCGGCGGAGATGCGGGGACCCTGGCGGCGAGCGACGAGGATGGCGGGGCAGGCCCGACGCGGGCGAGCTTGAGGGAAGAGGGGGGTCGACGGTAAGGGGCCCGGGTGGAGCGGCGGGGTTCGCGGAGGTTGGCGGGGCGAGCTTGAGCTCGGCGGCGACGGGGGCCCGCGGAGCGGCCGGAGGAGGGGGAGACGCGAGCAGGGCGCAGGCCGGCGGGGGTCGCTGCGGCGGCGGGGAGGAGGTTGCAGGGGCGGCGCGGGCGGCGGCGTGGTCGACGGGGACGCGGCCGGCGGCTCGCGGAGGGAGAAGCGGCCGGAGAGGTTGGCGGCGGCGCGGCGGAGCCGGAGAGGGAGCGGGTGAGGCGAGGCGGTGAGGGGCAGCGGTGCGGGGCGTCGGGGCTGCCGCGCAGGGCAGGGGCTGGTGGGCGCGCGGTGGAGAGCGGCCGGCGACGCGCTCGGCGGCGAGGGGCTCGGGAACGGCGGCGGTGTGGTGAGGGGCGGGACTCCGGCGCCGTCGGGGACTCAGAGAGAGGCCAGGGAAGAAGACGGGGCACGGGGAGAGAGCCAGGGGCGCGGGCGGGGCAGGTGGTGGCCACGGGCGGTGGGGCCAGGCCAGGGACTGGGCGCGGGGTACTGTGTGCGTGGGAGTGCGTGGGGAGTGGGGGCCGGCTGGGTGAGTGGGTTGAGTGGAGAGGGAGGTCTAGGCCACGTGGCATGCAGGGATAGGCTAGGGAATAGGGGAGGGGTGAGGTGGCGGATGGGGATAGGCTGAGGTGAGGTGGCAGGCAGGGTGTGGGTAGATTTCCGGGTAGCCTTAGGATTTAGGTAGGGCTGGCAGGGTGGACCGTTTGTGTTATACGGGGGTGGTCGTTCGGGTCGGGTTGGCCCGTTCGACTGCCCCCACTAATTAATAAATATTTTTATTTAATTTAAAAGCACCTTTCGCAGACCGATAGCGTTCAAACAAAATAATCCGGAGACCGGGCTTTGATATTTGAATAGAGGTGGGGCGTTTTTAGAAAATAAAACGGCTTTGCGAAAATAGTTTTGACAAACAACATATGATGATGACGATGCAATGCACAAATTTAACGCGATTTTCTAGTAGTGGTTTTGCGGGATGCCACACTCGCTAACCATCCGCCTAACCAAAGATAGACGGATGTCCGTTAAATAATGACAACAGTTATGACAGTAATATCAACAGATTCATCCTCCTCCTCTCTTACCAACGAGGAAGCGGATAAACAACCCCCATCCGTTGGCAGTTTTATTATCCATTCCATGAGTGTTGCACTATTTACTAGTCAGTTACTTAGTGAAATTAAAAGCGGTACTTTAGTTATACTTGTCTATGATCGAGAAACTGTGCTCCAAGTCGTCCATAACCGCGGACACGGCTTTCAGAAAGTTTTACCCTGCAGGGGTGCACAAATAGCAACACACACTCGATCAACCTCGGAAAAAACAAATCAAAACCCAACGAGGTTTTCATGACAAAGCAATCACAAGATTCAGAAATATTTCAGGGGGCCACCCCATTAAGTATACCCGCAACGAAGTTAGCTGACTTCGAGACGGACTCAAGGTTTGTGGGGCCGGCTGTAAACGACTGGGAACCCGAAAGTGTGACTGGGCTTGTCGATAACGCGAAAACGGGTCACGATCCTAAACAGTACATGTGCTCCTCGCACAATCGTAAATAAAGCCGTAAAGCATGGCATAAGTACAGGATAGTAAATAAAACCTCAAACTAGTTTGTGGCCCCAAGAAATAAGAATGAATCAAGCTCTAGCTTAGGGGGGTCCCATAAGCCTCCCGGATGTGGATAGCACGAATATTCAAGGAACAGGAATCAAGTACTTGGGGTCCTACGGGACACAAGTGAGCATGAAAAACCAAATAGCAGATATTGCTCACCGGTGCCACTTTCATTAGTTATCCCGTTACTACTCAGGTTAAGTTATTTAGGTACCTCGTTGTTCATCAGACACTCACATACCCTACACATGCTGTTCTACGACTCGCATGGCTCAAACAACTCCTGTAGTAATGGCTCATGGGATGGAGGAACAAGGTTTGGTGGGGTTTAAAAGTAAAGGCTATGCAATACTTGGGATTCAGTTTAATGCAATCGCGACTCAATGATGCAAGAATAAGATAGAGGCAATAGGGACTATATGTATGCGAGCATGTGGTAGTGCTTTCCTGGCAGCTCAGTTGAAGCGAGAGAAGGATCTGGGTAGTGCTCCTGGGTCTCTTGATATATCCCCTGCTCAGTGTCTATTCGAAGAAGAACCAAACAAACAAGGGCCAACATAAATAGAGTGCACAAGCATATGAATAAGATGCGACAAGCAAACAATCATGCCATGATGAATGATGCACAATTTGCATGGAAATAATGTAGCATGGCATGGGTGAGATGTGGAATACAAGAATAAGGCCTTTTATTGAGTTTTGGTCACATTTTATCCTCATATTAGTTGCTGTATACTTTATATTTATATGATGCATGCTGCAATTCAGAACATGGAATGCATAAACAGAAAGGTCTCGTCGAGCTGATCATTTTAGACATATCATTTGTTAAATTTGGAGTTATAAATCAAAAGTTATTAATTAATTAAGGGAGAAGGGCATTTTGTTGTAATTTTAATCAACTTGAAATTTAAAGTGCCTAAAATATATTTTGGATGGCATAGTTGAAATCCTCACATTTTCCTGATCTAAAAACATATATTATTTGTATTATTTGGATTTATATTTCAAAAGTTATTTAAAACAGATTTGAATTTGAATTTAAAACAAATTTGAAAAGGTTTATTTAAAACAGACAGACAGAAATCCTTTTGATACACACCCAGATCTAGCCACAGTCACAGACAGGTGGGGCCAGGCTGACTGGGCGACACAGCGCGCAGAAACAGTCTGTCACCGCGAGCACGCCTAGCCGCAGTGGATGACAGGTGGGCCAGCGGCCACGCGGTCCCATACGCCAGCAGGCGAGTGCGGGGCTGCCACGCGGCGCAGCGGGGGACTGCGGGTTGAGGAGTACAAACTACGGGATCCTTTTTGCAAAAACGCCACGGGGACAGACATGTGGGCCTAGAGGAGCGCGGGTTGAGGGATTAAAAAGATTGGGGTTTTCTGAAAGACTGCCACGGGGTACTGTGGATCTTCCCCTCTGCCTTGCGCGCACGGAGCGCGGCGCAGCGAGGCGGGGATTCGATCCTAGGTCGCGGGCGCGCGCGCTGAGGGGGCTGACCGGCGCGGCTGGCTGCAGGATGGTGACAGGAGGGCGGACGGGGCCTAGGTGAGGCGTGTTGTGGCGCGGTGACGAGCCGAAGCAGCGGCCACCGGCGCACAGAGCGTGCTTGATGAAATGAACGGCGAGACCAGAGGGGGTTGGCGAGGGAGAGGATGTCAGGTAGGTGAGCCAGCTCACCGTGAGTACGACGGAGAGGTTGGATCGGATCGGGGAGCAGCAGTGTGACGGTGTTGCAGGCGCACCAGGAGCTAGGGTTTCGGGGTCGGTGTCGCGATGTTCTTCGGCTCCTGCCCTTCTCCTCCTCGACGGCGGTTACGGGGTGAAGTAGGGGATGCTCCACGGCTCCTCGATCACCTCCACGACGTGTCCACCGGCCGGAGCGGCGGGGCGACGTGGTGCTGGCGGTGGCCGGCGGGCGAGGTTGGCGACGGTGGTGGAGAGGAAGGAGAGAAGAGGGTGAGGCCCTGGGCGGATCTGGGAGAGGCAGAGGAGGCGAGAGAGGGGTAGATAAGGACGGAGAGGAGAGGGGGTGCCGTGGGGGCTCGGGGTGGAAAAAGGTGGTCTCGGCCACCTTTGCTTCTCCCTCCCTCACGTGCTCGGGCAGGCCAGGGGAGGTGGTGATGGGCTGCCAGGTGGGGTCAGGGTGAGGCCAGAGAGAGGAGAGGTAGGTCCGGGGTGGGGCTAGCTGGCAGGTAGAGAAGAGAGAGGGTAGGGAGAGAGGAGGCTCGGGTGTAGCTTGGTTAGGATCTAGGGTTGGAGGGGCTCGGGCTAGGTTTTGGTTTAGGGTTGGGGTAGAGAGAGAGGGGTAGACAGGTGGGCCTTCTAGGTGAGAGAGGAGAGGCCGATAGTGAGGGGTGGCATGGTAGCTAGGGTTTGTAGAGAGAGGGAGGGTTTTAGATTAGGTATAGATTAGGGAGAGGTTTAGAGAGAGGTGAGATGGGTGGATCATGGTGGTGGTAGGGTTTAGAGGTAGTGATAAAGAGAGGGGGTTTAGGGTAGGGCTTAGCTAGGATCACCCTTGATCATGAATGGATGGAGGGTGAAAAGAAGAGGAAGGTGAGGGTGTGATTAGAGTTAGCTAGAGAGGGGTGTGATTGAGGTATAGGGTTTAGCATCTCAAACAAGATCAAACAAAAGGAGTGGAAGAGAGGGATAGAGGTGATGAATGGATATGGCCTTATAAAGAGAAAACCCAAATAAACCAAGAGAAAAGCAAATGGCTAAAGGTGATGGTACTCTTGCATGGCCCATGCAAATTAATAAATGCCTTGGTTAAATTCTTGTGAAAACAAAAATAATAGCATGGCATTATTCTTATGCATTCCCAAAAGTGGAACCACGGCCAAGCAAAAGAATTTAGAATTGGATCCACCCAACCCACATGAGCTAGACTAAGTACCAAAAGAAAATAAGATACAATCTCATGGATAATGGGATGGTGGAATTATAAGGTGGTGAACAGAAAGGGTGGTGGAGTTGAATAAAAGATATGCCCCCAACTCAACTTGGGCATCAAACAATATATCAAGAACCAAATACAATATCAAGATGCAAATACAATTAATAATGCATATGAGATAAGAACCAAAACAAAAAGGGTTTTATATGGTGCCCAAATGCAAGGTGGCATGATATAATGATGATGCAACAATTATATATGTGAAGTAGCCATATATTACTAAACCAAGTAGCATTACAGTTGTTAGACAAATGGGATGCTACAGGGATATTCTCAGAAGATGAAGAATCAGAGGCAGAGCCAGTTTCTGAACCATTGTTGAAGAGAAAGGTAATCATGCCAGGGCCAACTAGCAGCTCACACCATGAGCCTTTAGTTGAAGAAATGTATTATTTCATGCCTTCAGCAGATGAGGACAACGTCCCTGGTGATATAGGAGATAGTGATGATGATGGTTTTGTGAAGAAATTTAAGCTAGCCACTGGTAGTAAGAGAAAGCTGAAGAAGCCAAAGAAAAGAGTTTGGTATGATGAGACAAGGGCTGACCCACATGAACAATTTTCATTGAAGCTGTGCTTCAAGGATGTTTACCAATTCAGGAGGGCTCTTAGGACTTATCACATAACCCAACTAAGAAATTTTAAGTACTAGAGAAATGACAGTGAGAGGATTATAATCCATTGCAGTGAGAGGGACACAACTGGTTGCCCATTCTACTTGACAGCCCCATCTATTGCCCATGAGAAAACATTTTGCATTAGGAAAATGAGAGAAATGCACACTTGTATTGCCCATGGTGAGAACACTAAAGTCACTATTGATTGGGTTGCTAAGCAATCTGAGCAGGTAATGAGGATTGACCCGAACACATGTGTTGATACTTTAATAGATAATGCTAAGCTAAAGTTTGGAGTAGAGACTCCTAGATCTAAAGCCTATAGGGAAAGAAATAAGGCATTTGTAGTGGTCATGGGTGATCAAAAGGCCCAGTATACTAGGATCAGAGATTATCTGCAGGCTGTCATTGACAGTAATCCAGGGAGCAGGTGCATTGTGACTACTAGGCAACTAGTAGAGCACCCAGGCAGTAATCCAAGGTTCCATGGTTTATTTGTGTGCATCGATGCTTCAAAGGAGGGCTTCCTAAATGGATGCAGACCATTCATAGGGCTAGATGGATGTTTTATCAAGTTGACCACTTGGCAACAGATACTTGCTGCAACTGGGAGAGATGGAAACAACATCTTTCCCATTGCCTTTGGTGTTGTTGACAAGGAGGATTATGCTAGTTGGACTTGGTTTCTCACTGAGTTGAGGTATTGCATTGGGGAGTCAGGGCAGTTTGGCCATTACACTATCATCTCCGACAGACAAAAGGTAAATGGCCATTATACTAGAATTTCTATGAATTACTATCTTAGTCATATATCATTCTTTTGCTATGTATGGATACTAACTTGTACAATTCTCTTGCAAAATGCTAATTAGGTACTACTCAAAGCAATTACCAGAGTGTTTCCACATTCCCCTCAAAGATTTTGTCTGAGGCACATATATGCTAATTTCCAGGCAGCTGGCTTTAGAGGACCAGAATTGAAGAAAATAATGTTTGCTGCCAGTTACTCTTACACCAAAAATGGTTTTGAGCTTGCAATGGAAACTCTAAAGGCAGAATGTGAGGATGGATACAATTGGATGATGCAAATTCATGTTGAAACTTGGGCCATGTATGTCTTTGACACTAACTGTAAGACAGATTTGGTAGTTAATAATCTCAGTGAAGTGTTCAACAGAATGATTCTAGATGTTAGGAACAAGCCTATTCAGACAATGCTAGAAGGAATTAGGAACAAGATCATGGTAAAGAATAGTGGAATGAGATCTAATGTTGGCAACACAAGGTGGGAGATCACACCTCACTATTCTGAGAAACTAGAAGAGGAAAAGAAGTTTTCTAGGCACTGCACTGCTAAGAATTCAGATGTTGGACTGTGGCAAGTTTCTAGTTCAAAGAGAAACTTGACAGTTAACTTGATAGGACATACATGTTCTTGCAGAAAATGGGATGTGACAGGCATTACTTGTAGCCATGTTGTGTCTGCAATCATGAAAGTGAAGCAGCACCCAGAAGATTATGTAAATGGCTTTTTCAAAAAACCAATGTACAAGCTAGCATACTCTGGTGTAGTCTACCCTGTTGCTGGACCAGAAGATTGGACAAAAACAGATACACAGGACATAGAACCTCCTGTTTTCAGGAAAAATCCTGGGAGAAAGCAAACAGTTAGGGGGAAGAGTGCATTTGAGGTTCCAGGTCCTAGAGACAGTTCTAGGATGGGTACTATCACTTGTAGTAACTATAAAGCTGTAGGGCATAGGCACACCTCCTGCCATGTTGCCTTGAGGCCTAAGCTACAGATAAGGAAAGAGCAACACAAGGTACACTATTGCCTTCCTTTTTGCATTGATGCCTAATATTATTTTCTGTTGAGCCTAAATTATGCAACCATGACATATGCAGGCTAACAGACATGACTATGGTGAGGAAGGCTCGGGAACTACACCTACTGCCGCACCAAGAGCATCAGCTGGGCCTTCTGCACCAAATCCTCCTGCAGCACCAATAGCTTCAGCTGGGCCTTCTGCACCAAATCCTTCTGCAGCACCAAGAGCTTCAGCTGGGCCATCTGCATCAGCTCCTCCAATAGGATCTACAAGGCCAAGAGAAGCTGCTGCCAGGAAAGGGGCAAGGGCAGGTTTCATTGCACCAAGAATAGCCGCTCCAGGAAATTCTAGGCTAGCAAGGTCGATCAAACCCACTCGTAAAGTAAGTGAATACCTGAGTGCCAGTGGGATTGACAACATGACAGTTGAAGACCTGAAGAAGATTATGTGATGCCTGTGTGCACATGACAGTTGAGTGCCAGTGGGTTCTGTCTTATAAAACTATTTGTGTTAAACTGTTTGTGCACATGACTATTTGTGCATGTGTGCACATGCCAGTGGATTATGTGATGCCTGTGTGCACAAGACTGTTTGTGCTAAACCTATGTTTGTGTTAAACTATTATGTGTTGAACTATGTGCATTGAGTTGAGCATATGGGTGCTAAACCTATGTTGGTTTTGTGCTCTAGATGATGTATGTATGTGCTTGAACAATGGGCAATGATTATTGTGTGCTGAACATATGGGTGCTGAACACACTATGTTGGTTCTGTGCTCTAGATCATATGGGTGCTGAACACACTATGATCTTGATGACAAACACTAAAGATAAGGAAAGAGCCATTTATTAATGGTTCAACACAAAATCCAACCCAATAATCTTAGTGGCAGAATTTAACAATCCATTTAACATCAGGAGATGGACAAACCTAGAGAGCCATTTAATAATCCATCACATAATCCAACACATTATAGCACATAGTTCAAATGGCAAACATTACAAGCATATTGTTCATAACATAATGGTTCAACATTACAGGACATAGTTCAAATGGTTCAACACATCACAAGCACTACCACACCAAACACAATGGTTCAATACATCACATACAAACATGGTTCAACTTAAGAAACACATAATAGCACTAAACATTTCATGGCTCATCACATATGGCCTTAATCATGTTGAGCTTATCCTTGGTTGCAAGATTGGCTTTGAAAAGATCATGAAGAGAATATTCTAACTTTTTCTTCTCCTCCTTCAAAATGCCTTTTTCATCTTCCCAACTCCTTTCCCTACTCTTCATAATCTCTGCTTGTGTGTTCCTAACATTCTTCAGCTCTTCCAACTCATTCTTAAGAAACTCCACTTCTTTCTTTAGCATATTCCTTTCCTTCACCACCTCCAAAAAATCATCCTGGTCTTTCTATTTTTCCTTCTCCTTGTTCATGGACTTCCAGTTTTGATCCAACACCTTAGCCTCAGTATTGTCCATAAATTTCTTTATGTCAGCTAAGAGACTTGAATGTTTCTTATCAAGCTTCTCCTTCTCTTCAGCCATTTCTTTTAACATCATTGTACTCTTATACCTCTCATCAATTCTTGCTGATTTGCAAGTATTGTACATTTCCCACAGTCTGAGAAGAGCATTTTGCAAAGTCTCAGGACACTCTTCATCTACCCATGACTGAAACCAACAGTTCTCTACTTCCTGAGAACAAAGCATACCACTCTAATTAATATATTTGCATCGGATCAATAAAGCAACAAAGCAGGCCATTTTGATCTCTAATAAAGAAATTTCAGCAGGCCATTGATCTCTAATTAATAATCTGACATGAGAAATAAGAACAAAGCATACCACTCTAATTAATATATTTGCATCAGATCAATAAAGCAACAAAGCAGGCCATTTTGGTCTCTAATAAAGAAATTTCAGCAGGTCATTGGTCTCTAATTAACAAATTTGCATCAGTCTAACTAAATATGTACAATATGACCAAGAAAGGAACTATCAAAACACACAATCTGGTCTGGTTATCAAATCAAGCACAAATATTTACTAAGGTGCATACAACTTACATTCACAACTGGACATAAGTAGAATTTGCGACCAGTGTCTGTCCCTTCAAACGCAACACACTTGTGCGGCTCCTTATTGTGCACACGACAGAGCTCAGGGCACCCAACAGCAATGCCATCAAATGTTGGATCATCGACGGTGCAAGGGGCAAAGTCCATGGCGGTACATTCCTAAATAGATGACAGTGCGAGTTTAAGAGCTAAATTGATGAAAAAGTAGCAAAAAATAACAACCCTAGATCAGAGATTGGGGGAAGCACAGGAACATGGAGCTTACCGGTAGGCGGGAGGACGAGGAAGAACGTTCATCCCAACTGGGCATTGCAACGGCGGCGACGGAGGGACGAGAAGTGGGTGGGGGCGGCGGAGGGACAACGGCGGCGGCACGCAAGCTACGGTGGAGGTGGGGGGAGAAATTGGAACTGACGCGGCCCCGGTGCCACCCGTGCGGTCGTTAACGGCCGTGAGCGGGCGTTGTCCATGTCATACCGATAGGTGGGGTCGGCTGGTCAGAAATCGTGTCAAAACGCTCTCAAACGCGGTTTAGATCGAATTGCAAAGAACGGACCAAAATCTGGTAGTTTTGTGTTCCGAAAACGTAAAGTGGTATGATACGGTAAATTTAGGTAGTAAACTAGTAGTTTTATGCTATAAACTCCCTCGTTTCCGTATCACTTTTGGGTGCGAACGATTCAGAAGATTTCCATTCATTCTGCACTACTGCTATTTGATTCGGTGTCACGGCAATGCTCTACTAACCGCGCCCGCGCATAGATAAAGTTTAAATATTGTCTCCATAGATTTTTTTGAAATGGGTCCTAGCCCATAGATAGAAATAGCATTGAGTAATTATACTAGTAGTTGTTTCACAAACACAGCAACATGTTTACAATAGACATGGTTAGCAAGACGTTTCAGAGACATGGTTAGCAGAGCACCAAATACGAACATGAATCTTCAATTGGAGTTATTGTTAAATCATACATTAACACGAATACAAACATTCAGAAAACAATTCTCATAACAAGGACACTAATCACATATTTGCAAAGACCGGATTAGTTAATCATGTGGATCGAACACACACGGCATATAGAGTGCCTGCACCATGAACTACTCACAGAGGTAGATAGCACCAGTCATACGATTCGCTTGCTTCTTTCACTAGGGACGCAAGTGTACGTCTTTCAAGCTTCGACATGGTTTCAAGACCACTAGGGGATCTGAAAATAATGGAGTGGTCGAACTCCTCCATCTTCATCGAAACACTGGCGAGTGCCTTTATGAGGCTCTCAAGGTCCTCTTGTTTGACGAACCAGCTGCTGTGTTTCATCATTGCAATGACCATCTTCCCGATAGACTTCAACACTAACAGGTTTTCAGCCGTCAGATCACTATGTTTCACTATAATCTCTTTGAGCTTGTTTACAAAGCTAGGTGTATAGAACTGAGGAGCCAAATCTGGAGCTAATTCACAGATGAAGGAGTCGCAGACCGTCCCGCTAAGGGATAATAAGGATGAGAGCAAGTTTGTTGCCCCAATTGATTCCTGGACCGCCTGGAATACTTTTTCCTCCTTGTCTAGTTCATCCTTTTCTGTTGCGTCACCACCTTGGTTTTCTATGTCAGCTTCGGGTTTAGGGAATTCATTTTGGTCAGACCCTATTCTTGTATGCATTTCGTCTCCAAAACAAAGTATGTTTCCAAGCACCTGCAACGGCAATGAATTGACATCATTCATGTGTACTGACAATAATTTAAAATCACGAAGGCTAATTACCTCTGGCATCAAGTCAGCAATGGCTTTCTTAAGTTTCGCAAGGTATTCGTCATCCTTGTTGTAATGAGTACATAGGTGCTCAAGGACTATAGCCGCTGCTCTTCTGCATGTTGTGTTTTTGTCATGTACAAGGATTTCAGTGAGACTATCAATAACATTACCTCCACCTGTTTGAATGACAACTGCTGCAGCACTAATTATTCCACCACGGAAACATAGCACTTCCCCCAGTGCTTTTCCTGAAAGTTCTCTGATCAAGATAGACTTGTTATCGTGAGTGAAGATGTCCACCAACATCCTGAAAAAATCTTGTCTGCTTTCCTTTCTGAGAACAAGATCTTCTCTGCCGCTGGTTTCAGTGTCCAAGTATATGTGTTTGAGAATCCAAATGGCGGATTTCTGCAGCCCTTGGCTACATTGATGACAGTTAACAATCGTCCACAAAGTGCCCATTGCTCCTTGGCAGCTTGATATTTCACGACGTAGCTTGGCCCCAGTTTCTCCTGGAGCGGATGCTAATTCCTCCATCACATTCATGGACCACTGTACTATGTCAGACCATGCACCATGATCATCGGTGTCATGGAGTAGGTCTGAGGTGACAGGCGCCATGATCTTGGTGACCAGACCTGGGGTGTCGCTGATGACCCTACAGCTGCTTTTGTGGGTTGCTAGCCCTCGGAGGATATGCAGGCCTCGCTCCAACAGGTCCTTGTAGGTCTTCCAAAATTTAGTGTGTGAGTGTTGTGAAGGTGGCAGACAACGAGCTCTGATATCCCAGCTTTGCTTGTACTCATCGAATAGAAAGTCTCGCTGATACGGCTGGGCTATAAGGTATTCATCGAATGTCCCGAGGATGGAAGATATGTGGTGAATCCTCCCGGGGAACTGCTCCAGATTGATGTCGTATGCAAGGTCCTCTACTACGCTCGCGGCTTGGTTCCTCGTCGATGTGTCATGTACGCCTCTTGAATCCAGCGACTCTAGCAGCTTCTGGAGTATGTGTTTGGAAGACTCACAAGACAGGAGCAGATGCTTTCTCAGCATGCGCTGCCCGTTGAGAATGTCCCGCTGCCGATCATAGTTGTCACTCTCAGTCACCTTCTTGCCTTCTGCCTCCTCCATATTTAGCCATGCAATGTTTCTGGCTGTGCACAGCATCTTCACCCCGGAGATGCAATCAACAGGTGAATCGGAGGCGATCATGTCGATGGCATGGGTGACAAGGTTCCGTCCATTGGCAAACGAAGGGTCCTTCTCGCATCCTCTCTTTGTTTTCTGCAAGTAGCTTTCAACTAATTCAACTTCCGAGGAATTAACTTTGGTGGCCACTTGTTTAACCAGCATCTTCCATGGGCGACCAAGGATGAACCTAAAGCAGAAGAGTATAGCCTGGAGCAGAGCAAGGTAATACAAAGTGTCCATCGCAGGCATCAGGTCTGATGCTTCTCCACCTCGGTAATCATGCTCTATCAGACGCCACAATGAAATTCCTCCGGACATCAATATCCCAAACACATAGATAGCTGCCAGTGGGCACAACATTAACACCAACACTAGTAGTTGAACCAGCAGTAAAATATATAAGAACGCAACGCGTGCAAGCACAGGCAGCAAAGTGATTGGGCCGACCAACACGCTCAAACAAGTAGCCATCATCCATCCAGAGACTGAACTTATCATATGGCTTAGTTTTTCATTCAAAGTAACATCGAAGATCCTGTTGTACATTTCAATCGAGTTAGATATATATATTGATGGACTACACAATTAACAGAGTGAAAATTCTGCAAACAATACGTCTAGATTATACTCTAAATAAGAAACTTTGAACCCGGCCTCTTTCTCTCATGCGTGTGTGTGGGCAAGGTGTGTGGTGATGGTTGAGGTCTGAGAATAGCAGGAGGTCGGCGAGGAATGGAACATATGGAGAAATGAAGGCTTGACATGGTCGGCGATGATGCCCTCCGAGCTACACATTGTTGTCACGCCACATCAAGCTAGAATGACGATCCTATATAATAGAATGAGAAATTGGTAAATTAAAGTAAGGTCGGGTTCAAAGTTTCTAGATGTGGTATTCCAGTAGAATTTTCTCTAAATGGGTAATATGTGTGTCACAGATGCACAACTGAGAATGGAAAATTGGAATTCACTCTAATTAATAGTATGAGTTTGTTAAGTAAAAGCTTTCCAAAGAAGACACAATTTTTTTTATTTTTCACCATGGGCGATAAAAACAATATTGGCAAAGTCCAAACTACCACATGCGACAATTTTTATTTATCCCCCCCCCCCCCCCCCCCCCCCCCCTTCTCTAAAATTATGTGATGTAATCGCTCCGCAACTGTCAGATCCTTTCGTCCAACACGAACATAGGCCGCCACCTCCCCCTCTCATTGGATCGGAATTCTTACTCATTTTAATTTCATTTTCGTCGAGTATGTAAATTTTGGATGCCCTGATTTGGAAAGTGATTTCTTTTAGGCAGTATCGGTGGGAGGGTGAAGGGGTCAGAACGCCGCCGCTGGTAATTCTGGTGGTGCGCTAAGTCCCAATCAGTGGTATGTACAGAAGTTAGCAACGCTACTAGTAAGTGAGCCCCGCTGGAAGGTGCTGTCCCAAAATCACATGAGTAGCGTGTTCTGCTGGTAGTGTGGCCTTGTGGAAATGCTACTGTAAATAAGTACTCCATGAATTGAATGCTGGAAATGCACTAACCCAGCTGTTTGTACGAGGGTGATGAATGTCAAACACCAAAAGTCCTTCCTGTGCAGCATAGAGACGAAACCACCAAGAAGAACGACGGTGGTCCAAGTAAGCACTAGGTAACCCAATCCTTTGACGGCCATGGATATGTATCCGATGAACACAGAATACAGGTTGAGAACCTCCACCTCCTTCCAAGCCTTGTCATCAAGAAGTTGCTCCCGCCGGCGAGCCGTCATTATGCCCTGCCCCAAGATTAGATTGATCAGGTTAATGTGATTCGCTAGCAGGCTACAAATGTAAAAGAATAGATTCTTCAATACTTTATTTATCGGCCCTCTTAATCCGAATATAAACGAAGACGGAGGGGATCGAAAGTTGTCCTATCTCAAAATAATTACCCCAAAAGAGCCGATTGCCATCGTATTTCAAGAAGGAGAGAAAATCATATGAATGATGGGATTGATCATATACCTGAAAGAAGTGTGCTAGCCTCAAACTGATGTGCTTGCAAAGTGGAGAGGAATGTATGTAGCTATCAGGAGTTGGATCTTGTCATTAGGAAGTGGATCTGCTCAGGCTGAGCATCAACCGGTGGCTCGTTTTGGAAGTAAGCAGCATGCCTTCTTTTGTATGGAACGGGATTAGACATTGACCAAGACAAAGTGAGTTAGGCCGCCTTGTGTTAACCCCAAAAGTAAAATAATCTGCAGGACAGCCTGTTCAGCTCAAAAGGCACATTCCCTGTGTGGCTAGCTTTTTTAATGTCTCAAATAAAGCACATTCCCTGTGTGGCTAGCTTTTTTAATGTCTCAAATAAATTAACTATCTGCTACTACTGGCTGTTGGTTCATCAATGAATACAGATAGATACCCGCAAAAAAGAAAATAAATACAGATAGAGACCACACTGCCCGATGTATCCGCAGACTTATTTTTTTCTGACAAGATCCACACACTACAGGAACAGACTGCTAGGCCGACGGCAAAAAGCCCTCGGCGTAGCCCCTTTCGCCGTCGGTGTACCCTACGCCGAGGGATGCCGTCGGCGTAGCTCCCTCGGCGGAGGTCTCCCTCGGCGGAGCAACACTGGCCGTCGGCGTATAGCTTTGCCGACGGCCGTTGACGGCCCGTCGGCGCACGGCATCCTCGCCGTTACACGGCCCGCTAACGGCGCGGCACGTACGCCGACGGCCGCGCCCTCGGCGTAGCCTCGACACGTGGCACGCGCTGGCCTTCCCAGGGGGGCGACGTACGCCGACGGCCGCAACCCTCGGCGTATGAGGAGCACGTGGCAGGCGCCTGGGCCTCCCAGCCCGACGCTAGGCCGACGGCCACGACCCTCGGCGTATGGCCCACTGATACGCCGACGGCCAGGCCCTCGGCATAGCGCAGACCAAATGGCACACATCAAGGCCCTACGCCGACGGCAAGGCCCTCGGCGTATCACCTGCCTAGAATTTTTTTTTCTGCTCCGCAGCGATATATACCAAATGGCACAGTTTTGTTTCACAGCAATACTCACAACAATATGTGGAAATATATTCCATAGCAATTCAAACAACATCACATATGCCATACATGTATCAAACAAAGATCACATCATTCATACATTATTCAAACATGTATCAAACAAGATCACACCATTCATGCAGGGGTATCAACATCATCGCACATGCATAGACAATAACAACCTACAACTCTAGAGGAGACGGGGTGTACCCGAGATCTCCCCTGGTGAAAAGTGGCGACCTCTGCCGAGGGTTGCGTCCAGTAGAAGCAGCAGAAGAGCCACCTGGCGAGGGAGTAGGAGAAGTGTGAAGCTCGGGAGAACCACCTGCAGAATGGCCAGGAGATGGACCATGGTCATGAAGCGGTGTGATCTGACGCCCATCCGGCGAGGCGTGGCCAAAGTGCCGGTTCCCAGAAGCTCCCGTTCCCTACATGTTGCCTACATGTTAGCAACTTGCGAGGCAAAGTAAAGCGATAACCAGTGGGTTAGCAAAGAACTTACCGGTGTCGATGCGTAGTAGGTCCTAGCGAAGCTTTCCTTCGATTGCAAAAATGGCGTCGGACCTGGCATGGGAGGCACGGGCCCCAAATCTCTATTCTGGCCAGTTTGAATATTCACCATCATGTCATGCAAGATAGTTTAGAAGTCAGGCCGTAGTACAACAAACGGGGGGAAGTGGGACTTGTATCTTTTGCAAAAATAAAGGTTCGGACTTACATTTACGTATTGCATGTAGATCGCAAGGGCCTCTTGATGCTGCCGAAAGGCCACCTGATATTCCTCATAAACGGTATCGTAGGCCGCGTCTAACTCAGGCTACAATTTCAAATACAAGGAATCTCGTCAGTGGTTAGCCATGCAGGAACAAAAGTCATAAAGATGATGAGAACGAGAAAAACTTACATCCTCGGCGGAGCGACGAGGTTGGCCACGAGGCGGGATAGGGGGGCCGTCGGCGGGGTAGGTAGCCTTGAGATGGCTGAAGCTCGTGCTGAGGGTAGGCTTGACCTTCTTATTCAGAATCTTGAGGCGTCCATGCTGCAATCCGTGCCCCGACAGGACCAACGACTCCTCGTCGATCTCCGCATGAATAGGGTCATCCACATGGGGGTGACGAGCCTTCACCATCGTGTTGTAGTTCCCCAAGTCGTTCTGGGCAGTGCCGAAGTACACGGGCAACGAGGGTTGAGGCTCCGAGTAATTGGGCTTCTTTCGCCGCATCATCTCATAGACGGCGACGTCATGAATCACCTCCCCGGGTTGTGCCTCGTCCACCTGTATCGCGAAATGAAATATTATGCATATGAAGTACAAACATGACGAGAAATACACGCATATCGTTCCATGTTGTAACACCCTCAGAATCAACCCTATGCAAGTTTCAGCGAATCCCGCCAAACTCGCATAGACACGATTCAAAGGTGCCCACCAGGCACTTTCGTGCGGGTGGAAAACGAAGTGATAACATTACACAACAGTCCTCGATGGGACCCACGGAACAGATATATATATACAACACGACTCCATGAGTCAAGAATACAGATATAATATACAAAGATCCAAATCACCTTGAAAACGATAGAGCGTCCGACTACGGACAAGATGCAAATGGGGCTAAGAGCCCTGAAGAATAACCAATGGCGTCCATAACCCTGCCCAGGCCAAGCCGGAAGGGTAACCCTGCTAACGACGTCGATCTCAAAACCTGCTTAAACAAAAGGGGTGCCGACAAAGGGCAAAGGAAAAAGACGAGCGTCAGTACTGAGGCCAGTACACGGCGAGGCTAGAATTCGGCGGTCCTCGCCTACATAGGTATGGTGGGCTGAAGCGGCGGCGCAGCATGCACTAGAACAACCTATAGAGACTCGATACAACTGGCGGCTATCAGAGAGGGGTAAGAAAGACCTATGCGGGACCATCCTGATGCTACCATCAAACAAACCCATCCTGGTGTTTCCCCCTCGAGACCAATCGAGGAAGTCAACCGAGGAACTCACACCGTTGGCAGTTTTATTTATTCAGTTATCGTTGCAGCAATTACTAGTCAAATATAGATAGTCATCCTGATAAAATAAGCAGTGGGCCGTTTTAGTTAACCATTCCGTTGTAGTTGCAACACTTACTAGTCAAATACAATTAGCATGAGATAACCCAAAACCCAGCAGTTGTTGGTACTTTTATTTAGCCATTCCGTTGTAGTTGCGATACTTACTAGTCAGGTACAATGGTCGCAAGCGACACCCAAACAAGCAATTGTTGGCAGTTTTAATTAGCCATTCCATTATAATGAAGCCGATTACTAGTCATTATAAAGTCAAATTTATAGCACTACTTTAGTTATAGTTGTCTATGATCGAGATACTGTGCTCCAAGTCGTCCATAACCGCGGACACGGCTTTCAGAAAGTTTTACCCGGCCGGGGTGCACCAATAGCAACACACACTCGATCAACCTCGGAAAAACCAAATCAAAACCCAACGAGGCCTTCACGACAAAGCAGTCACAGGATTCAGAAATATTTCAGGGGGCCACCCCATTGAGTAGACCCGCAACGAAGCTAGCTGACTCCGAGAAGGACTCAAGGTTTGCGTCAATGGCTGTAAACGACTGGGAACCCAAAACTAGGATTGTCGATACCGCGAAAACATTCCGCTTACCTAAACAGTACAGTGTGCTCCTCGCACAATCGTAATAAAGCAGTAAAGCATGGCATAAGTACATGATAGTAGATAAAACCTCAAACTAGTTTGTGGCCCCAAGAAATAAGACTGAATCAAGCTCTGGCTCAGGGGGGTCCCATAATCCTCCCGGATGTGGATAGCGCGAAAAATCAAGGAACAGGTATCAAGTACTCGGGGTCCTACGGGACACAAGTGGACGGTTAACAACCAAATAACATCTATTGCCCACCTATGCTTCTGCTTACTTACTTCAATTTTAGTTGTTAAACAGGAATTAAAGTGAACGATAAGTAAAGCCGTGATCATCTCCAACATCAAACATGTGGCAATACTCCAACAACTGTGGTACATGGCGACACGCAACAGCACTTGAGCAAGCGACTACGACGCGCAAGTCCAACTATCTATCAAACAACAGGTAATAGGAGGTGGCCATGGCAATATAAGACTTCAAGGGATATCACGGGTACGAAAACTAGAGCATCGCAACACAGATAGCAATAGATCAACAGGAGGGAATAAATACTATAAAAGTAAGATAGGTAGAAAGGGGGAGATGCTCGCCTGAAAACATTGTCGAAGGTTCATCCGAAGATCGGGTCGAAGCTCACATCAACTCAACGGCCTTATCCGCGAAGAAGCAAAACGCTGGAAGAAACACCGGGTGCAATATTTAATACTACGGGAAAAGATCGGGCATGATGCATGTATGATGTATGACATGGCAAGGATGCGATGCAATTAGGCAATATTAAGTGGAACCGGGGTCCCGACAATTAATTATATGATTCAAGTTATTTAGAACCCCCGCAATTTAAATGTTGAGTTAGCAAGACCAAACATGGCTTCGGTTTGCTACACCAATTTAAATGAGGCCAATATAAGACTAGATTTGCCCGCATATGGGCCCCATATTTAATTATGCAGTGAATCGGCATAAGGCCCCCAAACCACAGACAAGTATGCATGCATGAACAATTTAATATGCGACAATTTTATATATAGCATTTATAAAAATAGGGTTCGAGGAAGGGGTCACCCATAGGGTTCGGCGAACTTGGGGTTCCGGGGTTCGGGGTCGGTCTCAGGGTTCGACAGGGTTTGGTCTCGGCGGGAGCGTTCTCGGATTCAGAGTAGATCTTGGCGTTCCGCGAAGAAGGACTTGGTTCGGTGTCGGGGCGCATCGGATTCTTCCGGGTCGGTGTTGATCTTGTCGTCGCGAAGATCTTGTCGGGTCCGTGAATCGGGACGGTCTTGGCGTTCGGAAAAAAATAGAGCTTGGCATCCTTGTGGCGGTCTTGGCGTCCTTTCGGTTCGGGTTTTGGCGTCCGAGGAAGTACTTGGCGTCCGTGAAGGAGAACTTGAGGGTCCAACGTCTCGGTGTCCTCGGATCCGAGAGGAAGAACTTGTCGGGCCGGGTCCGACCTTCGGGGTCCGTGAGGGAGAGCTCGGCGGCCATCGGATCCATGATAGGGTACTCATTGACTCCACTTTGAAGGTCTTGGGGTTCTCCGTGTGGTCGATTCCGGAACGGAGAGCTTCGAGGAGCGCCCACCTCACGGCACTGTTGGCAAACAGCAAAGCCCATGCTGGGTCACAAACGGGCAGCGACGTGCGGCGAGGGAGACGGGAAGGCGGCAGCAGGGGCCGCACGCGGCCGTGTTCCGAGGGGCCCGGGCACTAGAGGGGGTTGGGGAAGGGCGGACCGGGAGAAGACGGCGGCTGCCGGAGGAGGGAGGCGGGGCGCGGCTCGGAGGCGGGGCCGACGCCGGGGTTGACGGCAGGCGCTGGAGCGAAGAGAGGTCGGGCTCGCAGAGGCGGAGGCCGGCGGCGAGGATGGCGTCCGACGGCGCGGGGCCGGCGAGGAGGCTCTGGCGGCGAGGGGAAGAGGGGCGAGCAGCGGCGGGGAGCGGGTGCTACGGGAGGGAGCGAGGGCGGCGGTGGCGATGGAGGGGGCGGCCGCGGCTGCCGGAGCAGGCGGTAGGTGGGGGAGGGGCGAGCTGGTGGCGGTGGCCGGAGAGGCCGAGGGGGGAGGATGCGGGGAGGCGGTAGAGGGGAGGGGGTCATCGGCGAGCGCGGCGAGGTGAGGGCCGAGGAGGGACGGGGACGGGTCGCCGGCGGCGAGAGAGAGAGAAGGAGGGAGCGGGGCGCGTGGTGGCCGGAGAGGGGAGGAAGGTGGAGGCGGCGAGCACGTCGGGGAGGGGCGGAGCGGCGGGAGGAGGCGGTGGCGCGGAACCGGCCGGAGGCGGGGAGGAGGATGAGGCCGGCGCCGTGGGGGATGGGGAGCGAGGCGGGAGGTGGGAGAGAGAGAGGAAGGGGACGGGAGGGTTGGTGGGTGGTGGGACCAGGGTGGGCCAGGGCTGGAGAGGGGAGAGGCAGGCGGGGTGCGTGTGTGTGCTGGGTGGATCGGGTGTGGGAGGCTGGGGTGGGACCCAGGGAGAGAGAGGGGGAGAGAGAGAGAGGAGGGTGGGCCAGGAGGGTGGGTCCAGGGTGTAAGGGAGAGGGGTAGGAGTGGGGAGTGTGAGAAAGAGAGAGAGGGGAAAAAGTCTGGGATTGGTGAGGTGGCAAGGTGGGTAGGGCTTGGGGCCAGGGGCGAGGTGGCGAGCTGTGAGTGGTGGGTAGAATAGGACTAGGTAGGTATAGGATTTAGAGTTTAGGTTTTATTAGTTTTGTAAATATGTGTTTGTTTGGTTTCGTTTATTTTAAAACAAGGCTACTTTGCAAATAGTTTATAGGTAAATAAAATATCCGATACGATCGGGGTTCTGCATTTGAAATAAGGAGGGGTATTTGTACAAAGCAAAACTAGGCTTTTTTTTGAAATAGTTCAGACAAACAATGCATGATGATGACGATGCAATGCACAAAACAACGCGATTTTCTAGTAGTGGTTTTGCGGGATGCCACACATGTATATACGTACCACCTTCCCCTTGAAGCGGTCAAAGTTGCGGTTTCCCGCGCAGTGCGTTCCACCATCGCCTCGGTTATCCGCGTTCCGCCTCGACAAGGCTGCAAACTCCTCGTCTTCTCTGAGCCACCTCGTCCTAACCAGCTCCTCCCATGCGAGTCGATGCGGCTCGGCCCAATCGGGGATAACCTGAAAATGCAATACTCAACTCCAGACAATGCAATGGCAACTTAGAAGCAATGTAGAATCTCATTGACATTTTACTCACCGACATGTACTCTTCTGGCTTCAATCTTGGCTTTGTTTCCAGTTATCTTTCGAATATACTTAAACTCTCTCTCAATACAAAATTGCCAACGAAATTGCACCGCCCCCCCCCCCCCCCAATAGTGCCTCGTTCGCGAGGTGCACAATGAGATGTGCCATCGGAGTAAAGAAGCCTGGCGGAAAGATCATCTCCAAATTGCATAGCAACTCCGGCACCTGAACTTGCAACTTCTCAATCACCAGAGGACATATCTGCTTAGCACAGAGGGTGCGGAAGAAATGGCTCAACTCCGCAAGCACTCGCCATACTTTTTCGGGGAGATACCCTCGAACCATCACCGGCATCAGCTGCTCAATCCATATATGATAGTCGTGACTCTTGAGCCAGTTGACTTGTCCCGTCAAAAGATTGACTCCCTTACTTATATTCGAACAATAACCGTCAGGGAACATCACGACGTATTTGAGCCACCGAAATGACTCCTTCTTTTGGACATTATCAAGGCAGTAGTAGGCATGCGGCATGAACCAATTCTTTTGACGGACAGTAGGAGGCTGCATGTGTAATCTCTTCCTATCACAAAGCTTCTCAACATCGACTCTGGCCTTGACATTATCCTTTGACTTCCCAGGAATGTTCAGGACTGTGTGAAAAAGGGACTCCCCGACATTCTTTTCGGTGTGCATCACATCGATGTTATGGGGAAGTTCGAGGTCCTTGTAATACACGAGATTCGTTAAGGCTGCCACGTGAGTCCAATTATGCGTTACACCATATCCCGCAAATTGATGGCCAGTTCCCGGCGCCGCGGGCACGAGAGCACGTATCTCGGCATCAACAGCTGCACCCTCGAACTTTGGTACCTCTTTTACTTCATGCACAACTTTTCCCTTCTTGAAGTTCTTTCTATCTTCTCTGAACGAATGATTTCTTTTGAGGTACTGTCGATTCGTGTCAAACGCAACATATTTGCGACCCGACTTTAGCCAAAGGAACTCAAGTCGGTGCCTGCACACTGGGCATGGCCACTTACCAGCTGTACACCATCCGCACATTAGGGCGTACCCGGGCATGTCATGCATAGTATATTGTAACCAAACTTTCATCAAAAAGTTTCTCTTTGATGCTCGGTCGTATGTCAACGTCCCGTGTATCCAAGAGTGGTTCAAATCATCCACAATCGGCTGCATGTAGACACTCAAGTTCTTCCCCGGATACTCAGGTCCTGGAATTATCAGCGACAAAAACATGGTCTTCCGTTGCATTAATACTCCGGGAGGGAGATTGAGCGGAATAACATACACCGGCCAGCAGCTGTACGAGGCCGTCGACATACCATATGGGTTGAAGCTATCTGTTGCTATCGCAATTCTAACATTCCGAGCCTCTTCTGCCCACTGGGGGTATTTGTCATCGAAGTTCTTCCATGCCTTACCATCAGATGGATGTCCCATCTTCTTTCGTCCGTGCCCGTCCTCGTATCTTTTCCCCTTCTTGTGCCACGTCATCTGTTTGGCAGTCTCCTCGCTCAAGTAAAGCCGCTGGATTCTTTTTATGAATGGGAGATACCGAAGTATCTTCTTAGCGACCTTCGACTGCCTCACCTGACCATCCTTCCCCTTTATCTCTTCATATCTAGAGGACTTACAAATGGAGCAGTACTTGTCACCCTCAAACTGTTTCCAAAACAAAAGGCAGCCTTTTGGACAACAAGCTATCTTTTCATAATCCATGTTGAGCTCCTTCATAAGTTTCTTCGTTTCGTGAAAGGTTTTAGGCAGACAATGCCCTTCGGGCAACATGTTACCACATGTTCTCAGATTAGCTTCAAAGTGAGAACGGGTGGCGGAGTACTGGCACTTGTCGGCTAGACACTGAGAGATGGCATCGAGCTGAGAAATCTTTGCACCCTCGTACAGAGGCATCTTAGCCGCGGCCATCATATCAAGGAAGGCCTTCGCGGTTGGCTCCAGTTCCTCCGGTTCTAGCGGTTCCTCCGGTTCTGGTGATTCCTCCTGTGGAGGTGGCAAATTCGGCTGGTCGGCATCGATAAGATCATCTAGCATGTTTCTAATCCCATCGTGCTCATTGCCATTGAGCCGCTGACGCATCACCTCACCTATGTCACGTTCGTACCGAGCAAAGTCGACTTGCGTGACATAGTTAGACATGTATGTTGGAGATATGCCCTAGAGGCAATAATAAATGTAGTTATTATTATATCTTTGTGTTTATGATAAATGTTTACATTCATGCTATAATAGTATTAACAAGGAAACATTGATACTTGTGTGATTTGTAAACTTAATTTGAAGTCCCTAGTATAGCCTCTATACTTCACTAGCTTGTTGGTTGATTAATGATTGTGGTTTCCCTATCATGAACATTGAGATGTTATCAACAACAAGATCATATCGTTAGGAGAATGATATGGTGGACATACTCCTATAGATAAGCGTAGCATAAAGATCAAGTCATTTCATTAGTTCAATTGCTATATGCTTTCTGATACATAGTAACCTAATTCCTTCGACCATGAGATCATGCATATCACCTTTACCGGATGGATGCTTTGATGACATCAAACACCACACCGTAACTGGGTGGTTATAAAAGTGGCATTGAGTGTTCGGAAAGTATTGGTTGAGACACATGGATCAAGAGTGGGATTTGTCCATCCACATGACGGATAGATATACTCTGGGCCCTCTCGGTGGAATGTCATCCAATTAGCTTGCAAGCATGTGACTTGGTCACAAGGGATCACATATCACGGGAACGAGAAAAGAGTACTTGTCAGTAACGAGGTTGAACTAGGTATGCAGAGATACCGACGATCATAACCTCGGATAAGTAACATATCGTGAGACAAAGGGAAATTGGTATCGTATGTAAGTGGTTCATTCGATCGCAAAGTAATCGTAGAAATATGTGGGAGCCATATGAATTTCCAGATTCCTCTATTGGTTATTGTTCGGAGAAGTGTCTCGATCATGTCCGCATAATTCACGAACCGTAGGGAGACACACTTAAGGATTCGACGTTGTTTGAGTAGTTATGGTATTATGAGAAAGAGACCGAATGTTGTTCGGAGTCTCGGATGGGATCCGGGATATCACGAGGTGATCCGGAATGGTCCGGAGAATAAGATTCATATAAGGAAAGTCCCGTTTCGGAGTTCGGGAATGATTCCGGTGTTTTCATCGGGAATGTTCTAGAAGGTTCCGGATTGTCCGGCACTCCGGGGGGGGGGGGGGGGGGAGGGGTACATGAATGTGTCATTGCATATTGGAATGATTGCATCATGTACTAAGTGTTCTTGCTGTCCCAAATAAAGGATTAAATTGAATCCTAAAACAGAAAAGTCAAATGTCCAGTTTGAAAGTCAAACTGCCAAAACAAGAAACTGTGGGAAACAAGCAAGAGGAGTTGGAACCAACTTGGAGGAGGAGTCCCACTCCTCCAAGCCGGCGCCAGCCCTAGGCCGAGTTGGGGAGGGACTCCCTCCCTCCCCTGGCGCGCCACCCCCTCCCACCTATATAAGGAGGGGCAGGGCTCCCCTCCTAGACACACAACTTTCACCTCTAGATCTCCGGTTTAGAGCCGTTTTGGTTTAGAGCTTCTAATTGCTTTAGCCAACGGTTTAGAGCCTTCTAATTGGTTTAGAGCCTTCTAATTGGTGTGTCTAATTACTAGACCACTAATAGCCTCTCTCATAAGCTCCACCATACTCGCACCGGCTTAAGGCGAAGCCCTGCGGGATTTCCCCTCTACTTCCGGTACCACGCCGTTGTGCTGCCGGAATCGCGAGGAGAGTGCTACAACCTCCGCTGCCTGCTGGAACAAGGGAGAGGAAGGTCTTCGTCGAGTACCGAACGTGTGACCGACTGCGGAAGCGCTGCCGGAACGTGGCGCTGGAAGGATCGTCTACACGATCTTGAGATCGGAAAGAGTACGACTACATCACCCACGAGAATCCGCTCTCGTTAAACGCTTTGGAATCTTCGAGGGTAAGTTATACCATCGACTCGTTGCTACAATCTAGTAGATAGATCTTGGCTTGTTTGTTTGTATGCGATAGAAAATTTTTGTTTTCCATGCTACGAACCCCTACAGTGGTATCAGAGCCGTGTCTATATGTAGATCTGTTGCACGAGTAGAACACAATGGTCATTGTGGGCGTTGATGCTTTTATTGTCGATTGCTTCTTGTGTACTTTGCATCTTGCGGTATGTTGGGATGAAGCGGCCCGGGCTAACCTTACATGACATCGTTCATGAGACTTGCTCCACGCTTGACATGCAACTTGTATTGCATAAGTGGCTTTGCGGGTGCCTGTTTCTCCTAGCATAGTAAAGATCCAATACACAACGGGTGATTAACAATACTTGTGTCAACGTTGTGGTTCATGTTCGTAAGTTAGAACGACACTTATTGAAAGCCCCAAACCACGTAAAATATGCAAAGAAAGTAGAGGCGTCTAACTTTGTTTTGCAGGGGTGTGCAGTGATGTGATATGGCCATGATTGTGATTATATTTGATGTATGCAATGTTCCTTATTGTAAGTCGGCAACCGGCAGGAGCCATATGGTTGTCTTTAAATTATGTTAAGACCCGCGTGTCTATTCAAAGTAGTTGTAATAGTTGAAGCCGGTGGACGACAACCATGGAGAGGCGTCATTGACCTTGATGCAATGCCAGTGATGATGGAGATCATGTTCGTGCTTGAAGATGGAGATCAAAGCACAAAGAAGAAAGGCCATATCATATCACATATATATTGAATTGCATGTGATGTTAATCCTTTATGCATCTTGTATTGCTTAGTAGACGACGGTAGCATTATAAGATGATCCCTCATGCACATGAATTTCAAATCATAAAGTGTTCATCCTTAGTCAGCACCGTTGCTAAAGCTTGTTGTTTCGAAGCACCACGTGATGATCGGGTGTGTTAGATTCCGCAAGTGTATACAACGTGAGCAAGCCAGATTTGCTCATGCGGAAACTAAGGTTTGATCTTAACGAGCCTAGCATGTACAGACATGGTCTCGGAACACGGATCACCGAAAGGTAAAGCATGAATCATATAGTAGATATGATGAACATGACGATTGTTCGCCATTGAAACTATATCAACTCTCGTGATGATCGGTGTTGATGTAGTGGATTTGGTTCGTGTGATCACTAAAACAATGTGAGGGATGTTGTTTTGAGTGGGAGTTCACCTAGTTTAATTACATTAATTAATTTGAACTCAATTTATCATAAACTTAGTCTAAACTATTGCAAATATGTTGTAGATCAATGGCAGCCCCTACCATCAATTTTAATGCGTTCCTAGAGAAAGAAAAGTTGAAAAACAATGGAAGCAACTTCGCGGATTGGTTCCGCAATTTGAGGATTGTCCTCACAGCTGGTAATTTGACCTATGTGCTGGATGCACCGCTGGGTGACCCACCTGCAGCTGATGCTCCCGATGAAGTAAAGAATGTTTACCTCGCTCGGAAGAATCAGTACTCCATAGTTCAGTGTGCTATCTTGTATGGTTTGGAATCGGAGCTTCAGAAAAGGTTTGAGGATTCAGACCCATATGATATTGTCGAGGATCTCAAATTGATTTTTGAGACTCATGCGGCAATTGAAAGCTATGAAGCTTCTGAAAAGTTCTTTAACTGCAAGATGGAAGAAGGCAGCTCCGTCAGTGAGCATGTGCTTAAGATGTCAGGGCACGCAAACAAACTTCAAAGCTTGGGTATAGTGATTCCTAATGCTTTGGGGATTTACCGTGTCCTCCAATCACTACCACCAAGTTACAAGAACTTTGTGATGAACTACAACATGCAGAACATGAACAAGACGTTGCCAGAACTCTTTGCCATGTTGAAATCTGCAGAAGTGGAGATCAAGAAAGAGCACCAAGTGTTGTTGGTCAATAAGACCACCAAATTCAAGAAAGGCAAGTCTAAGCAAAAGGGACACTTCAAGAAGGGTGGTAAGAAAGCTACCACGCCGACGAAGAAGACCAGGGCTGGACCTAAGCCTGATACTGAGTGCTTTTACTGCAAGGGAGAAGGTCACTGGAAGCGGAATTGCCCAAAGTACTTGGCGGATTTGAAGAACGGCAACATCAAGAAGAAAGGTATATCTGATATACATGTTATTGATGTGTATCTCACTAGTACTCGTAGTAGTGCCTGGGTATTTGATACTGGTTCGGTTGCTCATATTTGTAACTCGAAACAGGTGCTGCAGAATAAACGAAAGCTAGCGAAGAACGAGGTGACGATGCGTGTGGGAAACGGATCAAAGGTTGATGTGATCGCGGTCGGCACGCTACCTCTTCATCTACCATCGGGATTAGTTTTATACTTAAATAATTGTTATTTGGTGCGTGCGTTGAGCATGAACATTATATCGAGATCTTGTTTATTGCGAGACGGTTACTTGTTTAAATCCGAGAATAATGGTTGTTCTATTTATATGAGTAATATGTTTTATGCACATGCATCTTTGATAGATGGTCTATTCTTATTGAATCTCGATAGTGGAAATACACATATCAACAACATTGAGGCTAAACGATTGAAATCAAGCGATAATTCGACCTATATGTGGCACTGTCGTCTTGGTCACATCAGAGTGAAACGTATGAAGAAACTCCATTCCGATGGACTTCTTGAATCACTTGATTTTGAATCATTTGAAAGATGCGAAGCATGTCTGATGGGAAGAATGACTAAGACTCCATTTTCTGGTATGATGGAGCGAGCTACAGACTTATTGGAAATCATACATACCGATGTGTGTGGTCCAATGAGTGTAGCATCGCGCAGTGGTTATCGTTATGTTCTTACCTTCACGGATGACTTGAGTAGATATGGGTATATCTATTTCATGAAACATAAGTCCGAAACTTTCGAGAAGTTTAAGGAGTTTCAAAGTGAGGTAGAGAATCAACGTAACAAGAAGATTAAATTTCTACGTTCTGATCGTGGAGGTGAATATCTAAGTTACGAGTTTGGCGAGCATTTGAAGAAATGCGGAATACTTTCACAATTGACACCGCCGGGAACACCACAGCGTAATGGTGTGTCCGAACGTCGTAATCGAACTCTCTTAGATATGGTTCGTTCTATGATGTCACTTACAGATTTACCGCTATCATTTTGGGGTTATGCATTAGAAACAGCCGCATTCACTTTAAATAGGGCACCATCTAAATCCTTTGAAACGACACCGTATGAATTATGGTTTGGGAAGAAACCTAAATTGTCGTTCCTTAAAGTTTGGGGATGCGAAGCCTATGTAAAGAAGTTACAGCCGGACAAGCTTGAACCCAAAGCGGAAAAATGCGTCTTCATAGGATACCCGAAGGAAACTATTGGGTATACCTTCTATCATAGATCCGAAGGCAAAATCTTCGTTGCCAAGAATGGATCCTTTCTAGAGAAGGAATTTCTCTCGAAAGAATTGACTGGAAGGAAAGTAGAACCTGACGAGGTTGTCGAACCTTCTCTCGATATTGCGAGTAGCGCAGCACCGGAAGAAGTTCCTGTGGTGCCTGCACCAATAAGAGAGGAAGCTAATGATGGTGATCATGAAACTTCGGTTGAAGTTGCTACAGAGCCTCGGAGATCAACGAGAACTCGTACCACTCCAGATTGGTATGATTCCGTTATGAATGTCATGGTGGTGGACAACACCGATGACCCCGAGACATATGAGGAAGCGATGATGAGCCCAGATTCCAATAAATGGCAAGAAGCCATGAAATCCGAGATTGGATCCATGTACGAAAACCAAGTATGGACTTTGGTGGACTTACCGGATGGCCGAAAGGCTATCGAGAACAAATGGATTTTCAAGAAGAAAACAGATGCTGATGGTAATGTTACTGTCTATAAAGCTCGACTTGTCGCAAAAGGGTTTCGACAAATTCAAGGAGTTGACTACGATGAGACTTTCTCACCGGTAGCGAAGCTAAAGTCTGTGAGGATTATGTTAGCAATCGCTGCATATTATGATTATGAGATATGGCAGATGGATGTCAAAACAGCATTCCTCAATGGAGACATTGATGAAGAGTTGTGTAACACCCTCAGAATCGGACCTATGCAAGTTTGGGCAAAATTCACCAAACCCGCATAGAAACGATTCAAAGGTGCCCACCAGGCACTTTCGTGCGGGTGGAAAACGAAGTAATAACATTACACAACAGTCCTCGATGGGACCCACAGAACAGATATATATAACAGCGACTCAAAGAGTCAAGAATACAGATATAATATACAAGATCCAAATCACCTTGAAAACGATAGAGCGTCCAGCTACGGACAAGATGCAAATGGGGCTAAGAGCCCTGAAGAATAACCATTGGCGTCCATAACCCTGCCCAGGCCAAGCCGGAAGGGTAACCCTGCTAACGACGTCGATCTCAAAACCTGCTTAAACAAAAGGGGTGCCGACAAAGGGCAAAGCAGAAAAACAAAGAAGGAGCGTCAGTACTGAGGCCAGTACACGGCGAGGCTAGAATTCGGCGGTCCTCGCCTACACAGGTATGGTGGACTGAGCGGCAGCGGCAGCATGCACTAAACAATCTATAGAGACTCGATACAACTGGCGGTTATCAGAGGGGGTAAGAATGACCTATCCGGATCCAACCTGAAGCTAACACCAAACAAACCCATCCTGGTGTTTCCCCCTCGAGACCTATCGAGGAAGTCAACCGAGGAACTCACACAGTTGGCAGTTTTATTTAATTAGTGATAGTTGCGGTACTTTACTAGTCAGGTTTAGATAATCGTCCTGGTAAAGTAAACAGTGGGCACTTTTAGTTAATCATTCCGTGATAGTGGCAGCAATTACTAATCCGATACAGATAGCATGAGATAAACCCAAAAACCCAGCAGTTGTTGGAACTTTTATTCAGCCAATTCGTTGTAGTTGCAATACTTACTAGTCAGATACAATTGTCGCAAGCGACAACCAAACAAGCAATTGTGGGCAGTATTAATTAGCCATTCCATTATAGTGAAGCTGATTACTAGTCATTATAAGTCAAATTTATAGCAGTAAACTTTAGTTATGCTTGTCTATGATCGAGAAACTGTGCTCCAAGTCGTCCATATCCGCGGACACGGCTTTCAGAAAGTTTTACCCGGCCGGGGTGCACCAATAGCAACACACACTCGATCAACCTCGGGAAAACCAAATCAAAACCCAACGAGGCTTTCACGACAAAGCAATCACAAGATTCAGAAATATTTCAGGGGGCCACCCCTTAAGTAGAATCCGCAACGGAGTAGGCAAGCTCCGAGACGGCCTCAAGGTCTGCGACAATGGCTGTGAGCGACTGGGAACCCCAAACGGGGCTTGTCGACACCGCGTAATCACTCCGCTTCCAAAACAGTACAGTGTGCAGTACCTCGCACAATCGTAAATAAAGCGGTAAAACATGGCATAAGTACAGGATAGTAATAAAGCCCCAAACTAGTTTGTGGCCCCAAGAAATAAGAATGAATCAAGCTCTGGCTCAGGGGGGTCCCATATACCTCCCGGATGTGGATAGCGCGATAAATCAAGGAACAGGAATCAAGTACTCGGGGTCTTACGGGACACAAGTGGGCGTTCGGAAAACCAAATATTATCTATCACCCACCGATGCCTCTGCTTATTCAATTTTAGTTGTTAAACAGAAATTAAAGTGACGATAAGTAAAACTAGCATCATCTTCAACATCAACATGCGGCAATACATCAGCAACTGTGGCATTGACAACACGCAACATTACTTGAGCAAGCGACTACGACGCGCAAGTCCAACTATCTACCAAACAACAGGTAATAGGATGTGTCCAAGGCGATATGCGGCTGCAGGGAATATCACGGGTACGGAATCTAAAGCATCGCAACACAGATAGCAATAGATCAACAGGAGGGAAGTAAATACTATAAAAGTAAGATAGGTAGAAAGGGGGAGATGCTCGCCTGAAAACATTGCCGAAGGGGTTCAACCGAAGATCGGGGCGAAGCTCACATCAACTCAACGGCCTTATCCGCGAAGAAGCAAAACACTAGAATAAACACCGGATGCAATATTTAATAAAACGGCAGAAGATCGGCATGATGCATGTATGATGCATGGCATGGCAAGGTGCGATGCAATTAGGTCAAATTAAGCGGAACCGGGGTCCCGACAATTATTAGATGGTTCAAGTTATTTAGTACCCCCGCAAGTTAAATTTTGTTTAACAAGGCAAGAGATAGTACCGGGTTCGCTACGCAAGTTTAAATGAGGCCGATATGAGACTAGATTTGCCCGCATATGGGCCCCATATTTAGTTATTAGGTGAATCGGCGGAAGGCCCCCCAAACCACAGATAAGATGCATGCATGAACAGTTCTTATGCGACAAGTTGATATGTTATAAAATAGGGTTCGAGGAAGAGGGGTCACACATCAGGGTTCGACGATCTTGTGGTTCCGGGGTTCGGGGTTCGACAGGGTCCAGGGTCCAGGGTTCGACGGTTCGTTCTCGGCCTCCGAGGTTAGGGTCTCGGATCGGGGTAGATCTTGGCGCCTCCGCGATGGTCGGGTCATGCTACCGGTCCTGGCGTTCGGCGTCCTTATCGTCCATGTTCTCGAGCCTCGCATCCAGGAAGGAGTACTCGTCGATCAGGGCCTCGATGACCGGGGCGAAGTACTTGTTGTCCGCGAGATGATCTTGTCGGTTCCACCCCGAAGATCTTGTGGTTCCGTGACGGAGAACTCCGGGTTCGGTTCGCGGTTCCTCGTAGACGGTTCGGGTCATGGAAAGACTCGGCGATGTCTCCACTTCGCAGTCTCGACCATCAGGTACAAGTCGAAGGTCTTGCCGTTTCCCTGTTCACGCGGCAGATGAAGATCTCGGGGTCTCGGAGCAGTTCCGGGTTCGGTGTCGGACGATCTTGGGTATCCGGGTCCTCGGCGTCGAGTTCCAGGGTAGGTCCCGGTCTTCCAGGAGGTAGATCTTGTGGGTCCATGGTGATCTTGGCGTTCCAGGAGTCGATCTTCGAGAGTTCATAGCGCCACATATTTGCCACTTCATCAGATCAGCACACTAGATCGGTCGAACAGCAACCGCAATAGCACCTGGGCCTCACATATCCTCGCGCGCATGGCAACTGCTGCCTCTCTCCTCAACAAACGCGGCGAGCAGCACAGAGGGCGGCGAGGCAGACACTACGGCGCGGTCGGGGCAGGCTCGAGGAGGCGGGAGCGGACCGAGCGGCGGCGGTTGGGAGCGGCGGACGCGGGTGAGCACGGGCCGATGAGGGGCCGCGGCCGGGGTTTGCTGGCGCGGGGCGGACGTGACCGGCGGAGGGGGCGGCTCGGGGTGGTCGTCGCGGGCGAGCCGGGCCGAGGCCGGCGAGGGAGCTGGGGCGGCGCGCAGCTCGGGATGGAGGGAGGCGGCGGGGCGGCGCGGGTCGTGGCGAACGGCGGCGCAGGCGGCGGCCTGGCGGGGCGGCGGCGGAGCTCTGCGCGTGGGGGAGGGAGCGGGCAACTGGGGGGGGGGGCGGCCGGTGGGCGACGCGGCCGGCGGAGGAGGGAAGCAGTGAAGGCTGCCTCGCGCGTGCGGGGAGGAGGAAGAAGAGAGGCTGGGAGGGCAGCGTGGTGGTGGGCGTGTGGTGTGAGTGGGGCCACGCGGTCAGGGGCGGTGGGAAGTGACTGGGTGCGACCTGGGGTGGGGAACGGCCGGGCAGGGGGTGGTTGGAAAGTGGCCAGGCGGCTGAGTGGCTGGGGTGGTCACGCGGGGCCCGCGCGTCAGGGAGGTTAGAGGAGTGGGGGTCGGCCTGGGGTAGGTGGGAACCGGCCAGGGGTTGGCGCGAGCGGGGCCCGCAGGGAGGCTGGCTGTGAGGAGAGAGGGGATAGAGAGGGAGGTGGTTCAGCCTAGGTGGCATGGTGGTATTGGTGGGGGGTTTGGGGTTTGCCGACGTGGCGCTCAGGGATTGGCCAGGGTGAGGTGGAGGGGTAGGTTGGGTAGAGAGTTGGGTAGACATAGGATTAAGAGGGGCTGGCAGGGGACCGATTGTTTTATACGGGGTGGTCGTTCGGGTCGGGCTGGCCCGTTCGACTGCCCCTACAAAAAAATAATATAATTTTATTTGTTTAATTGGACCGTTTGCAAACCGCTCGCGGCCAAAACAAAATATTCCGGGGACCCGGTTTTTGGCGTTTGAATAAAGATGGGGCGTTTGGAAAACAAAACGGGGTTTTCGAAAATAGTTTTGGCAAACAATGCATGATGATGACGATGCGATGCACAAATTCAACGCGATTTTCTAGTAGTGGTTTTGCGGGATGCCACAATTCGACACCACTAACAATGGATCTCGCCCTCGAGATCCGCCTCATGGTACCGGAAGGAAGGCCGGCGTTCTCCGTCTTCTCGCTTTGTGTAGATCCTCGCGACACCACTAACAAGAGGTCGTTGTCCGTGATCGTCGAGAGAGCACTCCGGAAACATGAGGTCAGAGGTAGAGGTATCCACAAATAAAGCCACCTCTAACTCCGGTAGGAAGAGGGAATCGATGCATTCTCGTCCACTTCAATGTACATAAGCGAATAGAAGGGGTAGTCGGCATGGGGGCCAATCCATCACGCACCCAAACTATTACTCTGCACAATCGGTGAAAAAGCGTGCAACCATTCTCGGATTCAGACTGAAGATCTCGACAAGCGAGGTTCGGAACAACGGAGTGATGCAGACCCTGCATCGGATCTGGCATAGATGATGTCGTCGCGTCGGAAAACACCGGAAGGCACAAACAAGGAACAAAGAATGGTTCCACGGAAGATGGATTCCTCAAGCAGCGTGAACACCGGATGGGAGAGCACCGTTATCAAAGAAGGAAGCGAAACCCTGAAGGTACGACGGAACCCAACCACGAGAAATCCTGGACTCGAAGAGAGAGACGAGAGCGGATTCAAAACACGTCGAGACAAGAGGGGAATATCAGAGGGGTAAGGAGTAAAATCAGACCTAATCAGAACTATCCAACCGATTTTGCAAAATAGTTTTGACACTCTACTTCGGCCGTTAGCTAGGTTATCCTACAGGCTGGACTTGTGGGGTATCGCAACTGCTGAGCTCTGATACCACTCTGTAACACCCTCAGAATCGGACCTATGCAAGTTTGGGCAAAATTCACCAAACCCGCATAGAAACGATTCAAAGGTGCCCACCAGGCACTTTCGTGCGGGTGGAAAACGAAGTAATAACATTACACAACAGTCCTCGATGGGACCCACAGAACAGATATATATAACAGCGACTCAAAGAGTCAAGAATACAGATATAATATACAAGATCCAAATCACCTTGAAAACGATAGAGCGTCCAGCTACGGACAAGATGCAAATGGGGCTAAGAGCCCTGAAGAATAACCATTGGCGTCCATAACCCTGCCCAGGCCAAGCCGGAAGGGTAACCCTGCTAACGACGTCGATCTCAAAACCTGCTTAAACAAAAGGGGTGCCGACAAAGGGCAAAGCAGAAAAACAAAGAAGGAGCGTCAGTACTGAGGCCAGTACACGGCGAGGCTAGAATTCGGCGGTCCTCGCCTACACAGGTATGGTGGACTGAGCGGCAGCGGCAGCATGCACTAAACAATCTATAGAGACTCGATACAACTGGCGGTTATCAGAGGGGGTAAGAATGACCTATCCGGATCCAACCTGAAGCTAACACCAAACAAACCCATCCTGGTGTTTCCCCCTCGAGACCTATCGAGGAAGTCAACCGAGGAACTCACACAGTTGGCAGTTTTATTTAATTAGTGATAGTTGCGGTACTTTACTAGTCAGGTTTAGATAATCGTCCTGGTAAAGTAAACAGTGGGCACTTTTAGTTAATCATTCCGTGATAGTGGCAGCAATTACTAATCCGATACAGATAGCATGAGATAAACCCAAAAACCCAGCAGTTGTTGGAACTTTTATTCAGCCAATTCGTTGTAGTTGCAATACTTACTAGTCAGATACAATTGTCGCAAGCGACAACCAAACAAGCAATTGTGGGCAGTATTAATTAGCCATTCCATTATAGTGAAGCTGATTACTAGTCATTATAAGTCAAATTTATAGCAGTAAACTTTAGTTATGCTTGTCTATGATCGAGAAACTGTGCTCCAAGTCGTCCATATCCGCGGACACGGCTTTCAGAAAGTTTTACCCGGCCGGGGTGCACCAATAGCAACACACACTCGATCAACCTCGGGAAAACCAAATCAAAACCCAACGAGGCTTTCACGACAAAGCAATCACAAGATTCAGAAATATTTCAGGGGGCCACCCCTTAAGTAGAATCCGCAACGGAGTAGGCAAGCTCCGAGACGGCCTCAAGGTCTGCGACAATGGCTGTGAGCGACTGGGAACCCCAAACGGGGCTTGTCGACACCGCGTAATCACTCCGCTTCCAAAACAGTACAGTGTGCAGTACCTCGCACAATCGTAAATAAAGCGGTAAAACATGGCATAAGTACAGGATAGTAATAAAGCCCCAAACTAGTTTGTGGCCCCAAGAAATAAGAATGAATCAAGCTCTGGCTCAGGGGGGTCCCATATACCTCCCGGATGTGGATAGCGCGATAAATCAAGGAACAGGAATCAAGTACTCGGGGTCTTACGGGACACAAGTGGGCGTTCGGAAAACCAAATATTATCTATCACCCACCGATGCCTCTGCTTATTCAATTTTAGTTGTTAAACAGAAATTAAAGTGACGATAAGTAAAACTAGCATCATCTCCAACATCAACATGCGGCAATACATCAGCAACTGTGGCATTGACAACACGCAACATTACTTGAGCAAGCGACTACGACGCGCAAGTCCAACTATCTACCAAACAACAGGTAATAGGATGTGTCCAAGGCGATATGCGGCTGCAGGGAATATCACGGGTACGGAATCTAAAGCATCGCAACACAGATAGCAATAGATCAACAGGAGGGAAGTAAATACTATAAAAGTAAGATAGGTAGAAAGGGGGAGATGCTCGCCTGAAAACATTGCCGAAGGGGTTCAACCGAAGATCGGGGCGAAGCTCACATCAACTCAACGGCCTTATCCGCGAAGAAGCAAAACACTAGAATAAACACCGGATGCAATATTTAATAAAACGGCAGAAGATCGGCATGATGCATGTATGATGCATGGCATGGCAAGGTGCGATGCAATTAGGTCAAATTAAGCGGAACCGGGGTCCCGACAATTATTAGATGGTTCAAGTTATTTAGTACCCCCGCAAGTTAAATGTTGTTTAACAAGGCAAGAGATAGTACCGGGTTCGCTACGCAAGTTTAAATGAGGCCGATATGAGACTAGATTTGCCCGCATATGGGCCCCATATTTAGTTATTAGGTGAATCGGCGGAAGGCCCCCCAAACCACAGATAAGATGCATGCATGAACAGTTCTTATGCGACAAGTTGATATGTTATAAAATAGGGTTCGAGGAAGAGGGGTCACACATCAGGGTTCGACGATCTTGTGGTTCCGGGGTTCGGGGTTCGACAGGGTCCAGGGTCCAGGGTTCGACGGTTCGTTCTCGGCCTCCGAGGTTAGGGTCTCGGATCGGGGTAGATCTTGGCGCCTCCGCGATGGTCGGGTCATGCTACCGGTCCTGGCGTTCGGCGTCCTTATCGTCCATGTTCTCGAGCCTCGCATCCAGGAAGGAGTACTCGTCGATCAGGGCCTCGATGACCGGGGCGAAGTACTTGTTGTCCGCGAGATGATCTTGTCGGTTCCACCCCGAAGATCTTGTGGTTCCGTGACGGAGAACTCCGGGTTCGGTTCGCGGTTCCTCGTAGACGGTTCGGGTCATGGAAAGACTCGGCGATGTCTCCACTTCGCAGTCTCGACCATCAGGTACAAGTCGAAGGTCTTGCCGTTTCCCTGTTCACGCGGCAGATGAAGATCTCGGGGTCTCGGAGCAGTTCCGGGTTCGGTGTCGGACGATCTTGGGTATCCGGGTCCTCGGCGTCGAGTTCCAGGGTAGGTCCCGGTCTTCCAGGAGGTAGATCTTGTGGGTCCATGGTGATCTTGGCGTTCCAGGAGTCGATCTTCGAGAGTTCATAGCGCCACATATTTGCCACTTCATCAGATCAGCACACTAGATCGGTCGAACAGCAACCGCAATAGCACCTGGGCCTCACATATCCTCGCGCGCATGGCAACTGCTGCCTCTCTCCTCAACAAACGCGGCGAGCAGCACAGAGGGCGGCGAGGCAGACACTACGGCGCGGTCGGGGCAGGCTCGAGGAGGCGGGAGCGGACCGAGCGGCGGCGGTTGGGAGCGGCGGACGCGGGTGAGCACGGGCCGATGAGGGGCCGCGGCCGGGGTTTGCTGGCGCGGGGCGGACGTGACCGGCGGAGGGGGCGGCTCGGGGTGGTCGTCGCGGGCGAGCCGGGCCGAGGCCGGCGAGGGAGCTGGGGCGGCGCGCAGCTCGGGATGGAGGGAGGCGGCGGGGCGGCGCGGGTCGTGGCGAACGGCGGCGCAGGCGGCGGCCTGGCGGGGCGGCGGCGGAGCTCTGCGCGTGGGGGAGGGAGCGGGCGACTGGGGGGGGGGCGGCCGGTGGGCGACGCGGCCGGCGGAGGAGGGAAGCAGTGAAGGCTGCCTCGCGCGTGCGGGGAGGAGGAAGAAGAGAGGCTGGGAGGGCAGCGTGGTGGTGGGCGTGTGGTGTGAGTGGGGCCACGCGGTCAGGGGCGGTGGGAAGTGACTGGGTGCGACCTGGGGTGGGGAACGGCCGGGCAGGGGGTGGTTGGAAAGTGGCCAGGCGGCTGAGTGGCTGGGGTGGTCACGCGGGGCCCGCGCGTCAGGGAGGTTAGAGGAGTGGGGGTCGGCCTGGGGTAGGTGGGAACCGGCCAGGGGTTGGCGCGAGCGGGGCCCGCAGGGAGGCTGGCTGTGAGGAGAGAGGGGATAGAGAGGGAGGTGGTTCAGCCTAGGTGGCATGGTGGGATTGGTGGGGGGTTTGGGTTTGCCGACGTGGCGCTCAGGGATTGGCCAGGGTGAGGTGGAGGGGTAGGTTGGGTAGAGAGTTGGGTAGACATAGGATTAAGAGGGGCTGGCAGGGGACCGATTGTTTTATACGGGGTGGTCGTTCGGGTCGGGCTGGCCCGTTCGACTGCCCCTACAAAAAAATAATATAATTTTATTTGTTTAATTGGACCGTTTGCAAACCGCTCGCGGCCAAAACAAAATATTCCGGGGACCCGGTTTTTGGCGTTTGAATAAAGATGGGGCGTTTGGAAAACAAAACGGGGTTTTCGAAAATAGTTTTGGCAAACAATGCATGATGATGACGATGCGATGCACAAATTCAACGCGATTTTCTAGTAGTGGTTTTGCGGGATGCCACAAGTTGTATATGATGCAACCCAAAGGTTTTGTCGATCCTAAAGATGCTAACAAGGTATGCAAACTTCAACGGTCCATCTATGGATTGAAGCAAGCATCCCGAAGTTGGAATCAACGTTTTGATAAGGTAATCAAAAGTTTTGGTTTTATACAAACTTATGGAGAAGCTTGTATTTACAAGAAAGTGAGTGGGAGCTCTGTAGCATTCTTAATACTATATGTGGATGACATATTGTTGATTGGGAATGATGTAGACCTTCTTAATAGTGTCAAGGAATATTTGAATAATAGTTTTTCAATGAAGGATCTTGGCGAAGCAGCTTACATATTAGGCATAAAGATTTATAGAGATAGATCGAAACGCCAAATATCATTGTCACAGAGTACATATTTGGACAAAGTTCTCAAGAGATTTGGAATGGAAGAAAGCAAGAAAGGGTTCTTGCCCATGTTGCCCAATATGACCTTGAGTAAAACTCAAAGTCCGACATCGGCAGAAGATAGAGAAAGGATGAGTAAGACTCCCTATGCCTCAGCCATAGGATCTCTAATGTATGCCATGCTATGTACTAGACCCGACATTGCATATGCTGTTAGTTTAACTAGCAGATATCAAAGTGATCCAGGAGTGGATCATTGGACAGCGGTCAAAAACATCCTTAAGTACTTGAGAAGAACTAAGGATATGGTTCTTTCTTATGGAGGTGATGAACAGCTCGTTGTTAATGGTTACACCGATGCTAGTTGGAACACAGATCCGGATGATTCTAAATCGCAATCCGGATACGTATTTATTTTGAATGGTGCAGCAGTTAGCTGGAGGAGTGCAAAGCAAAGCGTTGTGGCGAGATCTTCAACTGAATCGGAATATATGGCTGCTTCGGAGGCTTCGCAAGAAGCGATATGGATGAAAGAGTTCATTACAGAGCTGGGTGTGGTTCCTAGTGCGCTGGTCCCAATGTCTATCTACTGTGATAACATGGGCGCCATAGCCAATGCGCAAGAACCAAGGTCACACAATAAGCTGAAGCATATCAAGCTGCGTTTTCACGCTATTCGAGAACATATCCAGGATGGGGATATAAAGATTTGCAAAGTACACACAGATCTGAATGTGGCGGATCCGTTGACTAAACCTCTCCCGAGGGCAAAACATGACCAACACCAAACTGCCATGGGTGTTCGGTATATTACCATGTAATCTAGATTAGATGACTCTAGTGCAAGTGGGAGACTGTTGGAGATATGCCCTAGAGGCAATAATAAATGTAGTTATTATTATATCTTTGTGTTTATGATAAATGTTTACATTCATGCTATAATAGTATTAACAAGGAAACATTGATACTTGTGTGATTTGTAAACTTAATTTGAAGTCCCTTGTATAGCCTCTATACTTCACTAGCTTGTTGGTTGATTAATGATTGTGGTTTCCCTATCATGAACATTGAGATGTTATCAACAACAAGATCATATCGTTAGGAGAATGATATGGTGGACATACTCCTATAGATAAGCGTAGCATAAAGATCAAGTCATTTCATTAGTTCAATTGCTATATGCTTTCTGATACATAGTAACCTAATTCCTTCGACCATGAGATCATGCATATCACCTTTACCGGATGGATGCTTTGATGACATCAAACACCACACCGTAACTGGGTGGTTATAAAAGTGGCATTGAGTGTTCGGAAAGTATTGGTTGAGACACATGGATCAAGAGTGGGATTTGTCCATCCACATGACGGATAGATATACTCTGGGCCCTCTCGGTGGAATGTCATCCAATTAGCTTGCAAGCATGTGACTTGGTCACAAGGGATCACATATCACGGGAACGAGAAAAGAGTACTTATCAGTAACGAGGTTGAACTAGGTATGCAGAGATACCGACGATCATAACCTCGGATAAGTAACATATCGTGAGACAAAGGGAAATTGGTATCGTATGTAAGTGGTTCATTCGATCGCAAAGTAATCGTAGAAATATGTGGGAGCCATATGAATTTCCAGATTCCTCTATTGGTTATTGTTCGGAGAAGTGTCTCGATCATGTCCGCATAATTCACGAACCGTAGGGAGACACACTTAAGGATTCGACGTTGTTTGAGTAGTTATGGTATTATGAGAAAGAGACCGAATGTTGTTCGGAGTCTCGGATGGGATCCGGGATATCACGAGGTGATCCGGAATGGTCCGGAGAATAAGATTCATATAAGGAAAGTCCCGTTTCGGAGTTCGGGAATGATTCCGGTGTTTTCATCGGGAATGTTCTAGAAGGTTCCGGATTGTCCGGCACTCCGGGGGGGGGAGGGGTACATGAATGTGTCATTGCATATTGGAATGATTGCATCATGTACTAAGTGTTCTTGCTGTCCCAAATAAAGGATTAAATTGAATCCTAAAACAGAAAAGTCAAATGTCCAGTTTGAAAGTCAAACTGCCAAAACAAGAAACTGTGGGAAACAAGCAAGAGGAGTTGGAACCAACTTGGAGGAGGAGTCCCACTCCTCCAAGCCGGCGCCAGCCCTAGGCCGAGTTGGGGAGGGACTCCCTCCCTCCCCTGGCGCGCCACCCCCTCCCACCTATATAAGGAGGGGCAGGGCTCCCCTCCTAGACACACAACTTTCACCTCTAGATCTCCGGTTTAGAGCCGTTTTGGTTTAGAGCTTCTAATTGCTTTAGCCAACGGTTTAGAGCCTTCTAATTGGTTTAGAGCCTTCTAATTGGTGTGTCTAATTACTAGACCACTAATAGCCTCTCTCATAAGCTCCACCATACTCGCACCGGCTTAAGGCGAAGCCCTGCGGGATTTCCCCTCTACTTCCGGTACCACGCCGTTGTGCTGCCGGAATCGCGAGGAGAGTGCTACAACCTCCGCTGCCTGCTGGAACAAGGGAGAGGAAGGTCTTCGTCGAGTACCGAACGTGTGACCGACTGCGGAAGCGCTGCCGGAACGTGGCGCTGGAAGGATCGTCTACACGATCTTGAGATCGGAAAGAGTACGACTACATCACCCACGAGAATCCGCTCTCGTTAAACGCTTTGGAATCTTCGAGGGTAAGTTATACCATCGACTCGTTGCTACAATCTAGTAGATAGATCTTGGCTTGTTTGTTTGTATGCGATAGAAAATTTTTGTTTTCCATGCTACGAACCCCTACAATGTACCCATATTGCAGAAGGTGTTTGTACATGTCATCCTTTCCCTGACGATGACGCTTAGTGCAATGAGCGCAGGGACAAAGTGCCCGAACCATTGCCTTCGAACCACGCGCTAACTCATTCACTAACAAATGAGTGTTCCGTACCCAATCGTCTGTTTTATTAGTCGCACTAATACGGCCACTGTACATCCACCCATTATCAGCCATCCTCTTCTGCTTTGTTGGGAGACAAACAACAAATATAACATTTTATATCAAACAGGAGATTAAATGCTTCATATTTTTACGCATTCATCAACCTACATGTCCAATAGGAAAAGAGGGTCCTAACCAGCCGCCGGATCCGTAGATTGGGTAAGTTCTCCCTGGTTCTACCCCGATCCAAGCAGAATTTCGGTAGCACCTCCCCGCTGCTCTCCCGATACACGTCTCGACAAAAAGCCAAGAGTATGTGCATCCGGAGAACAACGAGGAGGCGCCACCGAAATCCTGTCTCGAATCGAGGTAGAGCCAGGGAGAACCAAACCCAACTACGAATCCGCCGACTGCCCGATAAAAGCCATAAGCGTTATGGTCCAAAATATGCGAGACCACTAATGCATATTAAGTCGCGTAACGCTTACGGTCGGGATGACGCCTAGGTGACGCGACATACTTGGTGATCTAGACACGAAAATAAACCTAGGTACAAGAGAGGCGAACAGATTCTCACCCTCGAAGCGTGATCAAATCGTCGAAGATGATCCGGGACCCCGCCGTCGAAACACTCCCCCGCTCACCCTCCGGTAACTGCAAAAAACATGAGAAGATGGTTAAATATGCAACATCTATTTAGCAATTTCTAATTCTAATTCTAATTCTATTTCTACTACTATTTCTAGCATTTCTAATTCTACTCCTATTTCTAGCAATTCTAGTTCCATTCCTATTTCTACTCACATACTACAAACTACTTCTATTTAGGGTTTTCATTCTACTCCTACTTCTTATCCTACATACTACAACTACTCCTACTTCTATTTATCATCACATAAAAAACTACAAAGTAAAAATAAAAAAAATCGGGCTTATACACTCACCTCCACTAGCTCGGGGTGGAGGAGCTAGGGACGGGCGGGGCCGGGGTCGGGGGAGGAGCAGCTGGTGGCGGTGGGGTCGGGGCAAAGGTGCGCTGGCCGGAGCTAGCGGTAGGGGCAGGGGCAGGGGAGGGCAGGGACGGGCCGACGTGGTGCTGGGGCAGGGACGGGCCGACACGATGCGTGAAGGAGGGGGTGCTGGGGCAGGGACGGGCCGACGCGGTGCAGGGAGGAGGGGGCGGCGCGATGCTGGGGGAGGAGGCGGCGACGCGGTGTTGGGGAAGGAGGGGCGGCACGGTACTGGGGAGGAGGGGGCGGCGCTGTGCTGGGGGAGGAGGGGGCGGCGCGGTGCTAGGGGAGGAGGCGCTAGGGGAGTGGGAGGCGGCGGCGTGGTGCTGGGGGAAGGGGCGCGGTGTTGGGGGAGGAGGCGGCGGCGCGGTGCTGGTGGCAGCGTGTGGGGGGTGGGGAGGGGGTTGGGAGGTGGGGGTGGGGATAGATGCCGGGAAACGAGTGGCCCGGGGTGGGCCGCGGGTCAAAAAATCGGATGAGGCTACGCCGACGGCCAGGCATACCTAGGGCGATTTTTTTTTTTTTTTGTGTCTATTATTTTGTGTCTATTATTTTGTGTCTATTATTATAGAAGAAACTATAATATTATCGGATGAGGCTACGCCGCCGTCATATATTATTTTGTGTCTATTATTATAGAAGAAACTATAATATATTATTACTATATATACTTTTTTAATTTCGTCTTGTGCTCGTTTTCCAAGCAAACCCTAGACAAGTCGAGAACCTTCGCTTATAGGTTTCAAGCAAACTTGCGAGGGGGGACACATGCAAGCACCTATACCAACCTCTCACCACACTCACACACATATGCTAGGGGCACAGGCAAGTTTTCATCTCATTCCAATGTTCTCGTGGTCTTCCTCCAGCGAAACCCTGATCTCTGTGCACACTCGGATCGTCTACCCCCCTAGACGTTCCTTTGACAGGGGTAGCCCGGCGTAGCTCTCTCTTGTTTTGTGTTTGTTTAGGTCATAGGGTGATGTAAAACCATGTTGGTTCACAAGTTGGGGCACTATCCTACCCGGTTTCACCTCGATGGGGAGATTCCCCCCTCATACGGGTCCAGAACCTTCGCCTCTAGGTTAGAGCGCATGCATGCGAGGGGGGACACATGCAAGCACCTATACCAACCTCTCACCACACTCACACACATATTCTAGGGGCACATGCAAGTTTTCATCTCATTGCAATTTTCTCGTGGTCTTCCTCCGGCGAAACCCTGATCTCTGTGCACACTCGGGTCGTCTACCCCCCTAGACGTTCCTCTGACAGGGGTAGCCCGGCGTAGCTCTCTCTTGTTTTGTGTTTGTTTAGGTCATAGGGTGATATAAAACCATGTTGGTTCATAAGTTGGGGCACTATCCTACCCGGTTTCACCTCGACGGGGAGATTCCCCCCTCATACGGGTCCGGAACCTTTGCCTCTAGGTTAGAGCGCATGCATGCGAGGGGGACACATGCAAGCACCTATACCAACCTCTCACCACACTCACACACATATGCTAGGGGCACATGCAAGTTTTCATCTCATTCCAATGTTCTCGTGGTCTTCCTCCGGCGAAACCCTGATCTCTGTGCACACTCGGATCGTCTACTCCCCCTAGACGTTCCTCTGACACGGGTTGCCCGGCGTAGCTCTCTCTTGTTTTGTGTTTGTTTAGGTCATAGGTGATGTAAAACCATGTTGGTTCACAAGTTGGGGCACTATCCTACCCAGTTTCACCTCGATGGGGAGATTCCCCCCTCATACGGGTCCGGAACCTTCGCCTCTAGGTTAGAGCGCATGCATGCGAGGGGGGACACATGAAAGCACCTATACCAACCTATCACCACACTCACACACATATGCTAGGGGCACATGCAAGTTTTCATCTCATTCCAATGTTCTCGTGGTCTTCCTCCGGCGAAACCCTGATCTCTGTGCATACTCGGATCGTCTACCCCCCTAGACGTTCCTCTGACAGGGGTAGCCCGGCGTAGCTCTCTCTTGTTTTGTGTTTGTTTAGGTCATAGGGTGATGTAAAACCATGTTGGTTCACAAGTTGGGGCACTATCCTACCCGGTTTCACCTCGACGGGGAGATTCCCCCCTCATACGGGTCCGGAACCTTCGCCTCTAGGTTAGAGCGCATGCATGCGAGGGGGACACATGCAAGCACCTATACCAACCTCTCACCACACTCACACACATATGCTAGGGGCACATGCAAGTTTTCATCTCATTCCAATGTTCTCGTGGTCTTCCTCCGGCGAAACCCTGATCTCTGTGCACACTCGGATCGTCTACCCCCCTAGACGTTCCTCTGACAGGGGTAGCCCGGCGTAGCTCTCTCTTGTTTTGTGTTTGTTTAGGTCATAGGGTGATGTAAAACCATGTTGGTTCACAAGTTGGGGCACTATCCTACCCGGTTTCACCTCGACGGGGAGATTCCCCCCTCATACGGGTCCGGAACCTTCGCCTCTAGGTTAGAGCGCATGCATGCGAGGGGGGACACATGCAAGCACCTATACCAACCTCTCACCACACTCACACACATATGCTAGGGGCACATGCAAGTTTTCATCTCATTCCAATGTTCTCGTGGTCTTCCTCCGGCGAAACCCTGATCTCTGTGCACACTCGGATCGTCTACCCCCCTAGACGTTCCTCTGACAGGGGTAGCCCGGCGTAGCTCTCTCTTGTTTTGTGTTTGTTTAGGTCATAGGGTGACGTAAAACCATGTTGGTTCACAAGTTGGGGCACTATCCTACCCGGTTTCACCTCGACGGGGAGATTCCCCCCTCATACGGGTCCGGAACCTTCGCCTCTAGGTTAGAGCGCATGCATGCGAGGGGGGACACATGCAAGCACCTATACCGACCTCTCACCACACTCACACACATATGCTAGTGGCACATGCAAGTTTTCATCTCATTCCAATGTTCTCGTGGTCTTCCTCCGGCGAAACCCTGATCTCTGTGCACACTTGGATCATCTACCCCCCTAGACGTTCTTCTGACAGGGGTAGCCCGGCGTAGCTCTCTCTTGTTTTGTGTTTGTTTAGGTCATAGGGTGATGTAAAACCATGTTGGTTCACAAGTTGGGGCACTATCCTACCCGGTTTCACCTCGACGGGGAGATTCCCCCCTCATACGGGTCCGGAACCTTCGCCTCTAGGTTAGAGCGCATGCATGCGAGGGGGGACACATGCAAGCACCTATACCAACCTCTCACCACACTCACACACATATGCTAGGGGCACATGCAAGTTTTCATCTCATTCCAATGTTCTCGTGGTCTTCCTCCGGCGAAACCCTGATCTCTGTGCACACTCGGATCGTCTACCCCCCTAGACGTTCCTCTGACAGGGGTAGCCCGGCGTAGCTCTCTCTTGTTTTGTGTTTGTTTAGGTCATAGGGTGATGTAAAACCATGTTGGTTCACAAGTTGGGGCACTATCCTACCCGGTTTCACCTCGACGGGGAGATTCCCCCCTCATATGGGTCCGGAACCTTCGCCTCTAGGTTAGAGCGCATGCATGCGAGGGGGGACACATGCAAGCACCTATACCAACCTCTCACCACACTCACACACATATGCTAGGGGCACATGCAAGTTTTCATCTCATTCCAATGTTCTCATGGCCTTCCTCCGGCGAAACCCTGATCTCTATGCACACTCGGATCGTCTACCCCCCTAGACGTTCCTCTGACAGGGGTAGCCCAGCGTAGCTCTCTCTTGTTTTGTGTTTGTTTAGGTCATAGGGTGATGTAAAACCATGTTGGTTCACAAGTTGGGGCACTATCCTACCCGGTTTCACCTCGACGGGGAGATTCCCCCCTCATACGGGTCCGGAACCTTCGCCTCTAGGTTAGAGCGCATGCATGCGAGGGGGACACATGCAAGCACCTATACCACCCTCTCACCACACTCACACACATATGCTAGGGGCACATGCAAGTTTTCATCTCATTCCAATGTTCTCGTGGTCTTCCTCCGGCGAAACCCTGATCTCTGTGCACACTCGGATCGTCTACCCCCCTAGACGTTCCTCTGACAGGGGTAGCCCGGCGTAGCTCTCTCTTGTTTTGTGTTTGTTTAGGTCATAGGGTGACGTAAAACCATGTTGGTTCACAAGTTGGGGCACTATCCTACCCGGTTTCACCTCGACGGGGAGATTCCCCCCTCATACGGGTCCGGAACCTTCGCCTCTAGGTTAGAGCGCATGCATGCGAGGGGGGACACATGCAAGCACCTATACCGACCTCTCACCACACTCACACACATATGCTAGTGGCACATGCAAGTTTTCATCTCATTCCAATGTTCTCGTGGTCTTCCTCCGGCGAAACCCTGATCTCTATGCACACTCGGATCGTCTACCCCCCTAGACGTTCCTCTGACAGGGGTAGCCCGGCGTAGCTCTCCCTTGTTTTGTGTTTGTTTAAGTCATAGGGTGATGTAAAACCATGTTGGTTCAAAAGTTGGGGCACTATCCTACCCGGTTTCACCTCGACGGGGAGATTCCCCCCTCATACGGGTCCGGAACCTTCGCCTCTAGGTTAGATTGCATACATGCAAGGGGGGACACATGCAAGCACCTATACCAACCTCTCACCACACTCACACACATATGCTAGCGGCACATGCAAGTTTTCATCTCATTCCAATGTTCTCGTGGTCTTCCTCCGGCGAAACCCTGATCTCTGTGCACACTCGGATCGTCTACCCCCCTAGACGTTCTTCTGACAGGGGTAGCCCGGCGTAGCTCTCTCTTGTTTTGTGTTTGTTTAGGTCATAGGGTGATGTAAAACCATGTTGGTTCACAAGTTGGGGCACTATCCTACCCGGTTTCACCTCGACAGGGAGATTCCCTCCTCATACGGGTCCGGAACCTTCGCCTCTAGGTTAGAGCGCATGCATGCGAGGGGGGACACATGCAAGCACCTATACCAACCTCTCACCACACTCACACACATATTCTAGGGGCACATGCAAGTTTTCATCTCATTCCAATGTTCTCGTGGTCTTCCTCCGGCGAAACCCTGATCTCTGTGCACACTCGGATCGTCTACCCCCTAGACGTTCCTCCGACAGGGGTAGCCCGGCGTAGCTCTCTCTTGTTTTGTGTTTGTTTAGGTCATAGGGTGATGTAAAACCATGTTGGTTCACAAGTTGGGGCACTATCCTACCCGGTTTCACCTCGACGGGGAGATTCCCCCCTCATACGGGTTCGGAACCTTCGCCTCTAGGTTAGAGCGCATGCATGCGAGGGGGGACACATGCAAGCACCTATACCAACCTCTCACCACACTCACACACATATGCTAGGGGCACATGCAAGTTTTCATCTCATTCCAATGTTCTCGTGGTCTTCCTCCGGCGAAACCCTGATCTCTATGCACACTCGGATCGTCTACCCCCCTAGACGTTCCTCTGACAGGGGTAGCCCAGCGTAACTCTCTCTTGTTTTGTGTTTGTTTAGGTCATAGGGTGATGTAAAACCATGTTGGTTCACAATTTGGGGCACTATCCTACCCGGTTTCACCTCGACGGGGAGATTCCCCCCTCATACGGGTCCGGAACCTTCGCCTCTAGGTTAGAGCGCATGCATGCGAGGGGGGACACATGCAAGCACCTATACCAACCGCTCACCACACTCACACACATATGCTAGTGGCACATGCAAGTTTTCATCTCATTCCAATGTTCTCGTGGTCTTCCTCCGGCGAAACCCTGATCTCTGTGCACACTCGGATCGTCTACCCCCCTAGACGTTCCTCTGACAGGGGTAGCCCGGCGTAGCTCTCTCTTGTTTTGTGTTTGTTTAGGTCATAGGGTGATGTAAAACCATGTTGGTTCACAAGTTGGGGCACTATCCTACCCGGTTTCACCTCGACGGGGAGATTCCCCCCTCATACGGGTCCGGAACCTTCGCCTCTAGGTTAGAGCGCATACATGCGAGGGGGGACACATGCAAGCACCTATACCAACCTCTCACCACACTCACACACATATGCTAGGGGCACATGCAAGTTTTCATCTCATTCCAATGTTCTCGTGGTCTTCCTCCGGCGAAACCCTGATCTCTGTGCACACTCGGATCGTCTACCCCCCTAAACGTTCCTCTGACAGGGGTAGCCCGGCGTAGCTCTCTCTTGTTTTGTGTTTGTTTAGGTCATAGGGTGATGTAAAACCATGTTGGTTCACAAGTTGGGGCACTATCTTACCCGGTTTCACCTCGACGGGGTGATTCCCCCCTCATACGGGTCCGGAACCTTTGCCTCTAGGTTAGAGCGCATGCATGCGAGGGGGGACACATGCAAGCACCTATACCAACCTCTCACCACACTCACACACATATGCTAGGGGCACATGCAAGTTTTCATCTCATTCCAATGTTCTCGTGGTCTTCCTCCGGCGAAACCCTAATCTCTGTGCACACTCGGATCGTCTACCCCCCTAGACGTTCCTCTGACAGGGGTAGCCCGGCGTATCTCTCTCTTGTTTTGTGTTTGTTTAGGTCATAGGGTGATGTAAAACCATGCTGGTTCACAAGTTGGGGCACTATCCTACCCGGTTTCACCTCGACAGGGAGATTCCCCCCTCATACGGGTTCGGAACCTTCGCCTCTAGGTTAGAGCGCATGCATGCGAGGGGGGACACATGCAAGAACCTATACCAACCTCTCACCACACTCACACACATATGCTAGGGGCACATGCAAGTTTTCATCTTATTCCAATGTTCTCGTGGTCTTCCTCCGGCGAAACCCTGATCTCTGTGCACACTCGGATCGTCTACCCCCCTAGACGTTCCTCTGACAGGGGTAGCCCGACGTAGCTCTCTCTTGTTTTGTGTTTGTTTAGGTCATAGGGTGATGTAAAACCATGTTGGTTCACAAGTTGGGGCACTATCCTACCCGGTTTCACCTCGACGGGGAGATTCCCCCTTATACGGGTCCGAAACCTTCGCCTCTAGGTTAGAGCGCATGCATGCGAGGGGGGACACATGCAAGCACCTATACCAACCTCTCACCACACTCACACACACATATGTTTTGTGTTTGTTTAGGTCATAGGGTGATGTAAAACCATATTAGCTTCGCCTCAACGGGGAGATTCCCCCTTATACGGGTCTGGAACCTACGCTTCCGCATGCATGCGAAGGGGGACACGCACATGTGATTGAATCTTTGAACAACTTCACAAAAATTTGTGAAATATAAATTTCATGCACATGTGATAATAATACACAAACATGCAAATTTCTCAACTTGTGAGAAGATTCGACATTTTATGTGGGCGTGAAGACTATTATTCGGAGGCTACGAATCCATCCAATTGATAAAATAGAACCTAAATAATTGATACTATAAATGAATACAAATAATTTGGTAAGGAAAAAAAGTTCATAGTTACGCTGAGGGTCACCGTCGGCGTAGGCAGGTCGTACGCCGAGGGTGACCGTCGGCGTAGCCTATGCCGACAGCGGCTCTCGGCGTAATGCTGACGCCGTTAGGGCCTGTCCCGGCCTGGCCTGTCTAGTGCCACGCGGCCACCCCGTACGCCAAGGGCTATGTTTACGCCGACGGTCACCCTCGGCGTACCTGCCGCTACGCCGACGGCTGCGGTACGCCGAGGGCTTGGAAGCTGGGCTGGCCTGGCCCGGTGCTACGCCGACGGCCCCGACCTGGCCGTCGGCGTAGCTGCCGGCCGTCGGCACACAACGCCATTCCTGTAGTGACAGAGACATGTTGGTTACATCTAATCAAGACTTGTTGATACAAGTCCTCGGATAGGGTGCTTAGATTGGCAGATGTGTAAATTCGGTGTGCTTTTTTCCTTAATCTTTGCAACACAACAAGTATCTCTCAAATCCATTTCCAAAAAAAGTATCTCTCAATTTAGATTTCCGATGACTAGTAAAAAAAAAGGATAACCGATTTAAAATATTGGGACAATCGGTGTTCTGAAACTTGGGGTGCCCAAAGTACCATATACAAATAGTGTTCATGTTTCGTCGGCGCAAAACATGAAAGCAACCGCTTGGCAATTTTTTTCCTACGCATGTGAAGTATTCCCTCCGTTTGGAGATATTTTTAAACGAAGGGAGTACCGAGGTAACAAAGCGAAAAAAAGCAGAAATTTTGGCGTCCCCGTTAGCACGCCCCGCGTTGGGAAGCATGTGCCTAAAGCTATTCTCTGATTCATTAATCTTTATTTTTTTACCTACAATCGTCCGCATAAGCCCTACTGCAGATGAGGTCCGCCCTATCATCATTGGACGCATTAGGCCTTGTTTACTTCTAGGGTATTTCGGGGGATGAGAGAGGATTATTTTGTATCCCGGAATTTCCCCGATAGGTCGTTTACTAGGCCGGGTTTTGAGGGAATATTCCCGGATTATCCCCACAAATCCCCTCCACACTAGTGTATTTTTGACTAAATTAAAAACTCTACATCATGGTAGAGTATTTTTGGGGAAGGGTATTTGAGGGGATTTGGGAGTATTGGGCGAACACCAAATCCCCGCGTATCCCCGCGTCTTTTCGGGATAAAAATACCGGAGAAGTAAACAAGGCCTTAGGGTGTCATAAGATTCCCGGTAAGCATACACATACTATAATGAGCTTCCCCGTCAGTATCTGGTAATAATGTATCTAAGGGTATAATTGGCAATTTGACAGCATAAACAATATGGAAACCAACATATAAAAATATTACCAAGGTTGCCTGGTTTGATTGATTAATTAATCTTTCCAATTTTAATCCAGGTTTACTGGAACATATAGGATCCCGCCAAAATCCCATTTTTAGTTTATTTATCAAATTATAGCTTAAATTTTGTATAAATTTGAACTATAATTTGACAAATGAACTACAAGTGAAACTTTACCGAAATCTCATCTAACACCTTAGGACTCATGTCCAATGGCATGAGCGGACTTCGTCGGTGTGTCACTCTCCATTATAAGTTCTCACAAGTCTGGATAAACATGCGTGCTGAATTTGTAATTATTTGACGGTCCGCGACATCGGGTTGTGGGGTCTCTATATTCATTGTTGAACGAACAAGTAGCAGATATAGTTTATTTAAGCCATTATTAAAAGTGCTAGATACAGGGAAGGTGCTTTCGAGATGAACAGGCTGTAATTAACTTTTGGGGTTACCACACACAGCGGCCTAATGCGCGTGCTTGGTCTTCGTCAATGTCTAATCCAGTGCCCTACAGAACATAAGCATGTCGCCTAGCTACTTTCAAAACGAGCCATAATAAAAATCAAGGTTGCAACTGCACGCCTTCCAGATCCAATTACTGGTCACCAGATCCAGTTCCCGATAGCTAGCAGATAGATTCCTCTCGTCTCTTCTTTGCAAGCAGCAGTTTGAGGTTGGGGAGAGGCTATCACTTCTTCCAGGTAAGAAAGATCAATCCCGTCTGTCACATAATTTTTCTTCTCCTATTTCCTCTTAGCACCCAGAATGGTTAGCTATCATCTATATTCGGAATTAGAGGGCCCATAGACGATAGAGTATATTGAAGAATCTATTCTTTTACTTCTGTAGGCTAGCTGATCACATTGGACTGACCTGATCGATATAATCTTCAGGGCGCGGGGAATAATGGCGGCTCGCCGGAGGGAAGAACTTCTTGATGACAAGGATTGGAAGGAGGTAGATCTTCTCAACGGCTATGCTGCGTTCATCGGTTACATATCCATGGCCGTCAAGGGATTGGGCTTCCTGGTGCTTACTTGGAGCACCGTCGTACTTCTTGGTGGCTTCGTCTCTATGCTGCACATGAAGGACTTTTGGTGTTTGACATTCATCACCCTCGTACAAACAGTTGGGTTAGTACTTCTTCAGCATTTGATACATCTATTTTTTTACTTATACTACTACTCCTTGGTGTTATTCATACTCCCTCGTGCACTATTTAAATTGTCGTAACCAAGAATTAGTCTAAATTATGATGATTATTCTATATAAGTAGTATCAGCCAAAAGTTTTTTTATTCATAGAAATGAAGCCGGTACAATTTAGGTAGAATAAATTATGTGTATGCCACCGGTTACCTCAAAATTTTGGTCCATTACTATGTCTGCCACTAATGGTTGCGAGAAAAATAGCTACAAGCGCCTACAGGCCCTCTCCAGGTTTAGGCCTGGTTACCCTAAAAAAAAAGATTTAGGCCTTGTTTCCTTGTCCATTGACCTATTTTCTCCTCTGTGGGACCCATCACAAGTTGTGTCAACTTCTACCTTTGGGGAGATGCATTTGGCCGTATCATCCATTGTGAGACTTCCTCCAAGCATTGTCTTTTAGCGCTTTATCCTAGGTAGTTGTATCACCCATTTCTATGGTTTGTGACTCTTCTTATTAGAGGAGGATTTAGATTTCCGGCCAAATGCTTTAACTTCATACAAAGAACTAAGCCCATCCTCGTCCAACCCCACCTCCGATAATTCACCAACTAGATGGGAGAGAAGCTTACCATCAGTCGTGGAATTCTCTTCCTCTTCCCGGAGAGAGGGAGGGGAGGGAGGGAGGGATGTTATAACCACCTTTACAAAGGATCTAGTCTAGATCTAACAGTAGCACTATACATCACCTTTGTAGATCGAGAACAGAGAGAGAGAGAGAGAGGGAGAAAGAGAACCGAAATGAGCTCTACCTGCTCCCTGGCTCGACAGACACGAGCCAGAGGGAATGCCCGAGCTGGTGTCGGAGCTCGAACCTCCATCATTGGCCATGGGTGGAAAGGGGGTGAGTGTAGCGGCGGTGGAGCTTCCCGTCGGCGCAGCGCTTAGCCTAGATCGGATAGGGTTTGTAGGTGGGGCGGCTAGGGCACGACTGACCTCGTGAGGTGTGCTGCCGGCTCCCCACCTCTTTATATAGCGCTGGCGACAGGGGCCCACCAACCAGATAGGGTTGGGCGCCCCCGATCAGGGCGCAGATAGGGGCGTGACGGGCCGTTGGGCCCGTTCACGTTTGAGATCTATCTAACATTCTCCCCCTAGATCTCGACTTTACTTTTAACCTTGTTCTTTACTTATTTCATCACAGAATGATACATAGAGAATGTTTCATCGTCTCAGCTCAATTGCCGATGGAATCAGACAGCCACTATATACCTTCATGTTTTGAAACAAATCTTGTTACTTTTGGGCCTCTTTAGTCTAGGAATCATAGGCTTCCCGTTAAACCCATGCCGGCTATGTGCTCCTTGAACACATTGGGTGGTAAGCCTTTCGTTAGCGGATCCGCAAGCATATCCTTTGTCCTTATATGCTCGAGTCTTATAGTTTGATCCTGGACTTTGTCCTTCACAACATAATACTTTATATCTATAGACTTTGTAGCATTACTCGACTTGTTGTTGTGAGCATAGAATACTGCGGGCTCGTTGTCACAGTACATCTTTAGTGGCCTGCTGTTGCAGTCAACCACTTTCAAGTCGGGTAAGAATTTCTTTAACCATAACGTCTGTCCCATAGCCTCATAACATGCCATAAATTCTGCATACATCGTAGATGATGCAACTATCGACTGTTTGGCGCTTCTCCACGAAATAGCACCTCCTGCGAGAGTAAAGACATACCCTGTCGTGGACTTTCGGTCGTCTTTATCTCCCGCAAAATCTGCATCTGAATACCCTTTTATCTCTAGGGAATCAGATCTTCTATATGTAAGCATGAGGCCTTTTGTGCCTTGCACATAACGCAAAGCTTTCTTTACCATCTTCCAGTGCTCTATGCCTGGATTCTCTTGATATCTACCGAGTACCCCGGTTATAAATGCTAAGTCAGGGCGAGTGCACACTTGTGCATACTGTAAGCTTCCAACAGCCGAAGCATATGGTACTGACTTCATTTGATCGATCTCATATTGATTCTTTGGACATTGGAATTTCCCAAAACTATCGCCCTTGACTATGGGAGCAGGTGTTGAATTACTCGCATGCATATTGTATTTCTTTAAAATATTTTCACAATACGCTTTCTGCAACAGTCCTAACACTCCATTCTTTCTGTCTCGGTGAATTTCTATGCCCAAAACATAAGAGGCTTCACCAAGGTCTTTCATGTCAAAGTTTGATGACAAGAACTTCTTTGTCTCTAGTAGTAGACTAACATCACTGCTGGCAAGCAGAATGTCATCCACATACAAAATTAGGAAAATATATTTCCCACTTTTGAACTTTGCATAAATGCAGTTGTCCTCAACATTTTCTTTGAATCCAGATCTTTTAATGGTATCATTAAACTTCAAATACCACTTCCTAGAGGCTTGCTTTAACCCATAAATGGATTTATTTAGGCAGCATCCCATATGTTCCTTCCCCTCCATGAAAAAACCCTTGGGTTGTTTCATGTAAACATTTTCTTCTAAAACTCCATTTAGAAATGTCGTCTTGACATCCATTTGATGTAACTCTAAATCAAAATGTGCAACTAGTGCCATGATGATTCTGTCCTTACATGAGACCGGAGAAAAAGTCTCATTGTAATCTACGCCTTCTCTTTGCGTAAAGCCTTTTGCCACGAGTCTAGCTTTGTACTTTTCTACATTCCCATTGGAGTCATACTTTGTTTTGTAGACCCATTTGCATCCTACTGTTTTGGCTCCTTTGGGAATTTCCTCTAAGTCCCAAACATTGTTGGAACTCATCGATTTCATTTCATCTTCCATTGCCTCTACCCACTTGGCTGAGTGAGGGCTACTCATGGCTTCTTCATATGAGGTAGGATCACCCTCCATATGAACTACATTGTAAACTTTGTAGATTTCTTTGAAAATGGCTGGTCTTCGTTCTCTTTTAGACCGTCTGAGTTCATCAGACTCTTGCTCATTTCTTGCCTCGGGTTCAGGCACATTTACACTAGGTGGCTGTTCTGGCTCCCTTTCGTGCTCAACAGTGGGTTCATGTGGCTCCTGGTGGACAGGTTCCGAACTTTCGCCCATTGTTGTCACGTGTGGAGTCACAACAGGTGCCGGCACCACAACCTCAGGGGTTGTAGATGGTGGCACAACAGGTAGCGAGAAAAATGGCTCCTGAGTCATCGGATTAGGTGCATGCACCCTCTTCTCCTCAAGATCAATTTTCCTAGCTACCGTGCTCCCCCTCATCAATTCGTTCTCCAAGAAGACTGCATGTCTCGTTTCTACAAACTTTGTGTATCTGTCAGGACAGTAGAAACGATAGCCTTTTGACTTATCTGGATAGCCAATGAAGTGGCAATATACTGTTTTGGGGTCTAACTTTGCAATGTTTGGATTGAAAACTTTTGCCTCAGCTGGGCTCCCCCAGACCCTCAAGTGGTGTAGAGAGGGGACTCTGCCTGTCCACAATTCATACGGTGTTTTGGGCACCGACTTACTTGGTACTCTGTTGAGAATGTGAATGGCGGTTTTAAGCGCCTCCATCCACAATCCCAATGGGAGGGTGGAATAGCTCATCATGCTGCGCACCATATCCATAAGGGTACGGTTGCGCCTTTCAGCTACTCTATTTTGCTGAGGTTCGCCCGGCATAGAATACTGGGCGACTATTCCATTTTCTTGCAGGAACCTTGCAAAGGGTCCTGGTACTTGACCATATGGAGTATGCCGACCGTAGTACTCCCCCCACGATCGGACCGAACTATTTTAATTCTTTTATCATGCTGATTTTCTACTTCAGCTTTGAAAATTTTAAATTTATCCAATGCTTCAGATCTTTCTTTAATTGGATAAATATAACCATACCGGGAGTGATCATCCGTGAATGTTATGAATGAATCATAGCCATCCACACTTTTCACCGAAAACGGTCCACAAATATCCGTGTGGATTATTTCTAGTGTAGCTATGCTTCGGTTTGCACCCTTTTTAATTTGTTTGACATACTTTCCTTTAATGCAATCTATGCATTGTTCTATGTCGGAGAACTCTAACGGAGGAAGAATGTCATTTTAACGAGGCTTTCTATTCTTTTCCTCCGAATATGACCTAGTCTGCAGTGCCATAGTTTCGATGAGTCAAGAGTTCGCTTTCTTTTCTTTTGTTCTTTGTTCGACAAGGGAACCTTTTCATTCACATCACACACAGAAAATACTTTCTCATGCAAGGATAATAAATATAACTTATCATATAAGGTAGCAACACCCACACAAATATCTTTCAACCAAATGGCACACTTGCCATTTCCGAAATAACATTCATAAGAATCTTTGTCCAAACATGAAACACTTATTAAATTTCTATGTATTGAAGGAACAAAAAGAACATCTTTGAGCAAAAGAGAAGAGCCATCAGCCAGCTCCAGAGGGACGTCACCAATGGCCTCCACTTCTGCTTCAATCCCATTCGCCACTTCAATGAGTCTTTCTCTTTTTGGCGTGATCCTTGTCGAATGGAACCCCTGTAAAGAGTTTGCAACATGAACAGTTGCACCAGAATCAATCCACCAAGTAGATCTAGTAAACTTTCATACAGAGATTCATTAACAAAAGAAACTATGTCTTTACCATTTTTGGCCATGATGTACTTCAGCCAAACTGGGCAGTCCTTCTTGTAGTGGTCAGGATTTTTACAGTGATGGCACCGGTCTTTCTCCCCAGGGGTGGACTGGTGATGCTGGTACTGGTGCTGCATTGGACCCTTGCCATGTGGCTTGGAGGGTGAGCCACCATGGTTGCCGTTTGTGAAGCTTCTCTTCCTATTGTCCTTCACGAAGTTCAGAGAACCGCCGTGAAGGGCCTTCAGCCTTTCCTCCTCTTGGGAGCACATCCCAATGGTCTTTTCTATGTCCCACTTTTCAGGGGACATATTATAGTTTATTACAAAATTTTCGAAGGGTTGTGGAAGAGAGGCCATCACTAGGTGCACCAAGAGTGCAGGCTTTAGCTCGAGGTCCTCATCCATGGGCTTCAGCTTCGCTGCCATGTTTGACATCCTCAAGATGTGCTCTCTTATTCCGTGGGGTCCCCCCGTGTACTTTTCAGTCACCAGCTGCTTTAACACCTGGGTCGCATACATCTTTGAAGAGCCAGTAAACTGGCTCTTTATCTTGGCGAGGTATTCGCCCACAGTAGCACACTCTCCAATTGAGCCCACTATCGCGTTCTCAATTGTGTTCTTTACGAAGGCCAAACATTTCTTGTTGGCGTTAACCCATTTCTGATTATCAATCGAGTAGGCCAGCTCCAATGGAGCATGGTACCTCTTCCTTTTCTCAAACTCAGCACTTTCTTCAGCATCTCCCCTGACAGGGTCTGCGGGCTTGACTGGTTGCTTGGTGTCAACCACCCAATCCACTTCGGCGCATATGAACGCCAAATCGACCTTTTTCCTCCATTCGGAGTAGTTGTCCCCCCGCAGCAGCGGGATGTCCTTCAAACAGGCCATGAGGTTGAGACCTCCTGAAAACCACAAAAGATGTGAGATCACCAAGGAAAACAACTGTATGCATTAATTCAACGTTGGTATAAATTATGCATGCAATTGTTTGTGCTATTTAAAATTACATCACCGTTGGGTAGAAATAAAGTTAAATGCACCTTTAATACTCAATGGAAAAGATCATGATCATGTTTATTAACAACGTTGGTCAATTAATAACATGGGACACAATCATCTTTAATCACTTTGTCACATCTTTATAACAAAATTTAAACAACTTTTATTGTATTATTGCAATTTAAACCATCTATTTGCAGCGAAAACTTAATAATGACTTTCATTAACTTTAAACTTTACAGAAAAAATTCTGCCTTTTCATATTCTCTAGTCAAATATTCTCTGAAATAAAGGACTAGAAAAAACTATGTTTAAAAATATGCTTAAAACTAAGCATGACAATTAAAACAGTTAAAAATAAACTCTGTAAAAAAAATAAAAAGAGCTGCCTGTAAGCTTTACTGGGCCACCGCGGCCCAGCACGTCTGGGGCTATCTGCCGCCGCGCGCAGTGCCTAAGCAGCCAACGTCCGCTCGGCCTGCTCGCCAGTGGCCCGCTATGGCCTGGCTGCGCGCCGCCCCCGCCCGCGCGCTCGCGAGTTAGCTGTCGCGCGCGCTGCCCAGCTGGCCCGCGGCCTGCCACTTGGCCCGCCAGCGGCCCAGCGCGGCCTGCAGTCGCCCGCGCCCCCCCGCGCCGCTTGATCCTGGCCCTCCATCGCGCCCGCCCTAGATCGGACGGCGCAGCGCGCGTCTCGGGGTTATAAAACCCCCCGGCCGCCGTCCCCCTAACCCTAATCCCATTTCCCCCTTCACTCTCTTCCCGCGTCCCCTACCGTGGCGGCGCCGCGTCCCACGCGCGGCTGCCCCGCGTGCACCCCGCGCCCTTCACGACAGCTCCGCCGCGTGCACACCGCGTGAGGCCGAGGCGAGGCGGCCGCCTTCGCGCGCCCCTCCCTCTCCCACTCTGCTCCGGCGGCGCGGGCCCCGCACGAGGGCGAGGCGAGGCGGCTGCGGCGTCGCGCCCCTCCCTCTGTCCCTCTGTGTGGCGGCGCATGCGCGCGGGTTGGCCGAGGCGAGGCGAATGCGGCGTCGCGCCCCTCCCTCTGCCTCCCTGCTCGGGCGTCGCACGCACGCCGAGTCAGGCAAGGCGAGGTGGCCGCGTCGGCGCGCCCCTCCCTCTGCCCTATCTTCGGCGTCGCACGCGCCCCGCGCGGGTCCGAGGCGAGGCGAGGTGGCCGCGGTGGCGCGCCCCTCCCTCTGGCTTGCTCCGAGCCATGTCCTCCCCCCCCCCCCGCCGCCCTCCTTGCCGGCGGTGCGTCCACCCGAGGGTGGGCGCACCACCGTCAAGAGGGGTGGTGGCGGAGCCCTTTGCGCTGCGGGTGGCCCCCCCTTTTTTTTAATTGCTTTGTCCATGGGGAAACGGCGGCGCCCCCCCCCCCTTTGCTCCTTGCCGATGTGTGCATCCTCCCAAAGGGTGGGTGCACCGTCGTCAAGTGGCCGAGGTGTGGGGCAAAAACTTTTGATTGACTTTTCTTTGGGGTTAGATCTTTAGTTCGGGATCCTTTTGGGGTTTTAGATCTAGGGTTTTGCTTTGCCCCGAAGGGTGTGTTCTTCTTCTAGATGTCTCCACAATGGATGCCCATCTAGATCGAGAGGAACGGCGCGGCCATAGGGCAGGCGCACTTTGGATCTATTTCTTTTCTTTTTGGACTCTTGCTTTCTACAAATGCACTGAAAAATCTAGCAACTAAAACCTCGCTCTGATACCAATGTTATAACCACCTTTACAAAGGATCTAGTCTAGATCTAACATTAGCACTATACATCACCTTTGTAGATCGAGAACAGAGCGAGAGAGGGAGAAAGAGAACCGAGATGAGCTCTACCTGCTCCCTGGCTCGACAGACACGAGCCAGAGGGAATGCCCGAGCTGGTGCCGGAGCTCGAACCTCCGTCATTGGCCATGGGTGAAAAGGGGGTGAGTGTGGCGGCGGTGGAGCTTCCCGTCGGCGCAGCGCTTAGCCTAGATCGGATAGGGTTTATAGGTGGGGCGGTTAGGGCACAGCTGACCTCGTGAGGTGTGCTGGCGGCTCCCCACCTCTTTATATAGCGCTGGCGACAGGGGCCCACCAACAAGATAGGGTTGGGCGCCCCCGATCAGGGCGCAGATAGGGGCGTGACGGGCCGTTGGGCCCGTTCACGTTTGAGATCTATCTAACAAGGGATACACCACACACTTAGGGGGACTGAAGTGTAGAAGTACAAGGTGGTGGGTGTGAAATGTATATGTTCCACATGATGACCCAAACATCTATGCCGCATAGGTTTTTTTTTTTCAGTCTAGAAACATCACCTACCCTCCCATCCAGAAGCTACCCTATATGGTAGTTTTCAGTGAAAACTTTTCACATTGCCAACGGTGCTTTTTCTCACCTATATTAAAACATAACAAAATTGTCTTCTCTATGAGGTAGTATTTCTTTAATTTTTCTTATTAATTATCTTGTCCATGTATATCTAACTAAAAATGGACAACAGGATCTTTGATGCTACCGTGAACGAAACACTAAGCTATATGATCAGTTCAGTCTTTGGCCGGATGGTGCGTATTGCTATGAGCGTAATTGGCCGCCCGGTCACTTTGATGCCTTCGCTTGCAAAAGCATTGTTGCGACAAGCTTCTATGGTAGTTCAACTACTATTGCTGGTCATAGTATTGTTCCCTCTGGTAACTATCTACGTGTTTGGGATATTGATGTCCGGAGGTATTTCATTGTGGCGCTTGATAGACCACGATTACCGAGGAGGAGGGGGTGGAGAAGCATCAAACATGATTCCTGCAATGGACACCTTGTACTACCTTGTTCTGCTCCAAGCTGTGCTCTTTTCCTATAAGTTCATCTTGGGTCTCACGGGGAAGCGCATGGTTAAGCAAGTGGCCGCTACAGAAAATAATAACTGGAAAGTGAGAGAAATTGGCAATTACTTGCAAGAAACAAAGAGAGGATGCGAGAAGGACCCGTCATTTGCACATGGACGGAACCTTGTCACACATGCCGTCGACATGATCGCCTCCAATTCCCCCATCGATTGCATTTCTGGGGTGAAGATGTTGTCTGCAGCCATAAGGATTGTGTATGAAAAATTTAGGGAGGCAGAGGGCAAAAAGGAGAGTGAGAGCGACAACTATCATCTGCAGCAGAAAATTCTCATTGGGCAGCGCATGCTGATAAAACATCTGCTCCTGTCTTCTGCGTCCTCCAAACACATACTCCAGAAACTGCTAGAGACGCTAGATTCAAGAGGCCTTCATGACAGAGATACAAGGCACCACGCTGCCAGAATAGTGGAGTACCTTGCGTACGACATCAATCTGGAGCAGTTCCCTGAGACGATTCACCACATATCTTCCCTGATGGCGACATTCGAAGAATACCGTGCAGCTGAGCCATACCAGCGAGACTATCTATTCCATGAACACAAGCAAAGCTGGGATGCACGTGCTCGTTGTCTTCCCCCTTCGCAACACACAGATAGTGAAATTGCGGAGGGCTACAGGGAGCTGTTAATGCAGGCACAGGTTATCCTCTGGAGGCTTACAGCTCACAAAAACAATAGTAGAGTCATGAGCGACACCCCAGATCTGGTCTCCAAGATCATGGCTCCTGTCACCTCAGACCTACTCCATAACACCACCGGTGATCATGATGCATGGTCTGTCATAGTATATGGATCAATGAGAGTGATGAAACAATTAGCCACTGCTCAGGGAGAAACCGGGACCAAGCTACGTTGTCAAATATCAAGCTGCCAAGGAGCAATGAGCACTTTGTGGAGGATTCTTAACTGCAATGAATGTGAAGAATGGCTGCAGACAAATGCCTTTTTTATTCTCGGAAATATATACAAGAAGGACACTGAACCTAGCTGCAGAGAAGATCTTGTTCTCAAAAGTGAAAGCAGAGAATATTTTGTTAGGATGTTGGTAGACATTTTTACTCATGATGCCAAGTCTAACTTCATCAGAGAAGTTGCAGGAGAAGCACTGTGGGAAGTGCTATGTTTCCGTGGTGGAATTAGTGATGCCACAATTGTCATACAAGCAGGTGATGGTGATGTTATTGACAGTCTTACTGAAATCATTGTACACGACGAAAACACAAGATGCAGACATACAGCGGCTATAATCCTTGAGCATCTATGTACTCATTACACCAAGGATGATGAATACCTTGGGAAACTTAAGAAAGCAACTACTGCCTTGATGCCGGAGGTAATCTATCCTTGTCGAGTAGTAGTACTAGTAATTATCCTTCGTGTTAATAAGTTAGACTTGAATTATAACCTCTTTTAGACTAATTATCCTGAGTATGTTAATTCATTGTTGTTGCAGGTTATTGGAAAAATACTTTATTCTGGACAAGAAACACACAGAAGAATGGAGTCTGACCAAAATCGATGTGATGTCTCACCAGAAAACGATGAGAAGGACAAGGAGAAGGAAAAATTCCATGCAGTCATTCAATCTATTGGGGAAGTAAAGTTGCTAGCATCCTTGTTATCCCTTTGTGGGACGGTCTACAGCACGTTCATGAGTGAATTAGCTCCAGATTTGGCTCATCAGTTCCATACACCTAGCTTTGTAAACAAGCTCAAGGAGATTGTGGTGAAACATAGTGATCTGACTGTCGAAAACCTGTCAGTATTGAAGTCTATCGGGAAGATGGTCATTGCAATGATGAAACACGGCAGCTGGCTCATCAAGCAAGAGGACATTGAGAGCCTCATAGAGGTACTGTCCAAAGCTTCGAAGAACATGCTAGATTTTGACCACTCCATGATTTTTCGCTCCGCCACAAAGCTTGAAACCATGTCGATGCTTGAAAAGCGTACACTAGCTTCCCTTGTGAAAGAAGCAAAACAATCGTATGCGCTGGTGCTATCTTCCCTGGCGAGTGGTTGATTTGCCACTACGTTAAGCCTTTTCACTGGAGTGTATGCCATCACTAAGATGGAATGCTTGTATTTGTTTTAAGTTAGTACTCCCTCCTTCTCAGTTTATTAGGCTTGCGCGTTTATTTAGGTTGGCAAATTTGACCAATGTAAGATAAGGTATATATTACAAAAATATATCATTAAAAACTTTAAATTTTATACTTTCCAATGGTATGTTTTTTATATTATATAATTTTTATTATATATACTCATCGAGCCACCAAACACCCCTATGGGCCGTAGCCCATTGTATTTTTTCCCTCGGTGTGTTATTGTTTGCAGTAAAAACGAAAAATACACTTAGCCTTATGGGCCACCATTCACGCTCCTACACCTAGGTGGCCCGGATAGCATCACAACCTTCTCGAGGCAGGACAGTGAGCTGTGGAGGCGCCACCTGTTATGATTGGCCTCCCAAGTGGTGGTGGCAAGCTATGTTATCTAGAGGTCATCTTGAACTGACAGGCGGCTCCTGGCTGCTATGGTGCTCATGTTCCTCTGTGGAAGCTACAAGTACGTTGACCAGGCAGGAAGCAGGCAAAGATCCTTGAGTCTCTAGTGAGAGATGTTGCACAGCCTTTTTTTAACTCTAAAGAGATGTTGCACAGCCTAGTAAAGTCAGGGATGCAAGGTAGTAGCTGTATAGCTAGTAGAACGCTCAAAGAAAGATTTGATGAGATGCTCAAGGTAGATGGGAGGCATTCAGCAGAAGAATGTGCCGAGGATGTTCTGGCTGTGGTATATGATACTCCACCCAATGAAACACATACCATTATAGGTGCAGACTCTCTATCGAGCTTGCTCCAAATGGTCAAGTCCAGTGCACACCGATGCAGAGCCTACGACTACGCCAATGCCCGTCTCATCTTTATCTATGAACACCTATACACAAAGGTTCTTTATCGGACATGGATCCTTAGTGTTTGTTTTGTTCCTCTCCTTGCTCTTGCACTTCCTCTTCCCGTTTCTTTCATCCTTGACATCCCTAGTCCTCTTCAATGTCGCCTAGAAGGGTCAGCGGTATAGCAGAGCCGATGTCATCATGTCCTACATATTGCTCATAGGGGCCATAGTCCTGGAGGTAGCATCTATCTTCATAAACATTTTTTTCTACTACTTTGTCTTGACTGGAAGGTGTCTAACTTATGGTGTAGCCAACTATATTCACCTCATGTGGTGCCGTGGAAAGCAATGGTCTGAAATGCTACCGCAATACAACATGATCAATAGCCACACAAGGGAAATATATGGTATAGATATCATGTCATTTGTACCAAAGTTTATTAGTAAGCATTTGCATGACAAGACAGTGACACATATCCCCATAACTGAAGACCTCAAGAAGTTTGTCCTTGACAAGTTATTAGACTTTGGAACAGGAGATGAACAGAATTAGAAATTTTCCAGTTTCTGTGGTCAGCTAGCGCTGCAGAAGTGGATGTGTATCCATCAGGAAAAGTTAGTTTCTCCAAGGCCAAGAACACTTCTACATGAATTGAACGACATCACGGGAGAGGCCAACCGTTGGAACTTCAACGCTGAGGTATGGCTGGAGATGCTCTACTACATTGCGCCTCGTTGTGGGGCTACTTTCCATTCTGAGCATCTCAGCACCGGCGGGGAGTTCGTCACTCACATCATGATGCTCATGCGACTTCTAGTCCCTTTTCTACCACCACCCTTAGGTGGCTATACTTAACTCTTGAGTCGTGCCAATTGTTCCAAAATAGATATTTTAGATTTGTCAAAAATTGAATGAACCTATATACTAAATAGTGTCTAGATTTATATAAATTTTAACAAATCTGAGACATTTATTTTGGGATGGAGGCAGTACATACATTCATGTAATGTTTTCTTAAACTCAACTCATGTAAGTCTTTGTACCGTAGAAAAGATCCAGAATCACTACTAGAGAAAAGGCTACAGGAGAAATGCTTATATGAGGCACATCTAGACCCGGGTGGAGGTAGGTGGCCGCATAGGCGAGGCACATATGGTAATATGGGCCTCCTATAGTTCCAAGTATAGGAGGCGCATATGGGAAGAATGCGCTTCGCATAAGCTGTGTGAGCCCGGATGAAGGTCGGTGGTCGAATATGCGAGGCGCATTTGACCATATGTGCCTCCTATACTTGATAATATGCGAGGCCCATGCAGCAGAGTGCGCCTCAAGTAACTCATGTGGGCCCGGATGGAGGTAGATGCCGCATAGGCTAGACGCATATGGTCATATGCACCTCCTATAGTTTGAAATATAGGAGGCACATGTGGAGCAATATGCGCCTTGATACGTCGAAACGTATCTATAATTTTTGATGCTCCATGCTTGTTTAGTATCTGCTTTGCTTTGCTTTGTCTACACTTTGAGGTACTTTTTACATGTTTTCTGGTACTAACCTATTAACAAGTTGCCACAGTGCCAGTTGCCTGTTTTCTGCTGTTTTTGATTTCAGAAAAGCTAGTAAAGAAATATTCTCATAATTGGACGGGACAAACGTCAAAGTCAATAACTTTCTGTGGGGAACAAGAAGTCCAGAGGGGAGACGGGGAAGCAGGACAGGGCAGCCAAACCCCCCTAGGCGTGGGTGGGCCCTGCCTCGCGCCTAGGTAGTGTTGGAGATATGCCCTAGAGGCAATAATAAATATAGTTATTATTATATCTTTGTGTTTATGATAAATGTTTACATTCATGCTATAATAGTATTAACAAGGAAATTAATACTTGTGTGATTTGTAAACTTAATTTGAAGTCCCTAGTATAGCCTTTATACTTCACTAGCTTGTCGGTTGATTAATGATTGTGGTTTCCCTATCATGAACATTGAGATGTTATCGACAACAAGATCATATCGTTAGGAGAATGATATGGTGGACATACTCCTATAGATAAGCATAGCATAAAGATCAAGTCATTTCAATAGTTCAATTGCTATATGCTTTCTGATACATAGTAACCTAATTCCTTCGACCATGAGATCATGCATATCACCTTTACCGGATGGATGCTTTGATGACATCAAACACCACACCGTAACTGGGTGGCTATAAAGGTGGCATTGAGTGTTCGGAAAGTATTGGTTGAAACACATGGATCAAGAGTGGGATTTGTCCATCCATATGACGGATAGATATACTCTGGGACCTCTCGGTGGAATGTCATCCAATTAGCTTGCAAGCATGTGACTGGGTCACAAGGGATCACATATCACGGGAACGAGAAAAGAGTACTTATCGGTAACGAGGTTGAACTAGGTATGCAGAGATACCGACGATCATAACCTCGGATAAGTAAACTATCGTGAGACAAAGGGAAATTGGTATCGTATGTAAGTGGTTCATTTGATCGCAAAGTAATCGTAGAAATATGTGGGAGCCATATGAATTTCCAGATTCCTCTATTGGTTATTGTTCGGAGAAGTGTCTCGATCATGTCCGCATAATTCACGAACCGTAGGGAGACACACTTAAGGATTCGACGTTGTTTTGAGTAGTTATGGTATTATGAGAAAGAGACCGAATGTTGTTCGGAGTCTCGGATGGGATCCGGGATATCACGAGGTGATCCGGAATGGTCCGGAGAATAAGATTCATATAAGGAAAGTCCCGTTTCGGAGTTCGGGAATGATTCCGGTGTTTTCATCGGGAATGTTCTAGAAGGTTCCGGATTGTCCGGCACTCCGGGGGGGAGGGTACATGAATGTGTCATTGAATGATTGCATCATGTACTAAGTGTTCTTTCTGTTCCAAAACTGAAAAGTCAAACTGCCAGTTTGAAAGTCAAACGGCTAAAACAGGAAACTGTGGAAAACAGGAAACTGTGGGAAACAGGAAACTGTGGGAAACAAGCAAGAGGAGGTTGAAACCAACTTGGAGGAGGAGTCCCTCTCCTCCAAGCCGGCGGCCAGTCTAGGCCGAGTTGGGGAGGGACTCCCCTCCCTCCCCTGGCGCGCCAGCCCCTCCACCTATAAAAGGAGGGGCGGGGCCTCCTCCTCTAGACACACAAGTTCCTATCCTCTAATCTCCGGTTTAGAGCCGTTTCGTTTTAGAGCTTCTAATTGCTTTAGCCTGCAGTTTAGAGCCTTCTAATTGGTGTGTCTAATCTCTAGACCACTAATAGCCCTCTCTCATACTCCACCATACTCGCTCCGGCTTAAGGCGAAGCCCTGCGGGATTTCCCCTCTACTTCCGGTACCACGCCGTTGTGCTGCCGGAATCGCGAGGAGAGTGCTACAACCTCCGATGCCTGTTGGAACAAGGGAGAGGAAGGTCTTCGTCGAGTACCGAACGTGTGACCGACTGCAGAAGCGCTGCCGAAACGCAGCGCCGGAAGGATCGTCTACACGATCTTGAGATCGGAAAGAGTACGACTACATCACCCACGAGAATCCGCTCTCGTTAAACACTTTGGAATCTTCGAGGATAAGTTATTCCATCGACTCGTTGCTACAATCTAGTAGATAGATCTTGGCTTGTTTGTTTGTATGCGATAGAAATTTTTTGTTTTCCATGCTACGAACCCCTACAGGTAGGGTTTGTCCCCTCTAGCCGCCTCCTCGGCCTCCCCCTGCACCTATAAGAAGCCCTCGATGCAGAAACCCTAAGTACCCGATCAAATCTCCACGAAACCTTCTGTAGCCGCCGCCACCGTCGTCCCTAGATCGGGGGGATCTGAAGTTCTTCCCGGCACCCTGTCGGAGGGGAGATCATCCCAGAGTCCTTCTCTCCGGTATGATGCGTGAGTAGTTCCACCTTGGACTATGGGTCCATGTAGTAGCTAGATGATTCTATCTCCTCCTTTGTGCTTTCATGTATAGATCTTGTGAGCTCCGTTCATGACCAAGATCTAATCTATTTGTAATCATGCATGTTGTATTTGTGGGGATCCGATGGGTATTGAGATTAATAAGTTGGTTTGATTAATGGTTTTGTCTTTATGATTCTATCATGTATGTGTTGTTTGTGATCTTGCATGCTCTCCGTTGTTAGTAGCTATCTTGGCCAAGTAGTTGCTAGTGACTCCAAGAGGGGGTATTTATGCTCGATAGTGGGTTCATGCCTCTAGTTTCCAAGGGAAGTGACAATAATATCTTCGGTTATAGATGTGATGTTGCTACTAGGGAGAAAACAACGGTCTCTTTTCATGGAACATGTGTACTGTTTACCTTACACACTTTGCTTAAAGCAGTTGTCTATTGCTTGCAAATTAATACTTGAGGGGGTTTGGATGATAACCTGAAGGTGGACTTCTAGTCATAGATGCAGTTGGATGGCGGTCTATGTATCTTGTTGTATTGCCCAATCGAATCTCATAGGATCTTTCTGACTGGTAATTGCATTGTTATGCCTTGCTCGGTTCCTATCAATTGCCCTACTGTAATTTGTTTACCCTTCATGCCATGTTGTTTATCTAAGGACAGCACCGCTAGTGAACTATGGAACCCGGTCCAATCTTTACCATTGATACATCTTACACTGTTACTTGTTTACTTGCTGCAAACCATTACCTTCCACACCATGCGTTTAATCCTTTGTTACAGCAACCGGTGAGATTGAAAACCTCACTGTTAGTTGGGGCAAAGTCTTGAGTTTGTGTTATGTAGGTCTATGCGTTGCTTGCAACACCTGTGTGACGTTTCCTTCCTCCTACTGGTTCGATAACCTCGGTTTCTTACTGAGGGAAGACTTGTTGATGTGCTACTTCACACCTTGCTCTTGGGGTTCCCAACAGGCTCCACATCAACTGAGCCATCAACAAGTTTTGTGGCGCCGTTGCCGGGGAGGCTAAGGACATCTTCATAAGGGGAGTCCTTCACTTCATTTCTCTTACTTTGTTTTTAGTTTGCTTTGTTTCTTTTGCTTAGTTTTGTTTGCCTCTTTCCAAAAAAACCCAAAAAATAGTCTAGTTTGGTTTGCTTGCCTTATTAAAAACATAAAAAAATAGTTCCTACTCTAGCTGCTGATGTTGTTTTTGGCTTGCCCACCTTTGCCAAAATGAACTCTGCTGAGAACACCAAGTTGTGTGACTTTACTACCACCAACAACAATGATTTCCTTAGCACACCTATTGTTCCACCTGCTCTTGATGCTACCTTTTATGAAATTAAGCCTGCTTTGTTGAATCTTTTTATGAGAGAGAAATTTTCTAGTGATAGTTCTGATGGTCCTGCTACCCATCTTAATAGCTTTGTTGAACTTTGTGAGATGCAAAAGTATAAGGATATATATGGAGATATTATTAAGCTCAAGTTTTTTCCCTTCTCCTTGAGAGGAAAAGCTAAAGTATGGTTGCTATCTTTGCCTAAAAATAGTATTGATTCTTGGAGTAAGTGCAAAGATGCTTTTATTGGAAAATATTATCCTCCTGCTAAGATTATATCTATGAGAAGTGACATTATGAAATTTAAACAACTTGATAGTGAACATGTTGATCCTTCTTGGAAAGAATGAAATCTTTGGTTAAGAATTGCCCCACTCATGGACTCACTGCTTGGATGATTATCTAGACTTTTTATGCAGGTTTGAACTTCTCCTCAAGAAATCTGTTGGATTCTGCTACTGGAGGTACCTTTATGGGCCTCACTTTGGGTGTTGCAACAAGGCTCCCTGATAATATGATGGTTAACTACTCTGAATGGCATGTTGAATGAGCTCCACATGGTAAGAAGGTAAATTCTGTTGAGGAAACTTCCTCTTTGAGTGAAAAGATTGATGTTATTATGGCTATGCTTGTTAATGGGAAAGCTCCTCTAGATCATAATAGTGTTCCCTTAGCCTCTTTAGTTGCTCAAGAAGAGCAAGTTGATGTGAACTTTATTAGAAACAACAATTTCAATAACAATGCATATAGGAATAATTTTGGTGGTAACAACAATTATAGGCCTTATCCTCCTAATAATGGCAATTCCTATGGAAACTCCTACAACAATGTTAGAAGTGCCCCCTCTGAACTTGAAGTCATGCTCAAAGACTTTATTAGTAAACAAACCACTTTCAATAAGGCTATAGAGGAAAAGTTTTTTAATGTTGAGAAAAATATATCCTCTTTGTCTGAAGCTCAAACTTCCTTGGTTAATAAAATGGCTGCTAAACCTGACACTATGGAAAATACCTTTGCTACTGCTCATGCCATACAAGTTACTATTGATGAAAATGTTAGGCTGTTAGCTCAACTTCATGCTAAGTGGGAAAGGGAAGCTGAAATTGATATAAACAATAGCGTGTGCACCATCACCACTAAACCTCAAGTAGTCTATATTCCTAGTCCTACTATGTCTACTACTAGTGATGCTAAGTTTGACTTTGATATTGATGGTTGCAATATTTCTGAAGTGATTTTGTTCCTACAAAAGCTTGCTAGAAGTCCTGATGCTAGTGATATGCATGTGGCTTTCACTAAACACATTACATATGCTCTTGTTAAGATTAAGGAAGAGAAGCTAAAACACAAAGATTCTATTCCTAGGAAAGTGAATGACTTTGATCTCAAAGCTTCATGTGATCTTGGTTCTAGTGTCTCTATTATGCCTAGGAAGATTTATTAAATGCTTGATTTGCCACCTATGGAAGATTGTTATTTGGATGTCCCACTCAATGATAATGCTAAAAAGAAACTCATGGGGAGTATTAATGATGTTCTCATTATGGTTAACAATGCTTATGTCCCTGTTGATTTCTATGTTTTGGATGTTGAATACAATGCTTCTTGTCCTATTACTTTGGGAAGACCTTTTTCTTAAAACAGTTGGTGCCATAATTGATATGAAAGAAGGCACCATTAAATATCATTTTCTATTCAAGAAAGGTATTTAACACTTCCCTATGAGGAGAGAGAAGTTGCTTCTTGCTCCTCCTTTGAAAGCAAGGTTTGATGTTAATGCTTCTTCATTTGAAAATACTTGATTCTTCTTGCTTCTTGTGCCTAACTTAAAGGCGTTAATTAAAAGTACTTGTTGGGAGATAACCCAAGAGTTTCCTTGAGTTTTGGAAGTTATTACTTTAGTAATGACCTCTTCTTATCCTTTTTGTTTGTTTTTTGTGCCAAGAATGACCTCTAATGAGAGGGAAGTAAGATTTGGAGAGTTGCTGTCCCGAAACAGATTTCTGTCCTCTACCAAAAACATTCATGAGGAGTCTCTGTAACTCGGATTGAGCTGAAAATTTATGAACAAATCCCCCAATATATTATATAACTTTCGTTAGTTCAACACTTTTTGATTTGAGCAACAGAAGATTTTCGAAAAAATCAGTTTCTACCTACTGGTCTGTTTTGACAGATTTCTGCCATTATTTGCATTTGCTTCTTATTGATTCCTTTTTGAGTTCTCTTTAGGTGAATTGAGCTTTTTGAAGGAGTTACTACAGTAGATTGTGTTTTTAGTGAAAAGCCTTGCTGTTCCAAAGCTTTGCCAGAGGTCTAATATCTTTTGAATAAGCTAATGTTGCTAATAAAGATTGTGTGAAGTTTTGTATGAAGAAAAAATTCAGGTGTAGAGAGAGAATGATACAATGAGATGAAGAATGGACAAAAGCTCAAGCTTGGGGGTGCCACCATGGTGTCACCCCAAGAAATATCCAAGAGGTACAAGCATCAAAGCTTGGGGATGCCCAAGGCATACCCTTCTTCATCAATAAAAAGCTCAGGTATGTCTAGACACTTCATTTTTATTGTTTCATGCACATTTGTGTTGTTCTTGGAGCGTCTTAATTTTCATTTTCTTTGCTTAGTTTGTTTAGTTTGCTTGAATAGTTTGGACCCCCGTTTTTGCTGTGTTGTTTTACAAATAAGTTGCTTGGTGTTGGAAAGGAGTAGTAAGTTCTTGCTTGTAAGTGCAAGAGGACCTTGCATTGACTGTGACTTAGACTTTAGCATGACATGCTAGGTGTTGTTTTGACATTATGCTTAGTGATTATTTTTGTATCATTGTCTTGTTCCAAACAATTGGTATTGCTTAGTGTGCCTTGAAGAAATTATGCGTTGTTTTAGCATGCAAAAGCATAGTATTATGGTATTGTCCTTTGATGTTTTGCTTAGATTGACTTGGCACATGCTCACACCATGTTATGACTATGACAAGTCACCATAGTCTCTATGATCATTTAGTCCTTGACTTGTGGTACCACTCTATGCTTTGATTAGTAATGCTTTGTTGCACTGCATAATTATGGCCATTATTGCTCTCTTATTTGGTTACTCCCAGTCTTTTGCTAGCCTCCACTTGTATGAGTAAGCTCTACTCATGTTTCCAACTCCCAAGAAATCAAGTTATTCCAAAGTGTCCACTATAAACTCCTATGCATGGTGGGTTACACCATTCCAAGTATATTCTTGTTTTCAACTATCTTCCAATTAAAAACTATTTTGTTATGTGAAAACTTAGTGATTAAAGCCCTCACAAACTTGATGGCACACTTTACATTCTTTGCCCCTAATAAACTTGAACCATTGTGTCATCTATGTTGTATATGCTTGCACTTATATGTTGGAATTAACAGAACCGTGCTGTCACGGGGAACGTTTTCAACATTGCACTTGTACTTTGTACTCAGTTGATATCATGCTATATTGTCTATGGATGTCACCGGTGTGAAATAGAGGGAACTTGTAAGTCCATGGAGTTTGTATCCTATGTTAGAGAAACGCCTAGGCCGCTAGCCTAAGCCATACCTAATCATGGTGGAAACTTGCATCATCACCATAGTGACATCTATGAAGCACTCTTCTTATATAAAAAAGAGACACATTGAGAAAATAGGAAAGAGAGAAAAAAAAGCACCACATTCCTATGGTAAATAAGAAGATTGCTGAGATGCTCATTGTCTGCTTTCCTTGTCATTTTGGTTATGGAAAAGCTCATGTACCATGTGCAAGGGGTACCCCGTTGGCGGTTCTCAATGATATGCAAATACTTACAATGACAAGAACTTACATGTGACCAAAGTTGAGTACAATGAGGTGTGGCCCTCGTATTCAAGGGACTTGAGATTGCCAACTTATACTTCGTCAAGCATATACTCCATCTTTGTCACTTTAACCTTAATCACTTCAAGATGCTTATGATAGGGGCAATGAGGGCTAAAAGCTAACAAGTACCATAATTTTTGGAAGCTCTTTTTGAAACTTGAAATCCCTACTTCCTTTATAAAAGGCTTTTCTTCCACCACTATTGAGTCACCACCTTCTACCTTTAGGCACCATTAAGAGAGCATAGTTGTCATTCTGTGTGCAGTGTTCCAAAGCTTATTGATTGATGCATATTGTGATATTATTTGTTCTCGTGCTATTTGTTTCTAGTCATCCTTGTGAACTTTGAAGGTGTCCTATGCATCTATTTGCTACTCTATGAGGGAAAAGCTGATTGCCACTATGCTATGTTTTCTCTATGTGAAACAAACAAATGTTTTTAAATGCATGTTATTCATGATCTTTGTTTGTAGCTTGTCATATTGCATGCATAGTTACTATGTCCCATTGTTAGAACTCCATATTTCATGCACATGTTTAGAGTTCTTTGATCCCAGCTTTCAATGCTTGCAAATGGTTGGATCTTTATTGTGAGGGTGCATGTCGCCTCAAAAATTATTCTTTTTATCACTTACCTACTCGAGGATGAGCAGGAGTTAACCTTGGGGATGCTTGATACGTCAAAACGTATCTATAATTTTTGATGCTCCATGCTTATTTAGTATATACTTTGCTTTGCTTTGTCTACACTTTGAGTTACTTTTTACATGTTTTCTGGTACTAACCTATTAACAAGTTGCCACAGTGCCTGTTGTCTGTTTTCTGCTGTTTTTGGTTTCAGAAAAGCTAGTAAAGAAATATTCTCGGAATTGGACGGGACAAACGTCAAAGTCAATAACTTTCTGTGGGGAACAAGAAGTCCAGAGGGGAGACGAGGAAGCGGGCCAGGGCGGCCAACCCCCCCCCCCCCTAGGCGTGGGTGGGCCCTGCCCCGCGCCTAGGTAGGGTTTGGCCCCTCTGGCCGCCTCCTCGACCTCCCCCTTCGCTTATAAGAAGCCCCCGATGCAGAAACCCTAAGTACCCGATCTAATCTCCACAAAACCTTCTATAGCCGCCACCACCGTCGTCCCTAGATCAGGGGGGGATCTGAAGTTCTTCCCGGCACCCTGCCGGAGGGGAGATCATCCCGGAGGCCTTCTCTCCAGTATGATGCGTGAGTAGCTCCACCTTGGACTATGAGTCCATGTAGTAGCTAGATGGTTGTATCTCCTCCTTTGTGCTTTCATGTATAGATCTTGTGAGCTCCGTTCATGATCAAGATCTAATCTATTTGTAATCATGCATGTTGTGTTTGCGAGGATCTGATGGATATTGAGACTATTAAGTTGGCTTGATTAATGGTTTTTCTTTATGATTCTATCATGTCTGTGTTGTTTGTGATCTTGCATGCTCTCCGTTGTTAGTAGCTATCTTGGCAAAGTAGTTTCTAGTGACTCCAAGAGGGGGCATTTATGCTCGATAGTGGGTTCATGCCTCTAGTTTCCAAAGGAAGTGACAATAATATCTTCGGTTGCAGATGTGCTCTTGCTACTAGGGAGAAAACAACCGTCTCTTGTTCATGGAACATGTGTACTGTTTATCTTACACACTTTGCTTAAAGCAGTTGTCTATTGCTTGCAACTTAATACTGGAGGGGGTTCGGATGATAACCTGAAGGTGGACTTCTAGTCATAGATGCAGTTGGATGGCGGTCTATGTATCTTGTTGTATTGCCCAATCGAATCTCGTAGGATGTTTCTGACTGGTAATTGCATTGTTATGCCTTGCTCAGTTCCTGTCAATTGCCCTACTGTAATTTGTTTACCCTTCATGCCATGTTGTTTATCTAAGGAGAGCACCGCTAGTGAACTATGGACCTCGGTCCAATATTTACCATTGATACATCTTCCACTATTACTTGTTTACTTGCTGCAAACCATTACCTTCCACACCATACGTTTAATCCTTTGTTACAGCAACCGGTGAGATTGACAACCTCACTGTTAGTTGGGGCAAAGTCTTGAGTTTGTGTTGTGCAGGTATCCGCGTTGCTTGCAACACCTGTGTGACGTTTCCTTCCTCCTATTGATTCGATAACCTAGGTTTCTTAGTGAGGGAAGACTTGCTGCTGTGCTACTTCACACCTTGCTCTTGGGGTTCTCAACAGGCTGCACATCAACTGAGCCATCACGCCTCCTATAGTTTCAAGTATAGGAGGCGCATATGAAGCAATATGCGCCTCCTATAGCCTGGTCGGATTCAAATTCGAAACAGCCACCTACCACACCTATATAACACCTACCACCTCTCCTCCTTCTCCTCCTTCTCGTTCTACTTCTCCTCCACCTCTCCTTCTACCCTTCTGCTCCTCCTTCTCCACTCTCCTCCTCCTCCTCCTCTTCCTTCGGCGACCTTCTCCTCCTCCGGCGACCACTCTGGACATGGCCTCCACAACCACACCGACCATCTCCTCCTCCTCCACCTCCGACGACCACCTCTAGTGACAACCTCTGGCGGCCTCATCCTCCTCCACCATCTCCGGCGACCCCCATGGCCATGGCATCCCGCGCATGCCTGCGGTGGTAGACTGTGGCCACGACACGGCCTCCGACGAGCTCCGACGAAATTCCTGTTGAATCCAGATCTAGATCTAGATCTAGATCTAGATCTAAACACATTTTTTTGAAATTCAAAAATAATATACGAGACGCATTCGAATCAATATGCGTCTCGCATATGTCGAATATAGGAGGCGCATATCAATATGCGCCTCGATATGCAGAATATATGAGGCGCATATCGATATGCGCCTCGCATATGGTGAAGTATAGGAGGCACATATCATAGGCGAGGCTTGAAGCTAGAGGTGCATATGACATGCACCTCGCATATGCTTTTAGGTGCGCCTGGTATAACCTTTTCTCTAGTAGTGAATATTGTAAGCGCTGCACCCTTGAATTCCAATTTGTGAACGAATACACAATAAACTTGACGTTGGGACTAAGAATGAAATGCGAGGGACATAGGGATATGATCCACAATTAGAACCCCAATGATTTGGTCTTCACTTGTTGAAGAATTATGTCAGATTAAGCATGGAATGTTTGCTCTAGCAGGAACATTACTTCTACATTTAGTCAACAATGAAGCACCTCTGTTCATTGCAATATTCGTGGCCAACGTCTACGAGGCAGAGGCCCTGCGTACTAACCTGTCTGCAACTATCTCAATGCACATGGCCATCATGCCTTATTAGCAATTCTGTAAAAACGGAAATGAAAAACAGAACATAGCATTTTCAGGTGAATTGAAGAATGTGTGTATGCAATGACAAGCAGAAAAATCAGACAAGCGAGTCAACTATCATAAGTTCGTAGCTACCGTGTCAAGTTTTCATGTTCTGAGATCGGTAGATTAAACCTATTACACTCTCCCATAAAGATATATGAATTTTTTTCGCATGCAGTCAAACATTTGGTAATGAATGATCACATGTCTGGGGTCACACATACCAAACAATAGTGTCAATTGTATGCATTACTGTTCATTTAGTCAACAATGAAGCACCTTTGTTCATTGAATTCTTCGTAGCCAACATCAACAAGGCAGAGGCCCTCGGCGGGTGTCGGGGGAGCCGTTGCACGCCTGCAAGTGGCTTCCATCAGGTTCAGCAACGCATCTTCGTCAGCTCCTGCAGCAGCCTCTGTAACGGTGGTCGAGACAAGAACCCTAAACCATCTATTTGTTGAGAGTTCATTTAGTGATAACTAGAACTCAGTAAATGGTTGGAAATAAATAATACTCCTAGGACATATAAATGAGTTTTTATTACCTTACGTAGAAACCTGTTTGCAACTAGCCCAACGCACATGACCGTCATGCCTTCTTTGCAATTCTGCAAAAGGGGAAAACAGGAACTGAACATAAACAAGCACTACAGAAAACGCCTGTTGGGTTGACGGTCTTTTTATACGCCGACGGAAAAAGATCGAGGCCATCGGCGCAGCTTGACGGGCTCGGCAACCGGGTTGCACCTAGTTTTGCTGTCGGCGTAGGATGAATAGCTCAGCGTAGGATGAATAGCCGACGGCAGCCATCGACGTAGGCTATTAGGCTAACGGCAGATCGACGGTGTCAAGTCTACGCCGACGGTAGCTATTTTTTCTTTTTGCCATATTAATCTTAAAAAAAATCATTTAAATTCAGAAAAATACATATAATATATCAAAATTTGCAGAAAAATAAGATATATCTATATAAACTCAAATATTACATATTGTTGTTCAAAAAATATATAAAATATATAAATACCTTTGTATAACATATTTTTTATTTTCCGAGTGTAAAAAACGCGGTGTTTTATGAAGTAACTACCAAATGAAAGTTTCAAAATAATAATACCCCATTTTTCAAAATACTAGACCATCTTAAATGGACAATTTCTCAACCAGGGTATCTGAAACCTTTCCATCCACTCCTCGTGAAAAAGATAAATTTCTGCTGAATCGGTAGGAACTGAGTCAGATTTAAACTACAGGTACACGATATGATGCTCATGATTTTTTGAAAAAAATTATTTTTAGGTTTACAATATGCTATTTAATCAGAGATCCAATGCAAGTTTAGTAAGGCTCAGCCCGAGCTAAGAATCTTCATGCCCACTGATTTAGAAAGTTTGACGATAGTTTAAAACGGGCATAAAAAATTCAAAAACGATTGAAACAATGCAAAACCGTCGTGTGGTGTCATATTATGTGGCATAGTTGCATGAAAAAATAGCAAATTTGGTATAATGATTGTGTATAAAAAACCTTCACAAAATGACCTATCTCAATCGAGGTTTTCTGACTTTCAGGTCAAATGACCAATGTTATGGATATAATCGCGATATAGTTTGCGATAATATGTCCATATTGTGCACGTATGTATATAATTGGATGACGAACAATGTTGCAGGAGAAAGTTTTTCTTTTTGTCGCATCAAAAAGCCATTTTTTATTTTCCGAGTGCAAAAAAAGGGTGTTTTGTGAAGCAACCATCAAATAAAAATTTCAAAATGATATCTCGCCATTTTTCAAAAATAGTATACCATCTTGAATGGACAATTTCTCAATCGGGTATCTCAAACGTTGTTGTTCACCCTCATGAAAAAGACAAATTCCTGCTGAATCGGTAGGAAGTGAGTCAGATTTGAACTACAGGTACATGAAATAATGTGCATATTTTTTTTGCAAAAATCATTTTAGGTTCACAATCTGCTATTTCATCAGAGACTCAATGCAAGGTTTTCTTTTCATCACACCATAAAAACCATTTTCTATTTTCCGAGTGCAAAAAACGGGGTGTTTCATGAATTGTGACATAGTTTCGGTTGGTCTAGTATTAAAAAGTTACAATATATAATTAAATGGATGATAGGGATGTAATATTTGGATTCCTCTCATTTTTATGATCGATTTGGATATATTATTTGTCGAATTACGCTTACGGATTTGTAGATATGAATTGTTCAATTTTAAATGGAAAAAAGGTAAAATAAATTAAATTTATTTTATTTTTATTTGAATTCAAGATTATTATTACTTATTCATTGTTGTTTACTCAAATAATTGTATAGAATGTAAAATTATAAAGACGTCTAATATTATAGTCCAATGGTTAATAGGATTGATATGATAATATTCATAACAAGTTCTAATTTTTTTTGTCGGATGCTCATGTGGAAGGAATAGAAAAGTTAAACGTGCTTGGACTAGAGTAGTGTTAGGATGGGTGACCGATTGGGAAAGTTTAACTATTTGTGCAATTTGACTTGAGACTAACTGTACTTAGAATTAAAAATTTCTATGTGAGACTAACAAGTTAAACAATTCAAAAATATTTAAAGAAATTTGGAAAAAAATTGAAATAATCTAGGACAACGGCTTTGCAGTCGGCGTAGTCATCTAGATGCGATATGCGCTGACGACAATATACACCGACGGCTTTTATACGTCAACGGATAAAGGGGCTACGCCTACTGGGTTGTACGCCGACGGCAGCCGTCGGCGCAGCCTACACCGACAAGATTTTGGGGCTACGCGAACAGGACCCGGCCGTTGGTGTATCAGTCTTCTCCTGTAGTGATATGTCAAAAGAAAGTAACAAGAATGGAAGTTATTGAAGAACATACATTCATGACAGTGCAACGCCATGGATGGATGAATTATACATGTTGATGTTCAACAGAGAGATAGTGTGCGTGTTTTTGCAAGCTTGAATGTGTATAAACCATTTCATCTGAAAAATACGAAATTGTGTTGCTTAGCCACCCGTGGGGCACAGATGCTTATTTCAAGCCCATGTTGAAAAAATACAGCCCACATACAATTAGGGCCGACAAATTGTGCGTGGATCAGAACCTTGTTCTGCAACAGCTCACAGATGGGACCTGGGAGCAGATGAAATTGATTCCCAGATGGTGGCAGCAAGGGGAAAAGAATTTCAGGACCTGCTGGCCAGATCGATCTAGGACCACATTTGAGAAGATCGATGGATCAACCGATGTATACTCAAATTCCAAGACAAGCAAAGGGACCGGAATAGTATAATTCTTGCTTTTTTTAGAACCATCAGTAAAGGAATTTTGTTCTCAACATGATGGTCGAAAATGGAGTGGATAGTTAATCCAAAGGAAGAAGAAAATGACGTGTAGATTTGAGCAGACATTTTAACGAATCGGGTATATATTCATAGCATATGACTAATAAACATGGAACGGGTGTGGAATTAAACTAGAACAATAGAAATGTTTAGTATTTTGAGACGGAGGGAGTAGTACATCTTCGTTCTAATTTCTTTTGCTAGTACGTATTACACATGTAAATAGTGATTTGGGAATTTAATTTCTCATACAACCAACTCGTATGCTAAAGGTCACATGCACACTTTGGTCTGCATGGAAGCAAAGCATCTCCCTTGGCACCCAATGAAAAAGTTAGGATTCACTCCATCCGTGCATTCATATTTAAATATGCTGCGCCCCGCAACGCATGCAACACCTCTCTCATCTCATATGATCCGTGATATGGTTGCTAGTATATGCTTTATTTGTCTTCCCACCTGATTAGGAATGAGGCCAATAAGATATGTCGAGGAAGCTGGAGTGGGCAATGTGATCGAAAAACAAAGGTACGAAGTAACATCCCTGCATGATGCGACTCATTGCTTTCAATTTGTTTATGATTATGAAGCTAGGTAGCTTACTCCAGAGGGTGCTAATTAAGTTGCTAGACGATCTTATGTTAAAGAGGTATATATATTAGGGTGGGGTGAGCTAAAGCAATCCCCTACCTTACACACCACGCACGCATGCAAATCAATGGTTAATTATTATTTTCTTTCATTTTGAATTTGGCACTCGTACTACATTTTCCCCTGAATTATGGTTAGATTTCAATCATCTTTGATATAATTAAACCTTTGGATTAGCATTCAACCATCATTGTGCCCATCTCACTCTATCATCATGTATAACCCAGAAACAATTGCATTCAGATAGTTTGGAACCACTTGTTACTCTAAAGTGTTTTGGATATACAACCATCAGAAATCGAAACTATAGGTTGTGTTTAGTCCTTGAGACTCCTTGTTGTGTACTCCGAACTTGGCTTTTTCAGGCCAGCCTCTTCTCTCTTCTTAATATATGACATACAGTTCTCCTGCATGGTTATTAATAAAGATATATGTTGGCTTAGTTTTAAACAATATACTCCATACGCCTTAAAATAGATGTCTTAGATTTTTTAAAATTTGGATGAACCTATATACCAAATAGTGTCTAGATTCATTAATTTTTAACAAATCCGAGACATGTATTTTGAGACGGAGGGAGTAGCATATGTTTGTGAATCTAGTACGTGACGATTTGCTTTTTTTTGTTTTGCACCGCCATCGTCAGCTTGGAGGCCGTCAAAGGGCTCTGGAATGAATGGGAGATCCATTACCTCATACTTGTAAGCTTCGGCCTACAAGTCTTCCTCTTTTTCTTCGCGGGCATGCGAAGGCATGTCGTGTCACCTCTCCTTCGCTCGCTTCTATGGCTGGCCTACTTAGCGGCCAGCTCGGTGGCCATTTTTGTCCTGGGTCATCTCGCGGTCCACGCAGGCGGCCCGCAGCACCAGCTCCTTTTCTTCTGGGCACCATTCACGCTCCTACACCTAGGTGGTCCGGATAGCATCACGGCCTTCTCCAGGCAGGACAGCGAGCTGTGGAGGCGCCACCTGTTAGGATTGGCCTCCCAAGTGGTGGTGGCAGGCTATGTGGTCTCGAGGTCATCTTGGCCTGACAGGCGGCTCCTGGCTGCTATGGTGCTCATGTTCCTCTGTGGAAGCTGCAAGTACGCTGAGCTCACTTTGTGCCTTTACTGTACTGACCAAGCGAGGATCAGGCGAAGATGCTTGCGTCCCTATCGTGAGATGTTGCACAGACTAGTAAAGTCAGAGATGGAAGATAGCAGCGGTACAGCTAGTAGAATGCTCAAAGAAAGATTTGATGAGATGCTCAAGGTCGATGGGAGGCGGCCAATAGAAGAATGTGAAGAGGATGTCCACATCGTGATATACGATACTCCACCCAATGAAACACATACCATTGTAGGTGCAGACTCTCTATCGAGATTGCTCCAAATGGTCAAGTCCAGTGCAGACCGATGCAGAGCCTATGACTACGTCAGTGCCCGTCTCGTTCTTATCTATGAAGCGCTCTACACAAAAAAAATTCATCGTGCATGGATCCTCGGTTCTCTTCACTATTTTCTTCTCTGGAAAACAATTCTTGCTGTTGGTTTCCCTAAAACGTTCACCTTGCTCTTGCGCTTCCTATTCCCACTTCTTTCATCATTGACAGCCCTAGTGCTCTTCATGGTCGCCCTCAAGGGTCAACAGTATAGCAGAGCTGATGTCATCGTCTCCTACATTCTGCTCATAGGGGCCATAATCCTGGAGCTAGCATCCCTCTTCATCTCCATTCTTTCCTCCTACTTTTTATCAACTGGAAGGCATCTTGTTTCTCATGTAGCCAACAATATGCATCCCACATTGCGACGTCGACGACGATGTAGAAAGCAATGGTCTGAAATGCTACCGCAGTACAACATGATTAATATACGATGGAACATACTACAGTGTAGGAATTATGTCATTTGTACCAGAGTGGATCGCTAAGCATTTGGATGACAAGACACTTACACATATCCCCATAACTGAAGATCTCAAGAAGTTTGTCCTTGACAAGTTACTAGACTTCGGAACAGGAGACGAACAGAACTGGAAATTTTCCAGTTTTCGTGGTCAGCTGGCGCTGCACAAGTGGATGCATAGCCGTGTAGAAAACTTGGTTTCTGCAAGGCCAAGAACGGCTCTACATGAGAGCATCAACGATGTAGATATGCCAACAAGCGTCCTAATCTGGCACATTGCAACACATATATGTTACTCCAGAGACCTCGGTTCTGATCGAGTGAAACAAATGAGCACAGAAATATCAAACTATATCATGTACCTTGTCTTCAAGTGCGGTGTCATGGCAACAAACAACACTGACCTCCTACACCACAGAGCTCTCACCGAACTGGAGGCAGGTTTTATGCAAGACATCGACGTCGACCGGATGTTCAAAGCTCACAAAAGTGGTCATCAATCAGAAAACACAGAAAATTCTATATCCGGTACCAGTGGGCAGGTATCTCAATTGCAACTTCTGAAGAACACCGTGAAAGATCTTGATTCTCCGTTTCTGCCTCGTGCATGTGCGGTTGCTAATGAATTGAATGGCATCACTGGAGAGGCCAACCGTTGGAATTTCATCGCTGCGGTGTGGCTGGAGATGCTTTACTACATTGCGCCTCGTTGTGGGGCTACTTTCCATTCTGAGCATCTCAGCACCGGCGGGGAGTTCGTCACTCACATCATGATGCTCATGCGACTTCTAGGCCCTTTTCTACCACCACCCTCAGGTGGCTCTACTTAACTCCTGAGCCATGCCAATTGTTCACACTTCGATGTAGTCCTCGGTCTATTAAGTAAGTATAAGTAGAAAAGTGTGTAATACATACGTTCATGTAATATATGTTCTTAAACTGAACTCATGTAAGTCTCTGTACCATAGAAAAGATCCAGAATATTGTAACATACGTTCTTGTAATACATACGTTCATGTAATATATGTTCTTAAACTGAACTCATGTAAGTCGCTGCACCCCTGAATTCCAGTTTGTGAATGAATACACAATAAATTTAAAGTTCGTGATACTAAGCATGAAATGCTAGGGATATAGGAATATGAGCCACAAGAAATACACAACATTGTAAGCGCTGCACCCCGATGATTTGATCTTTACTTGTTGAAGAATCAGGTGACGAATGTCAGATTAAGCATGGAATCCTTTGCTCTAGCAGGAACATTACTTCCACATTTAGACTACAATCAAGCACCTATTGCAACTATCTCAATGCACATGGCCATCATGCCTTATTTGCAATTCTGTAAAAATGGAAATGAAAAACAGAACATAACATTTTCAGGTGAATTGATGCATGTGTGTATGCAATGACAAGCAGAAAATTCAGTCAAGGGAGCCAACAGTCATAAGTTCGTAGCTATAGTGTCAAGTTTTCATGTTCCAGACATTTTGTATTCTGTGAGATTGGTAGGTTAAACCTATTACACTCTCCCATAAAGATATATGAATTTTTTTCTCACGCAGTCAAACATTTGGTCACACATACCAAATAATACTGTCAATTGTATGCATTACTGTTTATTTAGTCAACAATGAAGCACCTCTGTTCATTGAATTCTTCGTAGCCAACATCAACAAGGCAGAGGCCCTCCGCGGGTGCCGGGGGAGCTGTTGCACGCCTGCAAGTGGCTTCCATCAAGTTCAGCAACACATCTTCGTCAGCTCCAGCAGCAGCCTCTCTAACGGTGGTCGAGACAAGAACCCTAACCATCTGTTTGTTGAAAGTTCATTTAGTGATAACTAGAACTCAGTAAATGTTTGGGAATAAATAATACTCCTAGGACATATAACTGAGTTTTTATTACCTTACGTAGAAACCTGTTTGCAACTAGCTCAACGCACATGACCGTCATGCCTTCTTTGCAATTCTGCAAAAGGGGAAAACAAGAACTGAACATAAATGCTCAACTGACGATGCATTTGTGTATGCAATGACAAGGGAAAATTTCAGACCAAAGTAAATCCCAAAAAACAAAGGTACACAGTTTGTTTCCATTGGATAAATGCATTAAATAGAGAAAAAATAAGCAATACTAGAATCACCTCATCAGCAGAATACAGTTTGGTCACTGCAGCTCGGGAATGAAACATAAAACACTCTGTAGCTGGGCCACTGCAAAAACAACAGGACATAAGTGAGGTAACTGATGAGTTTAGTGAACTCGAGAACATGTCTAAAATTAAAAGAAACATGATGTTCACTTCACAAGCAAACATTAATAAAGAGTGTGGCACACAGATAAGGTATCTGGTGAACAATCATGTCTGAATAAGGTGATGAAACTATTGCCAACCCATGTGAGGAAATATTTCTGTACTTGAACATACCAAGCATGCTATGATATATGAAACTTACACACTCCGTGGCGCTTGTGTATCACGTGCAAACATTTTGTAAGATAGCATTTTTCCTTCCAGTTGTCTAAGGATTTTGTCAACTTTGGCCACGTCAAAGCTCCGAGGTGCTATGTTGTATTCAGGATTCTTAAGCATTATAGAGGATTGCTCGTCCCCTGATATTGATTTGGCATCATCATCAAGAGGAAATATATACAGGTATCTTCTCCATTTGGCTGAAAAGTTAGGATGAAATTCACGTGAGACCTGCAAATTAAGTCATCAGTTAATATTCAGCATATAACATCATGTATGGTGGAGGTCTTGCTATTCTCAGAAATTGAGCCACAAAACTGACATGCTCTCATACTAGAAAATAAATTGTGGACGGAAGCTAGTCAATATCGAATAAAATCACCAACATCGACATTAACTGCAATGATATATTTGGCAAGAGGAAGGAAAATACCTCGGACACAACCAAAGAGTTAATTTTATCCGGTGCAGCCTCATTTATTGTGTCTTTTATATCATTAGGCTGTACATCCTTTCTCCATGTATCTAAGGCGATTAACAGTAAGCATTTCAAGTCAGTTATCAGAAGTAATAGATCAAGACCATTGAAGTAAAAAAATCACATAAGCCCACAAGGACAAACTAGTTGTTGTATGCAAACAAGTTCTGTTAAACCCAGTTAAATACATGGTATGCATTGCTATACTGCAGACAAACTGAGAACGTATATCAGCAACTATTTTTCACACAAAGAAAATTCAGGCAATCTTTTGGTCAAAGTTGTGATATGCTGCCATGGTTAATGTTTTTCTAAAGTAAGATCCACAAGAAGCAAATAATTTGCATGATTCACTTGTGTCTTAACCTTTTCAATAACAACATATAAGCTGAGGCTAATAGAAGTAGATATGCATCATAGCAAGTTTATAAGCGTGATTAAATTACACAGAGGCAATGCAATAGTATGTGTTCTCAAGTGTAACTAACAAAATGAGCAGACTTGCTGAAGAGCAGTCACCCCTTTGTCAGTGCGCCCAGCAACAGTGGCACAGCCTTCTATTGGCAAAGATCTATCTTGAAGTTGTTTAGCTTTTCTCTCGTCAACAAATTGTCCGAGATGCTTTTCCACTAACCTGCAACCAATAAGAGGGACACAAATAACTATCAGTGGTTTTATTCTGTCTTGAAATGTGAAGAAAAAGAAGAGAAAAGGATGAACAAAACCTTCATAGAAATTAGGTTACTAAAATCTTACCCTTGAACAGTATTGAGGCCAGGCTGCTTCTGCCAACCATCAAACGAACCCCCATGATAAGAAAGAACAATCTTAAAGTTTGCTCTTTCCCACCTGCCTCCCCGGCATTTGGAGGATTTAACTGGCATTTGTTTTTCATCAAATGATGTTAAAGGCTCCTCTCCATTCGTATCACAGGCATGACCTTTCTGCAGAAGGATAATCTGATGAATTTTGTAAACAGTGTAAAGGGCATTAAAAAGGACCTACTCCGAGAAATTCTGAAAATGTATCCTATGCAATAACACAGATAGATGGTCCTAGAGTTTCCAGTTAGAACCACAGTTCATGGCTCGGTGCCACTTCTACATATGCCATGGCAGGTTAATGCAGAACACGGTAGTGTTTGGCCAAGTGGCTAATCTTGGGATTCTTTTCTAGGTGAGTGGGATTCAGGTTTACAATTTCTCGCGAAACAAGCACTAGTTAGTTGGGGAAAGAATCATCATTTGTCACAGATAAATTTCACTGACATGTGCATTTCTTCACCCATCCAACCAATATCCAAATATGCTGCATTCTGGTGGTGAAATTCTACTGTTTTCAACGGACCTGGTCTTTCCCAAACAGCTCGGCGAGCCCCGCCGTCCCGGCGCCGGTGCGCACGAGCGTGGCGTAGAAGTCGACGACCCTGCTCCACGGCCGCGCGTACATGTACTCGTAGCTCTCCCTGCCCAGCAGAAACAGTAAGGGGACCGAGCAAGCTCCTGGTTCGATGAAACGCTGGAGGAAGTGAGGTGAGGAGTAAGGAGGCGGGGTTACCTGGATGTCCACCGGAGATGCTGGCAGGCGTCGGTGTGGTTGTACTGCGCGTAGCCGTCCCGCTCCGCCGCGGTGGAGAACGCTACGGCCGGGGCGGCCTTCGTCTTCGGCGACGTTGCCATGAGGGGCCGGAACTTCGCGAGCATGTACTGACTCGGCGGCGCAGATGGATTTGGGGATTAGGGTCCGGGTCCTGAGGGGTTGTGGCGGCGGCGGCGTAGGTGGCAGCGAAAGCGGAGGAGTGGCGGTGAGTGGTTCTTGCCGGGGCTGAGCGCGCCGTGGATATGGCGAGGAAAAGCGGCGGCGGCGGCGGTTACCTGCGACTCAGGCCCGGGCTCGGCGGTGGAAGCGAGGGCACGAAGGAATTTCAACAGTACAGCAGCCTACAGAGAATATCCTTGAGATCTCATTACGCTTCACCGATTTGAAAAGTGAAAACTCAAGAATTTCTTTGCAACCAAAACAAAAAGAGAGGAAGATTGTCTTAGTTTGTAGTCTAATTTGAATCTACAAACCAGATTTAACTCCCATCCAAATAGACATTTAAGTTCAAATTCAGATTTCAGAATTCAGAATTCCAATCACAATTCTAATTCTACTACTAGTATGTTAGGTCACTATAGCACAAGTGCACAATGAACACCATCGCAACTCGAAATCATCATGGACTGGGAAGGAAATTCATATCAAAGCAAATTAACTCAACACAAACGGACAACGACAAGACAAATCTCTCCATTACCATTTTGGTGTGGATCCTTCCCAGAGAACTGTTTCGAGTTTACAGCACGAACATCGTCACGGCAAACAACTCTCTACATACAATTTTGCTAACCGGAAGAACAAGAAACCTAGCAAGGATGGCTGACTGACTGATCTTGACAAATAAGATGGATTGCAATGCGAACGCGAGCGACGAAAACTCGGCCGCCGTCAAAAACTGCTGTTGATGTCGCTTATATCTTGTATAGATCCTCGTCCAGAGGAGGAGGATCATCATGCCTACTGCCATTTCTGGAAGGGGGTCCTAGAGCCTCCAGCCCCGGCTGCTGCCCGTCAGAGTCAGGCGAAGGAATGTACAGCTTGCACTCCAGGGACGGCTCGCTCTTGCTCCTGCCATTCGCTGGCCGTGTTCTCCTGCTCTGAGGCACTGGCTTTCCATTCACAGGTGGCAAAGTCACAGCCACGGCCACAGCATCGGCCTTAGCTGCTGGTTCTTGCTTCACTTTCTCTGTCTCGACGTGCTCAACGGGTTCCTTTGGGACCTCGTAGAGCGTCACAGAGCCGGTGATACAGTTCTGCAGGAGTATGTCCTGGCATTCTGGCATGTTCTGGACCGCCTCAAAAGTTTCGACAACCTGGCTCATGGTGGGCCGCCCTTTAGGGTTCTGGCTCAAGCATCGGTATGCTAGGCTGGCCACCTCAATGGCTGCCTTGGTGGAGTATTGGCCTTCCATTCTTGGATCGATGATCCTGAAGAGCTTCCGATTGTGAACAAGGAGGGGGCGTGCCCACTCAACTAGGTTATGCTCACGGCTCGGCCGGCTCTTGTCCACAGCCCTCCTCCCAATAATCATCTCCAGAAGCACAACACCAAAACCATAAACATCACTTCGTGCTGTCAAATGGCCTGTAACAAAATAAATGGTTGGATTAACACACAAACTTCTGAGTAAAATGCAGTATATTCCATTCCTGGAACCATATATATTCAGTAAAGTTTCCTTCTAGAGAGGACTGGCTCACCAGTCATGACATATTCAGGAGCTGCATAGCCATAAGTTCCCATGACCCGAGTTGAGACATGGGTTTGATCTCCACTAGGTCCAGTTCTTGCTAGGCCAAAGTCTGAAAGTTTAGCATTATAATCCTGCAAAGGTAACGCAGAGTGAGACTGAGACGCTACCCAAGATAGCATCTTCAACACATAATATCAGCATGAATAAGGATACAAGTCACGCTACGTCTTCTACTTCTAAACCGTGGTGCCACACCAAGCAGAAGCAACGTCAAATGACAAAGGCAAAAAAATATGATTCGTTTGGGGGTTAATTTTTCATAATACATATAATTACACTTCTGGAAGTTAACATTAACAAGTTTTCATAAGCAGCAAAATACATCAGAACATAATCACTACATGGCTTGTAAATGGAATATATATTTTGTCATAAACACTCAGCTGGGAACACAAAAGGAAACTTGACATGGAAATGGGCTTATAAAACAATAAAAAACCGATGTACGCACCGCATCTAACAAGATATTTGATGTCTTGAAATCCCTATAGATGATGGATCTCTCAGCTCCGTGGAGGTACTCAAGTCCCCTTGCTGCACCAAGAGCAATCTTCATACGAGTTGACCATGGCATGTTAAGGCAAACCCCTGATGTTAAGAATCAAGAAAATAAAATCAATGTTCCGCTAAAGAAGATAAAATGTGCCCTTCAAATGAAAGACATACATATAACTAATCTTCACAAAATAAGCATTTCTACAAATCTGTTTGACATTTTATTCTGTCACCGTTTTACTCTTCTCATTGTTCACATATCTTATGAATTATGATGACGAACCAGGTTAGCCATGTGTATGCAGATCTTAGATCACACTATGCTTCATAGAACCAACTGAATAATTCAGATCAAATATATAGTTGCCGCCTCACAAACATGACAAATGCAGCATGTAATTCAAGAGCTACTTGGAAGCAGACACTGCCCACTCAATGTCAATCAAGGTTTTAGAATGTTTAGTTGTTGACTGCACTTATTCTAAAACTAAATCTAGTTCAGAACCAACAATTAATAGCATAGTAAACGGACGCAGGAATGGAGTTTCCAATAAGGGAAGAGTTAGCGCTTACGTCGAAAAAGGTGCTTTTCAAGGCTTCCACAAGCCATGTACTCGTAGACAAGTAATCTATGTGAACCTTCGCAGCAATAGCCAATCAGTTCAACCAAATTTGGATGACTAAGTTGCCCAAGATAGTTGACTTCTGCCTGGAAACACAAAAAAAGCACCATTAGTCCTCCAATAATGACAGGTGTAACATGTTATGGTCGTGAGCCAACCTATGGCCGGCCACGACAGTATGTTCTTTACTTGGACCTTTTAATATATGTAGAACTACACTCTTGCATGCAGTACTAATGCTATATTGAAGGAACAACTGCTCTAGTAAGGAAAAACTGCTCTGGTCACTATATTGAATCTTATACTCCAATCAGCTAAAAAAGCTTTATGACTCATGAGGATTTCACATAATATAGAAATCAACACGAGTTCTTAAAAGTGCATATGAGCTACCAAGGTACATCAAGGTTTCACGAAATAGATACAGGAACACGACTTCTTAAGGTATATGTCTATATGAGCTATGACGGTTCAGGAAAGGTATATGTCTATATGAGCTATTACGGTTCAGGAAAGCATAAGGAAGCAGGGGGACTTACCAACCATTCCTTGTCTCCCTGAAAGCCCTCTGGGTTTAGTTCTTTCACAGCAACCTGTGTAGATGGAAATCCTGCTCTAACATTTTCATCAATCACGCCTTTGTAAACAACTCCAAATCCACCCTCTCCAAGAATTTGGTCTGGACGGAAGTTTTTTGTGGATGCTCGCAGTTCGTTGTATGTGAAAATGTTAACATTTCCATAGCCTTCTGTCTGCAGGTCCTCCACATCTTTTGGAGGAGCAAGAACACTTGAAATAGCTTTAGAATCAGATTTGCACTTCCTCAACCCATCCGGTCCACTAGCTCCATCCGAAGTGCCTGTTATTGTAGTGTGTTCAGTCAGAAGCATAACTTCAGTGCACCAAAACCATAAGACATTTCAATGAACCCAAAGGGACAAGTATTGCATAGTTTGATGGCAGCGAAGAATCAAGGATAATGCGTGTACCTTTCACTGAAGTACCAAATTAGCTCTACTACATTCGTTTGTAATCTAACCTGACCAGGAAGTTCCATTTTAAGAGTACACCTACAGAAAATCTGAAGATAAAATAACTTCTATCGGAATCCCCAGTCAGCTTTAACTACATTCTTTGGTAATATCTGACCAAAGTGCTCTATTTTATGAGCAAGCTACAGGCAATATTTCATTTTAAAATATTTTCCCTGAAATAATATCTCTACTATATAATTTTGGTTACGGTAGTTTTTGTCTCCCCAAGATTTTCGTCCGTCGTCATGGATAGGTACGTCGCGCGTTTCCACTCCCGTTAGCTAGCGATCGGCCGTGTTCGTGAAGGAAAATGAAAAAAAGCAATCCGGTTCCTAGAGTTCGTCGGTCCATCCGTCGAGAAAGGGATAAGAAACACGAGCGAACTGTGCGCCTCCTCAGGCTCCTCCTCTGCATCCACATCCCCAAAGCCTGCCTTGACTGCGGATCGGAGGAACCCGTGAGCGGCCTAGCTGATGCGCAGCAGGTGTTTGACCAGATGCTCTCTTGGGATTCCGCCTCCTACAACTTCTACCCGAGGCTAGAGCGCCGCCACGTCGGGTGGGAGTAGAAGTACAGTATGGGGGCAGGGGAGGCACGATTAGGCTGGGGTAGAGGACGCCACGGGGAAGGAGGTCGTGGGAGGGGACTTTGAAGCAGGAGCTGAGAGAAAGAGAGAGGCGCGGCGCTGGGGCGGCTCTAAGGGCGCGTTTGGCGCTTCCGACAAGGGCCGCCATGCTCAGTGTCCCAAACTACCGCAACGGTTGAGGTCAACCCACTTGATTTGGCCGACACAAAAGAAAAAGCAGCCATAGAGGCCTACATTGGTATGCCATAAAAACTAGGGAACAAGGAGAGGAAAAGGAAGAGGCTGATATCAGATCCATGGAGATGTGGAAGCTCTCGCCAGTGCTAGGGAATGGAGATTTTTCTAGAGCCAGGTTGTTGGGGTAACGTGTGCAGGACAAGGAGAAGGTAATATTTTATTTCCTCTCGATGCTGCTGGGTCTTATCTCTCACGTAGTAGATCTTTTTTTTTACAGTGAGCAGAAATCTGGTATTGATTACGCTGGGCGGCTGGGGAGTGGGGGAGAATGGAAGTTCTGTACTGATGCCAAGAGTGAACTATGTGGTAAATTTGGCATTTGACACTACGTGGATGCTCTTACACAATATGAAACGATTGGTCATGATAGTTAGCTTCATTGCATTTTATTGTTTCTAAGTGATATTTGATTGTTATTGATGTATCAATTGTCAATTTGTTTTTATCAATGTTGTATCAACTTTGCAGCTAGAGAAAATCAATAAAGTGAAGATTGTTGAAATTTGTAGTAAGATTTGGAGAGACCACCGGAGTCCACAAAAAAAAATTCAAACATTTCGGAAAAAAATTATTTTTATACCTATAAATGTGTAACAATCGAAATACTAAAATCCCGTGGCAACGCACGGGCATTTAGCTAGTAACCATAGTTTATATAAGTATCAGTACCCAAAACGGTGCTCGTCACCTGACCTGAAAAATTCCAATCTATATGCCACTTAAAAGAAGATCTATAATGATAAAAGTTATGAATCACTCGTCTCCAAGTTCACTCGGCAGATCATGAATGTTCAGCTAAAGGCTACGGCATGACTAGGAAGGTCTCGATTTTCCCTTGACATCTGTTCTAAGAATAGTTCTGAAGGAGCATTTGCAGCCACATGCCCGTATCTGGAGGGTAGCATATGTGGCCTCTTCCTGGATAAAGCAGTTTCCATGCAAATTCTTGAATATCAGCATTGGGTTTCTCCCTTTATCTATAACTCCTAATCATCTAGGAGATGAATTTGTACCTTCACCTTAGACCACCCCTATACATTTCAATATTCTTCCAGTGAACTCATACTAAAGACTGTTTGTAATTGCACCTGGCATTATGCTTATACGAGTCTTCAAACTTGGCCTTTGCGGTTTGGCAGTCTGTCCACAACATAGGTTTCTGTTTTCTACACCAAAATACGAGCTAAATGTGATTTTATTCTACCAGACTACTCCTCCCATGGGTCTCCGCTTCGGACTGCAGCTACACAGGCAGGCCCCATCAGTACATCACCACAGCATGTCGTATGCAGACCACAGGCCAAGACCCAAGCACCGACATGCAAGCCCCAGAGCCCAGATGCCCAATAAGAACAAGACACTAGCACCAAATATAGTGCGGCATTCTCCATCACTCGTTCCAGCAGGTCACGAACACAGCGATAGCATCACGCTAGTCCTCAACAAGCCTTTACTGCCGCACAATTAATCCCAAGAAACAAAATGGTCTTGCCAGCAAACGCTACCTAGGCACCCAAACAACCAAAACAATCCCCAAATCCACGATTCGAAACTGCAATTGGGCAAAACCCAGGCAACGGCAGTCCGAGACTCGCGCCAATCCGCACACGCAGGAACCGTACACCTCTAACGTGCTCGTAAATTCTGAAACCAAACCGGAGACAGGGGGACAGACAGACAGGCTAAGGCATGGGCACGAGAGCCTCAGGAACGAACCTGTCCTACTCTGGAGCCGCTGCTCCTCGAGCGAGAAGCATCCCCCCATGGGAGACCGCCCCGAGATCGCGCCTTCCCCTCCGGCCTGGCCCTACTCCCGCCTCCCCATCGCCCGCCTCCGGCCAGATCCGCGTCCTCCACACCAGCCGCGGAATTCCCCGCTCCGCCGTAATTGGCAGCCGCGCTCTTCTTCCGGCCGCCGGAACCGAGGTGGAGGGAGGGAGGGAGGGAGGGGTCCGACGCGCCAGCAGCCCGAATCCGACGCCGAAATTTCCGGTGCGCCCTTTTCTGCTCGCAGGCAGCTTTTTCTTTCTTCTTCTCGAGGCGGGGGGAGGAGAAAGAGGCGCCGGATTAGCTGTGCCAGAGGGCTGCTTTCGGATTAATAAATAACGCGCCGCTACAGCGACAACACACGCGCAGCAAATTGCGGGATTGAGGTCTACTATTTGGTTGTTGCTGTGCTTGCTTTGTTTTTTTTAGATAGAGAAGCTTTGCTTTGTTGTTGGGGGCTGGTGTTGTGGTCAGTGCGCATGATTAGAGAGAGGTTTTAGACAATGACAGTGGATTAGTTTGATGCTAGGTCAATTTCATAAGAAGTACTGTTAACTAAGCAGGAAATCTAAGTAACGGGGTCAGGTGGTCCAAGCACGGTTTAGTGGCTCACTATGATAGGGGAAGCTTGGCTAGGATTGTTCGATGAGGAGGAGAATTTTGAGACAAAATGATTAAAATTACATGCCTTGTAGGTCTGAGGAAATTTTAGGAGGATCTTGTTTCTTATTAAAAAGATCTTATAAAACTTGTTTGCAATGCAGGCCATAGGAAGTTCTCTTTCTATGCATTTTAAAGGAGTCGTTTCTTTAAATACAGCAAACTCCGTGTAGCTCAAACAAACAACATATATTACATATTTATATGTGTCTAGTTCATGTCGGATCCAACACGGCGTGGCATTGAGTTCATATGGTTTTCATATTCCCACTTTTTTTAACCTTGTTCTTCACATTGTGGATGATTGTTTTGTATGGGTAAAATACGCTCCATGGAGCTCAAGGTGCTAGCGAGTCTCATCAAGTATGTGTCATTAATAACGTTCTACTCCTCTATATGAAAATGCCAGGGCAAAACATGGTCATAATCTTGCAACCGTTTTGGGATGGTCACGGAATCGCCGAACTTAACACTCCTACAAGAGAAAATACCTTTTTGATAGTACCCAAGATGAGTTATTGCGTACACTCATGAGCTCGTGATAATTCTAAATATAAACAATTTTAATACATGAGTTTCATGGAATGTTTGAGTTTTTGTGTACTCATGTCGAGGGAGGTGGTGTACGATTGCAAACTTGTTGCCCCTGCTCGACGCTGGAGGTACCGTGTATATATATTTCTTGCAAAAAAAGGTCTAAACATAATATATGTTTGCAATCTATTTTTGTATATAAGGTCCTTCTAGGATATTTAAGAGAGAAATATAATTGAACCCAACCCAATCATAACAAACATGACAAGTTGGTGATGTATTCCATCAGGCAACCCATACACCACATTGCATCACACGTCCTTATGTGTTCATATTCCTTTCGTACCATATCTCCCCTTTCATCCCATTATTTGTAGTCAAGCTTGTATGGAAGACATTGTTTCAATGCATGTCTTGTGTCATCTTTCTCTATTTAGCTAGGTGAACATCATTATTTTGGTTGTTCGATACAAACTTAGAGTTGTCCAGAAACTAAAAAGTGTACATCACACAAATTTGTAATTTGTTGAACAACATTCCAAGTGACTATACATGACTTACCAATATTTTGCTCAACCACACAATCAAAGTGTCCATGTTATACGACATATCCGTGAAAAAACAACACATTCACTATTATACAAAAAAACACCATGAGCAAACAAGGATGTATGTTGTATCTAGCAACTTACTCCATCCTAGTGCCAAACCACCTCATTTTCAAATGAATCATGCGTGAAAAAAAAAAAATTGGACATGAAAGACAAGCAAATCACTGAGACAAACCAATGGTTAATACTAAATTATGTTTTTATATTATCCTGCATGTTTGTTCAAAACTCATGATATTTTAATATCAAATACAAACCATGCATGTTTTGCGAGATAATTAGTGGACTAGAAAAGGCTTGAAGAATGTATTTGACATATTAAAAAGTAGTATCTAAGAAATCCCAAATGTCTAAGGACAAACCTTTCGTAGGCACCTCACACACTCTAGAATTCTCTATCTACTTACACCCAAGATGGACAATCATATACCATATATACCTCTATCGAGATATTTGTTAAGTAGTACACTTCTTTTGCATAGGTATCTAAATATAAAAAAGTGAAAGCAAGCACATGTGTATACACCATAGTTCTTCTAATTTCCACGAGATAATACACAAAATCATGGTTCTTTTTTGTTTTTCTCAGATCTCGAAGGACAAGGTTTAATAAAATGTTTTTATAAAAGGTTTTCCTAAAAACTGAGATACCCAAGTATATGTGCACTCATATATGTAGAACAAATATAAGATGGTATCTTTGTATTTGGAACAAAAAATATTTCGTTAATTTTGTATATAATATTACTAGACTAGAAGTAACAAAGTTTATTATAAAATTATATTTGCCAAAAATTATCCTAATCATTTGATTAAGCTCATGCGAGGATCGAACTCTGCATCTACTTCCTTTTCCAACTTTGTGTGTTGTTCTTGATGTTGTGTAGTTTGATATCAATGAGAGTCTAAGAAGAAGATGTTGTGTAGCTTGCTATCATAGATTCATAGATCATGACTACAATTGCAATCCGTGTTAGAAATACTTGGCGTGTCTACACAATGGATCTCAAGTTGGTGGCAAATATGGGGGGCAGCAGGGCCTTGTCCCCTGCCAGCCATAACATGCATGAATTTTTTTTCAACCCCCTTTTCTATGCAAAAAGACTGTTAAACTATGTGTTTTAGTGTCTGGAATCTCCACAACAATTAGCAGTAGGCTTAATTCTTTGATCCTCCCTCTTCAATCAATTTTCTTACATTCTCCCCTGAATCGAATTATAGATCAACATAAGTTATAGTACTCATAGCATTTGTGTGGCTGCAACGAACCAGATTGGTTGTCGGCAATATGAATTATGGCTTGCATGTCACAATGCAATATGAAGATTTTGATGTTGTTTCCACAAGATGCAAGATTATATGGTTTCTTTGCGTACACAAGAGCAATATGTTGCAATATTATGGTGCAGATATGTTTCTTTCGTGTTGTCTGCAATGTTTCCTTATCGTCTAAATGTATTGCAAACCATTTTAATCATTTTTAAGAAACAATCAAGGTTGCATGCCTATAATTTCTTCATTCAATGAGGTTGCAAACACACAAACAAAATGTTCCACGAAGTTTTATATTACAAGCATTTGATGGACAAGAATCTTGACCTTAAAGTTACATCAGATGGCTAGGAGGACTGGTTTTAAATGACAAACACCTAGCATTGGCCTTAATTTTAACTCACACTCCCAAACAAATGATTTAACTGGACTTATCTCTAGATCCTAATATTCAACCTCGTGACACGGTGATTTCCCTAAATATACATACATAAATCATTAGTTCTATTGCCCTTGCATTTTATCTTTACGCTTTCCACCTATCGGTCAACAATTGTCGTGACCTCCTCAAAGTTTTGAAGAGAGATTGTATATGTTATCGTCGTCACTTGAAGACGGATTTTTCAATGTGCATGTTGTTGTGATCATTCTCCATCGTTTGTCCATTGAAGAAGCATATGCGCGAAAGGTTGACGATGACAAGGTATAGATTGTGTCCATTGGACCAAGAGCCGCAGAATCCGGCTCGACCTCTACATCGAGCGTGCCCCCCCCCCCCCCCCCCCCCCCCCCCCCCTCTGTGACCCTTATATAGCATGATTTATAGTGTCCTATAATTGGTGGACTCCATCTACACGGAAGTCTCCCTTTGCCAAATAATGTCAACTATGGAGGAGGGATCGAAACCTAGGCTTTTTAAAAAGTTTTACTAGGGGTGTTTGATTGGCGGTTCACTAGTGTAAGACCGAGACATCTTTTCTTAATTACGTTTTTCAAGACAAAAATAAAAATGTCAAGAAGCACACTCCATGAATTCGATGTGGTAACCATAGCAACACGACGGTGTCACATGTTTGAATTTGGAATGCCAGTAATTTAAGCTAGAACGTGTGCATTCATTTTTCGGGGGTACTTTCTTTATCCACTCTGGTATAGACCTCATGAATAGTTCATCGGTGTTGTTTGTCTAATTCTTCTTTCCGTGATAACTAAAAATCACATGAACACTTATATTATTTGGATTGGCTAGGAAAATGTAAATTCCATATTGCATGAGTTGTATCTGCATATGTGGTGTAAATGTTTCTGCACATTTTGTCTACATGTCTCGGTTGGACTGGTTAACTACACGTGCATGCTAATGTGTCATAAAAGTATTGTTAATGTATAGAGTATAGTGGAGAAGATTGCCATGTCGTTATACATAAACTAGCCACATGTTATATATGTTACCAATTGGAGTTATGAACCGATGAAAACCTTAGGTTTGCTGTTTATGTGTTTGGTCAAGACAGATTAATGTCCTTTCGATGGTATATGCCATGTACACGTGTAGGCGAGGCCCATGTGGGTTATTGATCAATCTGAAAAGCCGCATCTTCCATCTCTACTAAACACCGTATGGATGTGTGTTCGGTCCTTCGGGGTCCTTCCCCTTTTAAAAAGATGAATGTTTGCTCGCGAGCGCGTGGTAATGATGACGGCATGGCGTTCATATTTTTTTCAGTCAACCAACAAGGAGCACTAACTTTTCTATCAGAAAAAGAGAATTGGTCGGTTTGAAAGGGAAACCGGACAAAATCCGATACAAACGTATATACACACGGGTCCGGTTAAAAAGGGATAAGACTAAAAAAACGACATAGTTTTCAGGAAAACCGGCAAAACCAAGACAAGGCCACTCAACCTAGAACGACTAGGTCAGGAGCACCAACGCCAGCAAAACGGCAACAGCGGCGTCGCACAGGCAATGACACCAGCCCCGAGACCGCGCGCACTCCTAGCCGACGAAGCAACAACTAGACAAAACAAGTCTAACCGCCTAGCGGAGCACCAAACCTCCTAAGGCATCGCCCCCAAGAGGGAAAAACGACGGTGGCACCGCCGATGCCCGCTCCGGAAACATCCAGAGCTCAGGTTTTCACTCGGAAAGTCTGTGACCCGAAACGGCGAGGGAGGTGAAGGAGCTCCTCAACGATGCCTCCAACGAGGGGAACGACGTTCGTGGACACCGACATCGCCGACATCGACCTAGGTCGATGCAGTGCTTTCGCGCGGAGATCACCATATCCCGAGCCGAACAAGCTGATCCACCAAGGCGAGGAAGCCATGCCCGCCTTGCAGCACACCGTCGCTACCACCACATGCCGCAAGAAACCACTTGGGCACCTCCTCCCACGGTGCCCCTTGCCGTGACCGTCGTCCCGAGGCCGCCACCCCAGCATCCACTCTGCAGCCATCCAAAGGCATCGCCGAACAACATCCGCTGCCACCGCAAACTGCCACCAGGCCACCAACAAGGGAGGAGAAGAAACCGCCTATTTGGCACCAGGATCATCGCACCACGCGGAGAAGACTATACCAGAGACCACGGCTCCGCCGAGCACCTCGCTGGCCAGAGAACCACCCCGTCTAGAAAGGCATGCAAGCAGCAGCTCGAGATTCCTCCAAACCCATCCGCCACGCCGCACGCACGGCCGCGTCGGCCGCCACTACCGTACCCTGGGGCCGCCACCCCAGCAACCCCCTCTAGCCGCCGAGGTAGAGCCGCGACCTGCGAACCGTGGCCCGCCAAACCCATATGGGCCTCGGACGGGCCCGACCTCGCCTCCACCTCCAGCAGCGCCGGTGGCAAGCGCCATCCCTGCCACGGCGCATAGAGGCCTCCCCCCCCGCCCGTCGAGCCCGTTCGTCGCCACGCTGATGCAACCGTCGGAGTAGACGAAGAATAAACCGTCGGGGCGAGACGCGTCCACCACGGGATCCCCCTCCCCCCAGCCACCTTTGGCAGCAGGGGTCGCCGCCACCGCGGCCAGGCCGGTGGCAGCAGCGGAGGAGAGGAGGTCGTGGGGTGGGGGCTGACGGCGGCGCGGGCACAGGCCCCCCGGGTCGCCTGTGCATGACGCCCACATCCATGGGTGTTTTTTCATAGGGAACGTCTCTTGGTGTTTGTCTTTTTTGCGTATATATGGGTGTTTATGTCTTTTTTGCTTATATATGGGTGTTTATGTTGTGGCCTCTGCCTATCAATTCAATTAGTTGACCAATTGGAACTCCCAGTCACACACCGAGTTGAATCAGAGAGAAGAATTAAGAAATGGAAAAACGAGAAACTACATACACACACGCGTAGCTAGCTACTCCCTCTGTTAGGGATTATAAGGCCTATGAACCATTTTGATAGGATTAAGAAAAGCAATAATTCACCCTCTTGATTACTATATGCACAAATAGTTATACATGCATGAGGGAAGAGAAAGAAAAAGAAGACCATGCATTGGATGAGAGATGTAATAAATAAAAAAGAACTTATAATTCCTAACATTTAAAAAAAAGCTCATAGGCCTTATAATCCCTAACGGAGGGAGTAGCTAGCTAGCTACTGTCTGCTTCATGCTTGGTCGCGACAAACCCGGGATAGGTTGTTGCCTGCTAGTAGTTGGACCTAACCAGGAGCATGGCAACGCTAACGCAAGTAACTAATATAATCCCCAACAAGTTGCTAAACAGGGGACAACGTGAGAAGGCATGTCCCTAATTTCATGTGCTCTCCGCGCTAATTAAAGCATGTATAATTATTTTATCTTAGCAATGTTATATAAGATGATTTCTGAATTAAAGGAGAGAAACGGAAAATATTTTTATCTTAGTTAAGAAATGATCAACGGTGAGTCTCAACAAACATTTCAGACTATCCGTCTCTATAGATAAGACTAAAAAAAGACACATTGCACATCATCTTTTATTGTCATATCAAAATTATGTGAAATATAGAAAATAAGATTGTCTTATAGACCATTGTAGATGCCATTAGCCGCCCATCAACGTGCACAACACGAACCCACCGTGCGCCGGCCCACCGGACTAATCATCACCAGCGCACTTGTTTAGCGACTTGTTGGGGATTATATTAGGACGCGAAATGCAAACTGAGCTTAGAGCATCTTCATGTTCCCAGACATACGGTTTTCGCAGGATTTGACCCATTTTACATCCCGGTTTCCCATACCGATTCCAGGGCGTCGGGAACCGTCTGAAAACGCCGGATGAAGCGAAAAGAGGGTGGGCCAACCCTGTCGGCGACACAAGACCGAATTCCCGCGGTTCTTCCCCCTCGCCGCCATGTCGTCGCCGAACTTTAGCCGAACTTTAGCCGAACTATGCCGAGTTTTAGCCAAATTTTGGCCTAATTTTAGCAGAATTTTAACCTAATGTTAGCCGAATTTGAGCCAAACTAGGCCGACTTTGCTGAATTAGGCTGAATTTTAGCCGAATTTGGGCACAATGTCCCCAAACTAGTCCAAACTAGCCTAAAGTATGCCGAACTAGGGCGAAATGTCACCAAACTAGGTCGAACTTGGCAAAACTATGCCGAACTAGATCAAATTTTAGCGGAATTTGGACAAAATGTCGCCGATTTTGCCTTAGCGAGTGAGAAACTGGCCGTTTTCAGGCCAAAAGTTACATCCGTCCGACGTTAAATAGCGTCGGACTTCGGCCTCGAAACGCCTAGTTATGGTGATTAGGTTCTTTGTGTTGGAACCAGCGCACTTATTAGATCCCTAGTCCTAGACTTGGTATGAGTGTTTAGTTACTACTCCCTCCGCTCCGGTACAAAGGGCCCCTAGCAATTAAAAAACGAGAGTTTTGCATGCAGTCAGTTACCAAAACGATGGTGCATGCATGAGAGAAGGAGATGGCCAGAGCGTTTTTAGAAAGACATTAATTAGTAATTAATTCTTTCTGGCCTTGTTTCCTTCGTAACTCGGAACAGCCAAGAAAACATAAGAGGCCTTTTATACCGGAGCGGATATTTCAGGATTTAATTGGCAACTTTGTAAGCGTCAAAATCCACCGATACAATCTAGAACTAATTCTACGAAACTCGCCAAGAAAAAAAAGAAAAACCAAATCCAGCACGTACGGCACAGGGGGCGACCGAGTCGTAGTACTAGCACGTCCGATCGATCGGGCCCGCCCGCACCGCACCGCACATGCACGCGATGCGACGCCTGGGACACGGGCGCGTCTTGCTTCCGGAATGTCTCGGTCGATATATAACGAGAAAACGTGTAGGAGAAAGCTAGAGAGCTGCGATGTTCTTTTATTACCGATTATTCCAGTTCTGGAAGATTCGAATCGATGGTTACGACCTAAGCTAAGCTAAGCTAGATCGGGGAGTACGTACGGCTTCAGTCAAATCCGTAGATACTACTACTACTACTACTCCGTGGTGTTTGTGAACATGTGAGAGCGTGTCATGATGTCACGTCGCAACCGTCACGCCGCGCATGCGATTCTTCGATTCCAGCAGCGTATCGTCCTGTCGCTCTCGCGATGGCAGTAGCTAGCGAACAAGGACGGGCACCCGGTGGGTGATTCCTTCATGTTTGGCCATCTTTGACCCGACCCGTGCCGTGACCCGTCAGACTCAGGCGTGAGCCGGATCAGGAAGACCGCCAGATTTTCCACCGCGTCAAGCTGGATTCCTCTATTTTGCAGTGCCAGATTTAGGCCACCCACCGACCCCAGCAGCTACGACTACGAGTAGGACGCAGAGCCCACGCGACGGACGGACGGACGGACGCAGAGGTCCAAACGAACGCGGTTTCCCTCTTTGGTCTTGGCCGAGGAAGGAAAAACGGAGCGAGCTGCGGCGGCAGGTCAGTCAGACTATTCACACTCGCCGCTGCCACTGCCACTGCCAGCCAACGAGACACCTCAGGACACGATCCTTTTCTTCCAGAAGAGATGCATTGGTTGGTTGATTATTCATTGGTCGTCGTATTCTCGTACTACCCTGCGTCCCCGCCCGGCCGGGCGCTAGCCTCCCAAATTGCTGCTATTGTCTTCTCCCTAGATCCAACCAGGTACACCACCCTCAAGGCAACAACACACTTCTAGTACGCCTCTCCCTCCTTATCCTCTCAGCCTCCCACCTCCTGTGCTTGACCGTTGACACAGGGAAAGACCGGCCCGATCTCGACCCATCTACGACGGCTTTGCCGGCCGGAGATGGAGAGGGGGGAGGTGCCGGAGTAGATGGTAGGGTTAGATGTAGTTGTCCTGGCGAGATGCCATAAGTAGGGCGTCGGGTTGTTTGGGCCAGTCTCGACGCATCTGGTGGTGGTGGCGTGGTGGCGGCGAACTTCGGTGGTCGAAGGTGCTGGCGAACGGCGAAACCCTAGGGATCTCAGCAAATAAGCCCCTGTATCGCCCTTTCTTCTTCTACTGCTAGGGCCTTCCATGTCTTCTCACTCTGGTCGGCCATGGCGGCGGGGGGGGGGGGGGGGGGGGGGGGGGGGGGAGAGGCTGGAGTGGTGCAGCAGTTCTGAAGGTGGAGGGCGGGGTTCTTTTGCTCTGGTGCATCGGCTCTGTACCAGTACTTTGCCGACGAATCTCGCCGTCAAGCTCTCATGGTGGGAGTATGTGGTGGAGGTTCCTCTTGCAGGATCCCTTCATAAGCGCTCGTGGCGGCGACCCAGCGACATCAACGACGTCTTCTTCGACCTAGCCGGCCAAGGTGGCAAGGAGGGAGAAGAGGTAGGCCAGCCTTGCTGATGTTGTTGTTCGTGTTGCCTTGCCGCCTTCTCGAGCTCCCAGCGCGGTGGCATCGATTGCCACCGGCATCCATGCCCATGAAGGGCTACTTCCATGCCGCAAGGGCGTGATCTCAACCTCCAAGATGGAGGCCTTATGGGTGCTGCACGTCAGGCTTCCCCGGCTCTTTCCGGCCAAGTGATTCGTCCCCGGTGGGATCGAGATGGCCGGCGGCGCTAGCACATCGACAATGGAGGGTTTCAAGGACCTGATTGCGTTTCTAGGATTTTATTTAGGGTCCACCTTGCTTATTCGCAGAATTGTTCTGCAATTCCATGTTTGTAGTGGTCTTGCTTGTAAAATGTACCCACCGACTGAATATTAACGACAGCATCGGGGTCCTTCGCGACCCCTCTCTTGTGTTAAAAAAAACCCAGGTACACCCCTTCTGGCCTTCTCTGTCGCTCACTTCCAATGGATGGAGCTGCTGCTACATTCCATGGGGTGTCTTGTTTTGAATACTCACGTGTTTGTGAAATTTAACGTACTAGTACAATGCATGCCTTCAAATATAATACGTACATGTGTCTGGGGAACATGTACCGCATACGTATATTGCGGGATGTAGTGCGGTTTTCAAAGTTTAAATCGTGTGTGTCCTAATCGAACACTAGGTCTGGTCTCTACTGATGCATAAATTGTTACCAAGATTATGTATATATATATATATATATGTATATATATATATATATATATATTTCAAATTATGGATCATTTGCCAAGGCACACTCTATATTCTTTAAAAAATATAGGTCTCTCTGTCAATTAATATTTTCGCTCACCTATAATCGCTAAATTAGACCAAAATCAACTTAATCGTGCGTTAATGCGCACCTCTAAATCTATATCCATATATCTCTCATTTCCTCCCGTTGTCATAATCAAGCTTCTGTTCAAGACATCCACCTCACCGTGGGTGCTCCAATGCATGTATCATTGTCATCTTCCTCTATTTTAAATAGGTGGCCATCATTATTTAGGTTGCTTGGTAGAAGTCTTGGAGTTGTACAAAAACGGAAAAGTGCACATCACACAAACCTGTCATTTGTTGAACAACATTCCAAGCGACTATACGTAGATTCCCAATATTATGTTCAGTCGTGCACTCAAATTGCACATATTATGCAACACATTTGTGGAACCAATTTATGCTAGACTATGCTATAGAAAACACCAAGAGAGGAAAGTGTAGGTTTCAGCTAGCGACTCCTTCCAATTTGGTGCCAAACCACCTTAATGACTCGTGAATGCTTAAAGGTAGAAAAACTGGACGCGGATGACAAACAAATAACAAATAAGAAACACATAGACAGACTAATGGTCAATACTATAGTCCCATTTTTTGTGTTTTAATTTATCTTGCATATATTTATTAAAATTGATGGTATTTTAATATCAAATACAAATCATGAAAAAAAGGTATGAAAGATATATTTGACCATTGAATTTGGTAAATAAGCATTGCAAAAGGTTTGAGGACAAACTTTTCGTACGCACCTTGCACACTCTAGAATTTTCTATCTACTTACATCCAAGATGGACAATCATAAACCATAGATACATATTTAAAGATATATTTGATGCAATAAATTTCTAAGACTTTGCTTCGGTACCTAATATACTAAAATGAGAACAAGCACATGCGTATACACCATAACTCTTCTAATTTCCACAACATAATACTCTCTCATTCCAATGAATAAGGTTTATAAACTTAGTCTTTTAATTATTTGTTTCCTTGGATCTTAGAGGACAAGGTTTAATGAATGGTTTTCTATAAATAATTGCATAAAAACTGAGGCAACCCCAAGTATATGTTCACTAATATGTTTAAAAAAATATAACATTATCTCTTTGTATTCAGAACCAAAGATATGTTTCCAATTTTTGTGTATAGTATAAATAGAGTAGAAGTAGCAAAGTTCAATATAAAAGTGTATTAGCCAAAATAAACATCGAGATCATGTAACCAAGCTCACCCGTTGACCCATCGGTACATACGCCGTTCCTATGGGCACTATGGGGCCTTATCATTAGTTGCAACAAAATTTTCTTGGCATCCCCTTATCGTTTCTTATCCTTGTGCGGATACGTAAATATCCCATTGATAAAGTCATTTTATCGGAACATCATCCTGTCGTTTTGGTCTCATCGAGTAATGTGTCTCCAATGAGAGTCATGAAGAAGATGTTTTGTGGTTTGATATTTTGGTATCGCGGCCACAATTGGAATGCCACAATTGCAATCCGTGTCAAAAAGAAAAATGTTCCACGTAGTTTTCTATTGCAAGCCTTTGATGTTGTCCAAGAATCTTGACCTTAAATTTACATGGGATGGTTAGAAAGACGGGCTTAAAAGACAGATACCAAAACCTTGGCCTTAATTTTAACTCAGCCTCTCCAACAATTGATTTAATTAGACTTATCTATAGATCCTAACATTCAACCTCGTGACACGAGAGTTCCCCCAAATATAGCATACATAAATCATTGGCTCTATTGGCCTTGCATTTTCCCTTTAGGCTTTCCACCTGTTGGTCGACAACACATGTTGTGACCTCCTCAATGTTTTGAAAAAAGACTGGATATGTTGTTGTCGTCGCTTGAAGAAGTAACTTGCGACGTGCATGTTGTTGTGATCATTCTACAAAGTTTGTCCACTAAAGAAGCATATGCACGGAAAGTCGACGACGACAAGGTAGAGGTTGTGTCCACCGGACCAAGGGTGAGAGAAGCGAGTGTGCCCCCCCCCCCCCCTCCTCTATGACCCTTATATAGAACATGATTTACAGTGTCCTATATAACCGGTGGACTCCATCTACATAGAAGTTAGAGCCATCACCCATTGGCAAATAACATTAACCATGGAGAAGGGATTGATCAAACCTATGGTTTTACAAAGTTTACTAGAGGTGTCTCATCGGCGGTTAACTAGTGCAAGATTGGGACAAGTTTGCTTAAAGTATGTTTTTCAAGACAACAATAAAAAAAATTCAAGGAGCGCAATTCGTGAATTCGATGTGGTAACAATAGCAACACGATGGTCTCACATGGTTTGAAACTCGTTATCGGTATGCATTATATTAAGCTGGAACTTGTGCGTCCTTAAAAAAAATTGAACGTGTGCACGCGTGAGCACGCATGGTAATGATGACACCCACGTCTATGTCTATGGGTGTTTATTATGCCGTGGCTTGTGCCTCTCAATTCAATTTTTTTTTGTAAAGGAGCATATATTAATATCACAAGGACACCAATTACACCTAGCCTCTGCAACAACGCATGCCCTAACGGCTCTACGGATGCACACAGCTTAAAAAAAAGAAAGAGAAATTACAAAAAAGAAAAGTCCCGCAACAGAAAACTAATCCTCAAAGAAACGACAGTGACACCATCAGAACAACACCAGTAGTCCTCCACTCCAATAACAACGCCTTCAAGAAGGAAACAATGCTCAAGCGCCGTCGTCGCCCGACCAAAGGCCATAGGTTTTCACCCTGGAGAAAGTCCTTACTCACAAAACAATGCCTTCAACAAGATCATTGCCAGGCACAACCAGCTAAAGCCAGACCTTGGATTTTCACCCTGCAAGATAAGACTGAAAACTCCTCTGCGTTGTCTTGCCGCACCAACAGTCGCTGCAACGAGTCTCAGATCACGCAGCCAGATCTCCGTCACCACAAGAACAAAAATCACCATCGCTACCCTCAAATTTCCACTTTCCTGACATTCTCCGCATCTGACATCACCCTGGCTCAAAGCATGGCACTTGGTGGGAACAAACAACAGAGCTTCGCACCGCTCCCGCTGAAACCAATCGGCCAGAAAAACAAGGTGCGTGCGACCGAATACCTTCCGATCCAGCAATCTCCAGGCATGATACGCCCATGGGAGTTCGCCGACGGAGCCTTCCGGAACCCAGACCAGATCAAGGAGGACAGACATCAAGTAGATCTTCGTCTACGTGCGAAAGAAATCAAAGGACCACCACCTTTATTAGATCCGACACAGCAATCCCCATACCGCCGGCCGGTTCCCGGAGGACGGATCGAGCAGGCAAAAGGAAGCAAACTGGGAACCACCGCAGCAGCACCGGAGCCACCACCCAGCAAGATCCCAGTGCCACGGCTTGACCGCTGCCTACCACGGCGCCCCCGCCGAGGGCTGACCTGGCCTAGATGGCCCTAGATCTAGCCCACGCGGCGCACCCGCAGACGGTCGTCGCAGTACCGCCTCCGCCGAGCCAAAGCGCCGCCCGCGACCTCCAGAGCAGGCTGCCCAGCGCCGCCGACCTGCCAGCCCAGTACGGGCCCAGATCGAGCCCGCAGAGCCGCCGGAGGCGCCTCCCATGCCTGCGCGCCAGGTCGCGTGCCCGCGAATCGCCGACGTCCGCCTCGCCCATCCTCCTCCGCCCCACCACGACGCAGATCTGCAACGCCGCCGCCCGCGACCCCCAAGACCACCGCCTCCCCGCGCGAAGAATCTTGTCGTCGGGGTCCGCCTCCACTCCCTCCGTCTTCGACGGCCGGGTGCCGCCACCGCCGGCGGTGCCGCCACCGCCGGCGGCGCCGCCGGCGGCGACGGCCAGGAGAGCACAGGTGGCGGCTGCTTTGCTAGGGTTTGGGGAGCCCCGGGGTCGCCCGCGCGAGCGACCCTCTCTCTCTCTCTCTTAATCAATTGGAACTCCCAGTCACACACACCAAGTTGTCATGATGAAAATTGACACGATGAGTAATTAAGAAACGGAAAAATTAACACTCCGAGAAACTACAAACAGGTAGTAGCTACTCCCTCCGTCCGCAAAAGAGTGAACGTTTAGACTTTTCAAGACAAATTAACGATTTTACAGAAAACCCCCTCCTTCCTCAATTAAGCTACCGGCCAACAAGCAGCGGTACTTTGATTCGAGTGTACATTCAATGCATATGCTACAAATGAGAAAATTGCAGAAAGCTACCACAATTCGGGCTGTCGGAACGAGTCAGTACCAACATTCTTAATTTTTGCTTGTCAGTACCAATTTTGAGTCACAGCTTTGCAAGTCACACTAATTTTCATCTCACAACATTTTAACATGTTTCCTGACAAGTGAGACCCATATAACAGAGAGGACTAGTCAACAAAAATTGCCACGGTGGAGGATGAGCTGAGCTGGATGTTGGGTCCACTTGTCAGACCGCGTCACTCCTCTCCACCGAGGCAGCGGCTGCCGGCTGGTACTGTTCATCCCCTTCTTCCTCACCCCCGATCCGGCCAACTCACCACGCAAATAGGGCCCCGCCGCCACCGCCGCATTCCTCCGCCGCAACTCACCGCGCAAATCAGGGCGGCGATGACAGAGACGGCTGGTACCTGGAGGCAGCCGAGGAGGTACTAGTAGGACTGGACCCTGGTGGGCATGGCCTCGAGCTGCTTGAAGTCGTTCGGGCCGTAGAGGCGGCCCTCGTACACGGCACCGGTGAAGTCGTTGAGCTGGAGCTTCCTCTCCTTCTGGAAGTCGCGGTATGGCCGAAGCGCCGGCGGGATCTCGTCGGAGTGCACGAAGAGCCACGCGTTCATGCCGCGGGCGACGGGGCGGAGCGACGCCCACCGCGTGCTCTCCACCGCTGCCGCAAGGTCGGAGTTCTTCGCCACCACCAGCCACGCGGTGGGAGGGAGCGACACCCGTATGCCATGGAGCTGCGCCACCGTGAAGCCGTGGCACCAGATGCCCGCCAGCAGCTGGCACCCGTCCAGCTCGCGATAGAGAACCTCCTGGCGCGCGCGCTCCATCGCCATCCGGATCGACGACAGCGTGCCCCGGGCGCTGCGCACGGACGTCATCGTCAGCGAGGACGGCGGCGACGAGGGTTCCTGACAAGTGGGCCCAACATCCAGCTCAACTCATCCTCCACTGTGGCAATTTTTGTTGACTAGTCCGCTCTGTTATATGGGTCTCACTTGTTAGGAAACATGTTAAAATGTTGTCAGATGAAAATTAGTGTGATTTGCAACGCTGTGACTCAAAATTGATACTGACAAGCAAAAATTAAGAATGTTGGTACTGACTCGTTCTGACAGCCCGAATTATGATACCTCTATGCAATTTACTCGCTACAAATATACTCACGCACTACACTGTGGCCAATCCAGGCGGCGGAGCTGTCCTTCGGTCGTCACGCCGAGCTGAAATCAAAGAGGCAACCAGGGATTTAAATACAAAATTACAACAACCAAACCCATATGTACACTCTTTTGCGGACAACCAGTGAAGCCTAAACGTCTACTCTCTCCGTCCGCAAATAAATATACTTCTAGCTTTTGGCTAAATCAAACTTTCTCAAATTTGACTAACTTTATAGATAAATATAACAATATATATTACATATAATTTATTTATTACGAAACTAGATTTGAAAACATACCTAGTGGTACTAATTTAGTATCATAATTATTAATACATTTTGCTATAAAGTTAGTCAAACTTTATTAACTTTAACTTAAGACAAGACTAGAGATACATTTATTTGCGGATAGAGGGAGTACTCTTTTGCGGACGGAGCGAGGAGCTAGCTAGTTACATGCTTGGTCGCGACACCCGGGATGGATAGGTTGTCGCGTGCTTGCCTGCTAGTTGTTGGACCTAACCAGGAGCATGGCAACGCTAACGCAAGTATCGTTATCATTAATATATAATCCTCCAACAAGTCGCTAAACAAGCAGGCATGTCCCAAATTCAAGGTGCACTCGGCACTAAGAGCAAGAACAATACATGTCACCTATAGCCATTAGTACTAAGCATTTGTACAATAGTCTGACTATAGGGTTGTCTCTAGTAAATACTTTACTAATATTTAATTTTTGTTTTATTAAGTTTGCATGCAAGACTCACAAGCTTTGTATTTAATGCATGCAATCGATGTTAGCGGTAGCATAATTTCTTGCTTCCTGGACTATAGGCTGCATGCATGTTCGTGGACTACCGCCGCGATAAGTGAAGCACCCGCTTTATTTTCTCTCGTCCTTTTTCTTTCTTTCACTTTGGATTTTGCTGATGTGGATTTCTTATAGCCAGTTGATTAGGATCTATTGTGCTTGCTCTAATCAGTCCGTCAATCAGCACGCACGCGACACGAACCCACGGCTCGCCGGCCCACCGGACTAATCATCACCAGCTATAGCTACTTGTGTGAGATCCCCAGTTGATGGCATCGTCGGTCTAAGGCTCTGTTTTTTTGGGCTGCAGCGGTTGAAAATTAGCTATAAAAAATCAGTTGTGGAAAATCGGCCGTAGAAAGCAGCGGTAGGAAATAGAGTTTTGGTGTTTGGCAAGAGAGCTTTTGATGGCTGCTGTTGCTAATTTTAAGAGTGAAATGCCTAAAATGCCCAAACATTGTATAAGTGTTGATTTAGAATAAATTAGTGTGTAACCGTGTTTCTCATAGAATAACAAGTTTAAGGGCCTAATTATCTTGAATTGTTTTTTTTTGCTAAAGTGACTGTTTCACCCGTTTCACAATTTTTTTTACCAGAATACAACACAAGCACAGGCACACGTGGACGCAACGCGATGCACACGATACACTATCCTAATCTCTCGCTCAAAAAAAGAACATGATCCTAATCCTATCCAAATAACCGTCCCCGTCTCCTATCATCTTCCTCCTGACGCCAACATCCTGCTCCCTCTGCATCTTCTCTTCATCCTCACTCCGGCGTCCTCCTCCCAAGGCATGCTGGTGGCGGGCCTGTTGTGGCACAAGCTGGGAGAGAAGGAGGCTGGGCGGGTCAGGAACATGACGAGATCAATCCCTACACGCCGGCGAGGAAGACAGCGGGAGAGGCGGAGAACAGAGTGGGAGGAGGGAGATTGGACGGAGGAGACGGCGACCGGCGGCGCTGGCGAGTGACGACGGGGACTAGGCGGCGATGGTGACAGAAGAGTAGTTGCAGCGGCGGATCGAAGAGCTCCTATCTCCGACGGCTGACGGGCGATGGCGATTTGGGAGGCGCAGCGGCGAACAATTTGGGGGCGATGGGAGTCGGGAACAAATCGGTGGAGGAAGCTAGGGGACAGGACAATAGGTGGAGGGGATCGGAATGGCAATTTTTCTGTAATTAAGCTAAAGTACAGAGGAGAATTTGGGCCACGGCAACTCAAGAAGTAGCAAAAGCGGCGGGAAGCGTCTCCAGTCTCGCTTGCGATTCGGGTCGCTGGTCCAGTGCATTTCGGCGCCACGCTTCTCCCAAGTACTTTTCTATTTGTCGCTGTTTGTTTGCACTAAGCGCTTTTGGAGCCAGAAGCAGAATCGAAAGCGCAAACAAACACAGCCTAAGCAAAAGCATGAGCTTAGTTCTACTCCCTCACTCCGTTTCAAAATATAAGATGTTTTAACTTGATACACTTAATTCATAAAATTAAAACATCTTATATTTTGAAATAGAGAAAATAGTGGATAGGCTCTCTGTAGTGGAACCAACTCCCTTGGAGTATCTCTAACGGCTACCCTCCTTGTTCGGTTTTGCTACCCATTTTTTTGGGGCACGACAGTCTCGTGGTCCAAATATTGGGCAGCATGGCTCTGTCCCATCTTTAATCTCCTCCATCTCAACCGCCATCAGCCCTCTCTCCACCGCTGGATTTATGCTGGGTGTCCATTTTAGGGCAGCTGCTAAGGTGGAAATATTTTTTTTGCCCTAAAATCATCTCTCTCCTATCCTATTATGGGGCATCTGACAGAGATGTTCTTAGATTCCAAGTCGTAGACTTGCACGAGTATTTGTATATTAACTGGTTTTATTTCAAAATTTAATCGACAACTTCATCAACCTTAAAATCTGCAGGTGCTCCTATATGGTAGAGTGTGCATGCATGCATTGATACGAGTGAATGTACGTACATTTATATTTCTAAAAAATCCTTCTAATCCAAATTAATATATGTAGATTGAATGTATCTAATTTAGAACAAAATTAATATTGGTTGGAAATTCGCAAAAAAGGAAAAAAAAATCCAGGACAACACATGGGGCGACCGAGTCGTACTCAACAAAAAAAATAGCGCGCTATGTCGACGCTATAGAGCATTCGGGAGGCGAACGCTATGTTATGTATAATATCCTCGCTATGACGCTATTCAGGTTTTAGCGGCGCTAAATGACGCTAAACACGCTATATGTTACAACGTAATAGCGCGCTACAAAAATCTTGAAATTATCGGCACCATCCAGCCCATTCAGCCCGCAAGACTCAAAAACCTAGCTAAGCCAACTCTCAGCCCCACGTCACATCCCATTACCCACTATGCGACGGTGGTGGCGGCTGCAGGCTCCCCCATCGCCTCCATCTCCTCTAGCTTCGGCCAGCCGGCCTCCTCCATTCGGCCCCATCAACCAAGGATCTTCCGCAGCAAGTCAGCAACCAACGCCTAGCTTCATCCCCATCGATTCTCCACTTCTCCTCCGTCTTGGAGAGCACTGGAAGTCTGGAACATGGCAGGCACGATGTCTACATCGCCCCAAAGAAGTCAGCCATCAGGTAAGTTTAGAACCTCCTCTTCATCCTCTAGCATTCGCCCCCATCGACTATGTCTACTTCATCTGATTCTGAATAAGTAGTTTCTCCTATGTTGTTGCTTGGATGCCTTGTTGGCTGTTAATGTGACTGTCTGAAAAATATATGTCCTTCATTTTGAATTTTTTATCATTTTGATCCGTACTCAATCATTTAATCACCATTTGGTCATCACTGATTAATTGGCTCTGCATGTATTACCTTGCAGAAAAAAGATATACTTCGGGCCCACTCGGTAATCGATATCAACACCGCTTGCAAGCACGTAGTTAAGGAGTTAATCACAAAGTGATATCGGATTACGGAACGAGTAAAGTACTTGTCGTGAACGAGATTGAACTAGATATGCCGATACCAATGATCGAATCTCGGGCAAGTAAAATATCGTGTGACGAAGGGTGTTGATATCGGAAGAAAGCTTTGAGGTCATCAAACATCATCCTATGTGAGGGTGATCATAAAGGTGTCTCTCAGGTGATCGGAAAGTACTTGTTGGGTTGTATGTATCGAGATGGAATTTGTCCCTCCCAAGTCGGAGAGATATACTTCGGGCCCACTCGGTAATCGATATCAACACCGCTTGCAAGCACGTGGTTAAGGAGTTAATCACAAAGTGATCGGATTACGGAACGAGTAAAGTACTTGCCGTGAACGAGATTGAACTAGATATGCCGATACCAACGATCGAATCTCGGTCAAGTAAAATATCGAATCTCGGGAGGAGCAGGTATGCCGTGGGCCGATGATCGCCTAGCAGAGGCGGCAACGAGTGCGACGAGGAGATCCTCAGGGGGGATGCCTTAAAGTTACATCAAATTGCTAGGAGGACTGGTTTTAGAAGACAAACACCTAGCATTGGCCTTAATTTTAACTCACACTCTCAAACAATTGAGTTAACTGGACTTATCTCTAGATCCTAATATTCAACCTCGTGACATTTGATTTCCCCCAAATATAGCATACATAAATCATTAGCTCTATTTCCCTTGCATTTTATCTTTACGCTTTCCACCTATTGGTCAACAACTGTCGTGATCTTCTCGGTGTTTTGAAGAGAGATTGGATATGTTATCATCGTCACTTGAAGAAAGAAATTTCAGTGTGCATGTTGTTGTGATCATTCTCCGTTGAACAAGCATATGCGCTAAAGGTTGACAATGGCAAGGTATAGGTTGTGTCCACTGGACCAAGAGTCGGAGCCGTAGAATCCATCTCAACCGCTACAACGAGCGTCCCCCCTTTGTGACCCTTATATAGAACATGATTTATAGTGTCCTATAACCGGTGGATGTACTCCATTTACATGGAAGTCTCCTTTTGCCAAATAACTTCCCCTATGGAGGAGGGTTTTAAATTTTTTTACTAGGGGTGTTGTTAGAATTATGCCCTATAGGCAATAATAAAGATGTTATTGTTATAATTCTTATTCATGATAAAGTTTATATTCCATGCTAGTGTATTAAGCGAAAACTTTGATACTTGTGTGGTTTATGAACAACACCGTGTCCCTAGTACGCCTCTATGGACTAGCTCATTGATTAATGATGGTTAAGGTTTCCTAACCATAGACATGAGTTGTCGATTAATAATGAGATCATGTCATTAGGAGAATGATATGATGGACAAACCCAAATCAAGCAGAGCAATTAGATCGTGTCATCGTGTTTATCTTTGCGAAGCTTTTTCTTATGTCAAATATTGTATTCCTTAGACCATGAGATAATGCAACTCCCTGGTATCGGAAGAAAGCTTTAAGGTCATCAAACGTTATCCTATGTGAGGGTGATCGTAAAGGTGTCTCTCAGTGATCGGAAAGTACTTCTTGAGTTGTATGTATCGAAATGGAATTTGTCCCTCCCAAGTCGGAGAGATATACTTCGGACCCACTCGATAATCGATAGCAACACCCTTGCAAGCACGTGGTTAAGGAGTTAATCACAAAGTGATATCGGATTACGAAACGAGTAAAATACTTGCCGTGAACGAGATTGAACTAAATATGCCGATACCAACGATCGAATCTCGTTAATCGACAACTTCATCAACCTTAAAATCTGCACGTGCTCCTATGGTAGAGTGTGCATATGTATGCATTGATACGAGTGAATGTACGTACATGTATATTTCTAAAAAAATCCTTCTAATCCAAATTAATAGACTTAGATTGAATGTATCTAATTTAGGACGAAATTAATATTGGTAGGAAATTCGCAAAAAAAGAAAAAAATCCAGGACAACACATGGGGCGACCGAGTCGTACTCGGCAAAAAAAAATAGAGCGCTATGTCGACGCTATAGAGTATTCGGGAGACGAACGCTACGTTATGTATAATATTCTCGCTATGATGCTATTTAGGTTTTAGCGGCGCCAAATGGCGCTAAACACGCTATATGTTACAACATAATAGCGTGCTACAAAAATCTTAAAATTATCGGCAGCATCCGACCCATTCAGCCCGCACGACTCAAAAACCTAGCTAAACCAACTCTCAGCCCCACGTCACATCCCATTACCCACTATGCGACGGTGATGGCGGCTGCAGGCTGCCCCATCGCCTCCATCTCCTCTAGCTTCGGCCAGCCGGCCTCCTCCATTCGCCCCCATCAACCAAGAATCTCCCGCGGCAAGTCAACAACCAACGCCACGCCTAGCTTCATCCCACCGATTCTCCACTTCTCCTCCATCTTGGAGAGAACTGGAAGTCTGAAACATGGCAGGCACGATGTCTACATCGCCCCAAAGAAGTCAGCCATCGGGTAAGTTTAGAACCTCCTCTTCATCCTCTAGCATTCGCCCCCATCGACTATGTCTACTTTATCCGATTCTGAATAAGTAGTTTCTCCTATGTTGTTGCTTGGATGCCTTGTTGGCTGTTGATGTGACTGTCTGAAAAATATACGCCTTCATTTTAAAAAAATTATCATTTTGATCCGTACTCTATCATTTAGTCACCATTTGGTCATCACTGATTAATTGGCTCTGCATGTATTACCTTCATAACTTTTTAGCTACTGAAATTCTTAGCATACAGACTATATCTATCAAAAAAAATTATTATTTTGCAGAACACTATTTTAAAAAATAGCACACTATTAGCGTAATTTAACTTCCGTAGCATCTGAAATGAGGGGCACTAAAATAAATAGGATGCTATTTTTTTGGTCGTACTACGTTTGAACATGTGAGCGTGTCACATCACATCGCAAGCGATGACGTAGCGCGGCACCGTCACGCGCATGCGAATTTTCGGTTCCAGCATATCACTCCCACGATGGCAGTAGCTAGCGAACATGGACGGGCACCCGGTGATTCTTGTTTGGCCATCTTTGACCCGACCCGTACTGTGACCCGTTAGGCGTGAGCGGAGCGAGGACATCTTTATCGGGCCGACTCAAATACGAGATCAAAAACATTTATTTTTTTCGTTCCAAAATAGATGTCTTAGATTTGTCAAAATTTAGATGAACATATATATTGAATAGTGCCTAGATCCATTTAAATTTTGGCAAAACCGAAACATCTATTTTTGGACGAAAGGAGTAGTTTTATTCGGATGGGTAGAGCCATGGGGAAATTTGGGTCGAGGTCCGACCTGTTCGAGGGGCCGCGCACAGCGATCCGATGCATCTTGTCCGTCTTCCCGCTGTCACTGCTTGACGCACTCGGCGATGAAACGTTAATGACGCGATATCGGCTATCACCGCCGACGGCTTCCCGCGTGGCCGACGTTTCCCTCCTTCGTTGCGTCCTGGTCACTGCGCGTGCCTTCCCGTCGCGGCCAGAAAACTTCCCGCGTCTGGCCGACCGTTTCCCGCATTCGCAGTGATCTATAAAAGACGGTCGCCGACGCGTCGAAGACAATAAGTCCAAGCAAAAGCAAACACCGCCGGCAAAGCGCCAACCACCACCAGCCATGCCTCGCCGCAAGATCGTCAACTGGATCAGGATCACGGAGATGTGTCGCAACTGCTACCCGCAGGACTCCGATAATGTTGTCGTGCTTCGGGCCACATTGTTGGCCCAACGCATGGCTAGGGAGGAGGTGGACATCTTCGAGGATGAAGGACATGTGGCCGAGGAGGCGATGGAGCAGGTGGTGGAGGCGGCTTCAAGGGTGGCCTCCCAATTGGCGGTGTGCGAGATTCACCACGTCACTGTCAAGGAGACGATGGAGATGGTGGCCAGGAAGGTCGCATCAGCGCCCCCCACGAGATATGCCACGAGGCGGCCATGACCACGCTGAAGGTGGTGACTAGGGAGGCCACCAAGGTCGTCTTGTGTGAGCTTCACCATGCCGTCGCCGCGCGCAGAGCGACAAAAACGGCGCAGCGCGAGCACGCCGCCGACGCGGCGGCGGAGGAGTAACGCGTGGCTAGTGCCGTCGAGGCAACGGCCGTGTGGTCTCTCGTCGATGGGGACGAGATGGAGGTGGAGGAGGAGGACGAGGAGGAGGCGGAGGAGAAAACGAGAAAGGGGGAGGTGATCGTCGTCCCCCTGCGTAGATTGCGCAGGTGCTGGGCCTTGGCCCCAACGGGGCTCCGGCGAGGGTGACCCCGGCGGGAAGGTCACAACGTAGGGAGGCGGCAAAAGTCCGCGCCCGTCGGGAGGAGCAGGTATGTCGTGGGCCGATGATCACCTAGCAGAGGCGGCAACGAGTGCGACGAGGAGCTCCTCAGGGGGGATGCTGGAGGCGGCTCGAGCCGACCAGAAGGCGAGGGACCACTGGGTGGCCGAGATGGAGAGGACCCCGACCAACCGAGAGGTGGACCGCTAGAAGGCGACGAGCAAGGCGGCGGATCGTGGCCTAGCGCTCGACCGTCATCGCGAACGCCTCCAGCAGCACGCCATCTGAGCGGCAATCGACGGGGCCAACGGCAGCATCAATGGTGGCTGCAATAACGGGAGACACGACAACTGTGGACGTTGCAATGGCGGACCCTGTAACAACGATAAGTAGCCATAGGGACGGCCTCGTCTAGCAGTACTGGCAGTCCTTTTTTATTTATTTCAAATGTGACTTTTTGTAATGGTTAAAACCAAATCTAATAGAAAACAAGTTTTAATAGTAATTTTTTACTTACGTATACGCCGAGCAGCCAACTGACGGACACCCGCGCTGCTGTCTGGACTGGCGCAAACGTTGCTCAAATTGTGTCGGGGGCTGGACGAGTGGATCCGAATAGGTCGCTTCACTGGAGAGTCGCGCACGCACGCTGCGCGCTGCGTTCAGCCGATGGAGATAGCTGTGGCGGAGGAAGACCGCCTAATTTTCCAACGCGTCAGTTCATTTGCAGTGCCAGGTTAGGCCACCCACCGATCCCAGCTACGAGTAGGCAGGGCCCACGCGACGCAGAGGTTCGATCCAGACGCGGTTTCCCTTGTCACCACTCTCGGCGCCGGTCTCTGCTCCCTTCTTCCCTCTTTGGTCTTGGCCGAGTAATGAAAAACGGAGCGTCATCGGCGGCAGGTTATTAGAATATCCACACTCTCCGCTGCCACTGCCAGCCAACGAGACACGGTAGGACGCGTTCCTTTTCCTCCAGGGATGATTGGTTGATCCATTGGTTGTCGTAGGCCGTGTTTGGTTGCGAGCAGCCAGGGCTAGGCTCTATGGATAACGAGGTCTACCAACACATTCACTCTTATATTAAAAACACCAGGAGCAAAAGGAGAGTGTACTAGGTTGTAGCTAGCAACTTCTTCCATCCTAGTGCCAAAACATCTCATTTTCAAATGCTCGTGCATGAGATAATTTTGAAAAATTCGGACATGAATGACAAGCAAATCACAACTAAGAAATTTGAGACAAAGCGGTCAATGCTAGAAAACATATTATCTTGCATGTTTGTTTGAAAATCATGCTATTTTGATATCAAATACAAACCATGCATGTGTTTAGCATCAGACTAGAAAAGGCTTGAACGATGTATTTGACAAACTGAGAAGTAGTAATTAAGCAATGCAACGTTTGAGGACAAAACCTCGCGTAGGCACCACCTCGCACACTCTAGAATCTTCTATATACTTGCACCCAAGATGGACAATCATACACCACAGACCCTCTATCGAGATATTTGTCAAACAATACACTTCTTTTGCATAGGTATGTAAATATCTAAAAGTGAAAACAAGCACATGTGTATACACCATACTTCTTCTAATTTCCACAAGATATTATACAAAGAAATTTTTGTGTTTCTTAGATCCCAGAGGACAAGGTTTGATGAACGGTTTTTTTAAAGGTTTTCCTACAAACAGAGATAACCAAGTATATGTGCACTGATATATGTAGAACAAATATAACATGGTATCTTTGTATTTGGACCAAAAATATTTGGTCAAATTTGTATACAATATTACTAGACTAGAAGTAACAAAGTTTATTATAAAAATATATTTGCTAAAAAATCTTTAAAAAATCTTATTAAACTCATGTGACAATCAGCAACAACCATTAGCTCCAACAAACTTATATTTTTCACACAGCGATCCGTTTATTTTTCCAACTCTAACGCTTTTTCTCCCTATATTTATATGTAATTCTCCCATTAAGAAGATCATTCTATTGGAACCCGTGGACTCCATCTACACGAAAGTTAGAGCCATCGCATATGTGCGATGTAATGTAAACTATTATAGAAGGGATAAAAAACTAGGGTTTTATAGAGTTTTACTGTGAATGTTTGATTAACAGTTTGTCTAATGTAAAATTTGGACAATTTTTGTTCAGTATGTTGTTCAAAACAAAAATAAAAATGGTGAGAAACACACTTGGTGAATTCAATGTGATAGCAGTAGCAATACGACAGTGTCACATGTTTGAATTCGTAATCGAGGTGCCATTATATTAAGATTGAACTTGCGCATTCACTTTTTGGGGGTATTTTCTTTGTCTACTCTAGTAATAACCTGAACAATGGTTTAGCAGGCTGTTGTTTGTCTAATTCTGCTTTCTGTGATAACTAAAAACCACATGAATACTTTTATTTATTGGACTAGTTGGGAAAATATAAATTACATATTGCATGAGTTGTATCTGCATATGTGGTGTAAATGATTCTCCATATTTCTACAAGTCTCGGTTAGACTCGTTAATTTTATCCGTGCATCCTAACATGTCATGCAAGTATTGTTAATGTATAGAGTATAGTGGAAACGATTGCCACATCATATACATCAGCTAGCCATGTGAAAACCGCGCCGCTCGACCCCTTGCATCGCTCCTCATGCGAAGCCAGGGAAAACCTAGTGCACTTTGGATAATCTTTCTCGAAGTCTAGGTGTCGTTAATGGTTGTTGTTTGTTCCCTGCTGCTGCTGCAAGACTTTGATCGCTCGGGTTGGTCTTTCTTTCTTTTTCTTTTTCTTTTTTCCTTTTCTCTTTATTTTTTTTGTTTTGTGGTTGTGTGCATCTTGAACATAATATTAATGCAGAGACGGGAAGTATTTGATACCGTCTTGCTGCTAATATATTATTTTATAAAAAGTCAACTAATTGTGTGTTATTTATGTCCAATTGGAGCTCTGAACGTATGAATACCTTAGGTTTGTCGTTTCTTGGCCCAACAAGTCGCTAAACAAAGGACAGGGCGATGATGCATATGTTCCTAATTCCGGGTGCTCTCCACACTAATCAGTCCGTCAATTACTTCAAACAAAAGTCCTCCTACCGTAAGAACAAGAGAGACGGCGGCTAGGGTGAAAACGCTAGCATCCGCCGCAATCTACTTCATTCTCGCCGTCTACGTCTGGGAATCGATGGGTCCCCGCCTCCTCTGCTTGTCGCTCTGGCGTGTTAGAGTGCGTATATGTATAGGCTAGAGATAAACTAGGACTCTACAACTTGTACTCCAAGTCTCCTCCTACCCCCGTGTAACTCTATATAAACCCCCAAAGGGTCAGACGAATAAGGTATACATGTCTACTCTTCCACCTCGTCTGCGACGATCTTTCGCTGGCGTTGAGGAGGGCGGGGATTCGTCTGATCGCCGCTTCCATGGAGTGATGGATCTCGTCAGTCTACGTGTGTTCTAGGTTTGGTGTTACAAGTTTCAGATCAATTCAAGGGTTCAATGGCGACTGCTTCAGCTCTAGGACGCAGGTCCTTAGGGGCACGTGCACGAAGACTTCCGGGTCGGCTCCGGTAAGGGAGTGGCGATAGCGGAGCGGCGGCGGTAGTAGTGGTTGTTAGGTGGTCCAAAGAGCTCGGTGTAATTTTTATTATGTTTGGAAGATTTTGTACTTATTGTGAACCCATGAAATAGATCCAGATCTTTTCCAAAAATTTTTTACTTCAAACAAAAAAAACAAATCAGTAAACACTAGTGCAGAGCCCCCCCTTTAACTCCGGTTGGGAGGGCCCTCTAACAGCGGTTCCCCAACCGCTGTTGAGGTTTCGGTGTTAGAGGGGGGGCCCTTTAACACCGGTTCCTATACGAACCGGTGTTAAAGGGTGGCGCACGTGGGGCTGCCGCAGGCCTCAGCCCCCCCTTTAACACCGGTTCGTATCTGGAACCGGTGTTAAAGGTTCTTCTGCCGCGGCAGAGATTTAGGCCGTTTTCCTGCCGCGGCAGGAAAACGGCCTAAATCTCTGCCGCGGCAGACTTCTGCCTCTGCCCCGTTCTGGGCGTATTTCTGCGGGAGGGGGGGGGCGAGGGGAAATCGATCGGGAGCGGTATACTTATAAATGGTCATCGGTACATACGAGTACATGAATAATTAAGCAACTATTATTATACACAAACATCGTCATCGGCACATACATCGTCATCGGCACATACATCGTCATCGTTCATTTTGGTGGATATCTATAGAGTTCTCCGCCAGGCGTGACGACCTCATCAAGTATGAACCCCGCCAATTCCTCTTGAATGGCTCGTATGCGTTTAAATGGTAGGAGTTGGTCCCGCATCCGTTCGATCTGAATATATATGAAGAATGGGCCGTCAATATATATATAAGAATAAAACTCAACACAATTGATGGTAATAAAATAATGTTGTGGACTTTGTTTACTTACTCTAAGTTATTCTAGTGCGGCTTGGCCTGTCGCACATATCGTGTTGCGAATGAATTCGCAAACATAGTACCCACATAAGTTATTGCCGTGTCCCTGATGCGCGCACTTTACGAGAATAGAGAGTTCAATCAAAATAATAATCAATAAAGCATGATATAATGGAATTGGAAGCTAGCTAGTATTACTTACATTTTGGTCTACAAATTTTAGTTCTTCTGACCATTCACCCACGGCCCTGCCCGTGAACATTTTCCAAACCCCGTCCGAAAAGAAAATGGATAAAGGAGTAATTAATTACTTATTGTCACGAAAGTTGCCGATCTAGTGCGATAATATGATTGAAATTACCTCTGGAGCATCTCTCTAAAGTCTGCCCATAGCTCTTTTTCTTTTCGTAACGAGTCCATGACAAGGACTTTTCCTGAGTCGGGTTGAATGACTAGCAGAATAAAGTGGAACCTACGCACGCATAACTCATCATCAGTTACACTTAACATCGAGTAAGCCGAAACAGAATGTGTACAAGAGAGAGGGTAACAGTACTCACGAGAAGTTGTAAGGCAATAGTATTTCCCTTTTGGTTTGTTGTCTCAGTAAAGACTTTAGCAAGTAATCTTCTATTTGCCCGGGTTTGTCTCTTACCACTTCTTCATGAACTCTATTTGGGTCAACGAACCCAATGTCAAAAGGGCCTCCTTTCATGCATTCCATAACCTTTTTCCTACATAATAGTATATACATATATGGTGAGCATATATATATACATGCAATTAATGAAGTGAATGAGTTGAGATAAAAATTACAGAAATAGTACTTTCACACAATAAAGGCTGATGGCAGATTTGTCGAGTTCCTTCTGATTGAATAGAAAATGCAAGTCTTTAATGTTGAAGTCGATCGCGTCGTCTCCGCACAAGAAAATCTGATCTCTTATATGCGCCGTGATCCATTCTTCTTTTCTCGTCTTGCAGAAATGAAGGTACCACTTGTGCAATTTTCACATCTTTGTTGGTAGATTCTTGAGCTCCTCTTTCTTGACTAGATTCTTCCCATACTTCCATGGTTGTATGGGGTTGACATCGCATTTGGGCAAGTTGTCTCCCATGACGTTCAAGTATGCAATGTAAGTCATCCCCATCTCATTGGCCTTTCTTTGTAGCTCTGCCTCGTAATCATCTACGGGAGGAGCGTCCCGTTTGTCAAACATTTAGAGCGGGGCGCATGATTGGTTTTCCTGCTCTCCGAGCATGGGAACTGTTTTCTGGGGTGCCTCACGACTGCTACTTTCAGTCTCCCTACGGCGCCTTGCATCCGCCTTCAAAATCTGGCGCTCGTAGTCCGGCACAAGTGGGGTTTCAGGTTTCAAAAGATTTTTGTAAAACTTCTCCACCACCGTCGGATCTATTTTCTCCTTTGGCTCGGCCCATCTAGGTGCAAAGAATTTCTTGACCTGTTCTCCCGAGATCCTATTGGTCTCCTCGTCGCTGCGATTCCACGGTAAAACCGGCAATGGCTTGGCGGAAGGCTGCGGAACGTAGTTTTTTGAACTCTTTGGCGTACGGTTTCCTGCGGATTTCTTTGTGGCAGTGCTACTGATGCTCCTCGTGGCAGTGCTCTTCCGCTTACGCTGAGGAGATGGCTAAAGCACCGGAGATGGCTGACGGGCCGGAGATGGCTGCCGCGCAGGAGATGGCTGACGGGCCGGAGATGGCTGCCGCGCAGGAGATAGCTAAAGCGGCTCAGACTGCTGACGCTGCGGAGACGGCGGGGGTGCCAGTGACCTCCAATTTGGAAGCACAATGTGTTCCTTCTTCCAAAGAATGGTTGTTTTCACTGCAAATTTGAGTTGAGTTTCCCCTTCACCTGTAGCATGGTCAAGCTGTGCTTCCTCATATTCCTTCACAACCTCATCCACCCCGACAATAGCATAGCCATCTGGAATCGGTCGGCAGTGGTAAGTTCCACCAGCTACAGGAGGTAAGGCATAGCCGACAGCCACCTTAATGGATAAGCCCATTAATCTCACATGCAGCTCAACGTGTTCGCTCTCCGTGATCTCATCAACGGGGTATCGAGGACCCGTCATTTCAAGCGTTGGCTGCACGTTCTCCGTGGAAGCCACACTGCTTTTCCGCGCAGAGTCTGGGCCGCGGGCAGCTTCCAATGCAGGCTCTTCATGCCGCTGAGATGGGCCGGTAGCTTGATGGCTCTGTTGTGCATTCACTTGCGTCTGCAGCGCCGCAAGTGCATGTTCTATCTGTGTCATCCGCTCTGTACGCTCTTTTTCTTTTCTGTCGCGCCATCTGTAAGAGTCGCTCCAGTCGGCAAACCCATCCTTCCACGTCATACCCCCTGTGCCTCGTGCATGTCCAGGGTGTTCTTTTTTACCGATGGCGCGTGTGAGCTGGTCATTCTCTCTGTCGGGATGGAAGGTCCCGGCGGATGTTTCCTCGTATGTCGTGATGAGTTCAGTGACGGGTTTGGCAAGGATGGTTGGGAAGATACACAATCCTGTTTCTGGGTCCAACCTTGCCCCGATTCCGTAGAACCAAGTCTTTGCACGTAGGTCCCACCCATCTGTCTGGGGTGTGATCCCTCTCTCGCGCAGGGCCCTCTCAGCTTCCTCCCACTTAGGCCTCTGAGATATGTAGCCACCTGACCCCGTCCTCTGGTGATATTCCTTCTTCAGGGCATTAAGCGTATTGGTTTCTGACCTCTTTTTAGCTATAGCACTTTGTTTATATGTCTCAAATTCGGGCCAGTGAGGTCTTATCTTCGCATAATATGCGTCTTCGAAATTTGGAGTCTCGCCAGCTTTGACAAATTTGTTCAATTTTGTCTTCCAGTTGCGGAAAGCCTCAGCCATCTTCTTTAGATTCCACTCTTTGACCTTTTTCTTTATAACCGGGTTGTTTTCATCCTCCTCTGGCGGAAGGGTGAAATTTACCAACAACGAATTCCAAAGCGTTTCTTTGGATCTGTCATCGACAAAGGTACCGTCGCCCTTCTTTGGCTTATTCCAATTTTCAATTATGATTGGGATTTGGTCCCTAACAAGAACACCAGCCTGACGTATAAATTGTTCTGCGGCCTTCTTGGGCTCCATCGGCCTGCCATCAACACGGACTGCTTCGGTCGTGAACTTTGCACGATCTTTCAACCGCTGGCTCGCGCCTCGCTTGCTCTTTTTCGTAGAAGAAGATGGTTGCTGGCTGGTCGATCCAGAGGGCTAAAAGAAGAAAGAAGCGTTAATTAATACATGTAGAAGAAGATTGTTGGTGGAAGTCAGCTGAGGCTTAATCAATGCATATACCTCGCCGGACTTTGTAACCATTAAATTGCGTTCACCGGAGTCTTCATCTTCTCCATGACTAGTACTTGAGCTGTCGTCGTCATGTCCCTCCAAGTTCAGATATTGTGAGGTGTCCTCATCAATAATGTTCTCCATTATTTCTTCTTCTTCAAGGTTTCTACTAAGTGGATCCATAGTTTCTAAAACAATAATATTATCTAGAGTAAGAGTGTAAACATTCAAGTGGACTTGGATTCATACACAAATATACATATTATTCATACCAAAATACATAAATAAATACACAAATGAGTCAGAGGTCCAATTTGTATACAAGTTTTAATCTATGCATGTAGTACAATTTATCGAGCAAACAAGTTTTAATCAGGATGAGTCAGCAATCACACACGTGGCAGACACGTGGCGCTCACCGGTGGGGTGACGTTGGTCTCGTCGGGCGGCGGTGCTCGTCGGACGGATGCGGCGGTCTCGTCGGGCGGCGGTGCTAGCGGCGGGCTCGTCGGGCGGCGGGCGGCGTCGGCGTTGAGGCGTGGCCTATGAGCTCCGAAGCGGCGGCGGCGAGACGCTCCTGCACGGGGAAGAGAGCGAGATGGTCAGGGCTCCTCGAAATAGGCTTGCGCCCCGCTATATTAATATAGCAATCACAAGATACAATGACAATGTTGGATAAGGACGCCCCGCCGACGCCCTTGCTACCCTATCCACTCCTCCCCCTCCCCAGAGACCTCTCTCTCTTCTCCCTCGCGTGGACCCGAACCCCTAGCCACCCAGGTTCCGTCGATGTCACTCACGCGTCAAGGGTGAGCTCACGGTCCTCTAGGACCTCTCCAATCCTCCCATCTCTCTCTGGTTCGAGCTCGCGCCGAGAGCCTCCCATTGCCGCCGTCGGCCGTCGTGCACACGGACGAAGCCCCACCGTGTTCTTGGATCCATGAGGTAGACCTTAGCATCTCGGCGTGGTTCCTGGGGTTTGTCCCTCTGCTCAACAACCGCCGCCGCCGCGAGCGCCTCTGTCCGCCGCCGCTCTTCCTCTCCCCTCCTTGCTTGTCGCCTGCCGCATCTCCCCTCTTCGCTTCGCCGGTTCCCACCTCCGAGCGTCACCCGCACCCTCCCCATCGAACTCCCCTGCATCCACCCCCTCCGCCAGGCCGTCGACCCACCCCGCCAGCTCCCTATAGTTGCCCCGTGCCGGCGAGCCCGCGGCCTCCCTCCGTTCTGGCCGTCCGCCTCGCCTCTGCTTCTGTCTACCTCTCCCGTCGCCACTCGATGAGCTCGCTGGGCCGAGCGCCGCGCCTTGCCTCGCCCTCCGGCCGCTCGTCCTCAGCGCCCCAACCTCCGCCGCTGGGGCCCTCCCCACACCTCCTTCTGCGACGCCTGGCCGCCACCGGGGCCGACGGCGCCGCCTCCGCACTTCCCCGACGCCAAGCCCGAGCCCGACCACGGCCTCGCCACGCCAACCTTGCGCCCTCGCCAACTGCGAGTCCACGGCCCTCCAGCGCCACCGCCCGGCTCCACCACCGCCACCGCCAGCGCCCTCCAGCGCCACCGCCCGGCTCCACCACCGCCACCGCCAGCGCCACCGCCCGGCTCCACCACCGCCACCGCCAGCGCCCTCCAGCGCCACCGCCCTCCAGCGCCACCGCCCGGCTCGCCCTCTGCGAGGTCGACACGACACCGCCTACGGTCGCCGCTGCGCCTGCGTCGTCTGTCCTCCGTCGGCCTCCTCCCTGGTACCCGCCGCAGCGACCTTCGGCCACCGTCGTGTGGAGACATAGAGGGAGGGGAAGGATGCGGGGAAGAGAGGGTCGGGGGCGGCGGACCTCGAGCTCCGAAGCGGCGGCGGCGAGACGGCGGGTCGGGGGAGCTCCGAAGCGGCGACGGCGAGACGAAGATCGATCTGGCTCAGTGGGGGGAAGAAAGGAAGGGGAAGGGGAAGGTGAAATAAATACACACCCCCCCTTTAACACCGGTTCGTGGCTGGAACCGGTGTTAAAGGGGGGGCGTTTCCCGCGCGCATTTATTACCCCCCCCCCCTTTAACACCGGTTCGTGGCTGGAACCGGTGTTAAAGGCGGGGGGTGTTTCCCACGCGCATTTATTACCCCCCCTTTAACACCGGTTCGTGGCTGGAACCGGTGTTAAAGGGGGGGGTGTGCGCGCGGGAAACGAAATAAATGCCCCCCCCTTTAACACCGGTTCCTGTCAGGAACCGGTGTTAAAGGGAGGGCATTTATTTCATGCATTAAAGGGGCTTTTTTAATTCAAAAAATATGATATGAATTTAGAAAATTCATATCTTTTTCATTTCAACTCAGAAAAATATGAATAATATATCATAATTTTCAGAAAAATAATATCTATCCATTCATGTAAATCATTTTATATTTACTTTACATGAATTTTTTTAAAATAATTAAAACACTTATTTCATGCATTAAAGGGGCTTTTTTAATTCAAAAAATATGATATGAATTTAGAAAATTCATATCTTTTTCATTTCAACTCAGAAAAATATGAATAATATATCATAATTTTCAGAAAAATAATATCTATCCATTCATGTAAATCATTTTATATTTACTTTACATGAATTTTTTTAAAATAATTAAAACACTTATTTCATGCATTAAAGGGGCTTTTTTAATTCAAAAAATATGATATGAATTTAGAAAATTCATATCTTTTTCATTTCAACTCAAAAAAATATGAATAATATATCATAATTTTCAGAAAAATAATATCTATCCATTCATGTAAATAATTTTATATTAGATCAAATCATATTTTAATGTCGCATCTTTTGTATTAACATTTTTGAATTGATTGGATATTTAAATGTCGCATCTTTTGTATACACTTGAATCTCACCAAGCTTCTCTCAACTTGCATTGTTTTTTGATCAATGTGTTGGTGGTTTTTTGAATTAGCCATTTGGTGGTTGCTTCACAAAACCGTCCGTTTTTTATGCTCGGAAAATGGAAAATACCTTTTTGGAACAATCGGCCGAACTGGAACTGAAAATTAAGATACATAAAAGAACTGAAAATTAAGATACATGGCCAGATTAAGTAACAATCGGCCGAACTTGTTTCGGAATGTTGGAGTGATTCAGTCATGCTCCTGCCTACACCTGTAATACTCGCCACTGTAGTCGTCGTACTCGCCGCCGCCGGCATCGCTGTCGTCATCGGGGTCGCCGTAATTGAACCTCTAGAGAGTACGCGTGGGCTGGACTTGAGGGTAGCGCGTGGGCTGGACTTGAGGGTAGCGCAGACGGGGGTTAGAGTCGGCGGCAGTGTCATAGGCCATGACGCTCTGGAGAGTCCGACCGCGCCACCATAGCCGACGGCCGGCCTCGTTGAAGTTAGGAGGAGGTGGGTCGTCCTCCTCGTTCCTGGCGAGCGCCCTCTCATGCCGATCCACGAAGAAGGCTTCCCAAGTAGGGAAATAGTCGGGATGCCATCTGGGATTCCTCCGCTGCTCCGGCGTGAGCTCGAAGTAGTAGTGGTTCGTGATGGCCATCCGGCGCGCCACACCTAGAGGGACAGGAGGAACCGGCACGCCTCCGACGCTCAGCATCCAGCCGACGGGGACACAGTAGCCCGGCGGGCAGGGGTAGTTCGAGGCGCAAAGCGCCTCCGCCTCCCTGGGGGTTAGTGCTACGGTGGAAGCCATGAGAAAGAGTGATGAGGTTGCAGATATGAGTCTAAAGATGTGCAATGACAATGGAGGCCAACCCCCTACATATATATATAGTGAACTAGCGGGAAGAACTGGAGGGAAGAAAAATGGCGGGAAGAAAAATGGCGGGAAGAAAAATGGCGGGATGAACCTTTAGTCCCGGTTGGAGACACCAACCGGGACAAAACACGAGTCAGCACTAATAATAGGGGTGAGTGCATGTCGACATTATGTCGTGTGGCGTGTACCTTGTCCCAGATTGTGCCACCAACCGTGATCCAGCACATAACATCGGTCATTTGGATCGAAAGCCATGAAACCTCGAACATGATAGGTCATTTTGTGAAGGTTTTTTCGAAACATGATCAATATACCAAGTCTGGTATTTTTCCTTTCAACTATGTAACAAAATATGACACCACGCGAAGGATTTTCATTGTTCGGATTTTTTTTGAATTTATTATGCCCGTTTTGAATTATCTGAATTTCTAACTATGGTCGAACCGGTGTGCATGAAGATAGGGGATGAGCATCGTTAGAACTTGCATTGGACCTCTGAAGAAACCACATATTGCGAGTCTAAAAATGATTTTTTCAAAAAATCACGGGCGATAGATCATGTACCTGTAGTACAAACCGGAACCACTTCCTGCCGATTCGGCAGACATTTGTCCTTTTTACCCGGGATGGACGAAAAGGTTTGAGATGTACCGGTTGGGAGATAGTACATGTAAGGTGGTCTAGTATTTTAGGAAAATGGGACGGTAGCATTCTGAAACGGCATTTTGCTGGTTACTTCACAAAAAGACCCGTTTTTTGCGCTCAGAAAATGGAAAAGGTCTTTTCCGTGCGACAAAAAGGAAAACTTCCTCCTGCAACATTGTTCTCCATACCAATGTCCACACACATGCATAATATCGGCACAACATCACAAACTATGCCGTGATCCAGCACATAACATCGGTCATTTGGACCGAAAGCCATGAAACCTCGAACATGATAGGTCATTTTGTGAAAGTTTTTTCGAAACATGATCAATATACCAAGTCTGGTATTTTTCCTTTCAACTATGTAACAAAATATGACACCACGCGAAGGATTTTCATTGTTCAGATTTTTTTTGAATTTATTATGCCCGTTTTGAATTATCTGAATTTCTAACTATGGTCGAACCGGTGTGCATGAAGATAGGGGATGAGCATCGTTAGAACTTGCATTGGACCTCTGAAGAAACCACATATTGCGAGTCTAAGAATGATTTTTTCAAAAAATCACGGGCGATAGATCATGTACCTGTAGTACAAACCGGACCCACTTCCTACCGATTCGGCAGACATTTGTCCTTTTTACCCGGGATAGACGAAAAGGGTTGAGATGTACCGGTTGGGAGATTGTACATGTAAGGTGGTCTAGTATTTTAGGAAAATGGGACGGTAGCATTCTGAAACGGCATTTTGCTGGTTACTTCACAAAAAGACCCGTTTTTTGCGCTCAGAAAATGGAAAAGGTCTTTTCCGTGCGACAAAAAGGAAAACTTCCTCCTGCAACATTGTTCTCCATACCAATGTCCACACACATGCATAATATGGGCACAACATCACAAACTATGCCGTGATCCAGCACATAACATCGGTCATTTGGACCGAAAGCCATGAAACCTCGAACATGATAGGTCATTTTATGAAGGTTTTTTCGAAACATGATCAATATACCAAGTCTGGTATTTTTCCTTTCAACTATGTAACAAAATATGACACCACGCGAAGGATTTTCATTGTTCGGATTTTTTTTGAATTTATTATGCCCGTTTTGAATTATCTGAATTTCTAACTATGGTCGAACCGGTGTGCATGAAGATAGGGGACGAGCATCGTTAGAACTTGCATTGGACCTCTGAAGAAACCACATATTGCGAGTCTAAAAATGATTTTTTCAAAAAATCACGAGCGATAGATCATGTACCTGTAGTACAAACCGGATCCACTTCCTACCGATTCGGCAGACATTTGTCCTTTTTACCCGGGATGGACGAAAAGGTTTGGGAGATAGTACATGTAAGGGTTCATCTTTAGTGCCGGTTGGAGAAACCAACCGCGACTGAAGGGATTGCGTCAGAGTGGGGTGAGTGTCGACATTATGTTGTGCGGCTTGTACCTTGTCCCGGATGGTGTCACCAACCGGGACTAAAGATGAACCTTTAGTCCCGGTTGGTGACACCAACCGGGACTAAAGATGAGTCAATACTAATAATAGGGGTGAGTGTCGACATTATGTCGTGAGTGTCGACATTATGCCGAGCTGCTTGTACTATAAATAGGCATCCTTGTGAGTCCAGTCCTCCAGCCAGTTTGAGGCATCTCCAAGATGGTTTTCGAGAGCAGGGACACCACTGCGGCCAGTTTCAGGGAGATGCCGACGGAGCCCAGTCCTCCGGCATCTCCTAGAAACTGGTCATAGAGGCACTCCCTAATATGTGAAATTAGTTAGCTCCGAGGCGTATTGATCTAGTTAGAGAAGTTACAAGCTGCAAGATGGTTTTCAAGAGCAGGGACACCACTACGGCCAGTTTCAGGGAGATGCCGACGGAGCCCAGTCCTCCGGCATCTCCTAGAAACTGGTCATAGAGGCATTCCCTAATATGTGAAATTAGTTAGCTCCGAGGCGTATTGATCTAGTTCGAGAAGTTACAAGCTGCAAGATGGTTTTCGAGAGCAGGGACACCACTGCGGCCAGTTTCAGGGAGATGCCGACGGAGCCCAGTCCTCCGGCATCTCCTAGAAACTGGTCATAGAGGCACTCCCTAATATGTGAAATTAGTTAGCTCCGAGGCGTATTGATCTAGTTAGAGAAGTTACAAGCTGCAAGATGGTTTTTGAGAGCAGGGACACCACTGCGGTCAAGCAAAAAATAATAGGGAGATGACCATTTATATATATAGTACATCAATGACACATGAAACTATAGTTGCCGACCTCGACCGAGACGGAAAGAGCAACAAGAAAGCTTATTTTGAGCTCTCGGTCATTTCATCGAACACCTCTAGTGCATATGAAAAAAACACAAACTAGCACTCTTCACACCCTCTTGCTAGGCTCCAAAATGTGAAAGAATGGAAGAGTGGGGTGTGTGTGGGCTGGGGTGGTGTCTTATATAGCCCCCCCCTTTAACACCGGTGTTAAAGGGGGAGGGGGGCTTTCGCGGGTCAAATGACCAATGTTATGACCAATGTTAATACAAAATATGCGGCATTAAAATATGATTTGATCTAATAAAAATCATTTTTTAGATGCTTAATATTTCTTATGTTCAAAGTTTTAGGATTTAACAATTTATTTTTGTTTGAATTGAATAATCAAAATTTATATGTAAGTGCTTTAATTATTTTGAAAATTTTCATGTAAAGTAAATATAAAATGATTTACATGAATGGATAGAAATTATTTTTATGAAAATTATGATATATTATTCATATTTTTCTGAGTTGAAATGAAAAAGATATGAATTTTCTAAATTCATATCATATTTTTTGAATTAAAAATGCCCCTTTAATGCATGAAATAAATGCCCCACCTTTAACACCGGTTCCAGACAGGAACCGGTGTTAAAGGGTGGGGCATTTATTTCGTTTCCCGCGCGCACCACCCAGCCCCCCTTTAACACCGGTTCCAGCCACGAACCGGTGTTAAAGGGGGGCTCCTTTAATACCGCAGAGGCCACGCTGGTACGGTCCCCCCTTTAACACCGGTTCTTCTTCTACGAACCGGTGTTAGAGCCCATTTTCGGGATCAACAAAAGCCCTCGTTTCCACTAGTGAAATCAGCACGCACGACACATACCCACCGCGCGCCGGTCCACCATAGCTGAGGTGATGGGATTCGTATGTAGGAGTAGGGTTACATGCGCGAAATCTAAACCCAAAAGTCCACGAAATTTGCAAGAAAATAAATCCAGGATGGCACATGGTGCGAGTGCGAGTGCGACCGAGTCGTAGTACTAGGTACGTCCGATCGATCGGGCCCCGGCCCGCACATGGACGCGACGCGACGACGCATGGGACGGCCGGGCGCGTCATGCTTGCTTCTGGAATGCATGTTTCGGTCGAGAGAGCAGCGATATATAACGAGAAAACGTGTAGTAGGAGAAGCTAGAGCTGTGATGTTCTTTACCACCACACCAATAATAATCCAGTTCTTGAACTGGAATGGGAAGATTTGGGGGTGAGTGAGTGCGTAGACGTACGCTTGCCTGTTTTGGCCATAATAAGCCTGTGCCAAGGCGCTGCACACTCCATCCGCCCAGTACTTGACACGCTACTACTCCGTGGTGTTTGTGAACATGTGAGCGCGTGCCACATCGCATCGCAATCGATGACGTAGCGCGGCACCGTCAAGACTCACGCGCATGCGGTCCTTCGATTCCGCGATGGCAGTAGCCAGTAGCTACCGAAGATGGACGGGCACCGGTGATTCCTTCTGCTTGTTTGGCCATCTTTGACCCGATCGACCCGTGACGTCGCCAAATTTTCCACCGCGTCAGTCGGACTCCTTCCTTTCTTTGCAGTGCCATAGCCAAAAGGCAACCCGCCGAATTGATGCCCAGCTATGAGCAGGCAGGCCCACTGGCCCACGCGACGTACGTACGCACAGGTCCAAACGAACGCGGTTTCCCTCATTAAAGCATCTCCAGTCGCTGCGCCTGTGGTGTCTGTAAAAGACCCAAAACTGTAAAATTACCGTTTGTTAAAGTTTTCGCGAAAAAATTGTGAGCTAGTCGTGTCTGTATAAGTTAACGGACCCATAAACATTTTTACCGATCAAGGCCGAGCCCGTCTCCAAAACCCTACTTGTGTAGGCCGCGAGGCCGAACCGAGCGAAACCTGTACTGTTGCTGCCGTTTATGCGTGAGAGACATTTCAGCTCCCTCCCTTCCCGCTTCCGCGCCGCCGCCGATCTCCCGCCCACCCAGTCAACAGCGCCTCCGCTCACCGGATCCGGAGCCCATGGACCCTTGCGACCTTCCGCCGGCCGGCACAACCGTCGCCGACGTGTTTGCGGCTGCCAAACCGGGCAAGAGGAAGCGGTTGGGGAACAACGGCGCCCTGCTGCTCGCCTCCCCCATCGCCGCCCCTTCCGTCGCCGCCCTTCGGTCGCGGCCCCTCCGTCGCCTCCCCCTCCGTCGCCGCCCCTTCGGTCGTCGCCCCTCCGTCGCTGCCCCTTCGGTCATCGCCCCCTCCGTCGCCTCCCCCTCCGTCGCCGCCCCTTCGGTCGTCGCCCCCTCCGTCGCCTCCCCCTCCATCGCCGCCCCTTCGGTCGTCGCCCCCTCCATCGCATCCCCCTCCGTCGCCGCCCCTTCGGTCGTCGCCCCCTCCATCGCCTCCCCTTCGATCGCCAAACCGAAGTCGTCGAAGGTGAAGCAGAAGTCCCAAGCTGTCAAGCCGACGAAGGTGAAGCAGGTCGCGCACCGCTCGGGGCAGCCTCCACGAATCGATGAACCGTCAAGGTATCGCCTCTTAAAGTAGCTACAGCCTCCGCGCATTCGATTTTCCGTTGATTCGTTGTGCATAAATGTAGCTACAATCCTCGTGCGGCCACCGAATCGTTCGTGTCCATGCTCAACGAGTCCGACGTCGACATCGAGACGGCCCAGCTGAAGATCAAGGATACCAAGGCAGCGAAGGAGCTTCTGGCCGAGGAGAAGAAGATCATGTTGATGAACACCTCGAAGATGACTCCCATCCAATTGGAGTTGCATGAACTGATGCTCGCCGACATCCTAGAGAGGAGGAAGCAAGCACGGCAAGGTGGTTCAGCGACAAGTGCTCGAGCTGACTCTTCTATGAGTGCTGATGGTGCGCACGATGCCGACATTCCCGTTGATAAGATGGTTTGATCGCCTCTTGTGTTTGTGTTGATGACAATTTATTTTTCATCTGGACTATTTGTTGTAAAACTGTGATGATTTGGCATGTTGTTTGCCATTTAATTTGCTGATGAAATTGTTAAATCCTGCCAGTTTTATCGTTCGGAAACTCGCGACGCAGAACGGAGTCCGTATAGCCGGCCCGTTATTCTCTTTAACAGGCTGGCTATACGGCCTCCATTCTGCGCCGCAAGTTTCTAAACGGTAAAACCAATTTTCCGCAATCTGTACTCGCGATTTACGAACGAGATTTTACGGACACGACTAGAGATGCTCTTAACTTGTCGCCACTCCCTCCCTCCTGGCGTCCGTCTCTGCTCACTCTCTGGTCTTGGCCGAGGAAGGAAAAACGGAGCGAGCTGCGGCGGCAGGTCACAACATCCACGCTCTCCTCTGCCACTGCCAGCCAACGAGACACGTCAGGAGACGATCCTTTTCCTTGAGAAATGGTTTGCTTGGTTGATCGATTGGTCGTCGTATTCTAGTACCCCGCCAAATGGATCTCTGTTTATCAAGACGCACTCTACATTTTTTTTTTCAAATGGACCTCTCTGCCAATATAACTATTTTTCTCACCTGTAATATAATCGCTAAATTAGCTCAAAATCAACGGAAATCATGCGCTAAGACGCACCCCTAAATCTATATCCATACATCTCCCATTCCCTCCCGTTATTGTAATCAAGCTTCTATGCAGGAAATCCACCTCACTGTTGGTGCTCCGGTGCATGTCTCATTGTCATCTTCCTCTATGTAAATAGGCGGGTATCATTATTTAGGTTGCTTGGTAGTAGAAGTGTTAGAGTTATCCAAAATCTAAAATGTGCATATCACACAAACTTGTCATTTGTTGAACAACATTCCAACCAACTATACGTAGATTCCCAATATTCTGTTCAATCGCGCACTCAAATTGCACATATTATACAACACATTCGTGGAAAAGCTGATGCATACACTATATTATAGAAAACGCCAAGAGAGAAAAGTGTAGGTTGCAGCTAGCAACTTCTTCCGATTTGGTGCCAACCAACCTCATTTTTAACAATTCATGCATGTTTAAAGGTAGAAACATTGGACATGAATGACAAAAAAATCACAACATTTTTAACAATACAAAAGTCCCTTTTTTTGTGTTTTAACCTATCTTGCATATTTGTTAAAAGTGATGCTATTTTAATATCAAATACAGACTATGCTTGTTTTACAATATAAATATTAAACTTAAAAAGGGTATGGATGATATATTTGATCATTGAAATTTGGTAAATAAGGAATGCCAAAGGTTTGGGGACACACTTTTTGTATGTACCTCGTACACTCTAGAATTTTCCATCTACTTACATACAAGATGGACAATCATAAATCACAGATACATATACCAAGATATTTTTGATGCGGTACATTTTTAAACATAGGTATCTAAATATAATAAAATGAGAACAAGCACATGCATACACCATAGTTCTTCGAATTTCCACAACATAATACTCTCTCATTCCAATAAATAAGGCTTATAAATTTTGGCTTCTAATTATTTTTTCTTGGACCTTGGAGGACAAGGTTTAATGAATGGTTTTCTATAAAGAATTGCCTAAAAACCGAGTTAACCACAAGTATATGTCCACTGATATGTAAAGTAAAATATAACATTATATTTTTGTATTTGGAACCAAAGATATGTGGTCAATTTTGTGTACATTATAAATAGAGTAGAAGTAACAAAGTTTAGTACAAAACGTATTTGCCAAAAAACTAACATTCAGATCATCTGACCGAGATGACACATAGATCGGTCGCTGCACAGGACGGAACCAGGAATTGAGTATAGGGGCGACGAAAAAAATTGCACAAAAGATGCAACACAAATATATATCAACTCGTAAGTAAAATATGAATTAATTGATCAAATTTTTATACCGGCTTTGCATTTGTAAGAATGCTACATTCTATTAGTTTGTACCTATAAGTCCAATAGCCTTATGAAACAAAATTACAATCTTATCAACTATTGAATTTTTTCTATAGTTTATTTCAAATCTATGCTATATTTTACTACTAAAAAATTGCCTAACATATTTTCTTTGGAAAACAGAGAAATTTAACATTCTATTAAACTTTTGCCTTGTGCTATTTCACAACAGGAGATAAGGCAGTATGCAATTTATCACTGATCTACTCCGGCAAATGTCACATCGGTAGACAAGGCAGTATGCAATCCCATCAGTAGACTAGGCAGTATGAAATCTTATTAGGACCAGTAAGTAGTAATATATGATGTACCTGAGAAATGAAGTTTCTAGGAAATGGAGAAGTCGTGTATCGCGCATCATGGTGAAGGAAGTTCGGCAACACGTTTGACCTCGCCATCTGCTGGTTATGCTCTAACGACCGCCATTGTTGGCCGTGAAGCAAGAGGAACCAGAAGTCATCCATCCGAGGTCTCCGGTCCATTGCTAGTTAAATAATTTTGTACCTAATGCTTGAGTAGTGATCGTGATGGTCTAATTGACTAGTTGAGCTTGGTGTCGCGTGAGAACAGAAAGTTACACCCCTATTTTCGTCTTATTTCTTTGCCTAATGGTCAGAAACTAATCGCAATTAACTATTAAATGTCATATTATAACTAGTATTACACGTTGAGTTGTCTTCAGGGGGGCGAACGTTGGGGGGGTATATCCTCTGCTCGCACCCTGTCTCCGCCCCTGTGGGTACATACCTTGATTTTGTGGCCACTACATGACATTATCCATTAGTGCAACAGTTTTTTCCATCCCATTATCCATGGTATCTTGAAATTTCCACATTCTTTCATATCCCTATGTGGATAAGTTAAGATCCCATTGAGAATGCAATTTTCTTGGAACATCATCTTATCGTTTTATTCTCGTTGAGTGATGTGTATCCATGGAGAGGTCATGAAGATGATATAATGGGGTCACCCCTACTATTAGAGATGTCATGATCACAATCACCACTACGTCATTTGCTAGCAAAGATTACCATGGTCACACAATGGAGATAGAGTCAGGGCTCACTATAGAAGTTTTAGGACTCGTAGCATTAGTGTGGCTATGAAGAGGCCGATTGGTTACTTCTAACATGAATTCATCACTGTCAAGCTGAAATTCAAGGTCAATATATTGATGGTGTTTCAACAACACTCAAGATTATATGGATTTTTGCGTACACAAGAGCAATATGCTCCAATATTTCGGAAGATTATTGAAAGGGGTGGATTTATGTTGCAAATATGTTTCTTTCATGTGTATGTACATTGTTTCCATATCGTGTAAATGTGATGTGGTCCATTTACTCATTATTCAAAATTAATGGGGATTCATTGCATGCCCAAAATTTATTTATGCATGTGTATTTTAAAGGTTGCTACACTTTTTCATGATTAATTTCTTGATGCATGTGCATTTTCAAGGTTGCTACACTTTTATTTATCACTTCAAGGAATTCTGGATGGGTGGCGGATGTCACAATGATGTTGCAAACACAGTAAAAAATGTTCCACAATGTTTGATGTTGCAAGCGTAAGATGGCTATAATTTTTTTTTGGAAAAGAGTATATATTAATATCACAGGGATACCAATTACACCCAGCCTCTGCAACAACGCATGCTCTAGCGGTCCTACGGATACACACAGCCCAAAAAAAAGAAAAAGTAATTACAAAAAAGAAAAAAGTCCCGCTACAGAGAACTATTCCTCAAAGCAACAACATCGACACCATCAGAACAACACCAGTAGTCCTCCACTCCAATAACAACGCCTTCAAGAAGGAGACAGTGCCCAAGCGCCATCGTTGCCCGATCAAAGATCATAGGTTTTCACCATGGAGAAAGTCCTTGCTCGCAAAACAATGCCTTCAACAAGACCATTGTCAGGCACAACCAGTTAAGGCCAGACCTTGGATTTTCACCCTGCAAGGTAAGACTGAGAACTCCTCCTGTGTTGTCTTCCCGCACCAATAGTCGCTGCTACGAGTCACAGATCACACAGCTAGTTCTCCGTCGCCACAAAAACTAAAATCACCATCGCTACCCTCATATTTCCGCTTTCTGACATTCTCCACATCTGACTTCACCATGGCTCGAAGAATGACGCTTGGTCGGAACAAACAATAGAGCTTCACAACGCTCCCGTTGAAACCAAACTGCCAGAAAAACAAGGAACGCATGGCCGAATACCTTCCGATCCAGCAAACTCCAGGCATGATACGTCCATGGGAGTTTGCCGGTGGAGCCTTACAGAACTCGCCTCTCCAGCCAAGATCCACAAGGGCCAACATCAAGCAGATCTTCTTCTTCGCGCGGGAGGAACCCTAGGACCGCCACCATTATTCAAGCACACCAGCAGGCCCCCACGCCGCCGAACAGAACAACGAAAGAGAAGGCAAGGCCGCGCCGAGAGGAGTATCAGATCGGACATAGAGGGCCAGATCGAACCCATCTCACATCGTGCCCCGCGACCTCACTTTGCGGCTCCGATTCGTACCCACCATGGACAGACGGACCATGGCCACGCCTGGATCCCGCCGTCAATCAGGGTTAGAGGACCGATCTAGGTCTTCAAAAGGAATCCCCAATTCCAGCGCCTCCACCACCAGATCGCCGCCACGGGGAACCGCCATCTCCACCCCGACTCAGGGACGCCGCCCAGGTCGCAGCGCAACGGCCTCGCCACTGGCACGGCAGCAGCGCCAACTCACGCCGCTGTAGGACGCCGGAACAGGAGCTCCCCACGCGACCACAACGCCCCGACCGAGACCCACATAGGCCCGCCAGGACCCAGATCAGGCCCAGCCGACATGCGGGACTAGGGCCAGCGAGCAGCCACCGCACGCGCTAGTCTGCGCCGTGCCCTCCGCACCGACCGGACCTCCCTGCGCCGCCATACGCCGCCGCGCCGCCATGGCCGAGATCTCTCACGACGAGGCACGCGGGAGAGACCCGCCTCCATCGTCGGCGGCGCGAGCTTCGCCCGGCCGCGTCCTCCGACGGAGGCGGAGGGGAGAGAGGCGGAGGGAGACTCCCGGCGGCTAGGGTTAGCCCTTCGGTGCCGCCCGAGCCTGGACGACACGGGAGGGGAGCGAAGATGCTGAATCTATGCCGGATATGTTCTGTTTATTCCATGAAAATCGCCGTATAGGAGACCGAACTGGAGGACACGGCTGGAAATAAACGCCCCCCAGATGGCTATAATATTGACCTTAAAATTAGACTGGACAGCTAGAAAGGGGGCGTAATAAGTTGCAATAAGTTGCTTGCTCGCGACAGTGAGGATAGGTTGTTGGCTGCTAGTTGTTGGACCATAACCTTTCAGTATGGCAGAGAACGTGTACGGGAAGAAGATGGAGCTGCAGCTCTTTTTTTACGTACGTGGTGGAAGGTTCGAAACGATGGGTTACTATTAGCTAAGCTAAGCTAGCTAGTTCGGGAGGAGGCTAGCTGTGCTGTGGCCAGCATCGGCGAGTGGAAATGCACGAGCAGATAATTCCGTCCGGCGGGCCAGACGAGTGGAAACGCCGCCGCGCATGCGATTCCTCGATTCCAGGCTTCGGGCATTTCCTGCTGTCGCTCTCACGATAGCGAAGAAGATGGAGGGACGGGCACCCGGCCGGTGATTCTCTTCCTTGTTTGTGTTAGAACTAGAAGAATTGACAGCGAGAGACTAGAATGAAAATTTGTATTCTTTATTGATGATTGACAAAGCTTTTATACAATCAGACATGAAATATGTCGGTTCCCTAAGGATGGCGTCGATCGGGCAGTTCCAGGATCGTCGCCTCGCAGATGCCTTCGGGAGAAACCGTCGGGAGCGGGATGACGGTTTCCAGGAGCGAACCGCATCTCTAGTTAAGCGGGGATTTTATCCCCTATTTTTCTGAGACATTTATTCTTAACACTCCCCTCATCATCACGATTAAATCTCCTCCAAAAACCCTGTGGGAAAATGTGAGGAGTATGATAGAATATGCTGTTAAAACTCCTTCAAAAACCCTGTGGGAAAATAAGAAGAAAATGGGACAGCATATAATGATTATCGCCTCTGTTAACTCAATATGAAATAAATCCACAGAATCTAGAGGTCAATAAATATGTTGTTTATACCATCTTAAAAACCCCGATGGGGAAAACGGATAGTATGACATATGATCTTATGTTGATATTACCTCATTAAAAACCTTAATGAGAACCTGTAAAGTAAACTCATTTAAGGGAAAAAGAGTGTAATATGATGCTTTGAACAGGAATAGTTCAGGAAGATACTCCCCCTGATTCTTGCAAATCTCGAAGCCGTCGCATACCGATTCCATGAATATATTTCTGGAATGTTGAAGTTGGTAGAGACTTCATAAACAAGTCGGCAAGATTATCGCATGATTTGACTTGCAAGATGTTTATTTCCCCACTCTTTTGGAGTTCACGAGGATAAAAAAACTTTGGGGCAATATGTTTAGTGATATTGCTCTTGATGTATCATGTTTGCATCTGTGCAACACAAGCTGCATTATCCTCATAGATAATGGTAGGTGATTCGATAGAACCAATTCCACATGACTGTTGTATGTGGTTTATCATTATGCGAAGCCACACACATTCGTGTGATGCCTCATATAATGCAATTATTTCAGAATGATTGGTAGAAGTGGCAACCAGCGTCTGTTTCGAAGACTTCCATGATATAGCAGTTCCACCATGTAGGAACACAAAACCGGTCTGCGACCTGGCATTATGGGGATCAGATAAGTAGCCAGGATCAGTATATCCAATCATACTGGAGTTCAGATTTCCCTGAAACTGAAAGTATAGGCCAAGATCCTTTGTGCCTTGGAGATATCGAAAGACATTCTTGACTCCCGACCAATGGCGTTTGGTGGGAGTTGCGCTGTGTCTAGCAAGTAGATTAACAGCAAATGCGAGGTCAGGTCTCGTACAATTTGCAAGATACATGAGCGCTCCAATGGCACTAAGATATGGAACCTTGGATTCTAACATCTCTTCTCCATCATCCCTTGGCCTGAACGGATCTTTCCCTACGTCTAGAGAACGAACCACCATGGGAGTTTTAGATGGATAGGATTTGTCCATATTGAATTTCTCCAATATTTTCTGGATATAGGCAGCTTGGTGTACCATTATTCCTGAGGGAAGGTGCTCGAGTTGGAGACCCAAGCAAATTTTGGTTTGATCCAAATCCTTCATCTCAAATTCTGTCTTTAGATGATTGCGTGTTTCATCAATATCTTGTGTGTTTCCAATAATGTTGAGATCATCGACATACACTGAAATGATGCAAAATCCTGAAGAGGACTTCTTGATGAAGACACATGGACAGTCATCACTGTTGGAGTAACCCTTCTGAAGAAGGAACTCACTAAGTTGGTTGTACCACATCCGTCCCGACTGTTTCAAGCCGTATAAAGACTTGTTCAGTTTTACACAGTACATGTTGCGTTTAGCGCTTACATTCGGGACAGAGACTCCATCAGGAACCTTCATGTATATGTCCGAATCTACTGACCCATAAAAATATGCGGTCACGACATCCATCAACTGCATAGATAGACGATTTTGCACTGCCAAAGATATAAGATATCGGAAAGTGATACCACTCATTACTGGAGAATATGTCTCATTGAAATCAATGTCGGGTCTCTGCGTGAAACCCTGTGCTACGAGCCTCGCTTTGTATCTCACCACCTCATTGTTCTCATTCCGTTTCCGGAGGAAAACCCATTTGAATCCCACAGGGAAAACATTGGGAGGTGTTGGTATTGCTTTTGTGAATACCTTCCTTTTATTAAGCGAAGCAAGTTCTGCTTGTATTGCTTCCTTCCATTTAGGCCAGTCGGAGCGTTTCTCACACTCATCGATAGTCCTTGGATCATGATCATTGACAAGGGTATCATCAATTGTAGCAGAAAAATAAGTGTCGACAATCGTAGACTTACGGTTGAATGATTCTTCAGAATCGATATAGTTGGTGGATATCTCATGCACCCTTGATGACTCTTCGTGATTTCCCAATACGCGTGAGTCCAGGTGTTCCGATGTCCCAGCCAGTGTGTGCAAGCTACAGCTGGGTTGTGGAGGTTGCCCTTCCACTGGGTGTATACTACCCATAAGGTGTTCGTCAACGTTGAACTGACTTGCATTTACTGATTTGGAGGATTTTCTCCTCTCTCTCCTTTGTTGCTTGCGAGAAGCAGGTTCCGGGTCAGAGACCGTACTACTCCCCCTCTTTTTAGGATCAGGGAGTTGAGTGGTTTTTGTTGGTACCTCCACTCTTTCGGGCGCATTTCTGGCCGGTTTCCAGGATTTAGTAACACATTTTAGATCAGTAAATGAATCTGGCAGATTATTTGCAAGATGTTGCAAATTGATAATTTTCCGAACTTGGAGTTCGGTCTCTTGGGTACGTGGATCAGAGGTTGAAATGGTGATAGCATTCCAATCAATTTCCGGGCATTCTTTCTGGTACTTGAAATCTCCCCCTAATGCCGGAAAATGTTCCTCATCAAATATGCAATCAACGTGACGGGCTGTGAATAGATCCCCAGTAAAGGGTTCCAGGTACTTAATAATCGACGGCAATTTGTACCCCACATAGATCCCTAGTTTTCTGTGTGGGCCCATGGATGTCCGCTGTGGTGGTGAGATCGGGATGTATGCAGCACATCCGAACTTACGCAGATGGAAAATGCTGGGAGGATTTCCACGTACCAATTGTAGAGGGGAAGTACTGTAATATGCAGTAGGTCGCAATTGGATTAGGTCAGCAGCGTGTAAAACCACGTGACCCCAACACGAAGTTGGCAAGCTGCAATTCATTAACAAAGGTCTTGCAATGAGTTTGATCCTCTTTATTAGGAACTCAGCCAAACCATTTTGAGTGTGAACATATGGAACTGAGTGCTGAACTTCAATCCCCAAGGCCATGCAATAGTCATTGAAGGCGCGTGAAGAGAATTCTGCAGCATTGTCCATGCAAATTGATTTAATTCGACTTTGTGGATAATAGGCCTGTAACTTAATTACTTCCCTCATTATCTTGGCAAATGCATGATTTCGTGTGGAAAGAAGACACACATGTGACCATCGTGTTGATGCGTCAATCAAAACCATGAAATACCCGAATGACCATAAATATCACCTTAAATTCGTTCAAGGAACTTGAGTGGTTCAACTTGTATTTTGAGGTGCGAAGGCCTCAAAATTAGCTTCCCTGTGGCACATGATGTACACACAAAATCTGATGACTGAGGGAATTTGGAGTCATGCAAATTATGACCAATGGAATTGCTAGTAATCTTCTTCATCATCCCGATGCCGGGATGGCCTAGGCGATCATGCCAAGTTTGAAATGCGTCAATATTTTGGAAGATTACCTTATAAGCAACATGTTCTACGGGCTTGATGTACGTATAGTATAGTCCGGACAACAGAGAAGAAATTTTTTCAAGTACTTGCTTGCCATATCCGTTGTCTTTTGTGAAGAGCATATACTCTTCTTTGTTGTCTTCATGGGTTTTAATGTGAAATCCATTCTTACGGATATCTCGATAACTGATTAAGGTACGCGACGAGTCGGGATACATCAAGGCATCCTCAATTGTCTCAATTGTCACTTGTGTACCGTTTGGGAGGATAAATATGGCACGTCTAGTGCGAACAATTACCGTATCGCGTCCAGCGATAGTCAAAATATCTCCATTCATCTTTTTTAGAGTTTGAAAATAGGGAACGTCTAGGTAGCAATCGGGGGCTGGTTTGCACTAACCAGCCACCGCCAGAAATAGAAACAAGGACCACCACCCCACCTTCCAGAAATAGAAAGAAGGGAATCCAGCCACCCCCTCCGGACCTCGCGCGTCCAGCTGGTTTGGACCACGCGAGTCCCCAGCTTCTCGGTCCTCTCCCAGGCTCCCAGCCAAAAAGCAAATCAAACCCCCCACAACCACCACGTGACAGCAGCTCCCTCTCTCTCCCCCTCTCTCTTCTTCCTCCCCAAGACAGATCCATCTTCTCCCTCCTTCAGATCTCCATTGGAGGCCCATGGTAAAAAGCTTGAGATCTGGTCACAGCAGTATCAAAGGTGCACAACAAAACATAAACCCTGTTTCCCACTCTCTCTCCCCTCCACCCCCCCCCTCCTCCTTTGATTTTCTGGCAGGTTTTTCCTTGTTTTTCTATGATCCTCTCCATGATTTTGGAACACACAGGAGCAACAAACTTACAACATGGTAAATCTGTATCTTCAACAATCTAAGAAACAACTATGGCATATGATCTTTTTACAACTAGGTTGCAACATAGATGGCCATGGATACCTGGTTGCAGCACAGACTGAAAACACAAACCTGATTTCAGATCTGAAAATAAACAACTATGTCCATGGATACCTGGTTGGACTAATCAAAAGTTCAAGTAGTATGTAGGGCACATAGCCATAAACCTGCAGTAGCTTAGTTAGTTATTCAGATATGCAAAAACCTAAACTTTTGGACATCTTGGCAAATTCAACATAGTTTAATACTGAGACAGAAGAAGTGCAAACTTAAAAACAACATAGTTCACTACTGAGAAACCATCTTTGCTGTTTTCCAATTTGTACATAGTTTGCTATAGTTGGCAAAAGGCATCCTTTTCCTGGTGGTGAGTATAATGAAGGACCTGAAAAAATGTTGAAAGCAAATAAAATGGTGTCAGGAACTTTTCCCTTGTAAATTATAGCTGACAAAGTTATAGTTGTGCATGTGTTGTACGTAAAACACAGTTATAGTTGCTAATCAAAGAAGTGTATTCTTGGTTTTTTTTTTTGCAGATGTCTGGGCTTGATCTTAACGCGCTTCCTGATGATTTGGACATTCTAGATGCAGAAACAAATGCACCTGAGCCACTGTTTTGCACTCAAGCTGTCTGTGAAGAGATTGTGGAGGAATCTCCAGACAATAATATAGCTGAGAATGTTGCAGATGGTGCTGACTCAGGAGCGCAAAGTGCTAGAGGAAATCAGTTAAATTTTATGCCGCCACAGGCCCCCGCTGGCTACCCGGACATCCCAGCAACACTGCCCCTACAGCAACCTCTACTGACCCTAACTTAGCAGATGATGGTGTTCCGTTGAATGAAGAAGTTGCGTCTAGTCCGCAAGAACCTTTCCTAGGGATGCGGTTTGACACTATTGGTGATGCAAGATCACACTACAATTCTTATGCCAAGAAGTTGGGTTTTTCTATCAAATCAAATACATCACAGCGACAAGCTTTCACTAATGAACTGAGGAAGCAGACATTTGTTTGCAATAGGTACAGACCACAAAAAACAGAAGAAGAAAAACAGAAGGAGAGAATGAATGTTGTGGAAGAAGTTAGTCCTATCCAGATAGACGATGACGATGAGGAAGGTGGACAAACTGGCCGCACTAAGAAGTCAAAGTCTATCAGCAAGCTAAGGGTTAGGGCAAAAGAGAATCAATCATACAAACCAAGTGCCAAGCTAAAATGATTGTCAAGTTTATTAACAACAAATGGGAAGTAACTTATTTCATTTCAGAACACAACCATCCCATGGTTGTCAAGCCTTCACTTTCCAAGTACTTGCGATCACATAAAGGCATACCACCAGATGAAAGAGAATTCCTTAAATGCCTACATGATTGCAATTTAGAAACAGGTAATTTGTTGTTGTCCGCATATAAAAAAACCATAGAAATTGTACTTCTGTTTGTAGTATGACACTAACAAAGTATGGTTTTATATGTGTTGCAGGCCGAATGATGACAGTCATGTCTTCGTTTTATGGCGCAGAAGCTTTTGTCCCATATGCTCCCAAGGATATTACAAATTTGCGCACAAATTTTCGAAGTGAAAATAAGGAATGGGACATGAGTGAGACAGTTGCTTACTTTGCAGAGATAAAAGATAAGGACCCTGGTTTCTACTCGAATTTTTCTTTTGATGAAGAAAACAGAGTTGAAAACATTTTCTGGGTGGACAGTTATGCAAGAAAAGCATACACAGAGTCATATCATGATTGTGTATCTTTCGATACAACTTTCATGACAAATCACTTCAACATGCCTTTTGCTCCTTTCATAGGTATAAATAGGCATGGTCAGTCATTTATGCTTGGTTGTGGTTTCTTAAGGGATGAGAAAGAGGAAAGTTTCAAGTGGCTTTTCAGGGAATTTCTTAAGGCCATGCATGGGAAGCAACCAACTAACATTATCACAGATCAGGATTGGGCTATGAGGGCAGCAACTTCTTCTGTTTTCCCTGACGCTGTGCATCGCAACTGCCGCTGGCATGTTATTAAAAAAGCAAATGAAAAGCTCGGTGCATTCCTGGGGCGAAACCCAGGTTTGGCAATTGAGTTCAATGAATGCATTGATGAAAGTATGACAGTGGAGGAGTTTGAAGCTAAATGGGCAGAGTTGGTCTTAAAGTGGGGGTTGGCAGCACATGAAACATTTGCATGGTTAAAGAAGTGGGCACACACATGGGTTCCTTGCTACTTCAGGCACCGCTTTTTCCCTTTCATGCAATCAACTCAAAGAAGTGAAGGATTCAACTCTGTATTGAAACGTTATATCAACCCTCACAATTCAATCAAGCATTTTGTGAAACAATATGAGAAAATTCAGGAAAAGATGTTGGGAAGGGAAAGCCACGCTGATTTCAGAACAGAAGTGCTTGAAGTGGAACCTTGGTCCCGGTTCCCAATTGAGAAGCATGCTTTATCTATTTACACCAGGGACATTTACCACCGTTTCAGGCTTGAGTTTGAGTTGATAGGCCGATACAATGTGCAACTTGTAGGAATTAACATGTACTTGTTAGTTCCTAACAATCAGACCTGCTATCCCTATGGTGGAAGAAACTACATGGTTAATGCTAATGGAGGCAATGACAACTACAACTGTGATTGCTGCAAATATGAGAGGGATGGTTTGATGTGTTGTCATGTGCTGAAAGTGTTCACACATGTTGATGTTCACTCAATACCAGAGCGGTACATATTGCGCAGGTGGGCACAACAAGCTTTGGAACCCGTGGTTCAACCAGTTATCCCAGTAAGAGATGATGTGATGCCAGAGGAGTCACGGATGCAACTACGATTGCCAACTTGTCAACCAAATTTTTAAATGTTGCTAAAATTGGTAGCAAGTCAGAACAACATGAAGCTATTGCTCGTAGACACATCAGGGAGATGATAACTGAGTTTGCGCAACTAGACAAAGTGAAGAAGAGGAACACAACCAGTGCATCAAAGAATTCTAAGTCTACTTCAGCTCCTACGGCAAAACGTAGAGCAAATTCAGGACCTACCACAACAGCCCCTGTGGCTACAGCAACTAACTTTGGAAATGCTACAGCAGTTACTAGAAAACGCAAAACAACAAATTCAGGTCCTACTCCAGCAGCACCAACACCTCCAACATCTACCAGAACTACTGGTTGGTTCGAAGCAGAACCTTCTAATATGCCTCCTCCCTCGTCTACTATGGCACCAATTGACCAAGGTCATATGGTTGAGCCTGAAGAAGAAGCAATGGTCATCCTTGACCCTCCCAGATCGACTACAAAAGGTCGGAAGAAAGGTCGATTTCCTTCTGGAATTGAGTTGCAACCTAAGAGAGTTATTGCATGTACTTTGTGTAATCAGCCTGGACACAATTCCGCTACTTGTACAACGGCATTAGGTTCAGGCTCAATGGGCAAGAAGTTGTGAAATCCTTGTACTCTACCCCATTTCATCTTGGACAATAACTAAATGTATTTTTTTGCTATTTGTGTTTTGCAAACAATGTTGTATCAATAAACTACAATCTATTCATGCTATAGTTGTGTGAAAAAATTCAGGAAAAAAGGAAAGAGTTTGATGGAAAACTGTACATTATTTCTTCTTCATAACTTCCTTCCACTTGATGCTGTTTTTAGCAGAAGTAACCCATCGATGAGTCATAAGCTTTCTTATATTTTCAACATGTTCAGGACCATAAAATGGAAACCGTCTGCCTGTCCAATTTTCTGCATTCATGAGAGCAAAAACACCACAGTCTTTGTTGCAAAGAAAATAAAAAGATGTTATTTCTCAAGGTTCAGGGTGAAAAAGCAACAAAGCACAGGGAAGCATAATTGATGCAAAACAAGTCCTTCATATGTAACCAGCCTTTATATGATAAGTTGATGCTAGTTGTCTTAGTACTAGTGGTAGGCAACTTAGATGTAAAAAGTATAAACATTATACTCCTGGTAAATCCAACTTATCATATCTAGCATACAACTTTGCTTATGAGCTAGACAATCATAGTTGAAAAAAATGGATGTATCTTTGTCACTTGTTGTACTCATAATCCACTTAAGTTGTATTTAATGCAGGTTAAAGTTGCTGAGATGCGTTTAGCTAGCTCCTTGCATTCTGTGTTAGAGGAATACACCTAGTAGGTAACTTACAGTTGGACAGTGAAACCTAGTAGGTTTCAGGTGTACAACTTAGCAAAAAGTACATATACAACTTATATAAGAACTTCGAAAACTATGTCATCCATGTAAATTTGTTGCAAAAACTAATAAAAGTTGCTAGTTAGTACATAATATGGGAACCAACTTATGATCCAGCTAAGATGTTTCTTACTTGGTTGTCTGTTTTGGGGCAAAAATGTCACCCATATGATTCTCAAACTTGTCAACCTTGATGCGCGAGGTTGGGTAGTGTTCCTTCCATAAATTTGTGAAAGATGCTCTAATTTTCTCAGCATTTTGGAGAAGTTTCTTGTCTACCACTGTCCTCATTGAATCAAGAACTTCGAATCTTCTACATTTTATATTGGCAACAAACACCCAGTAGTGGTTCACTTGGATTTTTGGATCATCACTTAAATTCTCCAACACTGTAATCATGACCTGTTTGTGTGTAAAACTGATGAGACATTTGAAAATTCAAATGAACAGTGAAGTTAAAAAGTGTGCAAGCAACTTGAACATATTTCATATAATGTATATGGATGCTTGTAAATATCAGTATATCAACTTAGTAAAAAGGACAGAAAAAGCAAAAAGGAGATTAGAACATGAAACGTAGACAAAAAAAGAAAGAAATGGCAATTAAGATGCATGGGTAAGCAACTTAGACGTAGTGGCGGGAACAACTTAGCATGACAGCAGAAGCCAACTTATTTGGTTTAGCTATCCAACTTATACAGGTGAACAGAAGAAAAAGGAAGAAGAAGAAACCTGAACATGACACTGGAATCAACCTTAATTGGGTTCAGAAAACAACTTGACTGTTGGCAAAAAAACTACTTAATTATACTTAGTTGGATTTGCAAAACAACTTAGCAAGTGCGCAAAAGTAAACTTAATTAAGCTGACTAGTGAACTCAGGAGTAAAGTTAGCGGTTGTGCAAAATAAAACAACTTAGCAACTAATATGCTGATAAAAAGGAAAGCTAGAAATGACACAGTAAATTCAACTTGGCCGAAATCAGGAAACAACTTAGCATCAAGGTAAAGCCAACTTAATTGTACTAGCTACAAAAATTCTACAGGATAATAAGAAGAAAATGTAAGAAGAAAAAACACAAATCGTAGACACCTATGTATACAACTAACTATATGTGGAAGTGAACTTTGTGACCACAGAAAAAACAACTTACAAGGTTTTTCTTGTCTAGTTGTGCATCCTTCTTTGAGAAGTGTTTCTTAAGCTCCCTGTCTTCCAACTGCCCATGTAGAAGTAGGCCCTATGATAGAATAAAAATAAATTAAATGCACATGTAAAAAAAATTATTGACGTCCACAGAAAAAATAAGTTGCTTACCCCCATCCTCAAAGGCATCACCACCTTCTTCTCTGAGCTGTCCATTGAATGGTTGATTGCTTCCAATCCAAGTTCAACAACGATGTTCTTCAACTCACCACACGGCATCATAGAGTTTGCCAGCTCTTGTAAAGAGACAAAGTACTTCTCGAAGTTGACAATTATTGGACTTGTGTCTCTATATTGACCCCTTCCATTTCTTTTTGCATGAGCTGTGACAAGAGAGTATACTTCTTTCACATCAGCTGAACAAGCATATGTGTTCTTTTTTGAATAATCTATGTAAGGTGATTTTAGGCATGCGGGCAGTCTGATGATCCTTTTTTTGGCAGCAGATTTTGCTAAGTTGCTAGCAGAACCATCTGTGCACGATGCAACTTTATTGGCAGCAGTTGATGGTGTGTGTACATCAAGTTGTTGCTCCACCGCAACTGTTGGAGATTCTTCCTTCAAACCCTTTTGCCTTTCCACCATTTTGCAGATTTCAATGGCCTCCTTTTCCATCTCCGTGTTCCATTCATCATCATACTCATCGAACCTTGTTTTGTTTAGGTTCACTGGTGTAATCCTTCCTTTTGGGGGCGAAACAACTAAATTAACAACTCGCTCATCATTTTCCTCTTGACTACTATCAAAACCAAGATCAAAAGATGGCGGGTCACAAGCTTGCTGCCATGTATCAGTCCTTATTGTAGTTGCCACGGGTGGTGCTGAATTAGGCTGTGGTGGTGGGCAAGTTTTTCTTGTTGGGACAGATGACACCACCTTGGGCTGCATGTCTTGGATTGTTGCTGGTATAGCTTGAGTACCACACTCATTTGTAGCCTGATGCTGGTTGTTAGTTGCTGCACCAATAGATTCAGTTGCCGTTCCTCGGGTACTAGTTGCATATCCTTTCTGGTTTGTTGAAACTGCCATATACATAGTTGCTGCACCTTTTGCAACTGAATGCACACTTTCAGTTGTAGTAGTTGCTTTCGATATGAAACATTCTGCTGATTGTTCAGGATGTACAGTTTCAGAATTCATGTTCGTGCTCCCACCAACTGGTCTTCCTCGATGCACAACTGCTTTCTGTTTCATGTTCCTGTTAACTTGTTTATCACCTCCGATTGCTAAGTTATCCAGCGCAATGCACTCTGCTTGCAGATTCTGTACAACTGGATCCGCGTGGAAAATACCAATTGTTGGTGTTGTTGCAGGAGAAGAGTGTCGGGCCCTCCATATTTCAGGCATGAAAATGGCATTTTGGTAGATCTTTGCTGACATATCGAACACTACTGGAGGCTGGTTGTTTGACATGCTGATAGTACTAGATTCAGCTGATCCAAACTTTCTGAGCTCGGAGAACGGGCTCAACTCAGGCTGCGGGGCCTCTGTTTGCTTAGAAGACTGCATCAAACCCTGCGCTGTGAGGTTGTCTGCGTCATGATGGCTCTCTCTTGGGCCCTCAAACCCATGTTCACTGTCATTGTTACACATCCTCCTTTCCATGGATTCACTAGCTGATGTGTTGCTTCTTTTTATGAACCTTGGTGATCTGCTTGGCATCTTTTGCAAGTCAACAGTGCGGTTTTCATCCCTATCTCGAGCATTAGGAGGTTCTCTAGCTGTGTTTGCATCTCCTTCATCCCTGTCTTCTTCTTCACTGTCCTCATCTACATTGTCACTGCCATCATCTCCATCTTCATCTCCATCTTCATCTGCGTTGTACTCGTTATCACTGTCATCGCTCTCATCAGCTGGCCCCTTTCTTTGTCTCTTTCTTTTTTTGACATCGGTAAATCTCTTCCTGCTGTCTTTCTCTTCTAGTTCACCTATTTGTTCTACAAATGTCCCCACCCTGTTTGAAATGTCTGTGCACAACTCCCCAATCATTACAACAAGCTTTCTTTTCTTCTGCACAACACAACGCATCAACTTAGTAAAAAACAGTGAGATAAAAAAGCAACTAAAAGATACTACATATTAAATCAGAAACAACTAAGAAGTAGTTCTGTGTGAATACATTTTCCCAAACATTGAAGTTGACTAAGTTAGTTGAACAAAAATCAACTTAACATTTTGTGTGGTAATAAAACATCTATGGTTTTTAATTTAGAAAAGCAGATTTTTAAAACAGTCACAACTTAGTCTTACATGTGATCGACTTACCTACATGGTAAAAACAATTTCACTATGATGAATAAAACAACTTAATAGTAATCACTGTACAACTGAGGGAATGACAAAAAACAACTATACTAAAATCATCATACAACTACATATGGGTTATGATGTAACTTAGGGATATAACATAAACAACTTGATGAATCATGGACCCAATTTTGTTGTGCAACTAACTATATGCAAATTACCATACAACTTAATAGTTTTCTGTATGCAACTTAGGGTTCAACATGTGATCAACTTAACTATGTAGGTAAAACAACTTAGAAGGATATAATACATAATAGATAAACAACATCAATGGATATGCAGAAACGCAATGAAAAAGATATACGCAACATACTGATCTTTATAAAGCAAAAATCCAATGGTCTAAGAGGTAGGGGACAAAACTCAAATTGGAAGGAAAAATTATAGGGAGTGAGAAGCGGATAAAAATGGCATACCTCATATGGAAAGTTTCTTGGAAGTTTTGATGAAACAAATTCTTCAGTCCTAGTCATCCCAACAAATAGACTGTCCCTGATTGTCAACCCGACACCATCTTTGAACAAAAAAAAAGAAGTGTAAATTAATTGTGCCATATGGCCATAGTTGTCGCATAGAATTGAAAGTAGTAATAATTACCCTCAGCTTTCCAAACTCCCCATTTGACTTTGTATCCTTACGTACAACTGCTTGTATAAGTTTGTCATCCCATGCTTCAGCGCGAATCGCAATCTTCTGCTGATGGCACAGGCTCGTCGACATCTAGAGAATCAAGGTACAGGATCTACACAGACACAACAATCAAAGAAGCAAAGACTGAAAACACAGTGATGTTGATAGGCGAACAAACAAAAATTTGGTTTGTCCTAAAAATTTAATGAGTAAAAAAGAAGGAAAAGTAACAACGTACCACAAGGTGTTGTAGGCAACAGCACACCGATTTCTTCGAAACACCCATCTTCTTGACTTCTGTGTTTATTTGGTCAATGGCAAATTGACAAAAATTTGTTCTCCGAGTCACAATGAGGTCAACAATGCTCGGATAACACCTAGGACTGATACTGCATTTAGTTGTGGGGCAAATGAAGCAGCTTATGGCGGCAGCAAAATATGCCCTTAGGAACTTTAGATCAGCTACCCCATTCATGTCCTTGATCATATTGCACCATGCCTTCCACTCTGGTGCTGACCCACCTTCAATGTTATAGGTTGAATTCATGAATGAAATTGGATCAGTTTCCATCTCATATACTACAGGCAAGCCTTCATTTGCGAGCCCGAAAACCTTATGGAAACTATTAGCATCTACTGGAATTGTCCCCCTCCCTGGAATTGCGAGCTCACTCCTTATTGGGTCATAACAGGACAACAACCACATGCTTAAATCCGCAGGCATTTCAGATGCTTTAACCTTTAACATGCCTCCCCACCCATATTCTGTGATAAGATCCCTCTGTTCTTTACTTAAAAGCTTGTTCAGTTTGAATAATCTAGCAGGAGAAGCTCTATTCCTGCCAATCTGCAAAAGAGAACATGCAAAAGTTGTCAACTAAAATGAGAGAATTAACAAAAATTAAAATCAGTAAACAAACATTTAAATGCACTAACCGCCTGGATCTTTCGCCTTGGACAAGCTGGAGCTACAGAAGGACCGCCAACAATTACAGAATCTCTGGGAGGAACTACTGACTGTGTCTTCTTCCTTGCAGGTGCTGGAACTACAGAAGGCCCAGGAGCAACTATATTTGAATTGGGTGCAACATTTGGGGCAGTCCTTCTACCAGGATTTCCAGTGTTAGTACCCATGCCTGCTGTCTGCGGAAAATGAAAAACACAAGTTCTCAGTGCTACAAAAACAAAAAAATGAGACAAGCTAATAAAAGAACATGAAATAAATGATAACACAAGGATGTTATACCCTCCCCCCCCCCTCCCCCCCGCGTTGTTGTGCTCCAGTCGATGCACGTCCATCTACTGGTACAGTTGGTAGTTGCAGCCGCGGGAAATGATTAGTCACCCCTCCTCCTTTTTTACTGATAATGATATTAAAAAAGGGAGTTAAGATGGTGGGGGCAATTACATAGCTATATGAACTTATATAGCCATAAACTTAGATAGCTATATGAAGTTAGTCCTAAAGCAACATCCCATTCATAAGTTGTGTTTGTTGCAGCAAAAAGTTTGTCCTAACTATACCTAAGTTGACTGAGCTTGCGCAATTAGTTTCTCACTCTGCTTAATAAGAACATGAATAGAATTTCTAACAGTAATAACCAAGTTCCTTGTGCATGTTTCCTTAGTTGCATTTAGGATAACATTTAGTTACATTTATGCAAGAAAAAAAGATATGTAAACCAACTTAATAAAAGACCAAATGAAAACACCTATGAAACACAACTAACTATAAAAGCTAGTGAACTTAATGACCACAGTAAAACAACTTGTGAACAACTTAGATAATTTCTTTACATAATCAGGTCACAAACTAAGTAGGGACTAAGTAACATCAAGCACACAAACTAATTGAGTATATATATTTCCATTTCATCTAAAAAATTTAAAATATATATGATGATGATGATGGATGGATGATGAGGTGAGGTGAGGTGAGGTTTGGTTTGGTAGACTTTACTAGGTCCGTTGAAATTCAAGTGTCAATGCTACCTTGTGAACCTCTCTCTCCCTCCCCTCTCACTTTGACAAGGCGGCAGGGCAGCTGCTTAATTCCAAATGAACAATCATTGCTGCTGGACTACATATATCTGTTGATCATCGGAGGAAAATACGTAATTAAGAGCATCTCTGACAGTAGAGAAGCTACCGCCGGTATCCTCTTATGCTCTCCACGTTGTCTACCTTCACGCGATGTATGAATAACATCTAACAGTAATAACCAAGTTGCTTGTGCATGTTTGCTTAGTTGCATTTAGGATAACATTTAGTTACATTTACGCAAAAAAACAACTATGTAAACCAACTTAATGACAGACCAAATGAAAACACCTATGAAAACACAACTAACTATAGAAGCTAGTGAACTTAATGACCACAGTAAAATAACTTAGATAATTTCTTTACATAATCAGTTCACTAACTAAGTAGGGACTAAATAACATCAAGCACACGAACTAAGTGACATCATGACATGCACATGGACAGATTTCACCAGCAAAATCAACAAGTATTACAGTGACATGCACATAGACGAACTAATAAGCTCACAAACACATTAATTCCCTAATTCATTGTGTTACAGTGACATGCACATGGACATATTTGACCAAATCAGCAACTACAAAATTCCCTCCTAAGATGCACATGCCAAATCGAGATAGGGATTTCATATTTCCTAGTTCCTAAGATGTAGATCCGCAGCAAAAAACACCAGTAGAAGCCTAGATATGCAAGGATTCGATGGATTTTGTAGGAACTCACCAAACACGAGAGCTCCGCGGGGTTGAATTGAGAAGAAATCCGTCGTCCGAGCAATCTCCGTCGTCGAACTTGACGCCCTTTCGCGCTCCTCGTCCTCCCGAGCACCACCACGTTTGCTAGCCCGATATACGTCGGCAATCTCCTCCGCCACCTCGCCAAACAGACGAGGATCTCCCGCTTCTCGCGCCGGGAAGTTCTCCGACGACGCACTGGACGCCCTCGTCCCGCGCGTCACCCTCTCAACCGGTCAGCACCACCCATCTACTCGCCGCCGGCGGAATCTCCACCAATCTCCACCTCGCCCACCGCCACCGATCTCCCGCTCCTCGCGCGACGGGAACTCTCCGACGAGATGGTGCTGCCGCGTCCCCCTCTCCGCCCGTCAGCACCTGGAAATGGTGCTGCCGCCTGGCACGAGACGAGATGGAAGTCTCCGACGGGAAATCAGGGGAGAGGAAGAGGAGAGGGGAACGAGACGAGAAGGGAGGAGATAGATAGGAAGCGTGAGCAACGGCTCAGTCTGGCACGCCGACAACGCCGCGCAGGTGGGCCCCAGGTGAATAGTGTCCGAAAACTGTGGGAGGCACGATGCAGATCGGACGGTTACAATTCGGTGGCTCCTCACGACAAACTGGCCATCGGTTGTTTTTTAGCTGTTGGGTTGAAAATATTTTAACTCGCTCAGTATGGAGTTTGTGGTAGCACTGTCCACAAGGCATAATTCCTCTTCTATCAGATTGTCCCCGTAGAGAGCTCTTTTCTCTAATTCCGGTGATCGCCGGAATCCTCGAAGGGCTCTCGCCGGAGCAGGTGCTGATAACGTGTTAGAACTAGAAGAATTGACAGCGAGAGACTAGAATGAAAATCCGTATTCTTTATTGATGATTGACAAAGCTTTTATACAATCAAACATGAAATATGTCGGTTCTCTAAAGGATGGCGTCGATTGGGCAGTTTCAGAATCGTCGCCTCGCAGATGCCTTCGGGAGAAACCGTCGGGAACGGGATGTCGGTTCCCAGGAGCGAACCGCATCTCTAGTTAAGCGGGGATTTTATCCCCTATTTTCCGGAACATTTATTCTTAACAGTTTGTTTGGCCATCTTTGACCGACCCGACCCGTGACTGGAGGCAGAGCAAGACCGCTCCTACTATTACCAAAAATAAAATTTCCGCCGCGTCAGTCGGGTTTGTTTTTCTTTGCAACAAGCGCCAGACAAGAGGTCACCCGCCGAATGCATGCGTAGGCGGGCCCACGCGACGCGGTTTCCCTCCCTTGTCTGTCGCCACCCGGCAAGCCTGGCTCTCGATCGAGGAAGGAAAAAAACGGAGGGAGCGTGATCTGCGGACTGCTGCGGCGGCGGACGGTCAGAACTTTCACACTTTCTCCTTCGTGCCAGACAGACAGCAGACCGCCGACGCGTTTCTTTCCTTGATTCCAGTGCCGATCAAAGACGTACGTCTGGAACGACCATGATCACGCAGAGTCGGCGTGGCGTGCATGCGTGCGCCTCTGTGCCGATGCCGATGGTACGTACTTGGGAGGAGACCTGCACGCGATCCATCGCGCAGCAGCCACCAAGAGCAGATCACTTGTTCCTAACAGCGGCGGGCCCAGGATTTCTAGTGTGTGTATTCAAAATTTTAAAGGGTCTAAAATATAAAAAAATGACAATTAAAAGCCTAGTTCCTGGCATGCCTAATTGATTATAGGAACATCATACTACTATTCTATCTACAACTTCAAAAAAAAAAAACTATTCTATCTATATAATATAGTATAGAAGATATAACACATTTTGACCATATAATTGATCATAAATTAAAATTATAACACATCAAAGTACCAATTGTTCAACATATGGAAGAGGCCACATCTAAAATATCTAGATGGCAGAAAATAGCAAAATGACAAGAGAGCTTACAAATTGGACGGTAAGTTTCACATGCTTCAAGGCTTGAAAACTACTCATTCTTGACTTGCAAAAATAAAGTCTTCGGATGAACAAGATGACCACTCTTTCTCTTCATATTTCAGACCAAATGCAACAACCTATGCAATCTGAAAGACTAAAAACAGCAATTAGCTCTTCTGAATTTCTGGCGAATTTTATCTGACCTTCTGAATTTGTACAATACCTCGAGTCCTCAACGGTTGGAACGCACGCAAGGCGACCATAAATTCAAGAGTAGCGATCGGTAGCAAGCACACGAAACGGCAAACGGAATATCAAGCCCAGACACAGACGTCCTAGTCTGACAGCTGCAGGCGACAGTTCGAGGAGAAGGGAAGCAACAAGGAGTCGGGGGTGAGGACAGTCGACGAGGTTCGGAGAAGCCGGAATTCCGCCGTGCCGCGGCCGTGCGGCGGCGGCGGCGGACGATCGAGGAGTCGAGGACGAGTGTGCGGAAAGCTGCGTCAGCGCCGGAATTCCGCCGTCGCTCATGTAGGGCTTGGTTGCCTGATTCAGTTTAGAACGGCCGATCGGTATTCCAGAGCGTCGACGACCAATCGTGTGTTACACAACTTACTTTAGGAACGTGCGAGGCTGACCAATAGAGCAATTGGGCCTGCTAGCTAGTTGGGCCACGAGTAGGGACTAGAAAGATGGGATGTGGGCTAGTTACGCTGACAACTTTCTGTTTCTTTGTTGTCTTTCATATGCATATACCGAATATACCTAAATTATACATGTAGTTTTTGGTCAAAATTTTTGGGTATGCATTTGAATACCCATGAATTGAACTGGGCCCGCCCCTGGTTCCTAATCCTAGCACTACTCCTCGATTTAGAAAGGGCCCAATTTTTTTTTTTTTAAAAGAAGAATTGGATCGCATGGAGGGCCTACCTGTCTGCCTGCCTGTGTTTTGTCTTGTCCATGCGGCTCCTCTTCTTCCGTCGACCTGTTTGGTTTTTCGTCATATTTTGCTAAGCCAAACTTTGGCAAGTATGGTAGCCACAAAGTGTGGCTAAGAAAATTGAAACCATAAAGTGTAACAAAATTTAGCAATAAATTCACCCTATAACAAATGGCGATATAATCAATAAAGTGCGACAAAGAAAATATGCTGAATTGCCAAACTCTGATTTGGCAAATTGTGACCAGGAACCAAACATCCCCTAAATATAGGCTAATCTCGTTCACGAGTGGTGGCGCAGACGAAGAAATGCCAAATTTGGAATGTTGACATGGCTGAACAGGCATGCTTTTTTTCCCCTTCCTTTCTAGGTAGCAAAATAAGGGTACGCATGTGATGGAGGGGTTAACCTCTTGGGTGGTCCGATCTTCACGGATTTCTTGGTCAATCGATGGGAAAGCGAGGGGAAAGTGAGAAGGTAGCGGAAGCGAACACACACCTCGCGGAGAACACGACGAACACACGCAAAACTCACACGATACAAGGCCGATTGCTCCCGAACGGCGGCCACCGGTCCGATAGAATCCTCGCAAGAAAAGATCGGTCAACGTGCTCCCTCAAATCCACATCGGAGAGGGAAGAACACCTTGGGGAGGGTCTTAACAACTTGGAGACGAGACACCGAACTCCAAGGCCTTGTTCAACGATGGATGCGTGATGCAAAGTCCAATTGAGGTTGGTGACGATAGTCGGTCCCCTTGGAAAAGGGGATGAGGCAAAACTAGAGATTCCACACAAGGGGGTTGTCTTTAGTCTATCATCTATGCCTAAGGGATACATGAATGGGTGGGGGCTCTATTTATAGGTCAACCACATAAATAGGGGTAGTTTAGGGATAAAACTAGGGTTTGGACGAGCTAGAGGGGTACATGGGCCGAAGGCCCAGCTGGAGGCGCGCATGCCCATCACGCAGGCCGGAGACTCCGGTCAGGGCCAGAGATTCCGGTCAGTCTCCGGTGTCGTCTCCGGAGTGGCGTACTCACTGTCTCCGGGTCGGTTGCTGGGGTCGGTCCGGAGACTCCGGTGCGCAGGACCGGAGACTCCGGTGTAGCAGAACCGGCAGATCACTAGTACTACTAATCCTCGATTTAGAAAGGGGCCAGTTTTTTCAAAAAAAAGAGAATTGGATCGCATGGAGGGCCTACCTCTCTGCCTGCCTGTGTTTTGTCTTGTCCGCGCGGCTCCTCTTCTTCCGTCGACCTGTTTGGTTTTTCGTCATATTTTGCCAAGCCAAATTTTGGCAAGTATGGTAGCCACAAAGTGTGGCTAAGAAAATTGAAACAACAAAGTGTGACAAAATTTAGCAATAAATTCACCCTATAACAAATGGCGATATAATCAATAAAGTGCGACAAAAAAATATGCTGAATTGCCAAACTCTGATTTGGCAAATTATGGCCAGGAACCAAACATTCCCTAAATATAGGCTAATATCGTTCACGAGTGGTGGCGCAGATGAAGAAATGCCAAATTTGCAATGTTGACATGGCTGAACAAGGCATGCCCCCCCCCCCCCCCCCCCCCCCTCCTTTCTAGGTAGAAAAATAAGGATTGTTTGCAGCTGTCCAACCGTACCATCTTTGCTACAGTTATAAATACAAGTAATGTATGCCCACGGGTGTACATAGTCAAAAAAATTCATGTTTTATAGTTTTAAAAATAGTTAAAAATTATTATTTAAAATACATGCCTAGTTTTTATAAAATTCTTAAACTTATAAATACTATGATTTATCACTATGTTGACATACCACGATTTTTACAGACCTGCATTCCATAATTTTCTTTTTTTGAGAATTTCATACCATGATTATATTTTTTTAGGGGCCACACCATGATTATATCATCCTAGGAGAAATTGTGCGGGCCCAGGCCCAAATACCTGCCCTGGTAACAGATTATTGGGCTTAAATTGTGTGGCCCACCATCAGAATCCCACGTTATCCTCGCACCAGAAGTCCAGAACAGTGAAAAAGAAACGGAGGGGTAGAACCGGCAGGAAAAACCAGTGAGCTGTTCCTCTCGGTCTCTGTCTCTCCTCTCCCCCCACTCCCGACTTCCTTCCCGAGTCGTCGCCTCGCAGGCAGAAGCCCTCGCACGCCAGCCAATCCCCGCCCCGGATTCCTCGCCTCCGCCCAACCGTCTCCGCCGCCGCCGCCGCTCCGTCCAGCTCCGGGACGAGGTACGTGCCCTGCGCCCAGTCCGCCCCAATTCGAGGTTGCCTGCTATGCTAGGGTTGCGCCTGAACATTTTTTTTTGTCGGCCGTTGTCGTCCCGTTAGCTGGCGAGGGAGGTGATTTTCGCGGCCCGGCTCTCTCGGCTGCCGCTCCTGCTCGCGGAATTTCGGAGGCGATTTTGGTGATCTCGGCGCGGGGGTGCGTAGTTGCCGAATTGGCGTGTCTGTGCGAAGCCGTGTAGTACCTTTTTTTTTTTTTGACTTCCGAGGGTTAGGTTAGCTTAGGTTAGGAAATGCGTTGGTAGGAAAGCTTCAGTGCTACGTATCGCGTAATCCCTGGGTCGTTCGCGTGACCTGAACTTTGGTTTGTGTCAAGAAGGTTCAGTTTTGCAGTTGCTTGGTGGAATTCTGGGACCTGCAGTCCTCACAACTTAGCTGTAGAAGAAGAATGGCACAAATTTGGCGTGTGAAGCTTTGGTTTGTAGCAAGAAAGTTCAGTTTTTGCTGCTGGATGGAAATTTCAGGTCCTGTAGTCCTCACCGAGTCGTAGGAAGTGGCAAATTTTACCTTGTGGTTATGCAGGTTATGTTTTGTGCATTTTATTACATAAGTAACATACTCTGGCTTGGTTTTATGTGTAGGGAACAGTCGGGGTGCTGAGCCAGCCATCTTTGTTTTGCTGGAAAAGGGATAATTTCAGAATCTCTGAAGATGATCGAAGGGGCAAGATTTCACAATATGCTAGGTGGCGCTGGTATGGGTGGCGGCGGAGGCAGAGGAAAGCTGGAAAACGAGAGCAATGGCTTCTACGGTATGCCATGGCACAAGGTCGGGGAGAGTTCCCACATGTCGGTGGATAGCGCAGACAACATGAACTCGATGAACTTTGTTGGCGGATCGGTTGCCATGTCGGTGGACAACAGCAGCGTGGCCTCGAACGAGTCACGCACCGTCATGCTCAACCACCCAGGCCTCCGTGACGTCCCAACACCAAACTATTCAGTCTGCAACAGTGTCATCTATCCCAACCGGGCTGCTGCATCTGTTCTGAAGGAGGATGCGTTGGCCCGGGTCTTGATGGACCCAACTCATCCAACGGAGATACTTACTAATTACGAGCTGTGGACCATTGATCTGGGAAAGCTAGACATGGGAGCTCCTTTTGCTCAAGGGGCCTTCGGAAAGCTATACCGGGGGACGTACAACGGGGAAGATGTTGCCATTAAGCTGCTGGAGAAGCCTGAGAATGATCTAGAGAGAGCGCAATTGATGGAACAGCAATTTGTACAAGAAGTTATGATGTTGTCGACACTGAGGCACCCAAATATTGTAAGGTTCATCGGGGCGTGCAGGAAGTCCATTGTTTGGTGTATCATTACCGAGTATGCAAAAGGTGGGTCTGTCAGGCAGTTCCTTGCCCGAAGGCAGACCAAGTCTGTGCCCTTGAAATTGGCAGTGAAACAGGCACTTGATGTTGCCCGGGGAATGGCATACGTGCATGCCCTGGGATCTATTCACAGAGATCTGAAGTCAGATAACCTTCTAATTTCAGCAGACAAATCAATCAAGATCGCAGACTTTGGAGTTGCTCGAATTGAGGTAAAAACCGAGGGAATGACCCCAGAGACAGGGACCTACCGCTGGATGGCACCGTAAGTTAACTGCAGCCACTATGGATACTTTACTTGTGCAAACACGTACCAAATATGCTTATGTCTTTTGCCTTTACAGGGAGATGATCCAGCACAGGCCTTATGATCATAAAGTCGATGTGTATAGCTTTGGGATTGTCTTGTGGGAGCTCATGACCGGCATGCTCCCCTTCACAAACATGACGGCTGTTCAGGCAGCTTTTGCTGTTGTAAACAAGAACGCTCGTCCTCCAATCCCACAAGATTGTCTGCCTTCTCTAAGCCACATTATGACTCGCTGTTGGGATGCAAATCCCGAAGTCAGGCCATCATTTAACGAGGTTGTCACCATGCTCGAAAGTGCTGAGCTGGACATTGTTAGCAATGTCCGTAAAGCACGGTTCCGCTGCTGTATCTCTGAGCCCATGACCACCGACTGAGATTAGGCAGGATACATATTAGTACCAGAAAGGAAAAAAGGGGAAGAGAGAGAGAGAGAGAGTGAGCGAGGAAGGAGATGGTGCAATTTCGATGTATAGGCCACACCGATGCATGCACTCGGGCTTCGCGTGCTGATCTCACCGCTACTTTCCGTCTCGTCTTAGTCGGCATGGACTGGGGTGATTGCTTGTCAAATATGGACGCTGCCTTGTACTGTTTTTTTGGGAGGATGGATGCTGTCTGGTATTGTTAGCAAGGAGCTATCGTATGTATTCTTGAAAACAAAGAGCTGTCTTTGTGTTCATAACAGCCGCATGTTTGAGTTGCCTTCTTCTAGCTGCTGTGTAATTGTGTGTCCATTGTTTCAAGTTTCGGCCTGCATATTCTGAGTTGCCTTCCAGCTGTTGTGTAATTGTGTATCCATTGTTTGAAGTTTCGGCCGACCTGTGGTCATTATCTCTTGGTTTAGTTGGTTTCAGATCACTGTATGTATTGCCATTGGTTGTTCTGGTCTGATCGTTGTAGTTCTAGAAAGTCACAGTGTATGTAGTTGCTCATGATGTACTACTGGGTCGAGATCACTGCTGCATACCTGTGATCTGCACCAGCCCTGATAGATCAACAGAGATCTGTATGTCAACATGATTGAGCAGTATTATTTAGGGGTGATAACTATTTTTCATTGACTCCTCTTAACAATCCACATTGAAGGAATGTTAAGAAGAACCGACACAACTGTCAGACGGTGGTTTGACGGTAGAGAGCCATGAACCCATGGCATTCTATATTTGAAGAGGGGGCATTAACCCATTATCAAAAGAGGGAAGAAGAATTTGCCATGTTCTTTGTTCTAACCATAAGAACACATGACATGACCACTTTTAATGAGGTATCCGTGTTGCAGAAGGCCTCCTCTCTTTCATGATAATTGGGGCATGTCAAGCTCCAGTAAGAAGTTCTCAGTTTGCACCAAAAATATTCTAACCATAAGAACACATGACATGACCACTTTTAATGAGGTATCCGTGTTGCAGAAGGCCTCCTCTCTTTCATGATAATTGGGGCATGTCAAGCTCCAGTAAAAAGTTCTCAGTTTGCACCAAAAATATTCTAACCATAAGAACACATGACATGACCACTTTTAATGAGGTATCCGTGTTGCAGAAGGCCTCCTCTCTTTCATGATAATTGGGGCATGTCAAGCTCCAGTAAGAAGTTCTCAGTTTGCACCAAAAATATTCTAACCATAAGAACACATGACATGACCACTTTTAATGAGGTATCCGTGTTGCAGAAGGCCTCCTCTCTTTCATGATTATTGGGGCATGTCAAGCTCCAGTAAGAAGTTCTCAGTTTGCACCAAAAATATTCTAACCATAAGAACACATGACATGACCACTTTTAATGAGGTATCCGTGTTGCAGAAGGCCTCCTCTCTTTCATGATTATTGGGGCATGTCAAGCTCCAGCAAGAAGTTCTCAGATTGCACAAAAAATAGAACATATGTTCCTTTGCATCAATAAAAACCATATGCTTTGTCACGAGTGAACATCCTCTCGCAATCGACAAGGGGATGACATTGCAGCAAAACTAGGAATGATGGTAATTTCAATCCGAAAACGGGAAACCCAAACAAACATTGAAGATCTAACTAAAACTCACCATTGTGAAAGCCATAATGAACTCATGTCTTTCTTTTTAATCAAAGTTCATAAAATCAACCTCAAACAACCATATTGTGGTATGCTCTAAGCGGATTTCTCAACCAACTCGTTGTTGAGACGAGTTAGGGCTAGCTTCCCATGCAGCTCGGCTAGTCTAGACACCCTGTAGTTCTGCTCGGAGTACCATGGGGGCGCTGCCATGATGCTGAATGACTCGTGTTCCAAGCTAAAGCGCAGGAAGCATGGCATGTCTTCATCATCATTGTCATGATACACGTGCGAGTTCTTAAGATCGACGGTCCAGATCAGAGAGCCCATGAAGAAGGTCGCGACTCGCCCCTCTATGAAATGGTACAACTTGGCGGTAATCTCACGCCAGCGGGGACTCGTGATAGGAGACTGGAAAAAACGGTTCGACCCGTCCTTGTCCCCCGCGGGCGACGGGCGGGCGTTCTTCCTCCCCCGCCTCCAGACCGCTCCACTGCTCCCCTCCCCCCTGCCGCCGCCGGCGAACGCCGCCAGGCAAAGCCTGGGGGTGCCGGCGGCGGCGGCCTTTCCATTACCCGCGGCCGCGAAGCTTGGCGCGGGGCTGAGCTTCTCGGGCGAGGTGCGCTGCTATTTGAGATCCTGGGACTAGTGGGGAGATTTGTAGCGCGCAGCGGCGTCGGCGACGTTGGCGGCGACAGGCGTGGGCGGCCGGCGAGGTTGCAGGCGGAGCTAGGAGCGGCCATGGCACGCGGGTCTGCTGGCTAGGGCCCGATCTGGGCCGAGTGGGCCCGATCTGGGGCTGCTGCTTGCTCCGGTCCTCTGGTTGGTTGCCCGGCGACTTCTCGGAGGAAGATTTTCGGCAAGGATGACGATGGTAGGCACAGCGTGCGCTCGCCGGAGCATGGTGGCTGCGGGAAGGGTACTGCAGCGCGGCGGTAGGGGCTAGTCGGGCCTGCGGGGCCTGACAGGCCCTAACTGCTGCGTCCGGCCAGTGACTGCCTCTGACGGTGGAGGATGGGCTCCTCCCAATGCCTGCGGCGCCGCTCAGATGAGTTGGATGCCGTCTTATCTTGTCTGACCCGTCAGTCTTGCGATGAGCGGTCTATCGACCCCTAGTCCCGGGCTCATGGATGCCGGGGCGGCGGCCCCGGAAGGTGGACTGCGCGGACGACTCTACGGCGAGCGCTGTTGCGGCGGTGGTGGTCTCTCTCTTCGGTCATGTGGATGGCGAAGAGCGAACGCTGGGGGACCTTGGTGTTGACGGCGCTTCGGCTTCTACAACTCCCAGATCATGTTTTGGAGACCTGGCTCGGAGAACGGACAACCTGGGATCGGAGTGGGGCGAAGGTTTTTCCGGGCGAAAGCTCAGTGCTTCGGCACCAACGGCGGCGATGCCTGCGGGTGTTGTAACCCTCTTGGGGGCGTCGTTGTGGTTACCTTCTCCACGCTAAAACTCCGGGTGAAAACCCTTGACCATCGGTCTCGACGGCGGCGGCGTGTGGCGTCGTTACCCTCTTGGGGGCATCGTCGTGGAGCCCCGGTTCTCCTCGGCGGTTCGGTGTCTTCGGTGGCAAGTCTTGGTCGTTCCTGTTTTTTCTTGATGTATCTTGATCTGCCTTGTAAGGGGGTTCCCCCATCACCTTGTATCGGTTCGGCCGTTGTGGCTTTATTTATAAAGCGGGCGAAAGCCTATTTCGAGAATCTCACGCCAGCGACGGTCCTATTCAATGGTAAACACCTCCATTCCAAGGCTACCAATAGGTTTGGTGGGAGGATCACGGCGGAAGAAACAAGCGACCTTGTAGGCGCCAGATCCAGGGTCACGCCCCAAGCCAAACTCGTTATAGCCTACGAAGCTCCGAGGCCACTCCCTGGTGCTATTGGGGCTCCAAGGCAGCGTGAGGCTGCGCCGTGTGGCCGAGTTGAGCACACGGACGGTACCGTCATATTCGGGCAGCATGACGAGCCCGTCGCAGTGCGCGAAACCGTGCCACGTGTCACACCACCGATGCGCTGCGGGGAACCAGGGCATGTCGTCCACGAGGGCCGCGACGCCATGCCCCCTTAGATGGTTCTCTTCCCATAGGTACAGACCCGGGGTGGTGTACTTGACCACGGGGTAGTAGCCTTCGTAGTCGACGAGTTTGATGTATGGTGCGATGAGGAGGCTGGAGGGCGTTCTGTTTCGCCGGCGGAGGTGTTCCTCGGAGAAAGAGGTGTCGCCGGAGATGGTGTTGCGCCAGGCCTTGCATACCCGCCTGAACCGCAGCAGCGACTGGACGGGCAATCGGACGAGGATCTCCGACACGATCAGCTCGTGAGGCAGGTACCACGCCGGCGGCAGCTTCTCCTTTTCCATGGCCATATTGATAGATCGATCTGCAGCCACCTCGTCGGTGTTTAATACGGCCGGGAGAGTTACGTTCATATACGCGTGTTTCCCGTTTGCACTAGTCGTTCGGGCCGGGCCGGATGTGATTACACCTCGATCGATAATTCTGCCTCATGAAAATAGTGGCTCGACGTCCATCATGAAGACCGACTGTGCTAAGGAGTAATCCAAATTAGTTGACTTAGTTTTGTTTAAATTTGGATGTATCTAGCACTAAAACAAGTCCGTATCAAGACAAATTTGAGTCAAGTAATTTGGGTCGGAGAGAGTATAAATTAGTGGCAAACTGACAAAGAATTTGCTATGCCACTATGATCCCGATAAAGCCTAGCTTGACGATGATGTTGATGGCGACGATCTCCCCTCTCGGGGAAGGAATTTCCCGGCAGAAATCTGTTCGTCGAAGAGATCCATCCATGCATGACTTATGGCTTCCTTCGTTTGTTTGCGCGCGCGCGCACGTAGGTGACCAAGAACGACGACTAGGACACGTCCGTCCGGGTACCGTCGGCGGCGCAGCAATATAGTATTGTCTGCCGGCCTTCTCTAAGCCACATCATTAGTTAATATATGATGACTCGCTGTTGATTGGGATGCAAATCCTCAAGTCATCAGGCCATCGTTTAACGAGAGGTTATCGCCACGCTTGACTTGGAAACGAACGTATCCAAAGTCCAAACACCTAGCACATCGTCACCTACACGTACGTACGTATCCCAAACTCTCTGACTTTGTGCTAGGAGTAGCACGTAAACGTATCCCCGGCTAGAACCAATACTACTGCAAACGGGAAACACACGAGTACTTAATGTACGCGCTCCTGTAAACGCTGTAGTGGTTGTAAATCGATCGACTAATCTGGCCATGGACATCGAGCACATGGCACCGCCGCCGTACCTGCCTCACGAGCTGATCGTGTCGGAGATCCTTGTCCGGCTACCCGTCAAGCCACTGCTGCGGTTCAGGTGCGTCTGCAAGGCGTGGCGCGACACCGTCTCTAACGATACCTCCTTCTCCCAGGCGCACATTCGCCGACACCAACAGCAAAAAAGGAAGCCCTTCAGCCTGCTCATCGCACCATACATCAGAAACCAACACGACACTGACTTGGAAGAAAAGGTCCACACCCCGGGGCTGTACCTGTGGGAGGAGAACCAGCGGTGGCGGCAGGAAGGCATCACGACCCTCGTGCACGACATGGCCTGGTTCCCCGCGGAGGATCCAACAAGGCAGACGCGACACGGGTTTGCCCACTGCGACGGGCTTGTCATGCTCCCCACCGTCGACGGTACCGTGAGCGTCCTCAACCTAGCCACGCGACGCGGCCTGAAGCTGCCTTGGAGCTCCAACAGTGTCGCCGCTTGGTGCGGGCGCTATAGAGTCAAGAACGCGTTCGGCTTTGGGCGCGACCCTCGCTCCGGCCTCTACAAGGTCGCTCGTTTCTTCCACCATGAAACCATCGCCCTCGCTACACGTCGCCTCGGGATGGAGGTGTTTACCATCGGATCAGATAATTGCTGGCGCGAGACGGACGCGAAGCCACCGTGCCCTTTTATACCAGGACGGACGGCGACCTTCTTCAAGGGCTCCCTTATCTGGATGGCCGATCTTGTGTCACTTGTTTACCATGAAGTCGTGCATTTCGGTGATGCTGCAAGCATGCCACACTTTGTCTGCTTTAGCTTGCAAGACGAATCATTAAGCGTTCTCGCATCGCCCCAATGGTACCCCGGACCCGACTACATGGACTCTAGATTAGTCGAGTTGGATGGGGAGCTAGCCCTGGCTCGTCTCTACCAGTTGTGTGTCGAGATATGGATCTATGACGATGTAGATGGTGACAACCCGGCACGCTGGGAACGACGGCATTTTCTCAACTTTCCATTAAGTATTCATCTAGTAGCCTCGTTCGATGATGGGATAGTGTTTCGAGACATGTCAGACTACCTCTACCGCCAGACTAGTGAAGGTTCTAAGCATATGGTTGGCATGAAAACCTTGAAGTATCACAACCCCGACACCGACACGCTTGTTGAATACTCAAGCGGAACTTTCGCTGGCTTCAATGTAATCCCGTATTTTTCGACCCTAGTTCCACTCTAGTTAAATACTAGCTTGCTCACTATGTAATCCACTTACTCCCGCGTAAATCCAGAGCATACCAAAATATAGTTGTTTTTTGTTAGATCTTTGATTCATTTGGGGGTTTATTGTGTTCGGTTTGGAAGTTCCCATCATTCGTACTTTTGCTTTCATGCAGCACCATTGCCAGCATCTTGTTGATTGCGACTGAGATATCAAGTAGTGATGGAGGCATACGGTTTATGTTTATACAAAAGAGCATTGATGCAGCCCAACACATGGCATTCTCCATTGGTCTATACCATGCTACATCAACCATATCCTCAAAGGTGAACTCATTCCATATCTCACCCTTCTTTGGTTATCATGTGAATGGGATCCTACTTGAGACAAGTGCCCATGCTATGAACAGGCCCATGACCATGACACCAAGAGGAGATGACAAGAAGACCCCAGAAACCAAGAACCCCAAGCAAGAGGCCTGGAAGAGAAGACGCAAGAAGCTGCTGAAGCCAGACCGGAGACCGGAATCTCCGGTCTACCACACCGGAGTCTCCGGCCCATCTCCGGACCAACCCCCAAACCAACGCCAAGGACAGTCAGTATGCCCCTCCGGAGACGACACCGGAGATTGACGGAGTCTCCGGTCCAGACCAGAGTCTCCGGACCTCTACACCAAAATCTCCGGTCCGAGTGTGTCGGGCCTGCGCACCTCAGGTGGGGCCTGGCCCATGTAACGCCCAGAACTCCATGTTTATGTCTGTTTTGCCCCTAGCTCGTGGCTGGCCTTTATATAAGCCCCCACCCCCTCCTTGAAACCCTGGAGTTGATGATGAATGAAGGCTTGTGCCTAACCCTAGATGGGAACCCCTCTCTATAGTTAATCTATGAGTTGTACAAGGCCTTGGAGTTCGGTGTTCGTCTCCAAGTCGTCAAGACCCTCTCTAACGACACCTTTTCCCAGGCGCACGTTCGCCGACACCATGGCCAGCCACAAAAAAGGAGGCTCTCCAGCCTGCTCATCACACCATACATCAGAAACCAACACGACGCTGACTTGGAAGAAAAGGTCCACACCCTGGGGCTCTACCTGTGGGAGAACCAGCGGCGGCAGGAAGGCATCGCGACCCTCGTGCACGACATGGCCTGGTTCCCCGCGGAGGATCCAACAAGGCAGACTTCTTCGAGGAGCGCCGACGACCTCGTCTACTGGGCGCACTTCTTCGAGGAGCGGCGCCAACAGGAGCTCGCCCGCCACGAGGGGCCGTCGAGCGAGTCCCCGCCGGCGCGCAAGAACTTGGCGGGGCGCCGGCGTTGGTGGAGCGCACCGGGGCGGACGCTCGCCGACGTGCTGCAGCACATCAACCGCGGGAACACGCCGCGGCTCGGCTTCCCGCGCAACCCGACGCGGGCGGCCAGGACGGGTCGGTGTGCTCCTCCGGCGAACTGGGCGCCGAGGAGGATGGCGAGCATGAGCTCGTCCTCCTCCGCTCCGGCCCGTTCCCGGGAGTAGCTGGACGAGGCGCTGCGAGCATCTTGGCGAACCTCGTCTGCAGGTCGAAGCTCCAGGAAAACTAGAGGTAAGCAGCTTTTGCATCCTATGGATTACTTATGTTCCGTTATAATTGAAATGGATTTTTTCTTGAATTGGTTTGCTTATTGCCCAGTTACAACTTACGAGTTAATAATCCTTTATACCAATACTCATAGTCTCAGCTGCATAAAACAAATGAAAACAAATCTAGTTTGCCATCTTGTGTTAGCTTCTATTGATAGGAAACAAACTACAAACGATCGGTACAGACCATAGTACATACAAGTTCTGAAAAAAAAATTATTATGTTAGCTTTGATTGATTGGAGAATGCTTGATTCTGTGATGTCATGAAACTAGAGGTAGAGATCCCAATGGTCCCTTGCAGTGAGAAATTTGGAGCATAGTTCTGATGTTGTAAATAACTATGCATGTGATTTGTCGAATGACCCTGCACATAAAAGCAGTGAAATTTAATTTATTAAAGTTTAAAATTAGAAAAAGTGAAAGTGTGAACTTTTTATACCACTAGTGGACTGTATGGTTGAAATCCTGCCAGTTTTTGGGTATGTGTTGACATTGGGATGATATTACCAATTCGACCGTATGGTTGGAATCCCGCCGGTTCTTGGTTATGTGTTGACATTGGGATGGCATTACCCATTAGACCGTTAGGTTGGGATCCTGCAAGTTCTTGGGTATGTGCTGTCATTGGGGTGATATTATCAAAAGATGATGATATTGAAGCATTTAGGATATTGTTGTACTGTAATGGATATGCAGCCATTTGATTTGCGAAACACTCCAAATTACCCTATAAAAATGGTATAGAAATGTCAGTACTATTAAAGGTTTATAGGAAACAAGCTACTGATTTATATACCATTGAGGTGCTCTGTGGCTTCACTTGTGCAATATTATCTGTTTTTTTCTTCTTCTTTTTGGTTGCTTTATCCAAATGACCCTGTGAAAATGATATAAAAGATATTAGTACAATTAAAGGTTTTATAGGAAACAAGCTACTGATTTTTATACCGTTGAGGTGCCCTGTGGCTGCACTTGCACAATATTATCTATGTCCTTCTTCTTCTTCTTTCTAGTTGCTTTCTCAAAGCCACCAACCGGTCTTCTTGATCCTTTGGTAGTCTTGTCGTTAACCTTAATACCTTTTGGTTTCTCAAGCCCCTCATTGTGTTTCGAAATTCTACTAGAGTCGATGTTAAGTCCTGCCACAATAATGTTAAATGTAAGTCTTAGTTTGGAAGTAGTCTAGGAAATTATAAGTACAAGATGTACCTTCAGTTGTAGTAGAGTTGCCCACTTCTGGATCAACTCTAATTTTCAAGCATTTCTCCACTTCTAGTGCTAATTGCTCTGCGCAATTAGCAGCCTTATCGTACGATTCATCAGATTCAGCGGCACGAGCAGCTATCTTCATAAACATTCTGCACAAATCCCTGTAGCGATTTGACATTCTTGCTTTTGGGTCTTCATGTTGGCTATGTTTGCTTGATATATTCAGAACTTTTGCATCAGTTGTCCACCCCAACAATCAAACCAAATGGGCGTCCATCATCTAATTTTTTGTATGTGGTGTCAAAACATACAACATCACCAAGCATCGCATAGTCGGAGACCATTTTAGCGTCATCCCAAAAAATATTAGTTATCAAATCATCCTCATCTACTTGAATTGAATAGAAGAAATTGACATCTTCTGATACCTTCTTCTCCATGTATTCTAACACTCCCCCCGTGTCACCTTCCTTTGCTTTAATTGTTCTCTTTGAGTATAATCGATTTTTCATGTCTTCACATGTACAACCAAGGTTTTCGATTCCGCCTACTTGTTTGGCCATCAAATCGATTGTTGCTTTATTTGAAATACCTACGGACTTCGCAACCTCTGCATTCGCTATTTGCGCTTCTGTTTCTTTTCTCTGGGATCTCAAAAAGTGGGCCATGGTTCCAGGAGAAAGAATGTGGTTATGTGATGCCTCAAATTCATACACTTCATAAAATCTATTTCTAAAATTTATCTGCATACGGGCGGTACAACCACATCGTGTTTCAGGCCTGCTGTAGCTGAACGTGTCCTCTCTTTTATCATCCCCACGGTAGCCTGTAAGTTATAATAATTTTGTTAGTGTACCAAATTATGATTACAATCATGAAAAAATTTGCTTATAGCCCAGACCTTGACGAGAGCATGTAAATGTCCTTTGTTGCATCGCAGAGGAGTTCTTCATTTTGTGGCCACTGCTTCTTCTAATGCTAAAGCCAATAGTTTCGGCATACTTGTTATAAAAAGAATATCCTTCCTCTTCTGATAAAAACTGCATCCCAAGTTTTGGTACCCTTCCATCAGTTGGATCTGCTACTGTTTCTTGGAAATCCTATATCAATCAATATTCAATTTAGCCACATTGTGCTGATCACTACTGACACTTATATAACACCATGTCTTTTGATCGCCTATGTCCAACAGTCTCAACAAAATTAATTTGACTGTTAGATCATGATTCTAGGCTATGAATCCAACAGAACATAGTTAATCGCATGTACTCTCTATTTTTCTCTTGTTAATGGATTCAACATCAGCAAAAAATTTAGTTAGGATGCCAATGCTCTATTTCCTAAAGCAATTATCATTTGATCTTGCGTGCATATGTTCCCAAAAATTTAGCAAGGAGGTCATGCAAATCGAGGCTGATGGCATGCCTGACGAAGGAGAGCAAAGGGAGGGAATGGCAGGGTTGGAAGAACTCTTTCCAATCAGTACAAAATGAAGAAATTGGAAATTTCGAATATGATTCATATGAAGAGTAGGGTCAGATCTCTTACTGTCCGTGCGTGAGATTCATCGCCTTCATGCCCAGGAGTAGTTGAAGAATCCATCGGCAACCACTGCTGATTGCTGCACTATTCAATTGGAGCCTGTATATGAAGTTACTGTTCATTCGTTGTTCAATTGGTTTTTTCTGTCCAGATTACTCCGCTTTAACCTACTGTTTCTATTTGCATTAGCGGAGGATTGGTTTTTTGGCGCGCAGCTCCGTGGACTGTTCCCGCGTCATGTAGTATTTTACTTATAATGACAGTGCGTGTATTACGGATGGGAATCAGTACACGGAAGAGGGATACAGCCGTGCCGCGTCCTTTGCCTGGTACGGGGGAGAGAGAGCCGCTCGATTAAATTAACTTGTGAGACCGCACGGATGGTCGCATAGCGAGCTTACAGACAAGCCGCGTCCGTTGTCCATGGCTAGACTCGTCGACCGATCTGCAACCACCTCGATTTGCGTTTACGGGAGCGCTATGTGTGTTCCTAACTTCCTATATACCGCGCGTGTTTCCCGGCCCGTTTGCAGTTGCCGTTCGAGCCGGATACGTTTTGCTGCTTACCCAAGCAGCACACGTACGTGTTCAGGTCTGATTCCAACTCAATAATTTCGGCTTAAAAAATAGTGGTTTCATAGTTACGTTTTGTTTCACACCTGAGACGACTATGTATCGCCATTCTTTACCACCTCCAAATCTGGTTGTGGTATCATTCTCGTCTAGTAACCGTCCATTTGTAAAGTTTAGTTAAAGTCGAACCTTGTAACATTTGACCAAATATAAAACAGAAAGTATCAAATTTACTCTCTCCATCTCAAAATAGATGTCGCGAGTTTATCAAAATTTAGATAAATATATGTAGTACCAAATAATGGCCAGATTCATCAAAATTTAATAAATTGAGACATCTATGTAGACGGAGAGAGTATAAAAAAATCAATATTACTAGAATCATTCTAAAACATATCTTTATTTTATATCCATTTGGTCAAAATTATGGTTTGTTCGCTGTACAAATCAAACATAAAAAAATCCAATTTGTACTCTATGATCTTTTCTAATCCGTGAAAAGTGGATGCACAAAATGTTGCAAGTAACGGACGTATCATCTGGTAAGATATAGGAAAATAAATAAAATGAACACGTATACAACTATCCAAGGCACGCGTGAGATCATGGTATGCATGGAAAGAGGTAATTATATTTATTTATAGACTTTTCTCTCCATTCTTTTCAAATGTGTGAGTTTTATCTTCTCGGATATACACTTGAACAATGGATGCCTAATATAAAATATGTTTCTTAGAGCAACTCCAACAGCTCCCTTAAAACGCCCTCGTCTTTAAGACTTCGGTCAGTGTTCAGTTGTTTTTTGCGGCCCATAAAAGATAGCTGCACAGTCGATATATCTTGCGAACCGAAGAACTATAGTTTAGTTTCTTGTACCTATGGTTTTTAGGACTTCAGGGTTTATCTGTTTGAGTTGCTCTTACCCCTTAGGAGGAAAGAGGGAGCATCTTAAAAGACTACAAACCATAGTGAAATTTGTCTTTTTATCAAGTTCATAAAATCGACCTTAGATAACAACATTTAGGTAATGATACCCACAAATAAAACTGAGCATCTAGTTAGCAAGCTCGCTTTCTATCTAGATTGAAACTAGGGTTGGAATATAAGAGATTACATCAAAGCCGTTAAAGCTTGAGTATTCATCAAGTGTATCGATGTCAATGCCACTAAACCTGAGGGTGTTCATGTCAACCATATGCTTAGAACCTTGACTTGTCTGAAGCCAGAGGCAGTCCGATTTGTCTTGAAACACTAACCCACCACCAAACACGGCTACCAGACGTGTGCTAGACCAGTTCGGAAACTCGAGGACATGACGTTCAATCCACTCTGGCGGGTTGATGGCGTCTACATGGTCACACATCCATATCTCGACCGACTCGTTGTTGGGACAAGCCATAGCTAACTGCCCGTGTAGCTCGGTTAATCCGAACATTTCGTACTCGGGCCCGGGGTAACGTCGGGGCGCTTCCAGGACGCTGAATGCCTCGTCTTCCAAGCTAAACCGGACAAACATTGCCATTGTTCCATAATCATCGTAAAGAATGTCTTCGTACGAAGGAGAATCAACATCTACCGTCCATATTAGGGAGTCTTTGAAGAGAGTTAATAGCATAGAACTACCAGTTTCTGGGCAAAATTCCGGAAATCTACCAGTTTACGATTTCGCAGCAAAAATCTGCCACATTTTGCGTTCGTTTTCGCAAATAGCACTAAACTTGTCCTGATCGCGAATTGACATGGAAACTGACAAGGCTGGCCCACCCGTCAGGCTGACGTGGCAGCGCGAGACTGTGTGTCGTCTGCCATTTTGCATGTAGATCCTCAAGTTTTGACAGAAAATTGCGCAGAAGTCCCTGGCACTATTAAAACCTTCATAACTTTTGAATACGAATTCAAATAGAAAAATTTTAAATACGAAAAGTGCTCAGAATTGTTTAATTTTTTTTACAAACTTTATTTATTATTTTATATAATTAAAATATAAAAAATATTTTATTAATTATAAGAAATTATTTTGTTAATTATACAAAAAACTTTGGAAATTCATAACTTTAACTATATAACTCCAAATAATATAAATAATATGTCTAAATTTATTAGAAAAATCCAAGGAATCCATTTCTTTTATTTATAATGCATGAATCATATCTGTTCCTCTTAGATATTTTGATTATACAAGTAATCATAATAGTAAATGTGTGTCGTTTTATTTATTCTTGCATATTTGTAGATGCACTAGAAATTGAAGATCTCGGAAGTCGGAACAAGCAAAGGCTGTGTGTACGCGCAATATATGTGCGTGGTAGCTGGCTACTCTAATAGTATTTTAATCGATTGTATGTACGACGGTGATTAATCAGGAGTATGTTTAGTTTTCTAGTATATATAGAACCTTTTGTAGTTTTGTTTTCTCATTTTTGCCAATTCCCATCCGTCCTTGTTGTGCTTTGAATATTACTGTCCAATGATATGCTCCGATCTAGACATTCTTATAGACTTACTGTACACTGCACGCACCAGTGGCGGACCTACGGGGTATGCCGAGTATGCCGCGGCATACCCTGCGGCCCGGCCGTGCAACCTAAGCTAGCGCATGCAACTTTCCGAATGATCAAGCTAGCTACTGCATGCAACCTGGAGCACCACCCATGTACTAGTATTAATCAAGCTAGCTAATAGTACATGGAACCTGGGGCCATGCACGTCTCGTTCAAGGACAATAATTAGCTTTGGTAGTCACTTGATCATCCGCTAAATTGTTGCATTGGATTCATCCGTGTCTAGCCACGCATGCATTCCTTCTGTCTGTGCATACAGCGATCGATCGATCAGCCTATGCCATGCCAGCCAATACTAGTATTATGTATATCTACTATACGTGGCTCCCAAGTTCCGCTACATACGACAGCTGGTTAATCATATCGTTGTACGTACAATCAATTAAAATACTATTAGAGTAGCTAGATATCACGCACATACTATTATGATTACTTGTATAATCAAAATATCTGAGAGGAACAGATATGATTCATGCATTATAAATAAAAGAAATGGATTCCTTGGATTTTTCTAATAAATTTAGACATGTTATTTATATTATTTGGAGTTATATAGTTAAAGTTATGAATTTCCAAAGTTTTTGTATAATTAATAAAATATTTTTAATATTTTAATTATATAAAATAATAAATAAAGTTTGTAAAAAAAGATTCAAACAATTCTGAGCACTTTTCGTATTTAAAATTTTTCTATTTGAATTCGTATTCAAAAGTTATGAAGGTTTTAATAGTGTCAGGGACTTCTGCGCAATTTTCTGTCAAAACTTGAGGACCTACATGCAAAATGGCAGACGACACACAGTCTCGCGCTGCCACGTCAGCCTGACGGGTGGGCTAGCCTTGTCAGTTTCCATGTCAATTCGCGATCAGGACAAGTTTAGTGCTATTTGCGAAAACGGACGCAAAATGTGGCAGATTTTTGCTGCGAAATCGTAAACTGGTAGATTTTCGGAATTTTGCCCAGAAACTGGTAGTTCTATGCTATTAACTCCCTTGAAGAAGGTCGCCGTTCGTCCTGCTAGAAACGGGCTCGGTGGCTTCATGACTGTCTCGCGCCAGTAGCCGTCCTTTCCTATGGTGAACACCTCCATCCCGAGGTTACATGTAGGGAAGGGGCGGCCTAGGATTTCACGGTGGAAGAAACGAGCAACCTTGTAGGCGCCGGAGCGAGGGTCACGCCCGAAGCCGAACGTGTTCTGGACTTGGTCTTCGTAGCGCCAACACAGACAGGTGGCGCAGTTGGGGCTCCGAGGCAGCGTCAGGCTGCGTCGCGTGGCCGTGTTGAGCACCCGCACGGTGCCCTTGGCGTCGAGCATCATGACAAGCCTGTCACAGTGCGCCAACCCGTGCCTCGTCCAGAACCAATCCTCGTTTGGGAGGAACCGGGTCGGGACGCCGTCCGGTCGCCGGTTCACCTCCCACAGGTGCAACCCCGGTGTGACGTACTCAGGGTCCGAGTAGGCATCCTGGTGGTAGACGGTTCTGATGTATGGCGCGATGACTAGGCTAGAAGGTTTCATGTTTTGCCAGCGATGTCGGCGAGTGTGTGCCTCAGAGAAGGAGGTGTCGCCGGAGGACGGTGTGTCGCGCCATGATTTGCACACGCATGTGAATCGCATCAGCGACTTGACGGGCAGCCGGACAAGGATCTCGGATACGATCAGCTGATGGACATGGACATGGAGCACATGGCACCGCCGCCGTACCTGCCTCACGAGCTGATCGTGTCGGAGATCCTCGTCCGGCTACCCGTCAAGCCACTGCTACGGTTCAGGTGCGTCTGCAAGGCGTGGTGCGACACCGTCTCTAACGACACCTCCTTCTCCCAGGTGCACATTTGCCGACACCATGGCCAACCACAAAAAAGGAGACCCTCCAGCCTGCTCATCGCACCATACATCAGAAACCAACACAGCGCCGACTTGGAAGAAAAGGTCCACACCCCGGGGCTGTACCTGTGGGAGGAGAACCAGCGGCGGCAGGAAGGCATCGTGGCCCTCGTGCACGACATGGCCTGGTTCCCCGAGGAGGATCCAACAAGGCAGACGCCGACACGGGTTCGCCCACTGCGACGGGCTTGTCATGCTCGCAACCGTCGACGGTATTGTGAGCGTGCTCAACCTGAAGGGAATATGCCCGAGAGGCAATAATAAAGTGGTTATTATCGTATTCCTTATTTATGATAAATGTTTATTTTGCATGCTATAATTGTATTAATACGGAAACGTTAATACATGTGTGTTTAATAAACAAAAGGTAGTTCCTAGTTATGCCTCTCTCATAAACTAGCTCGTTGATTAACAAGATGATCAAAGTTTCCTGATCATGGACATTGGATGTTGTTAATAACGGGATCACAACATTAGTGTAATGGTGTGATGAACATTCATCCGAAGTATAGCATTACGATCAAAGTCATTGAGTTTATATTGCTATAACATCTTACGAAGTGATCCTAATCCTTAGACCATGAGATCATGTCAATCACTAACACCGGAAGAGTTTCTTGATAACATCAAACGTCACACCGTAACAGGGTGATTATAAAGATGGATTCAGAACTACTAAAGTGTTATGTTGAGGCCCATGGATCGAGAGTGGAATTTGTTCATCCCGATGACGGATAGATATGCTCTGGGCCCTCTCGGTGATATCGCATTGATTAGCTTGCAAGCAAGTGATTTGATCACTAGAATGTTATATCACGGGAACGAGAAAAGAGTGCATGTCGGTAACGAGATCAAACTAGGTATGGAGATACCGATGATCGAATCTCGGACATGTAATATATCGCGAAACAAAGGGATTAAGATACTAGCGTAAAAGGTTCCGACGATCACAAGAAAGTCATCGTTGAATGTGTGGGAGTCAGTATGGGTCTCCAGATCCCGCTTCTGATTATTGATCCGAGAGGGGTCTCGATCATGTCCGCATTATTCGCGAACCGTAGGGTGACACACTTAAGAGACACCGACATCCATTTGGAGCAAAAGTTTCATGCCGAAAAGAAAAGGAAAGCGCAGGAATTTATTTCACTAGACACCGAAACTGTTTCGGTTGAAATTGCTGAAACTGGTTCTGCATGTGAAATGGAATACTAGCAAGGGGTTTTATGTGAATGTTTGTTAATTAAAGTAATTAACAAAATTCTGAATAAATAAATAAAAGAGTTTTATTTAAATGAGAGCTTGCATTAAATTTGGTGGAAATTTAATGCATGTGAGTGGATTTTTGAGTGGAGGCTTTTTAATGGGAGTGGAGGCTTTTCATTTTGAGTGGGAGCTCCACCCACATGAATGTGGAAGAGGTGGGGGCAGCCCCATGGCTGGGCGCCATGCCCCTTGGGTGCCCCCCTCTCCCCTATAAAAGGCCCCCCTCTCCTCCTCTCACACCACACCTCCTCGTGAAGGATCTCTCTCCCCCTCTAGAATTTATCCCCCATGGTCTCGGACTAGCGAGATACATGTTCCCGGTGGCTATTCGGCAAGAAAGAGTTGTGCTTCCGCTGCATCGCTGGAGCGAGGAGGCGGAGGTTGCTCGGTGCCTCGAACGTGTGTGCGAGCACGGATGCGCTGCTGTTTTGCGGCGCTAGGACTTCCTCTCGATCTTGAGATCGGCAAGAGATCGTCTACATCAACCACGAGTTGAACTCGTTAAGCTTTGTCGGTCTTCAAGGGTATGTTCTCTACGGATATACATCCGCCCGTTGTTTGTATCTAGTAGATGGATCTTGGTATATAGTTCACATCGTAGGAAAATTTTTGTTTTCTATGCTGCGAACCCTACACAACCTAGCCACGCGACGCGGCCTAAAGCTGCCTTGGAGCCCCAACAGTGTCGCCGCTTGGTGCGGGCGCTACAGAGTCAAGAACGCGTTCGGCTTTGGGCGTGACCCTCGCTCCGGCCTCTACAAGGTCGCTCGTTTCATCGCCCTCGCTACACGTCGCCTCGGGATGGAGGTGTTTACCATCGGATCAGACAATTGCTGGCGCGAGACGGACGCGAAGCCGCCGTGCCCTTTTATAGCAGGACAGACGGCGACCTTCTTCAAGGGATCCCTTAACTAGATGGTCGATTTTGTGTCACTTGTTTACCATGAAGTCGTTTATTTCGGTGATGCTGCAAGCATGCCACACTTTGTTTGCTTTAGCTTGGAAGACGAATCATTAAGCGTTCTCGCATCGCCCCAATGGTACCCTGGGCCCGACTACATGGACTCTAGATTAGTCGAGTTGGATGGGGAGCTAGCCCTGGCTCGTCTCTACCAGTTGTGTGTCTAGATATGGATCTATGACGATGTAGATGGTGACAACCCGGCACGCTGGGTGCGACGGCATTTTCTCAACTTTCCATTAAGCATTCATCCGGTATCCTCGTTCGATGACGGGATAGTGTTTCGAGACATGTCAGACTACCTCTATCGCCAGACTAGTGAAGGTTCTAAGCATATGGTTAGCATGAAAACCTTGAAGTATCACAACCCCGACACCGACACGCTTGTTGAATACTCAAGCGGAACTTTCGCTGGCTTCGATGTAATCCCGTATTTTCCAACCCTAGTTCCACTCTAGTTAAACACTAGATTGCTAACTATGTAATCCACTTACTTCAACAGAAATCCAGAGCATACCAAAATATGGTTGTTTGAGGTTAATGTTATGAGCCCGGATAAAAAAAATACATGATGATTTGATTATGGTTTCCACAATGATGAGTTTTAGTTAGATCTTTGATGCATTTTGGGGTTTATTGTGTTCAGATTGGAAGTTCCAATTGTTCATAGTTTTGCTTTCGTGCAACATCATTGTCATCGTCTTGTTTGCGACTCGGTATCCACTAGTGAGTAGTCACGGAACATATGGTTTATGTTTATGCAAAAAGCATATGGTTTATTTTGGTGCGAAGTGAAAACTTATAAGGCCTTGACAAGCGAAAACGTGGCACGGGGTTCCTAAACAGTACAGGCGCTCCACGCGCAATCGTACATAAAGTAGTAAAGCATGGCATAAGTACAGGATAGTAATAAAGCCCCAAACTAGTTTGTGGCCCCAAGAAATAATATATGACTCAAGCTCTGGCTAGGGAGATTCATGGTCCCACATGCGAATAGTGCGAATATTCAAAGAACATGTATCAAGTATTCGGGTTCATAAGGGACACAAGTGCACGGTTAAAAACCAAATAACATCTGGATTCTCGGGTTCCTATATATACGCAGGAAATATAAAAAATTCAATATTACTAAAATCATTCTAAAACATATCTTTATTTTATATCCATTTGGTCAAACTTTTGGTTTGTTGGCTGCAGAAAGCAAACAAAAGAAATCCAATTTGTACTATGTGATCTTTTTTAATCCATGAAAAGTGGATGCACAAAATGTTGCAAGTAAGACCAGCCGCACCGTGGTATCGATTCAAAAGGAAAACATGTCAGAGATTGGAATCGCTCCAATTTTGCCGTAGTGTTGCAAGAGATTGTGATGCGATTCCATGCTAGGTATATCTGCCATGCAAATATACTTTATCTATCATCTTCTCTCCTCAAAGCTAGGATATTCCCTTTCTTTTCTCCCTTACAGGTGCGGTTACCTTGCATGCTTCTGACACACTATTTCCTTGAACCGCTTCAAATGTTTGGTTCGCTTCTACCTCTGACACAAACTGGAATCGCTTTTTGGGTGAGCTGCACTGTATAGAACCGATTCCAACTATCCTTTGAACCGCTTTTTCTATACAGTGTGGCTGGTCTAACGGACGTATCATCTGGTAAGATATAGGAAAAATATAATGTGGCAAGATATAGAAAAAATATAATGTGGCAAGATACAGTGTGGCTGGTCTAACGGACGTATCCAAGGCATGCGAACTGAAGAAGTATCATCTGTCAAGATATAGAAAAATAATGACCACCATCCCGCATCGGTCGATATATCTTGCGAACTGAAGAAGTATAGTTCAGTTTCTATATCTATGGTTTTTAGGTCTCCAAAGTTCAGTATCTGTTTGAGTTGCTCTTAACCCTTAGGAGGAAAGAGGAAGCATCTTAAAAGACTACAAACAATAGTGAAATCTCTCTTTTTATCGGTTATACTTTAGCTCCAACCCATCTATTCACACTTTATTTCAAATGCCGATCTTACACAAGATGGGGACGGACTAGATCAGTCACTCGATGCAGCAGCAGAACTGGTAGAGCGGCGGCACACACTGCCCTCCCTTAGGGTAACCTCCAGGTGACTTGCACCAGTTGTCGCAGTCCGGTATGTCCTGGCATTTGCCCTGGCACACGTACCTGCCCTCTCCTGCACGACATGCGCCCACAACACCAATTTCATCAAAACTCAAATATACTAGTACTAGTATGTCCAAGTGACCAAACTCAAAGACGAGTCAAAATTATATATACTAGCAGCACTAGTCAGAACCGATGGCCCAGATTGCTCCAAATCGAGCATCTAACGGCTGAGAGAGGTTGAGCGATGTGAGTAGCCCATGGGGGTGCACCTATTATACCTTTGGACTAGTAGTACTACAAAATGCACGAACCTGGGGTGAAAAGGAAGGCAGCACTGGCTAGCACAATCACCAGGAGCTTGAAGATGACGGAGAGAAAAGTCGCAGCCATCTCGTCCCCTTCTAGGTAGGTAGCTAGGTACGCGTACACTAGATGTGTTCTGGTATATGATGTGTTGATGGATTCTGGTATGAGTATGTTTATATACAGATGTTACGTTGAGGAACATATGACTCAGGGATGAGAAGATATGTGTGATCTTATTAATTACTAGTACTTCTTTGTTTGGCATGATGTGCCTGCATTTATTGGCTTCAATCTATTTCCAAAAAAAAATTTATTGGCTTCAGTGAAGGCGTGGACGATGATCAATTAGTACAGTTCTACTAATCGATTATTAAGAAAAGGAGTGCACCTTTGCATAAAATGTGCTCTAGAATTATTACCTCGTGTCAAAAGCATGCGGCATCTGATTTCGTGGCGAAAAATGGAGCGTTTTTGTTTAGCATCATCAAGGAGATAACCAATTGAGTAAAATCCATGGTTAGTAACTGAACTTGCTTAGCAAAGTTAATATGATCATCGTCCATAGAAAATACGAGTTTACGGTCACCGAACTCGCACTAGAGCATCAGCCATGGCCACCGAGCGATACGTAGCGACGTATGCGATGACTAGGCGCTTAGTAGGACCCACTATCAGCGTCACACTTGAATTGATGCTCACCGAACATGTACGAGAGCGTGAGCCATGGTCACCGAGTGATACATAGCTTAGAAGGGTTTTATTGTAAAATGATGGACGTATACTAAGCCCCTCGTTTCAACCGGACCCGTTCATTCCAACCTGCACCGCTCCTCTGCCGTCGTCGTTCTAATCCTAAATCGACGATGCCGTGGGAGAGCTGGCTGCTCGCTACTGTCCTCCCAGAACGCACGATCTGGTCAGAGTAATTTAACGGTCAAATTGTCTTCGCGTGCGGCGGCCCGTACAATTGCCCGGCCTCCGTCCATTAAGATATCAAACCGATTAATCTAAAGAACTTGACTACTCCACGCACGTATCGTGCCCACACCAGGGTTCAGCATCCTTGGTAATCCTTCAATGCTATGTCCGTAGGACCGCTCTCTACCTCCACGCACTAACAATATGTTTGCTACAGTACTTTTGACTGCTACATTATTTTGGTCGGGTGTACAGTACTCCAAGGTTTATTTTATTGACTGATACAATATTTTATCACCTTCTGAATTTAGAGCGCTGCTATACATACGACATATTTCGTCTGATATGCGTGCGACGCTAGCTGGTAGCTTCCCACACGCAAGGTAATGGAGACAGAATCGATTGGTTTTTCTTTGAGCTGGGCCGTGATGTGGGTTCGGATTCGGTAACCATATTTTTTACAAAGCAGCTAGGACTTATCTCCCGGCGCTCAATCTTAACTGTTCTACTAATCCTTTTTTACTTGTTCTTTTTTTTTTGCGATTCAACCATATTTCATTCATTAATCAAAGGGATTACAGTCATCTTGCAGACATTTAGCTAAAAAAGGTGGACTATAGTTAATCAAATACACCTTCTCCTAGAGCTAGACGCCTGCTTAGCACACAAGTGTGCAGCAACATTAGCCTCTCTCCTAATATACTTTAGCTGGAAAGACTCCATATTACTAGCATAACTCTCAATTTCAGACAAGATTGACGCAACTTCAGATCTGTTGCAATGCCGGTTGTTCCATAGCTTCACCACTTCACTCGCATCAGTTTCCACCTCAACACGAGATAGACCAAGAGCTACTGCAAGTTGCACTCCATCCCTGACAGCCAGTGTTTCCACAACCAGGGAATTGGCAGCATATTCGTACCAGATGGCCTGACCTCGCACCAAGGTCCCTTCATGATTCCGTACCACCAGGCCGGATGAACCTTCTCCTGATTCCCGAATGAAGCTAGCATCGACGTTCAGTTTTAAAATACCAGAAACTGGTGGTTTCCACTTTGGTAAGGCAGTAGGTTGCTTTGTAGTCATCTTCCTACCTGAAATTGATAGGTCCATGGCAATATCAGCAGCCCACTTCACAAATTCAGCCACCGATCTCGCCTTCTCCCCATGTCGCCTGGCGTTTCGCTCAGACCACACAGCCCATCCTCCACATAAAATGACAGCAACATCACATGGTTCTACTTCACTACTATCAATTAAGTCAATCGCCCAAGTATTTGGGTGTAGTAAGGGAACCTTTACCGATGTTGTCAGTTTAATTTCTTCCCAGAATAACTTTGCCCATGTACATTCAAACAGGGCGTGGTGGATAGTCTCATCACAACCACAATCTTGGCAGAAACCAATCTTTTCAATATGTCTTCTTTTCAAAACCGCCCGACACGGGATATAGCCTTTGATCACTCTCCACCAGAAATTCATCACTTTGGGCGGAACGTTCAACTTCCAGAGCTTTTTCCAGTACGGTTGTCCAGCCCCGCCAGACCCATCGACTGGGTTTATAGCCCCACGGGCTTGTAACAGGGCTCTATAAGCAGACAGAACTGTGAAATTACCATGCTTCTCCAGATTCCATGCCCAAAAATCCTCTTTCAATCTTCCTGTTGGGATCTTCAATACGACGTGTGCATCAATTGATTCAAGCTTAGTTTGTACAGCCTCCACATTCCAGGCTCCCGACATAGGATCCAATAGTTGTTGAACCATGATGACCTCCGAGTCAGGTTTCCTCACAATAGGTTTTAAACTTGGATTAGTAGGAATCCACGGATCATCCCAAATTCTAGTAGTTTCTCCATTCCCAATCTGTTTAATTAATCCCAGTTGTAAAGCTTCACGCCCATACAAAATAGCCCTCCACGTGTGGGAGGCATTTCTTCTATTTCCAGCTGTCATAAAATCACCATTGTGATAATATTTCCCTTTTAACACCCGAGCACACAGTGAATCTGGATTTGTAATCAATCTCCACCCTTGTTTCGCTAGCATAGCTTTGTTGAAGAGTAGGAAATCTTTAAAACCCATACCACCACATGACTTGGGAATAGCTAGATCATCCCATTTTACCCAATGCATCTTCCTCTTATCTTCATCCCCTCCCCACTAGAAACGAGCTATCACTGCTGTGATTTTCTTACAAAGCTTCTTAGAAAGCTTGAAACAGCTCATACAATAGGTTGGTATAGCTTGACAAATAGCCTTGATAAGAACTTCTCTCCCTGCACTGTTGAGCAGTCTTGGCGCCCAACCTGCTACCAGTTTCTTAATAGATGCCACAATATGCTCAAAATGTTCATCAGTTGATCGCCCTAGGGATGTTGGGAGCCCAAGGTACTTCTCAACCAATGCTTCCGTGGCAATTTCAGTACCATCATGCACTACAGTCTTCCCCTCATCATCGGTATTAGCACTGAAAAAGATTGCCGATTTTTGCTTGTTACCAATTTGTCCGGATCCAAGACGATACAATTCCAGTATTTGGTGTAGCCGGTTAGCCCCCTCCACCGAGTCTTGTGTAAATACCAAGCTGTCATCAGCAAACAAAAGATGGGATATCCACGGACAATGGATTCCCACCCTGACTCCCCTTGATAGATGTCCTTCCCCATAATACTTCAGCATACTCGAAAACCCCTCCGCGCATATTAAGAAAAGATATGGCGAAATAGGGTCTCCTTGACGAATCCCCCTAGATGGTTTGAATAATTCAGAAAAATTACCATTCACCCTCACCGAAAAGGTTACTGTCTCAACACAGGACATAACCCTTTCAATCCATTCGCTAGCAAAGCCCAACTTCGTCATAATAGCCCTTAAATAGGACCATTCAACACGGTCATAAGCCTTTGCCATGTCAAGTTTCACCGCACATGATCCTGTCTTCCTCTTCTTCCTCTTCAGATAATGAACACATTCATACGCCAAAATAACATTATCTGAAATGAGCCTCCCCGGCACAAATGCGCTCTGTTCCTTCGAAATTATTTCATCCAGCAATGGTCTAAGTTGCAATGCCAACACTTTGGAGGCCAATTTATAAAGCACATTACATAAATAAATTGGCCTATATTGAGATAGATCCTGTGGGTTCTTTACCTTAGGAATAAGCACCAAGACCGTGGAATTAACCAATTCAGGCATATCTCCCCCATTCAGGAATTCTCTGACCGCATTGCAGATTGCCGTCTTCAATACATTCCAGTGTTGAATATAAAAACCTGCCGTGAGACCATCTGGTCCAGGAGAACGGTCAGGGTGCATCATGAACAGCGCCTTTTCAATTTCAGCATCTAAGAACGGGGCACACAATTGAGCGTTCATCGAATCATCAACCTTTGGCAACACCCAATCAGTCACCAGCGCAGGATTAGTGCCTTCCTGCTCCGCAAAGAGGGTCTGGTAGAACCTCTTAGCCTCCATTTCCATTCCCTCTTGAGACGATACAACAGCACCCTCCACAGTCCGCAAGGATTTAATCCTATTCCTGCGAGATCTCTCCTTTGTTTTGGCATGAAAAAAGGATGTATTCCGGTCCCCTTCCGCTAACCATAAAGCCCTTGATCTTTGTTTTTCCAGTGATTCTTCCATCACCAATAGCTATGATATTTTACCTATCAAGCTTCTCTCCTCTCTTGACGGGCCACTACCAAGAGAGTGTGACCTCAGCTCCTCCAGCCTGCCCCTCAGGAACTTTAACTGTTTTTGAACCGAACCAAACTCAGTTCTGCTCCAGTTAACTAGTTTTTGTCGTACCCCACCCAGTGCATCATATAGCTCCTGCATGTTTGTGTCTCCATCCTGCCAAGCTTCTTCTACGACCTGGGTATATCTATCATGCCGCGTCCATGCATTCTCAAACTGAAAAGGTTTACACATAGTACCATCTTCAATCCAATTCGACCTTTTTACCAGAATCACCAAAGCACTATGATCTGATTCACAGCATTGGACAACATTAACAATAGTATTGTCAAAGCATTCCATAAATTTATCATCCCCCAGGGCTCTGTCCAACCTCACCTTGATATTGCTACTCCCTTGCTGTTTGTTATCCCAAGTGTAAGGCAGTCCCTGGTATCCCAAGTCCTCAAACCCACATTCCTCAACAGCTTCTCGAAAACCTTCCATCATCCATTCTTGTCTTTCAATACCTCCAAACTGCTCGGTTGCATGAAGGATTTCATTGAAGTCTCCAGCACAAATCCATGGGTTGTTATACTCCCTTCTCAAGTACTTCAGTAAGTCCCAGCCCAACTTCCTCCTTGATCTCTTTGGATTACCATAGAATCCAGTAAACCTCCACTCTACGTCACCAAGATCCTCATTCTGGATTAACACATCAATGTGGTTATTACTGAAAGATTTTAGAGTGATCCTAGAGTCATTATTCCAATATAGACACAACCCTCCACTTAAACCCACGCTTTTCACCCCAAAGGCATGTGAAAAGCCAAACTTCCATCTCAGATCTTGCGATCTCTTATCTGACATCTTGGTCTCCGAGAGAAAGACCAAACTGGGGCGATATGACCTCACAAGGTCACTCACTTCTCGAACTGTCTCAGGCCTCCCCGCACCTCGACAGTTCAGTTCCACAATATATGATGTTCTTGTGGACGTGGAAAAATGGATCTCGAGCTCCATGGAGCTTTTTTTAATAAATTTTAAAAATATCATTTTAAGATTAAAAGAATCCGAGAAAAAAAACAGCTAGACATCGGTAATATTGTTATCAACATGCAAAATGTTAACTCAAAATGCATTATCCCAAGTGCTAAAAAGTGCTCGTAGGCCCGTTAGCACTTTGGAGCCCTCATTTCTCGTCCGCTCTGATGGCGTTGATCGCGTTGTATCGGCACATCCGTTCCGCATGGTTCCGACATCGAGCACATCTAGCATGTGGTGAGGATAAGCGACATCTCTATCTCCATTCTATTCCCCATCTCCGACCAAAGCCCCATGCCCCGGCGTCCGCGTCGGCACAAGTTCCTCCGCGTGTCGCGCCATTTTGAGCCGTCACCTAGCTCTCCCTTGCTGCCATCCCCTACAAGCTCGCACCATCTGTGGCCTTCTCCGCCTCTGGACACACGATATCGTGCACCGCCAGTAGCGGAGGATCGCCGTCCCCATGCCGCCCTTCTCATGTACTCATTCGCTACCCCGACATGATGCTGGCAGGCGAGATGGCCGACTCCACCGCATGATGCATCTCCCTGTTCTCCCCGCTCCTCTGTCGAGGCGAAATCAGCGCGCTAATTTGTGGGATCCCTTCACCGGAGAGCGACCGCTGAAGGGAATATGCCCTGAGAGGCAATAATAAAGTGTTTATTATGTGTATTGCAAGTATATGATAAATGTTTATTTTGCATGCTATAATTATATTAATACGGAAACTTTAATACATGTGTGTTTAATAAATAAACAGAAAGTTTCAAGTTATGCCTCTCTCATAAACTAGCTCGTTGATTAACAAGATGATCACAGTTTCCTGATCATAGGCATTGGATGTTGTTAATAACGAGATCACAACATTAGTGTAATGATGTGATAAACATTCATCCGAAGTATAGCATTATGATTAAAGTCGTTCAGTTTATATTGCTATAAACAACTTACGAAGTGATCCTAATCCTTAGACTATGAGATCATGTCAATCACTAACAGCGAAAGAGTTTCTTGATGACATCAAACGTCACACCGTAACTATGTGATTATAAAGATGGCTTCAAAACTACTAAAGTGTTATGTTGAGGCTCATGGATCAAGAGTGGAATTTGTTCATTCCAATGAAGGATAGATATACTCTGGGCCCTCTCTGTGATATCACATTGGTTAGCTTGCAAGCAAGTGATTTAATCATTAGAATGTTATATCACGAGAACGAGAAAAGAGTGCATGTCGGTAACGAGATCAAACTAGGTATGGAGATACCGATGATCAAATCTCGAACATGTAATATATCATAAAACAAAGAGATTAAGATACTAGCGTAAAAGGTTCCAACGATCACAGGAAAGTCATCGTTGAATGTGTGGGAGTCAGTATGGATCTCCAGGTCCCGCTTCTGATTATTGATCGGAGAAGGGTCTCGATCATGTCCGCATTATTCGCGAACCGTAGGGTGACACACTTAAGGGACACTGACATCCAATTGGAGCAAAAGTTTCATGCTGAAAAGAATAACAAGCGCAGTAATTTATTTCACTAGATACCGAAACAGGTTTTCGGGTGAAATTGCAGAAAATGTTTTTGCATGTGAAATGGAATTCTAGCAAGGGGTTATATGTGAATGTTTGTCATTAAAGTAATTGACAAAATTCTGAATAAATAAAAAGAATTTTATTTAATGAGAGTTTGCATTAAATTTGGTGGCAATTTAATAGCAATTTTGAGTGGGATTTTGAGTGAAGAAAATTGAAGAGGTTTTTGTGAGTGGAGTGTCCACCCACATGAATGAAGGAGGGGAGGGGGCAGCCCCCATGGTCGGCGGCCACCCCCTTGGGTGCCCCCTCCTCCTATAAAAGGCACCCCTCTTCCTCTCTCTCACTCACATATCCTCGTGAAGGATCTCTCTCCCCCTCTAGAATTTATCCTCCATGGTCTCGGACTAGCGAGATACATGTTCCCGGTGGCTTTTCGGCAAGAAAAGATTGTACTTCCGCTGCATCGCTGGAGCGAGGAGGCGGAGGTTGCTCGGTGTCTTATACGTGTGTGCGAGCACGGATGCGCTGCTGCTTTGCGGCGCTATGACTTCCTCTCGATCTTGAGATCGGCAAGAGATCGTCTACATCAACCACGAGTTCAACTCGTTAAGCTTTGTCGGTCTTCAAGGGTATGTTCTCTACGGATATACATCCACCCGTTGTTTGTATCTAGTAGATAGTTCTTGGTACTTAGTTCCCATCGTAGAATTTTTTTTGTTTTCTATGTCGCGAACCCTTCAGCCGCGCGAGCGAGGGCGGGGAGCTCGGCGGTGGACACTGACCCCCGTTGGAGGAAAGGTAGCTCGGCAGTGGAGAGCGACATATGCGTGAGGTTGCAGGTTTTTTCAAGAATATTAAAATGTTCTAGTTAGTAATACCTTTATCCTTAATTATAAAATATTTTAGTAGGCTAAAATGCATACCAAAACATATAGTAACAGCCATTCTGCAATTGCTACAACTGCGTGAAAATATTTTATAAAGGTGATTTCCATAAGAAACACAATTTGCAGAGACACACCAACAGGGGCGGGCCCACTTCAATTCAAGGGTATTCAAGTGAATACCCAAAAATTTTGGCAAAAAACTAGTCATATATAATTATATAACAGGTATATCAATGAAAAAGATAGAAAAAGTACAAGAATGGACAGACTATTTGGCAATGAAGGCCACTTCCTGTCCATCGTTTCTCCTGTTACGAGGCCCAGCTAGCAAATGAGCCCAATAGTAGGAGCATCGCTAGTTGCCTCGCTCGCTCGGGAACAGACGCGCTGGAATTGACGGTGTCGGTTAGTTCGTTTGCACCGCTCTTCGCTAAATCCCGATCGCCCCCAATTCCCCAAAATGTATTGTCGGCATCGATCTGGAACCAGGGGACGACGGAGTCGCTGCGTCGACACGGAAGTCGACGGTCCTCTCTTCGTCTCTATCTTCCTGCTCGGCTGCTCCACGACTCGAGCAAGAAATCTGCGGCTGCGGCGGCTGACTGGTTCATCTTCATCGCCGCCTCGCCGGTTGGAGCTATGCTCGGCGCCCTGACCCTTCCAACTGCTTGTGCTCCTTCTCCTATTTGATTGTTTCCCTCTCCTGGGCGGCTAATTTGCTCCCTACTCCAGGCTCCAGCTTATCTCAACCATGTCGTGAGGTGAAATTCAGGAAAGTTCAGATATGGTTTGTCTGAAATTCAGATGACTCAAACGTTATTTTCATTTTGTATTTATTACAGATTGTACAAGTTTTATTTTGTCTGAAGCATGAAGAGAAAGTGTGGTCCTGTTGTTGTTGATCTAGAAGCTTTCTTGGAAAGAGCTACTGCAAGGAAGACACGGATTGAAAGTCGAAATTGAATGGTTGTTTGGTTAAATTCATTGAGAGGGGTCTTTTTTTGCAAGTCAAGGATGAGGACATCATCACTGGTTTTCAAGCCTTAAAGAGTCGGAAAATTATCCTTTAATTTGTAAGCTCTTCTTTAATTTTGCTATTTTCTGTCATCTATATATTTTTTTATGTTGCCCATTTTATATGTTGGATAGTTTCTAGTTATGATCTCTTCTCATGAAGCAATAGTGTTACTATCAAAATGTGTTACATAGTTAGAACTATACGTGTTTCTACAATCAGTTGTGCATGCCAAACACCAGCTCGAGTGGCAAAAAAAAGTTTAGACCCTCTAGAATTTTGAATACACGCACTAGAAATCCTGGGCCCGCCGCTGCACACCAAAGGGTACGGTCAAAAAAATACACACCAAAAAGGGCACGGTTTTTGGCTTGACTGGACGCAGAGGGTTAATTAACACGTCTCACCTTAATTAACGTGGGCTGTGCTGGGCTTGTACTTCGGCATAGGGCAGAAGATTAATTAATTGTGGACCCCAACGAAAAGTACCGCTGTGGAGAAGGGTTGTACAGAGATCGTATATACATTGTCGTACCTGAGCAATTCCGCTGAATTTAATGATACGATGACTAGTTTTTTTTAAAAAAACTTAGACGAATTCATATAAAAATCTTGTGTAGTTTTTTATTGCCATTCCAGCTTATTTCTTATACGTCAGCTACTACCTCTATACCGGTTTGTTGGAGTTTAAGTAAAAAAATTAACCATAAAATTGGTCAACGCTGAATTATATATTAAAAAATTATATCATTGAATTCATATTTAAAAACTCTTTACAATGATATAGTTTCTGTGATATATGATTCATATTTTGTTGTTCAAATTTATATGCAAACGTTTTTTTTTAAACTTCATGTAAGCCCAACAAACCAGTATGAAGGAAGTTCCAAATGATGTGCAATGAGATGCTAGTGTGTTGTTGGCACGTACAACTAAAAAGAAATCATCGCCCGTTCAAAAAAAAAGAAATGGCAGCAAAATCTACACAAGTCACAAGATAAGATTATTTATTTGCCAATGACTATCAGATTATTTACTAGCGACCGTCGGATTGTTTGCCGCTGGATTATTTGCGAATGACTAATAGTTTATTGTGAATGAGTACTAGAATATTTTTTAACTACTACCCAAGACAACCAGATTATTTGCCAATGACTACCGAATTATTTGAGAATGACACCCAAATAATTGCGAACGACTACCAGATTATTTGCAAATGACTACCATATTATTGGCTAATGACTACCAAATATACTGTTTCAGAAAAAGGCTAAAGTATTTTTAATTTGGAACAAAGAGGGAGTATTAATTAGATATATTATGTAGTTAAAGACGATTAAAAAAGCCCAGTGCGCATCTATCACATACTGAAAACTTAAAAATGATGTTTGCATTGTAACCCAAGTGTCTAGACTCTATTGGAATTTAACTTATCATAAGAAATTGCCTTAGATGCTTGTATATATGCTTAGGAGAGTGAGGGTGTCGTGTCCTCGCTGCAGAAAGGGTTCTGAAAATGGCCCTGCATACAAACGATGCATGTGTGCTGATTGCTGAATAGTGTAAAATGTTACTATGCAAGATCGGTAGGCTGTAGTGTTACAGCCGTGAGACTTTTGTTGCTTGCATGTACGAAAGATCAAGTGCATCTAAATCGGCGAGATTTTTGTTGCTTACCTGTACGAAAGATCAAGTGCATCTAAATCGTTGCGCCTCTTAGGAGGGCTAGCTCGCTATTGTCCTGTGGCGGCGCCACCGATTTAGGGTTAGAACGACGGCAGCAGAGGAGCGGTGTGGGTCAGAACGAACGGATCGGGTTGGAACACGGGGCTTAGTACACGTTCACTATTTTGCAATAAAAACCTCCTAAGCTACGTATCACTCGGTGACCATGGCTGAGGCTTTCGTGCAAGTTCGGTGACCATCAGTTCAAGATGTATCGGATCTTGTGGTCATTGTAAATCGCCATGGTACCCCAAAACTATGGATAATAACTCGTAAAAACGGCCATAAAACAAAAAAAATGAGTTTTTGTCATAACTCTCAAACATGTATCGGGACTTACGATCATTGTAAATCTCCCTAGAACGGGGCATAGCTTATGAAAACGGCCATCAAACGAGAAAATGACGAGTTTTTTGTCATAACTCTCAAACATGTATTTGGTCTTACGGTCATTGTAAATCTCCAACCTGTAGGCAATAGCTCACGGAAGCGGCCTAGAAATGCAAAAACCTTTTTTGGTCATAACTCTCAAATAGACATATGGTCTTACGGGCCACGCAAATCCCCATGGAGCCACAGAATTGTGGGCAATAGCTCATGAAAACGGCCATAAAACACGAAAACGACGAGTTTTTGGTCATGACTTTCAAACTTGTATCGGATCTTACGGTAGTCATAAATCGCAATGGAACTAAAAAATAGTGGGCTATAGCTAATGAAATTAGCCATAAACGAGAAAACGAAGAGTTTTTGGTCTTAACTCTCAAACATGTATCGAGTCTTATGGTCGTTGTAGATCTCCTTGGAACCCCAGAAGTGTGGGCAACTGAGAGTGCATAATTGCATCATGTTTTATATTATTATTTTGCATTGTAGTGGTAGGATCTTGGTATTTTATGGTGTTCGCACACACTTTTTATGTTTATTTTCACCAGGATCAGATCAGACGATGGACACAATTCTTGGACCAGTTATATTGGAGTGAAAAGGAGACAAAACAACGCAAATTGCTTATTTGAAAATATTAATAAACACCAGAAGAAAACCCGAAGCAATTGGAGTATACAGAAGTTTTAACGACCAACTATACGGCGGGAAGAAATATTCTGGCCATATAGTTCCCGATGTATAGTTGGCGCCGACACCTCCTCCTCAAATAGTTTCATCCCGTGCAACTGGATCAAAGAGACGACATACAGAACACCCAGAAATCACTGAAACCTCACCTCCGGAAGGCATCTGGAGGGGGAACTCATCCACCGGGATCCATATTCGCCCTGCGCAGATCCAGGAGGCTAAGGCATCGATCTTCATCATCAACAGCTGGATCACCACCATCTCCATCCATCCCATCTACATCTTGTCTAGATCTTGTTGTAATTTTCGTACTCGTTGTGGATCTATACAAGTGTTATTCATCTATGATAGATTCCATTACTTTTGACATGATGTTGATTGCCTTCATGTATGAGTAGATCATTAGTTCTTGGGGAGATGTAGAAACCCTAGCATGAGATTGAAATAAGATAAAGTTTATTATGATATTCATCGCTGTGACCATGTATTAGATTTTCTTCATATTGATGTTGGGAGAAGTCGACCTCTCAATATTTGCCTCTTGCGAGGACTTGATGGAGGGAACTACTTGTTGGTAGACGGAGGTGTGCTAGCACTTCCAGTGACTATAAATCTGTTAGCACCCCTTAAGTATCAACTTGGAAATCAAGGAAACTCACGAAACACTATCCATGCCATGGGATACGTCCTGCGGGATTATGTCCCTTAATAGCGCAGTAATTTAATTGATGTTGATTGCTGTCTACTATGGTTATGAGGATGATTTGTGCAGTGGTTGCTGCCTAATTGTCCAAATACAGAGTTTCTCACACATATACATAGTTGAGAATGTTCATGATAATAATCTTTACCTTAGACTTTTATAATGTTAGTGGTGTATCCGCTAATCTCTGAGAACGCTTTTACCCACTGAAGTTTCAAATATCTTTTACATACGCGATACTTATTTTCCGTATTCAGTTTTGTTTACTTTACGCATTGTTCTCTTATACCAAAAACCCAAAAACACATTTTTTACACAATACTGACATTTTATCTTATCACTTAGAACTTTAGTTGGCATTTCTATTTTAGGTATTTACTTCAAGAATTCTTAGACTTCAGACTCCTGCTCCCTATGGGATCGATATATTTATTTTGAAACTAGCTACAACCGATCTGTGCACTTGTAGTCATCAGCAATACCTCATGAAAACGACCATAAATCGCAAAAACGACGAGTTTTTGGACATATCTCTCAAACATGTATCGAGTCTTACGGGCCATGCAAATCTCCCTAAAGCCCTAAAACTGTGGGAAAAACCTCATGAAAACGGCCGTAAAACGCGAAAACGACGAGTTTTGGGTCATAACTCTCAAACATGTATGGGGTCTTATGGTCGTTGTAAATCGCTCTGTTACCTCAAAACCGTTGGCAATACCTCATGAAAATGGCCATAAAAGATAAAACAACGAGTTTTTGGTCATAAATCTCAAACATGTATCGGGTCTTACAGCCATTGTAAATCACACTTAAACGCCAAAACCATAGGCAATAGCTCATGAAAATGGTCGTCCAACGCGAAAATGACGAATTTTTGGCCATATCTCAAACACGTATCTAGTCTTATGGGCCATACAAATTGGCCTGGAGACCCAAAATAGTGGGTAATAGCTCATGAAAATGATCGTAAAACGCGAAAATGATAAGTTTTTGGTCATAACTCTCAAACATGTACCGTGTCTTACGGTCATTGTAAATCGCCCTGGTACCCCAAAACCGTGGGCAATAACTCATGAAAACGGCCATAAAATAAGAAAACGACGAGTTTTTGGCCGTAACTCTCAAACATGCATCGGGTCTTATGGTCATTGTAAATCTCCCTGGAACACCAAAACCATGGGCAATAGCTCATGAAAACAGTCGTTAAATGCGAAAATGACGAGTTTTCGGTCATATTTCTGAAACATGTATTGAGTTTTATGGGCTATGTAAATCGCCCTAGAGCACAAAAACCATGGGCAATAGCTCATGAAGATGGCCGTAAAATGCAAAAACGACGAGTGTTTTTGGTCATAACTCTAAAACATGTATTTGGTCTTAAGGTCATTGTAAATTACACAGTTACCCAAAACCTGTGGGCAATAGCTCATGAAAACAGCCATAAAACAAGAAAATAACGAGTTTTGGGTCATAACTCTCAAACATGTACCGAGTCTTATGGTCATTAGAAATCTCTCTGGAACCCCAAAATCGTGGGTAATAGCTCATGAAAATGGTCGTCAAACGCAAAAACAATGAGTTTTCGGTCATACCTCTCAAACATGTAATGAGTCTTACAGGCTACGCAAATCGCCCCGGAGCACCAAAACCGTGAGCAATAGCTCATGAAAACGGTTATAAAACGTGAAAATGACGAGTTTTTTGGTCAAAACTCTCAAACATGTATCAGGTCTAACAGTCGTGGTAAATCACGTTGGTACCCACAAACCATGGGAAATAGCTCATGAAAATGGTCATCAAATGCAAAAACAACGAGTTTTTTTGGTCAAATCGCTCAAACATGTATCGAGTCTTACGCGTCATGCAAATCGGCCTCGAGCCCCAAAACCGTGGGCAATAGCTCATAAAACGGCCGTAAAACACGAAAATGATAAGTTTTGGTCTTAACTCTCAAACATGTATCGCGTCTTATGGTCATTATAAATTGCCCTGGTACCCCAAAATTGTGGGCAATAGCTCATGAAAATGGCCATAAAACGAGAAAACGACGAGTCTTTGGTCGTACCTCTCAAACATGCATCTGGTCTTACGATCATTGTAAATCTCCCTGGAACGCCAAAACTGTGGGCAGTAGCTCATGAAAACGGTTGTCAAACGCGAAAACGATGAGTTTTTTGTCATATCTCAAACATGTATCGAGTATTATGGGCCATGCAAATTTCCCTGGAGCGCAAAAACCATGGTCAATAGCTCATGAAAACGGTCGCAAAATACAAAAACAATGAGTTATTAGTGATAACTCTCAAAGATGTATCAGATCTTGTGGTCATTGTAAATCACCCTGGTACTCCAAAACTGTGGTTAATAACTTGTGAAAACAGACATAAAAACGACAAGTTTTTGGTCTAACTCTTAAACATGTATCAAGTCTTGTGGTCATTGTAAATCTCCCTGAAACGGGGCATAGCTCATGAAAACGGCTGTCAAACGCAAAAACGACGAGTTTTTGGTCTTAACTCTTAAACATGTATCGAGTGTTACGTTCGTTGCAGCTCTCCTTGGAACCCCAAAAGTATGGGCAATACCTCATGAAAACGACCATAAATCGCGAAAACATCGATTTTCGGACAAATCTCTCAAACATGTATGGGGTCTTATGGGCCATGCAAATCGCCCTAGAGCCTCAAAATTGTGGGCTAAAGCTCATGAAAATGGTCATAAAATGCGAAAACAACGAGTTTTGGGTCAAAACTCTCAAACATGTATCGATTCTTACGGTTGTTGTCAATCGCTCTGGTACCCAAAAACCGTGGGCAATACCTCATGAAAATGGCCATAAACGAGAAAACGACGAGTTTTTGATCCTAAATCTCAAACATGTATTGGGTCATATAGTCATTGTAAATCACAATTGAACGCCAAAACCATGGGAAATAGCTCATGAAAATGGTCGTCCAATGCGAAAACGATGAGTTTTTGGTCAAATCTCTCAAACATGTATCAAGTCTTACGGGCCATGCAAATCGGACTCGAGCCCCCCAAAACTATGGGCAATAGCTCATGAAAATGGTCGTAAAACGCGAAAACGTTATGTTTTTGGTCATAACTCTCAAACAAGTATCATGTTTGACAGTCGTGGTAAATCGCGTTGGTACCCAAAAATGTGGGCAATAGCTCTTGAAAACGGCTATAAAACGAGAAAACGACAAGTTCTTTGTCGTAGTTCTCAAAAATGTATCGAGTCTTACGGTCATTGTAAATCTCCCTGGAATCCCAAAACTGTGGGCAATAGCTCACGAAAATGGTCATCAAATGCGAAACGACGAGTTTTTTTGGTCAAATCTTTCAAACATGTATAGAGTCTTATGGACCATGCAAATCGGCCTGGAGCCCCAAAACCGTGGGCAATAGCTCATGAACATGGTCATAAAACACGAAAATAAAATTTCTGGTCATAGTCTCAAACATATATCGTGTCTTACGGTCATTGTAATTCACCCTGGTACCCCAAAATTGTGGGTAATAGCTCATGAAAATAGTTATAAAACCTGAAAATGATGAGTTTTTGGTCGTAAATCTAAAACATGCATCGAGTCTTATAGTCATTATAAATCTTGCTAGAACGCCAAAACCATGGGCGATAGCTCATGAAAAAAGTCATCAAACGCGAAAACGACGAGTTTTCTGTCATATCTCAAACATGTATTGATTCTTACGGGCCATGAAAATCGCCCTGGAGCACAGAAACCATGGCCAATAGCTCATGAAAATGGTCGCAAAACACAAAACTGACGAGTATTTGGTCATAACTCCCAAAGATGTATCGGACCTTGTGGTCGTTGTAAATCGTCCTGGTAACCCAAAACTATGGGTAATAACTCGTGAAAACGGACATAAAACAAAAAAAGATGAGTTTTTGGTCGTAACTCTCAAACATGTATCAGGACTTATGGTCATTGTAAATCTCCTAGAACGGGGCATATCTCATGAAAATAGCCATCAAACGAGAAAACGATGAGTTTTTGGTCATAACTCTCAAACATGTATCTGGTCTTACGGTTGTTGTAAATCTCCAACCTATAGGCAACAGCTCACGAAAGTCGAAAACAGCCTAGAAATGCAAAAACCAGTTTTTAATCATAACTCTCAAATAGTTATCTAGTCTTACGGGCCACATGGAGCCACAAAATTGTGGGCAATAGCTCATGAAAACGGCCATAAAATGCGAAAACCACGAGTTTTTGTCATAACTCTCAAACTTGTATCTGGTCTTACGGTAGTCATAAATCACACTGGAAATAAAAAAACCGTGGGCTATAGCTCATAAAAATAGCCATAAACGAGAAAACGACGAGTTTTTGGTCTTAACTCTCAAACATGTATCGAGTCTTACAGTCGTTGTAGATCTCCTTGGAACCCAAAAAGTGTGGACAATACCTCATGAAAACGACCATAAATCGCAAAAACGGTTAGTTTTTGGACATATCTCTCAAACATGTATCGGGTCTTACGGTCCATGTAAATTGCCCTAGAGCTCCAAAACTGTTGGCAAAAGCTCATGAAAACGGTCGTAAAACGCAAAAACGATGAGTTTTGGGTCATAATTGTCAAACATGTATCGGGTCTTATGGTCGTTGTAAATCGCTTTGGTACCCCAAAACCATGGGCAATACCTCGTGAAAATGGCCATAAACGAGAAAACAACGAGTTTTTGGTCGTAAATCTCAAACATGTATCGGGTCTTATAGTCATTGTAAATCACACTTGAACGCCAAAACCATCGGCAATAGCAAATGGTCGTCCAACGCGTAAACGACGAGTTTTTGGTCATATCTCAAACATGTATCGAGTCTTATGGGCCGTGCAAATATGCCTGGAGCCCCAATACCGTGGGCAATAGCTTATGAAAGCGGTCATAAAACACGAAAACGATACGTTTTTCGTCATAACTCTCAAACATATATCGTGTCCGGTCATTGTAAATCGCCCTGCTACCCCAAAACTTTGAGCAATAACTCATGAAAACGGCCTTAAAATGAGAAAACAATGAGTTTTATTCGTAACTCTCAAACATGCATCGGGTCTTACAGTCATTGTAAATCTCCTTAGAATGCCAAAATCATGGGAAATAGCTCATGAAAACGCTCGTCAAATGCGAAAACGACGAGTTTTCAATCATATCTCTCAAAACATGTATTGACACTTATGGGCTGTGCAAATCGCCCTAGAGCACAAAAACCATGGGCAATGGCTCATGAAAACGGCCGTAAAACGCAAAAACGACGAGTTTTTGGTCATAACTCTAAAACATGTATCTGGTCTTACGGTCATTGTAAATCGTGCTGGTACCCAAAAACTGTGGGCAGTAGATTATGAAAACAGTCATAAAACAAGAAAACTACAAGTTTTTGGTGATAACTCTCAAACATGTATCGAGTCTTATGGTTATTGTAAATCTCCCTAGAACCTCAAAATCATGGCAATAGCTCATGAAAATGGCTGTCAAACGCAAAAACGACGAGTTTTCGATCATACCTCGCAAACATGTAATGAGTCTTGCGGGCTATGCAAATCGCCCCGGAGCACCAAAACAATGAGCAATAGCTCATGAAAACGGTCATAAATCGTGAAAACGACGAGTTTTTGGTCATAACTCTCAAACATGTATTAGGTCCGACAGTCATGGTAAATCGCGTTGGTACCCAAAACACCACAACAAAAACCATTGTATTGCAATATATACCTAGCAACGGCTTACGTATTTGTTGTGAGATTATATCCTAGATACACATACATACGTTACAAGCTACACGTGTTGTTTCCTATACATATACATATATCACAATTTATAAGGGAACCTTTATGAGCCCAGCCCACTAAGCACAACACATTATGGACCCTTTAACGCCACCAACAATGAGACACACCCACGAACGCACGTCTACAACCGGCAGTCCCTCTTCTTGACTTCCCAAAACCTAGCCGCCTTTCACCTTTCCCTAGGGCGTCGCTCGGTCGTGGCGAGCTGTTACTGCTTCGCTAGTGACGGGGCTCGCGCTGCGACCTCCCACTCCTCGCTTCCAATTGATAGTGGATGATTCAATCACAAGTTCTTGTTCACTTTCCACTGGAACCCCTAAATCCAGCGCTCCCAATCGCAGCCAAGATTGATTTTGGATACACGACAATGCAGTGATTTCTGGGAAGTTCGCGACGGCGAGTTGAAGCACATGAGGCGTGGTGGAGTAAGATCACGATAGAGGTTCAGGCTACAGGTGAAATTTCTTTTATTCCCTATCAGTATCCCCAATACTTTTCTCTTGGCTTGACCCGTGTCCACTATTTTTCCAGGATATTTGTGTATCCCATCCCATTCCTCTCGTTGGCCGCTCATGAGGTGCAGTTATATTTTTTAAACTAATTGGTTTGGTTCGATGCCATAGTAGGATCGCTGAATTTAGTTTGTTTTGTATCTCATGGCTTTCCAATGCTGGAACGGACGATACTGCTGCAGGTTTATCTGTACTTGGTAATGGCATGTGCCGATATCTTCCTTATGATTAACATGGTGCAAAAGGATCAACAACAGTGGCATTGTTGCTTCATTGCGTTGCACTGGATATTTGGAGTGTACCAAGGATATCAGGTACAGCTTTCATGGTGATTGCCAAGCACTCTATCCCATGTCTTTTCTACTCTCAGTATTCTTAGTGCATCGATCAGACAACAAATATGATAACTATTCCTTTTCTCCCATGATGGTATTGTGCTTGTGTTTCTCTTGATGCAAACTGTAGTAAATCAATGCACCGTGATTTATGTTCCGTCCCTATTCTTGAACTTGAACTACTCCTGTCATATTGTGATTGTGTTTCTCTTTATCAACACTTCTACTTATGGCCGTCATATTAACTATTTTGCATTATGATATTGTGATTGACCATTCTATCAATTATTTCATCAATAATTCGGATCTCCTGCTAGATAGATAGTAGAGTTAATCAAAAGATTTTGATCCTTTGTTTCATGGATTCATTCGGATCCTTCTTATCTTTTTTTCTATATTTCCATGTATGTGGTAATTGTTGTGACTTGTTGATCTGATGAGCTATATTAAATGCATAGGATAACAAAAATGTTGATTTACATGTTGACTTAGCTTTGGCATGCCACCAAGGTTAGTACACGTGCAAATTTTTAAGCGAAGTCCTTACTAGAATTCACTATTAATGCTTGGAATCGTTTTTGCCACTTTGATACTTATAATTAAATTTGTTACTGCAGGTCGCATACATCAGCGAGATTTGCTATTTGGATATCAGCTCTGGATAGTGAATATTAGAAAGAACATATATAGGCTAGGTAGAATATTATATTTTGATGCTAGATTGTAAATTGTGTAATCTTGAGACAATTTTCGTGCATGGAAAGTGGTTCCAAGAAGAAAATATCATATTTTGAGGCAAGAATGTAAATTATCTATTCTTCGGATGATTTTCGTGTATGGAATAATGTTATACTAATACATATTGAATTATACGTGATGCAATCCGTCTTATTTTCTTATATGCGTGTGATGTGGCATCTCCCTTATGAACTATGTTCTCAAAAATATTTGTCGTCTTCTAGAGCGATCGATCCATTTAGTCTAGAAAATATTATTTTGCGAAATAGAATTTTCAATGTGTACAGGTTGCCTCTACCAACACATATAATTGTTGCTTCGATTCTGTAGCTATTTTGCAACACATATACCAGTGGTTACCAACGCACGTATATGTGTTGCATTGTGCCTTTGCAATGCGCAAAAATGCAACGCATTTTTATCCGTTGATATATCCCCTAGCAACGCCTATATGGACATTTGGGGGTCCTCTTGTAGTGAAAACCGTGGACAATAGCTCATGAAAACGACCATAAAACAAGAAAACGAAAAGATTTTTGTCGTAGTTCTCAAAAATGTATCGGGTCTTACAGTCATTATAAATCTCTCTGAAATCCCCAAGCCGTATGTAGTAGCTCATGAAAATGGTCATCAAATACGAAAACGACGATTTTTTTTGTCAAATCTCTCAAACATGTATCGAGTATTGCATGCCATGCAAATCGGCCTGGAGCCCCAAAACCATGGGCAATAGCTCATGAAAACAGTCGTAAAACGCGAAAACGATAAGTTTTTTGTCATAACTCTCAAACATGTATCGTGTCTTATGGTCATTGTAAGTCGCCCTGGTACGTCAAAACTATGGGTAATAGCTCATGAAAATGGACATAAAACGAGAAAACGACGAGTTTTGGTCGTAACTCTCAAACATGCATCTGGGTTTACGGTCATTGTAAATATCCCTAAAATGCCAAAACCGTGGGCAATAGCTCATGAAAATGGTCATCAAACGCGAAAACGACGAGTTTTTTGGTCATACCTCAAACATGTATCGAGTTTTACGGGCCATGCAAATTGCCCTGGAGCATAAAAACCATGGTCAATATCTCATGAAAACGGTCGCAAACACAAAAACAACGAATTCATATGAAAAATCTTGTGTAGTTTTCTATTGCTATTCCTAGCTTATTTCTTATACGTCAGCTACCAAATGATGTGCAATAAGATGTTAGCATGTTGTTGGCACGTACAACTAAAAAGAAATGACTGTCCGTTCAAAAAAATAAATGACCGCAAAATCTACACAAGTCAGAAGATTATTTATTTGCCAATGACTATCAGATTAATTGCTAGCGATTGTCGGATTGTTTGCCGCTGGATTATTTGCGAATGACTACCAGATTATTTAGGGATGACTAATAGTTTATTGTGAATGAGTACCATAATATTTTTTAACTACTACCCAAGACAACCAGATTATTTGCTAATGACTACCGAATTATTTGAGAATGACACCCGGATTAATTGCGAACGACTACCAGATTATTTGCAAATGACTACCAGATTATTCGCTAATAACTACCAAATATACAGTTTCAGAAAAATGCTAAAATATTTTTAATTTGGAACATATAGGGAGTATTAGATATATTATGTAGTTAAACAGACGATTAAAAAAGCCCAGTGCACACCTATCACTTATTGAAAACTTAAAAATGATGTTTGCATTGTAATCCAAGTGTCTAGAATCTATTGGAATTTAACTTATCATAAAAAATGACTTAGATGCTAGTATATATGCCTGGGAGAGTGAGGGTGTCATGTCCTTGTGGCAGAAAGGTTTCTAAAAATGGCCCTCAATACAAATGCATGCATGTGTGTTGATTGTTGAACAGTGTAAAAAGTTACTATGCAAGATCGGTAGACTATAGCGTTACATCTGTGAGATTTTTCTTGCTTGCCTATACGAAATACCAAGTGCATCTAAATCAGAGAGATTTTTGTTGCTTGCCTGTACAAAAGACCAAGTGCATCTAAATCGTTGCGCATCTTGGGAGGGCTAGCTCGCCACTATCCTACGGCGGCGGCGCCGTTTATGGTTAGAACGACGGCAGCAGAGGAGCGGGGCGGATCGGAACGAAAGGATCTTGTTAGAACACAAGGCTTAGTACACGTCCACCATTTTGCAATAAAATCCTCCTAAGCTACGTATCACTCGGTGACCATGGTTGATGCTTTCGTGCAAGTTTGGTGACCATCAATTCAAGTGTGACGCTAATAGTGGGTCCGACTAAGCGCCTAGTCACCGCATACACCGCTAAGTATCACTCGTTTGTAACACTACAGCATTTAGGAACCAACGAAGGGTTAGGAATCTGAGCATTTGCATGCATTAATTTGTAAAAATCAGGATAAATTTTCCGCCAAACAAAAACCTAAGGAGATCTGAATTTCTTTCACTATCTAGAGGTAGGTTTATCTCTTTATAGTGATTGCTATAAATTTTGACATGATCTTTAGGAATTTAATAAATTTTGGGAAAACAATTTGAAATTTAAATAATTTAGAAAAGATTTGAAAATTAGAAGTGATTAGTATTAAGTTGTTTTCTAAAATGATTTAGTAGTTTTGTTTGAATATGTTATAAGTATTAAGCAATTATGAGAAATTGAAATAATACAACAAAGTAAATTAAATAAGAAAGGAATTATTATTTCTTTTCCTTATTCCATTACAATAATACAAATAAAGATATATATTAAACAAAAGTATTACAGAAACAAGTTACAATAAATGGAAACTTTATTAAATAAAAGAATATTATTACAAAAGATTCTTTACAAAGGAATAAATGAAAGATTACAAAATAAGATCAAAACCTAGACTATTTATCTACTCCTACACTAAATATCGATCTTCGAAGTCTTTGTCCCTGCAAAAATAAAAATAAAATCAAAGAGAAACAAGATGTTATTTGGTTAATATTACTCTTAGTAGAGAACCGTGAAGTGCATTGTTCATGTTTACATCATTGAGTAAATAAAAGGAACAAGTTTCACCAATGTGTAACATCTATTCTTCCATGTTAAACAAGCTTTAGAACAACATCATCAGCCAAGGTAAAGGGGCACGTTTCACCATAGCAGTAGGTAGTAAAAGGTTAAACAGTGAAAAGAATTCACTTGATATGATCCAAAGGAAGAAAACAGTGAAGCGGCATACTCACCTAAATGCATGTTGTGTGTTGTCAACACAGCAGCAGCGGATTAATACTCTCAAAAGGGATGACACAGCCGTAGTACAGTTGCTGGCCATTTCATATCACCACCAAACTCTCAAGAACACAACCAAAAACACCACACATCTTGACAAATATCCAATAAATCCACCAGCTAATCCACACATCAAACCAACTAGATCATCCAAAAGATGGTAACCTAAGGAGGGGTGGTGTAGGAGGACAGCAAGGTTAAGCAGCAGTTCATATGAGAAAGGAGGAGTAGGACAAGTACCAGGAGGAGCAGGAAAAGTACCAGGAGGTGCAGGACAAGGTCCAAGAAGTGATCACCACTCCAGGATCAAGCCAGCAAGAACAACCAGCACAGCAACTTCACCAACAACAGTTGTGTGGTGAGTTCATACAAAACCATCACATGATTGATCTTATCCATTTCATCAGAACATGTGTTGTTCTATATATAATCTTCTCAGAAAAACACCCAAGTGAGGTGTATATCCATCCTAGAAGAAAGATAAATAGCCAATAGTAAACCTTTACAAGTATAACCAAGATCTCAGCCTTTGCATCACTGATCTTGGATAAAACTCTCTAGTTTTATAACTAGATACAAAAGAATCCTTGAATGATCATTTCTAGGCACATCCTATGGGTGGTAGCACCTCAAAAATGATTACATTTTATAATTTCATCTTAAACAATAAGGATCCACCATACTATCCTTACAAAAGCCTATCAAATCATTTTCCTAAACACTGTAGGAATCATACCTAGGAATTATCCATCATTGGATATTTAAGAGAGGAGGCAGCAGGTAAAAACCTTTGTTTCTACCTAGCAAATTCTTAGACCAGCATCATAGACACAAGGGTCTATCTACTATAGCTCTATAGATAATAGAAATATTTCAAAGCTTACAAGTTAAGCCAATCCAAAGTAGAGCTCATGAAAAGACTAGCAAAGGATAGGAAGTGTGTACCAATCAATTGATGGTGTCACAATAACCTGCTTAATAAGAAATCCAAGTAAATAGGCTACATAGCCTAATCCTCTCATACTTAATCATTTTCCTGAGATAAACAATTAGGAATCATTTTGTCAGTTATACATTCTATCATCTAAAATTATTAGAGAACCATTGGAGTATATAACCAACTCCAATTCCCTCACATCATAACATGTCAACACAGACCAGTACATAAAAGTTCAGTTAACGGCTACTTACAGAATCATTGTAAACACCAAGCTCACAGCACAACAGTGAACTTTACACGACTAGAATTAATAGGTAACCACCTCAAAGCAACATGATATCAAGGGATGAACCCTAACACAGAGGGATAAACCCTAGAATAATGGACAATCACAATTAGGGTTCATGTGTTGCAAGCACATAAAGGCCAGCATGGTAGGATAGAGAACAAGAGAGGGAAAAGGGGAAGAACTCACCTGAGGTCCTCGCTGTAATTAGAAGAGGAAGCAGAACGACTGACGAACGCACACACGGTGGCTACAGCAACACGATCAGCAATGGTGGCACCACAGGGCCACCAGAGCATAGAAGCAGCACCACAGAGACGGTGGAGAACTGAATCGCCGGCAACCACCGAACCCTAGGTTTCGGGGTGGAGGTGCCATGGTCAGGAGAGGGACCTGGCCACAAATCGAGTGGGACTAATCGACGGAGCATCATTGACTGTCTCGTCTCGCACAACGATGGCGGCCGGAGTGGCCTGAGGAGGCCGGAATCGCACGGCGACGGCGGTGGCAACACATCGCCACTTTGAAATGTGAGAGTTTACTTCCATTTAAGGTTACCATTACTTCCAAACGCCATTACTTCCATTTAAGGTTACCATGAAGTGGAGAAATACAGTACCCAATACAAGTCAATTTCTTACTCCGAAACATGAGAGTTTACGAACTTCGAGGACGAAGTTTATTTTAAGGGGGGAGTCTGTAACATCCCAGGATTAGCACCTAGAATTATAGAGGACACATGTTTGTGCATTGCATTCATGCATAAGAAAATCCGGAGAATTTTCGCGCAAAACTAAAGAAACTATAGAGGGATCGATATCTCTCTTGTTCCGATAGAAACATCAGAGCAAGTGCGATGGATTTCGACATGACCTCTACCGTACTTCTGTGTTTAAGGGGAAAGTAATTCAATTTGAATACTCAAAAGATATATTTGAATTATAAAAGAATATGTAGAAGGAAAAATAAATGAATTACAATAATACAGAAATAATTGAATTCTTATTTATAAATAGGATATAAATATTTACGAGTTCTAAGTTACATTAAGAAAGAAGACATTTACTTTATTATTATCATATACATAATCTTACAAGAATAAGAAAAAATACTATTTATAATTATTACCATAAGAATATTCTACAATATTTATTGAATATTAACATGAGTGAAGAATAAAACTTTACTTTAACAAAAAGAATACCTTAATACAAAAATATCATTAGTCAATATTACAACATTCTATATTTCACAAAGGAAAGAGAAAATTACAAAAATAATGAAAGGGAGAGTTCTAAACTATATTTCCTAAACTAAACTTTTGGTATCTGCTCATCTTCTTTGTACCTACAAAACAAATAAATAAAAGATAAAAACAAAGAGAGGGGTTAATGTTAGTAATTTTGCTCTCGGTATGGCAATGAAATGCATTGCTATTCACATCATTGAGCATATTTAAATAGGGGCAAGTTTCACCAAAAGAATATTTGTTCTTATCAGAATGTTTTGCCTTAGAACAACCTCATTGGCAGTGGACAAAAGAGGCAAGTTTCACCTTGAAAGAATAGTAAAGTAATCCATTCCACTTGGCAACACAAATAAAGCCAAACTTGAGATAATAACAACCAGCTGAGTTGATCCATCCCAATAAATATCCCACTATTGAAACTTGAACCCCAGGGGTCCCATTTGACAGCAGCACAGTCACAGCATGCAAGTGATGTGTTGTCGACACAAGAAGCATTCACATGGAGCACATAAAGGGAGAGCACACTCACCAGTACCACTGGTTAGCACATCAACAATCTCCTTACCCCTTTTTTGTACATCACACTCAAGAACAAACTGCTCTCATAAAACCACAAGACTCACCCAGATCACCACCACATCCCTAACTTTGGTTGCTCAGTGGAGCCATCCAGGAGCTAGGACAAGGAGGAGATCAAGATTAGCAGCAGCTTGATGAGAAGCAGGTTGTGGGTAGCAGGGAAGTTATAGAAACTCAAGAAGATCAATATCTCCAGCAGCTGATCAAGAGCAAGTAGGAGATCTACAACGGTCCATAAGCCACTCACCAACATCAGGTAAAAATCATCAGAACCAACTACTGGATCATGTAGTAACTATTCTTGTATCTCACACCCAGATCTGGAAATACCAGTCCTTATCAACTCAAGAGAGCTAATCATATAGGGAGAGGAGCTCTCAGTTGGCATATAATTGCTATGCCAGATCATCCTAGAGCTAAAGAGAATCCATCCATACAACTCCATAATTAATCCACCAAACCAGCCTGAGCCTTTTGCATCCTTGGCAATTGCCCATTACTTTATTTTTGCCAACCAAGCTTTACAGAAATCATGTAGAAGGATCTATATTGTTGTGCATCCTCTAGGGAGGTACCACAGCAGCATAGCCTAGCTACAATAGCCACAAAATTTGTACACAGAGACTAGCCAAATATGTTGCAAGGCAACAATTATATATGATCATGTGCAACACAAGTAAAGCCTCAGACTTGGCATCATTGGCAAGGACATGGACCAACATTCTATAAATAAAAGTATAGCAAATCATAAAAATGATCTATGTTGATGTCTTCACTCTCAAAGAGGTTTCACAACAGCACAGTCATATTACAGAAGCTAACTTTTTAAGCAACAATGGCAATCCAATTAACACATATCATTCTCCTAGTAGAAAAATCTAGGAATCAAATATGTACATTCTTTTACTGTTAATAAGGCATGAAGTCAGATCCTTTTCCCAGGCTCCAAATCAATATCAAAGTTACAACCATCATTCTAGTGTATCATCAGGCATTGTCCCTAAGAATCAAGCACATATAACTCCACAACCATCTTTACCAATTATAAAGTTTCAGAAACCCAAATTGGTCCTGCAAGGCAGTACCAGACCAAGCCAAGTATGAGTCCCACAAGTTTCTAATGGATGCTCACAGCAGATTGCAGTAGGTGAGATTATCCTTAACAGGGTGGATAGGAGTAATATCACTACTATTCCTAGATAATTCCACAACAAGTTATAGCACCAATCCCAGCAGTACATAACTTATGATTGTGTAAGCCACACCAGTAGTGCAAACAGCACAGGTTATCTAGCATGGAGCCAATACCAAACAATTCCACAAGACAACTAGATCAAAACCAAGTAATATTGGATCATATCAACAACCAGCCAAACCTCATATAAGAATAAATTCATTATCCTGTAGTCACAAACCAGCACCATCCACTATCCAATACAAATAGATAAACTTACAAGCCAAATTCAGTGAGCAAGCTATGTAGCAAAGCGACTATAGTGTATCATGAACCAAAGTGAGGAACCCAAATTAGGGTTCATACTGAGAGAGAGTGGGATAGAGAAAAACTTACCCGATTGGCCTCACACAGCAAGAAGAGAAAGTAGAAGGTGGTGACATAGAGGTGATGAGAGCCAGGGCGGCGGCACGAGGAGCACCTAAAGGCGCTGCAACACGCGCCTACGCCGCAATCAAGACAGCCGAGGAGAAGCACGACGGTGCTGGACATCACCACACCGGCAAAACACCTGCTCGTCACCGCAAGCGGATGTGGCCAATGACCATGAACACACCACCACCATGCCCTCTCCGCATCACCAGGGCACCACCACAAACCAACGAAGGTAACATCAACCTTTAGAGCCTTAGGAAGTAAGAACCCTAGAACCAGATAATTGAAGGGGGCGAGATCAATAGGGCGTCATTCACAAATCGAATTGGAGGGATGAGTAGGTCTGATATGGGCGGAGCTAGGGTGGCTGGTGGCAGTGGCCGCAGCAATCGGTGTCTGCCGGGATTTGGCGAGCGGCGGTAGTGGGCGCCGCAGAGGGGAGGCTCGGGTTTGTCCTAGGAGCAAGATGTGAGCGAGAAGGGTGAAGGGTCCGGGGTTGTGTTGACCCCGAGCCAGGGCTGGGCTGGGTTGGGTCGTTCTTGTTACCAACCAAACAAACAAAAATAAAAAAGGGGCATAAGATAAAGCTAGAATAAAGTAATGACCAAAACACCCCTGAACACTATTTTATATCTAGAAAAATGTAGGAAAAATCCTAAAAATATATTTAATACATCTAAATGCTTATAAGAATAATACCCACCTAAGAAAAATATAATCATATTTATTTAAGGTTAATAAAATGTAGATAAACATTAACAACCTTAAATGACTAAATGAAATTTAATAAATTCAGAAAAAATTCATATAAATAAATAAAAATCACTTTCATGCATACAAATAAATCTCTTATTTTATAAAAATACTAACTTAGAGTTTTACAAATAAAACATAAAACAAATATTTAAAGACACTTAATTCTTTGATGAATTTTATAAAAATAAAGATAATACTTAAAAATAAATAAAGTTCATTTTTAAGATCTTGAATAAATATATTACACTAGAAAATATTAAATATATTATTAGGAAAGTATTTAATATTTTAAATAATAAATCCTTACCTAATATCTATTTTGTGAATTCTTTAAAAAACAATTCTTAAGTAAGAAATAATCACAATTCTTAGAAAACCTTGAGCAACTAGTGTCTTTGTACTAAATTCCAAACCTATAACTTAAATTCATAATCAAATTTAAGTATAGCCTTTAACTTTAAAATATTCTTTTAAAAAATCTTATTAAGAATCCCTTTTAAATAAACATTGGGTATCACCCATTTATATAATATGGTGAATAATCATTATATCTTAACTATTCTTAACATAACTTTAAATTTTAACAAATTACTAAGTCCATCTAATTATGATTCCCTTAACTAAATACAAAGTATTTTCTTAATAAGCAAAACAAATTTAATCTAAATCATTCACTTAAATATAAAGTGAATAATTCCACACCTTAGTTATACCTATCATAAATCTAAAACTGGGGAATAATTAAAATATATTACATCTTAAGTTACTTAACCTTTTAAAGTTAACATTAGTCTCAAAAGCTTATAAACATTATGTCTAATAAACTACTTATGTTTTTATAGTTAAATTTGGTCTATTTCAATTAAGACATAATGCATCTCAAGTCCAAACTATTCAAGCAAGCATAAACAACATCAATCACATTCTATCAATCATATTCTAAAACCTATCAGGGTTGTTTGAACCTTAGGAAGGAAATCTTTTCTTAAAATGTTATTCTTTTTGCCACTTCAAACAATAATCTCATAATAAGTTCTTCAACTCTTAACAACTCAATTCCAAGGAATTTTATCATAGTCACCACATGAAAATTCACCATAATCACATCATCTTGTACTTTACTTACATATTTTGGAATGTTAACACCTAGGGTCCTTATAAAGGTCATTACTTGTAAAGTAAAATTTGAAAATAAACCAACTCTGAAAAAGAATCACTTGAATTCACTTCACTCAAAGTATTAGGGATTCAATTTAGGAGTTTTACAAAAAATGCATATCATTACTTATGCATAACTACATATTGCTTCTTTAAACATTAGTCCTTACCGGACCAATGATGCAGATTTCAGATATTGGATCTTATATCGTCTCGAAGACCATGAGTGCATAATCTTGCAATCACAAAAGGCAAGTTCACACTTGCTCATGTCCTTCGATTATTTTCTGTAAAGTATTTTGCAAATCCAGTGTTGTCATCACCTGCATTTGAAACACTATTTTCATAATAATGTGATTCTAGGTTATTTACCATGAGGTAATAACCTACTATAAGAGTTCCGGCGGTAAAGGAACATATTATCTAGGACTTAACAACCAATGTTGCCAGTGATTCTTGCGCCATATATCACGCGTTAACCATGAGATTTGGAATGGGACGGAGAATTCAGTTGTATCTTCTTCCTCTCGCATGTAGCCGGATGTGCAGGTCGTGGCTGTTATCACTCATAGCATGCATATTAATTGGTAATTCGTAGAGGATATGCAGCATATGGGTGGGAGCCCTCAACGTCCCACGATAGTTCTGGCATCTAACGGTTTGTACAAACCATTTCCGCAATTCAATATGTGGGCATGGTGTACACCAAGGAGACATGCGAGGTCGCGAAGGGGGCAGTGATTGGCTTGGATAATCTTCTGCGCCCCACACCATAGGAAGTGTGGACGGGAAAGATCACCCGGTTGTGCAACAAGGATTTGATCTCTCATGGGAAAAGTAACGCACCTCTGCAGAGTGTAAGAACTATAACTTGTTACTCCCTATTCCGGGAAGGAGCTGCGAACGCGGCGGGAAAGGAACCCCATGAAGGTTCTGGTAAACCCATGAAGGCTAACGGACATAGCTTTTAAGAATAAAAGCAACCTTTGAAGAAATGTTTACGAAAACCTGCATTGCCTACGACCTATGGTCTGTGGCTATAGATATAGTGCATCAAACACTCCTTTTCTAGTGAACTTGCTGAGTACGCTCATACTAAAAGTATCTTCTTAACCCTTGCTAGGTTCTAAAGCTCTTCAATGAAGTCAAGAAAGTCAACATATACAACAACTCAAGTGAAGACGAAGTCGCTGATTAGATAAGAATATAATCTCTAGCCCTAGAACCCATTTCTGTAGTGTATTGCAATAGCAGCAATGCCAGACCATTAGTTGAGATATTAATCTTAATAGTATTATAGTTTTGGAGTTGTTTATTTCTGATTCTTCTTTGTAAGAAGTTTCTTTCTTTCTCTTTAACCTAGAGTGTTCTTTGGATCTTGTGTAAAGAGTTGAGTTGTAACCTATAGTCATGTCTTGGACCTGTTGTGTTTCTGTTGTACCATTCTGAGGGATGTAATACTAGTGAACGGTGTTTCATTGGTGTTATGTCTACGACTATAGTGTACTACATCATGCAGTGGTATGCTGGTCACCGCACTAATAAAGTGGGTAAAACATACAAAGAAGATAGTTAATTAACAATGCATTGCATTACTATGCTTGTTTATTATTGCTTCTTTAAATATTGTCCTTACCGGGCAATAATGATGTTTTGTAGAAGCTCAAGGTCAAGTGCAGGCATCCAACTTCACTACCTTGCAGTCACAAGGCAAGTTCATCACTTGCTCATGTCCTTTGATGAGTTTTATCAAAGTATTTACAAATTGTGTGTTATCATCTATGTGATAAAGAAAAGAAAGAAAATATTATTTTCTCAAATAAATGAAATGATATTATCATCCTAAGTGATGGCAAATATAAGATTGGCAATGAAACTTAGGTTTCCATTTGTAGTGAGATTCATCACATAGGAATTAATAACACATGACATCGGTGATTCTAGCGATGTATATTACGCTTTAACCATGAGATTTAGAATGGGACAGAGAATTCAGCTGGATCTTTTTTCCTTCCGCATGTACCCGGATGCGCAGGTCGTGGTTGTTATCCTTGTAGCATGCATTTATTGGTAATTCGTAGAGGATATGCAGCATATGGATGGGAACCCTCAACGTCCCACGGTAGTTCTGTCATTTGAACGGTCTGTACTAACCATTATCGTAATTTAATATGTAGGCATGGCGTACACCAAGGAGACATGCGGGGTCACGAAAAAGGGCAGTGATTGGCTTGGATCATCTATTGGGCCCCACATCACGGAATTGTGGACGAAAAAGTACGCCCGGTTGCGCAACAAGAATTTGATCTCTCATGGGTAAAGCAACGCACCTCTGCAGAGTGTAAGAATTGTAACTTGTTACTCCAGGTTTTGGGAAAGACCTATGAACACAGCAGAAAAGGAGCTCTATGAAGTTCTGGTCAACATGTGAAGGCTGATGGGCATAGTTTTTTATATTAAATCAACCTTTAAAGAAATGTTTACGAAAACTGCATAGTGCCAAGGACTGATAGTCCGAGGTGGTAGATAGAGCATTAGACTTCCCACCTTGCATATAATGAACTTGCTGGGTAACGTTGTGACTCACTCTTTTCTTTGATCCCCTGCTTAGACTCCGAGGAGCCAGATGACACTCCAATGTATGCTATTGAAGGACAAGAGGATGTCTACTACGAGAAACCCGACCTGTCCGGAGGAGTGAAAGGCGTGGACTACGAAATACGTTATGGTGTGAAGGGCAACGAGTCCAAGTAGTTGCCTTGTTTAGCTAGTAAACCAAATGAGTCAAGCAACATAAACTTTATATAATAAGTTGTTGAGCTCAATTTGGTTATAAGTTTGAAACTTTGATCTTCCGCTGAAACTACTTAAATTTAGTTTGTAAGTTTGAATCACATGAAGTACTGAACTTCTGGTATTGTAATAATAATGTGTGTATGTTTATAATATGGACCTGCAATGTTTTTGTTATACCATTCTGGAGGATGTGATATTTGCGAAACGGTGTTATGTAAATGTTATGTTCACAACTATAGTGTACTACACATGCAGTGGTATGCTGAGTCATCATATCAATGACCGTGGCTGAAGCTTTAATGCGAGTTTGGTGATCGGTAAACTCGTATTTCCTGTGTACGATGATTGTACGATGATTGTATTGACTTTGCTAAGCCAGTTACTAACCATGAATTTAACTCAACAATTTGCAAGATAGCCACATCTATCCGGGGAAATGTCATATAAATGCCCGTACATTCCAAAGGTCGGGTATGAGGTACGAGCGCCTTGTTTTAGTGTTTGCTCTACAAAAAAAAGGGAGGGAAGTGCCCGCCCCTGCACCATGACAATTGGTGCATAACACTGTGTAGACTAGGGTACGGAAGGGAGGGAAGTGCCTGCCCCTGCACCACCACGGCTGCTACATGCAGTGGGATACAGTCATGTTCCCATGAAATGTTATCAGTCTCGGTTGTGAAATCTACAGCCCGTGCTGTGTGCTTGGTGCCAACGTCTAAACAAAAAGCGAACACTTGTTATGAAATTTTAGGAAACTCGGACATAACTTGTTTGTTTGTCCTTGCTAATTGCTATGTGCATGCGCACAGCAACAAATGAACAAATCCAGATATTGATAAAAGAATACAATCTAGTTTAGAGACCAAACTGACCAGGGATAAAACTCAATTTAATATACTTCGGTACCAATGCCCCGCCAGTTTATTTCTCAAATTTCACATCAGCTAGAAAGAAGACACCCCAAGGGAACTGTTTGACATTATTGAATCCTGCTACTGCTGCAATATTTAGTGCTTTTGGATTAACACCTTCAATCTTATATCAGCCTTCGCAAAGGACATCCAATTAGTAGAGACAATACAGCTGCCAAGATGTGAAACCTGATACACTTTTCCTTAGAAGACGACCGAAACCTGCTGAACATATGTACATCAGAGGACGATCCATTCACGCATATTGACATGCATAATGCCAGGATTATTTGCCAAGGGCTTTCAGGGACTACGAGTCAACTTAGCCTTTCATAAGCACAGGAATCACCTTAGCGTTATGAATTCAGATTTATGCAAGGAAAAATCCATAACTGAAGGTACATAACATACATGACTTTAGAACCTAATTTTTTACCAATGTGGCATATTGTATTAGTGCCAAACTTGCTATCCACACCATAATATTACTTGTATAAATGCATAAGTATGACTGTAAATAGTGTGTTACCTTGTGGATGGAGCAACCCGACCCCGAGTCCACTGCCAACAAAACCAAGCCCACTGAAAACCAGCCAAACCTGACCCCGAGTCCCTATAACCAACAAGGCAAGCACCGCCTTTTTTCGACTCGAAACAAAAATAATTTCTCTCATCATAATTCACTCAACTCATTTGTGACATGCTTTGAGCAGCCCTGCGTGTGGACTATATAACCATAGTATACAACACAAACCAAGAACCAACCCATGAAGAATCAAGCGCATCATATAAAATCACACAATGTGCTACACGCTGGACACCTGACCGACTTTGCCCAATCACATGCCCCACAAGTAACATTTCCTCCTTTCTGCGGTTTGACTCTGGTGGTATAATGAGAACAGTAACACAGATCTCCTGGCTTCATCAGACCCCGTATTTTGCTAATCTCTGCACCACTGCTGGTTCGAGGGTGGACATACACTGCTGCCAACCAGCACCTCCAAGCATCTAGGTGAAATAATTTATGTCAATCGCTTCTTGCATATAGCACACACAACTAGAACAACAACGATGAGAAGACTGTTGTTTTTACCTGCTTGTAGCCTTTCAAAATCTGGGACACTTCGTTGTGTAGACCTTCACTTTTTATCTCCTGTACACAAATCAAAATCAAGTGAGCTCATATGCCATACTACTGTCAGGTGCAAATCTGATAGAAACGGCATCTTACATTCCAACTCGCACAGGCCTGGCATACGTAAGATAGTGAGCTCACAGCCCCTGTAGGGTTTGCTGCCACCTAGTAGTGCACACACAAGAGTATTCATTGTAAGTACACCATTCACGTCAATGAAGAATGTAACAGCTAGTGTCAAATAAATAGCTACTGGTTTACCATTGCGCATAGACCATGGAACGCATCTTCTTTCTCAAAATCATCTCTTATCCTGCACAAGAAAGATCATTAGCTACAAGAAGCATGCAAAAACAAAACAAAAATGGTACAAGAAGCATAAAGAAAAAAACATCCGCCATATCTCATATCTTTCCAAGAAAGCTACAAAATAAAATCTTTCTTGACCATTTGGCTATAGCATAAAAGCTCCAGGAAAAAAAGAATGCTCACATGCACAGGGCATTGCACCAGGCTTGCATGAAATGTTCCATATGAGGGGCCACAATGTCTGGACAGACCCAGGAAAGCCTTCCAAGGGTGATTGCACTATTTTCAGTAAGTGACTTATTCGAGCTCTGTTAAATGGCACAACACACAAGACACTTAGCTGAAAAGCTCACTCGACTAGAGAACATGACGGAACAAAAAGCAATCACCTCTGGGGTTGTTAGAATAGGAACCAAGCATGAAACAACACTGATCACCACAGGTGAAACTTCTTTGCCGATCTGTAAAGGAATAGTCGGTCAGACATACAAGACATTTTACAATAATAATTAACACTAGTATGTTTGACTTTAAGGCATGAAACCGAGATCCTGCCTATAAATCATATAAATAAGGTTTTGAAGTTGCTACGAGGCAAGTGGCAATACATGTCAAACGATCGGTGCTACAAGTATAGAGCAAACAAAGGTATAATCTGACAAACTAGGTAAGGCATATGCAGTAGTAATAGATGTCGGTTAATCTGGTTGTGTCTAGCAAATAAGGTGTCAGGTTCAGTTTCAGTTAAGCAGTGTCTTTTTCAAAATTAAATTCAGTTAGGGTTCAGCTATTTCCTAGGGTCGTTTAGATAAGTCATGGACTCGATCATGCCCTGTAATCTCGGTCTCCTGAGCGTGGGATGGCGTGCTCGATAAGTGGGATCGTGGTACCAGACACGATCGCAGGTTGTGTTGAATAAAAGGAAAGAAAGGCAAAACCTACTGTCTCTCTCGTGTCTCTGTTTCTTCCATTGAAATCGTTCAGTGAGATGCCACAATAGACTAGCCAAGAAGGAAGCACCTCCAGTGCTCTGCTATACAATATAACCTAGAATTGACAAAGTGGCACAAACCTTTATTGCTAATTCTCCAATGGCCCAACAAGCATTATTAGCAACTGACACAGCATCCTTCACAGATTGTGGGGTCTAGATCAAAAAAATATTGTGAGAATCAAATGAAGATAAGATAATACTGGGCTAGAAAGAATATATACACTTACCAATTGCTTTGCTGCAACATTAAGGAATTCTTGAAGGCGTGGATGCAGATGTATAGGGCAGACCTAAATATGAAAAGGTGTTATAGGCTCAAAATTGTCATAGCGATAACAATTATCAGTTTAGGAGCTCTGCAACCAACCCTAGAAATGTCCCCAAGAAGGGCCAGAGCACTTTGTCGAACATCCGCTGATTCATCCATGCAGCATTGCAGAAGTAGATCTCTCAAATTGCTTTGCGCAACCTAAACCAAAAATAAAGATGGCTTACAAAATATGGAATGTTCCTAATATAATAAACCTATAAATCAGTATCTAATCAACAAAACAAAAACATTCAGTATTAACGGTAGTCTTGTAAAGCTCACAAGTATATCATTAGATTAACACATAGTTGGCGTTAATATAACTTCCGAAGATTTACTAGCAATCTTTCATCTGTACTATGTAAGGGGTATATGAACCTTACTCACAAGTGCATATTTTAGCATATTATGAAGAACCAGTACTACATGGTCTAAACAAAACAATGCTTCCACCATAAGTTGCCACAGAAGCAAGCACCTTATTAAGGTCATTGAGAATTTAAGGGCAGGGAAGGGGAATATCATTAGACATTAGAGTTGAACTAACCAGGCTTTCGATTCCGGCACCAAGTCCTTCCGTAAGTCCAGATAACAAGTCCAATGAACAGACAATGAATTCCTTATCGTATAACGCACCCGCTGCAGCAGGATCAACCTGCATGTAGAAAGGAGAGATCCCTCAAGCAACACAACAGCACAATCTTGTCTCTGATGTAATTGAACACTATATCATACTCCAGCAGACGTTGATGTCAAACTGCCAGATAGATTAGCTTTTTAGTTGGCGTAATCCAGGGTACTTACAGATCAGAGTACGAGAAACCATGCTACAACATGAGAAGTACTTCTAAATGCTTAGACTTGAACCAAACTTAAGACTGAAACTGTTCACAGAATGCGTGGCCAATAAGGAGCAACTTCACAAAGTGTCTTCCATACCAACGAAAATGACAAAGACGATGAATCATGCATTCGGTTTCCACTAATTTGTACTAAAACAAGAATAGTGTAAGTTGGAGAGAGTCAACTTGATGTCTTAATTTCTCTTCCAGAAATGAAAAAGAAAACATGCCAAGCATTTAGAACATGTTTGGTTGGATTAAGTTAATGTAAACGGTAACGGAATCGAGTCATGGTGGGACCGGTAACGTAATGGGTATTTTCCATGTTTTGTTTGGTTAGATGTGGTAATAGTAACGGAATCAAGGTACAGAGAACAACGCTGGATCTGAATATAGTGGGGATCGGTGGCCATTGCGGCTACTCCCAGCGCACCGATGTCCCTCGTGCGGGGACGCTGCTCGTTAACTAGAGGATTTAGGGGGCTCCACCGGCATCAGCGCTCACGCTGCAAGAGATCGAAGGCGGATGGGATCAGGGGTGGAACGATCGCTAGAACATCGCTCAGGTAACGGTTCTTTTCAGGTGGGGTGGGGGCGGAATCAGATTAAAGCTTCGGTGTATTTCGATTACACGGTACCTGATTACAGTCTGATCGAACCAAACAGTTTTAACGTCATCAGGTTACGGTGTAATTAGATACCGGTCCAAAAACGGCAAAACAAACATAGGCCTCAATCAATCAAGACAAAAGAATTGCTTGTGATAGCAACTAGAGCATGTGAATATGGGACTGTGTGGTTAGACTTGATGTACAAATCACAGCGGATACTTAAGTTAATGTTAGCCTTATAGTATATGAAATAAAAAATTGCACGGACCTTTGCTAACTGCTGGGACTGGATAAGACTGATGCATCTCAGAAAGACTGGCTCGGCAAACTGAGAAAATCCTGGTCCCAGTGCCTGAGAAAAAAAGTTCATGTGCATACACCAAACGAAGATCAAATTTCACATGATTCTGTATACATGCGAAGTTCATAACTGAGATAACAAAAAAAGTATTCTAACATGGGTACTACAGACCTTTGGTAAAGCAAGTTCAGACTTCAAAACTACAAGATTGTCTTTCACAAGTAAAATAACAGTACCTGTGCGATAGATGTAAAGCATTCAAGCAGAGGAAATAGATCTTTGTCAGAGTTGGGAAGTTGTTGCCATTTCGCGATTAATGGTGGCATAAATATATCTAGATATTTTGCCTGCATGACATCTTAAAAGGAATTAGCAATCTTGATAAGGGACTAACACGCTGAAAAACTGAATGAGGAAACCCTCAAGGACAATACTTATAATATTCGAAAAACAAGCAAGAGAGGAATGTAATAAATGTTGAACCTGGTTTAGCTCTGCTCCAACAGCATCAGCAAGAGTACCAAGAGCATCATACAAGATCCTAAGGTTTCGCCTCTGCTCAGAAGCAAAACATAATATTAGGACTAAAAAAACCTTAGGCGATACCTGTTAATTGACTGCAAACTATGAATGTTAAGAATCTGATGAACCTGATATTTTCCATATGCACACATGAGGTGCTGCAAAATGACTTCCAGTCGTGGTACTAGTTCTTCTGCAGCCTCCTGAAAAACAAAAATCGTGTACTGATTAATTATCGACAAAGATCAGTGTAGGAAAACAATTCAAAAATAGTTAAAATAACCTCTTCAACCGTTGCAAATGCAGAACAAGCAGCCTCCTGCACTTTTTTGTTAGTATCCAATATCCTTCTAAGCAAACCGATGAGGATCTTATCAAATTGTTCCTGACCATTTGGATGGCCCAGGCTCTGCGCCAGCAAAAATAAGAGTGTCATAAGGAATAAACGGTCACGGATGTACAAATTGAGCACACATAAACAAGGAAAAGTACACATCCGTAAAACATCTGAAGCCGCTAGAAATATTGAAAGTACATGCATGTCTGGGTATGCATCAAAATGATCAATCCACCATCACATGCTTAACCATGCAACACACCATTCATATATTGCTACAACCCAACAATATATGTTTAAATACATTGGTTGCTACATAGAAAACTAAAAACCCTTCGAAGGAAAGGAACTCTTCCAAGCAGATAAGGTAGCATCAACACATATGATAATTCTGTTACCTGAACAATGAACTTGCTATATCGGGAGAGGGTCCAACAAGTAATACTCCGTATAAGAGGAAACTTATCATCAAGAAGAGGGATTAGGAAGGCAACAATCTGCAATTGAACAGGAAATCTCAGAGAAGATACATCATACTGCAACAAACATAGGTAGTTAGTGGAGGACAGGAAAGTTAATACTGTACTAGAATTGCAACTCACAAGTCACAATAGTCCAAAATTTCACAGATAAATATATCATTAAAAATGTGAGGTAACTATTAAAGCAACTGAAATTTTGATCTGTTATCATGTATGGAACTAATGACTGAATCAACAGTGTTCCCTCCTTTCGAAATGTTAAAACATATTGAGAGAAATTTCATGCCTATGTTATAGATGGTTCATGAGAGAAGCAGATATTCAGGCTAGTTGAAGTACTTCTGAAAACTAATTTCAGGAAGATCATCCGAGATGCTTTTCTCAATAAAATTTGACGCATGCCATGTGTTCTTACTGCAATTGTCCAATGGGACTATGAATACATTGTTGATTGGTTATTGGAATTACCTGTGGAAGGTGTGGATATAAGCCAGTAATGCATCCCTCTGCTATAGCACCAATAGTTAAAACAGCAGCTTCCCGCTCCTTCCAGGAATCATCATCTATCCGAGCCAAATTTTGCTGCAAAATTACAATATTTGATTCATAGTTATCCAACATATTGAAGGTTAGTTACAAGTGCAGCAAAAAATACTGTACCAAGCACCAAATATAACAAGGTCCTTGGACACATATGGGGCCAATAGCCAATAATACCAGGGGAGGGATTATGGAATCTTCCAGTTACCTCAATCAAAGGCATTAAAGTAGGAAGGATGTCATCACCAAAAACATTCGAAAGGACATCCAACCCAGCAGCGCTACATTTCCGCAAATTCCAAACATTTATAGCATCATCATCATCATCCTGTCCATATTGCTAGTAAGTTTTTGCAGATTTAACTTAGTAAGTAGGCAAAAAGTCATTCCATTGTTTAAGAAGATAATGTTCCTAAACTCACATCATCTTCACCAGTTTCAGATCCATGTAATCGAGAGGCATGGAAACGGGGCTTCAAATCCTGTCACACAATCATCTAGATCTTATTCCAAGCAACAAAAAGGGGCTGAAGAGATAAACATGTACAGCTTACTAACTGTAAACTTACTGCCACTCTCCATTTCTTTTTAGGACTGTTAATATAATCTTATTGCAAGGCAAAGTACAACATGCTTGCTAAACAAGCATTGTGGTGTTCTTAAAATGCTATTTGTAAATATAGTACAAAAAATGACTAACTTCCATGACTTCCAGAGTTCAACATTACAGGACTATGGCTAATCCATTACAACATGCTTGCTAAACAAGCATTGCATTGTTCTTAAAATGCTATTGTAAATATACTACGAAAAATGATTAACTTCCATGCCTTCCAGAGTTCAACATTACAGGACTATGTTTAATCCATTATGCAGCATTATACCGACAAAACACAAACCTTATCCAAAATAATACTCCCCCCGTTCACAATTATAATTTATAAGATGTTTTAGACATTTCAATGTGGACTATATATGGACCAAAATGAGTGATCCTACACACATTTCAGAAAAAAGCTAAAACATCTTATAATTGTGAACAGTGGGAGTATATGATAAGACAAGGATAAAGCCAACGATTTAATCTAGCCGCTATCACTCAAAACATATAATTACATAAGTGACGAACCTGGTCTCTGTCTGGAAAGGATTCGTCTTCCTGAAAACATATAATACTTATCAGAGCATGCCACTATCACACAATGACTAGGAGCTAAAACATGCAGGATAAAAAGAAATTTACCACACCTCAGCATCAACAAGTGATTCATCGTCGTCAGTATAGACCATGTTCGATACCAAAGTCTATGAAATAAATACAGAAAAGAAACATGTCAAAATTGTAACCAGGCCCAAGACTTGTTGGAATTAACTTAGATAAGGCAACTTATATACTGGTATTAAGCGTGGCAAGAATTCCCGCAATCCTTCAGGAGGCATGCAAACATCACAGTATGCCGACCTGAAAGGTTGACAAATAGTTAGTCCCCTGACAAATCATTCAACACAATCAGTTAGAAACGTCATCACTCATCAGCCAATAATAGTTTCCTTTGAATTCGAAGGATATAAAACTAAACTGTGAGAATAGATACAAATGGCAGTACACAAAAGGTTGTCACAAGGAACAGAATCAGATGTAAAAATATGATAGTACAAAGTTTGAAATTATGATGTTCACATGCATACCAGAATTCACAAGCCTCCAGAGCAACTTCATCATCCGAATCTTTATTCGCTTGCAGGATCAATTCAGTGACATTTTTCAAATGTGGCTGCAGTTTTGCTATTCAATGTCAGATTGCGCACAATATTTGAGCATAAGGAACTGAGTTATCTTACTATATACTCAGTGACAGCAAATGGAATCTAAATGGGCATCAACGAACATGATAAATTACCTCCAAAATCGATGGTCGCACTTGAATGAGCTGAACCCAGGCCGAGCAAACCTATCAAATAAACAGGGAGGACTATATAAAGATAAAATATGCAATTGAACTGCTAAATTATGCAGAACAGCAACTATATTATAAGCACTTCCGGACAAGTCAGCCACATATTGAACTCTGTGACATAAGTTGAATCTACTAAGTTATGGAGTAATTGCATTTATAATATTTGAAGCATTTATCTACACAAGATTACAGAGAAGTAGCGCATATGCGCATCTTAAACTGTAATTTATTGAAGTGAAATACCAGTTTCCGGACATCTGCTGAAGGATCCTTCACAAGGCTGAATAAGCCATGCAGGTACTGATCCATGGACATATACAGCGCCTGCAGATAAATCAAGATGTTAGTAGAAAAGAGTTACTCCCTCCGTCCCAAAATAGATGTCTTAGATTTGTCAAAATTTGGATGAATCTATATACTAAATAGTGTCTAGATTCATCTAAATTTTGACAAATCTAAGACATCTATTTAGGGACGGAGGGAGTACATAAGATGGACAGGAAGGAGAGACACATACCGATGGCATCACCACAATATACTGGTTGATACAGCCCAGTGCTAGTTTCCTAAGACTTGCATGTGGGGACTGGAAAAGCTGAAAAAACAATTGAATTGACTGTGTTAGGGCAAAACCATTTAGACATGTTAAACTGGACTGTCGAAGCATGTGCACCCCAGAGGCATGCTTGGTGAAATATGTATATACAGCTGTTTCACTGAACAAATAAAGAAAGTTCATCATTTACAGGATGTGCAAGTGAAGGTGCACACCCTCTAGTTTAATAGAGGATGAGTATAGATGGAACACAAACCTGCAGCATCCGTGGCATGAATACATTGATTGGTCGTTCAGACAAACCAGGTACATCAACATCAAGCTCTTCAGGAACATCTTCACATATCTGACATCAAAAGAAAATGCAAGCTTCTAAGCACACAAGTTGAGTTCACAAAGTTAATACATATGATTCATATTAGAATATTTACTCCTGACATTGCTAGTGGGACTTCCCTAGATGGAGACATGCAATTGGAGAAACAACCATAAGTTTCTTCTTATACGTTATAAGTGCACCAAAAAATCAAAGGTAGATGCTTTGAAGAAGTCCATTCTTTTTTCTAGATGTACACTGTTTGACAAAGGGTTAATCTGCATATTTGGCCAAACTATGTCTAATCTGTGCTACACAAAAAAGTGCAAGGTTTTAGGGCTGCAAACAACTATAGGTGCATGAAGTTTTTTTACAAAGCACACAAATCGCCATGGTTTTGGACCAAAATTTACAGGTTTGCATCATACACTGATATCCATGTAAAAAAAATCCAGATTTTTTCAAAGCAAGGAAGTAACACAAGCAACCAGTGCGCAAAGCACCTACACATTTTTCGGCTTTACTCACACTATATAGTTATAAAAAGTGTTAGTTCTCTATGTGCTGATTAGAATTCAAGCTCAAATATAGGAGTGATGCACAGTACCTTGTAGATTGCATCCATAGCACCTTCCATATGATCCAGATCATTACTTTCCAAACATTGATGTAGAGCCTGGAACAACTCAACCCATCCAGAGACTCGAACAATCTGGAAAAGTACACTGACAACTGTTCCAACTGTGGATCTAATTGCTTTATTAGTCGCCCCTATACATGGCAGAAGCTCAGTTTTTATGTATTGCTGAGATGCCGGAGGCATAGGAACAAATGCCGTTGGCAGATTGTTTTTCAACAGTAGACCAGCAGCTTGCCTTACTTCAAAAGATTTTCCCTGGTATAGGCACAAGAGTAACCCATATGTCAGCAAGACCATACAACAACAACAACAACCAAGCCTTTTGTCCCAATCAAGTTGGTGTAGGCTAGATATGAAACCCAAACAGAAACTAGAGAGAAGTGCAAGTCAAGCGGAAAACAGTCAAGACCATATATAGGAAAATTTTACTTCAGAACCAGGATGTGATTCCACCAACTTCGCGCATAACCAAATCTATATGAGATGGGAAGCCATCCAAGAATTCTCAGTATCGGTTTCTACATATTATATATGTAATAAGTAAAACAATATTTTTAGAGAATGTAACAGGAAATTCTGAATTTTCTATGCTATCTTGATACCTTACATAAAAAGACATCATGCCAGCTGGTGAAAAATATGATATGATTAAATTAACTGTTCGGCGTCAGTGTAATTTCCAGATGGAGAAAGTAAGAACATATGTGTTATTATTTCTTCAAGATACTTCAAATCACAATTACAACATGATACAATTCTTGACATTTCCCTCACAGGGAAAGGGCATTCCCTCAAATTCCTTAAAGCATAAAGGATAGCTTCAATTCTAATCTGTACCTACAAATAACATTTTAGCATGTATTTGGTGCTGTCTGAGTCCATCATAAGTCAGACCTCACTAATACTATATATTAAGCAACTAAGCAGAACAATTAGCCATACAGGTGCCTGATACATGTCACATTAGTTTTAGTTCTCTATGCGTCTCATGATCTATGTATTGTTCTTGGTCTGTCCTGAATATATAATTAACACTATATGTTCCAAGTGTTGTTCTTGGTTCGAAACTATGCACATTCATTCCATCACATGAATCACATCTGTAACTCACTTGATGGTTCACCGATTAATATTATGAGTGTGCAGATTAGAAAGCATTTCACTGTGAAGTGACTGCACTGGCAAGTGGCATTGACACGAAAAGTAACACACCAGAGGTTGATTATCAGCCAGATTAACTTCTCCAAGAGAAGAAATGCATGACACATTTGCAAAAACCCATTAGAAACCCGCCTCATATCAGCGTGAGATATAATAAAGGGAAGGCGGCCTTGGGTGCATTAATAAACAGATAAATTACCAATTAACCAGCGACATATTTGTTCAAATCAAAGAGCCGCCCCAGAACCGTCAATTTATTATGGCAGAACCATCGCCGCAGTGGTTGAAACCAAACAGGCAATGCATAAAACTGAAACTCCAGACACGACTCGAAATCTATGCAGCAACAAAGCAGCTGCAATCATGAATTCGGCCCCAAAACCTAAAGTGGCATTGGCATTTCTTCCCATTCGGAGCCAATCTGAGCTATATCCTCGCAACCAAACGCGGCGGGACACCCCATTATGCAGTCCTAGAGCATCACTGAACAGCCTAAACTAAAACCCTAGCGCGACGGGTACGAGAAACCAGCGGCGGGATGAGGGGATGGGAGGAGGAAGTCGAGGGCGGTTACCTCTCCGCGGGCGAGGAGGAAGACGAGGTAGTTGTTGAAGTCGGGGAACTGGCCGTAGTGCTGGAGCTGCTGCCAGATGCGGGCCTTGTCGGAGTTGGGGGAGATGTGCGCCTCCAGGAGCGCGCATATCTCGCGGAGCCCCTCCTCCTGCGGCTGCCACAGCGCCGTCGCCGCCGAGGCCATTGCCGATGATGCGCCTGGACCGCGCCGGTGGGGGGAGCGGTGCTTCGCGCAACAAGGCGGGCGGCGGAAGGGAGGGAGGGGAGCGGGAGCGGGGGCTGGGGGAGGAATGAATCGGCGGCGCCGGACGGAATCGATCGTCCAACCAGTATAGAAGGAGCAGGAGAAGAGGAGAAGCGCCGAGTTTATAGATAGGGCCTTTGCGTGTTCCGAAATTGTTTTTCTCGCCTACGAATTTGATTTTCTCGGATTTCGTGTGGGTGTTTGGAACTTTGTGGGGCTTTTGTGTAAATGTGTATCTCCTTGCTGCAAGTTACTGTACTAAGGCTATCATTATTATTATTTTGACAGGAAGGCTATCATTATTATTTTTTTGCCAGGAAGGCTATCATTATTATTACTCAAAGGCATTTTCGAACTCATCGTGTAAAATATTATCTTTGAGCTAATTGTATCGGAGCATGAGCATATGCAAATGGGTCATTGTTTTTTTTTAAATGGGTCATTGTTATGGTACCTATACCCTTCTTAGTGCAGAAAATGAACTAGTTTTTTTAATAACATCACCATTTTTAAAAAGCTACTAGTTTATTTTTTCAACCAGAAAAGATAGAGGGTGATCTTGGTACAAGTGAGGAACAAGCTCTCCAAGACTCCAATACATCTTTAAAAAAAAGTTATCCAATACATCATAAAGACACCGAAGCTATGAAAAAAAAACAAATGACCTTATATGTTCTAAGATTTAAAAATTTGCGACGAGCATGTCATCCAATTTATCCCACTTCACTGTCGGATTGGATTTCGCATGCACCTTGTTATCAGTTGTCCCTATTTTGTCACCGCGTACTTCTGCTTCCCTCTAAAGTCTAAACCCTTCTTCTCACCTTTTTTCGAATCTGGTGACCTCCAACCGCCCCCGCCCCATCCCATTATGCCTAACGCATAAGGTTTTCACCTCGGCAACCTCGGCTCACCGATGGTCGCTTCTCGACCGCGTCTTTCTTGTAGCCTGATGGATGCATGACCTGACAACATCTAGTGGCATCACTAACCGGTCGATTGTTAAAATTCATGTTAAATGTGCAATTCTTTAGCTTTGCCTAGCTCATGCGGATAAAATATCAGCTACTCCCTCTATTCCCAAAATATTTGACATGGTTTCGGTCCAGAAATGAACTAAAACCATGTCAACTACTATTTTGGAACGGATGGAGTACGATTCCTGGTCCAAGAACGCCACTTGTTGTGAACTTGTAAGAGTGCAAAACCAAAAGGAACAAGTCACTGGAGGGAATATTCCAAGTTTTCCTCTCGCAAATCACATCAAGCATGACATGTATCAGTGTGTGAATATAAACAAAGAATCACTGAATTAGATGAGGCATATGATTCTTTTAGGGTATAAATGGGGAGTATGATTGATGATTGTAGCCAACCAGGTCGATGATTGTCCGTGTACACGCGCGGCCACGTGGGCAACTAGACTTAATCTTCCAACTCGATCCATCACTGATTCTGTGGGAGATAAACACGCCCCTTTTATAAATAAAAAAGGGTAAACAAAGCGCTGCACGGTCTCGATGAAAAGGCAGATTTCCACGGCCAAAAAGTTACTGGGGAGAAGGGGCAAAGGAAGCATAGTGGCTGGCGAATGATTGGGGACGGCGGTGAAAAGAAGAGTGGAAAAGGGGATGGGTTAAAAAGGCCGAGCTCTGAGTGAGTGTTGCGCGTGGCCACCTCGCCTCGTCAAGTCTCATCATTTAATCCAAACCTCCAAACGGACGAAGCCATAAAGCAAGTGGAATTAATTCTCACTAGTAGTAGAATGATTTACTACCGACTGGCTGAACTGACAGTGGCGGCCAAAGTTTTCGATCCCCGGCTCGTCGTGTCAAAGCTCTGCTCGTCATGATTAACGCCACTGTTTCCCTTATCCTTGGAAGAAATTTTATCAGACCCGGTTATGCTCCTAGTGTCAGACCCATTTTTTGTTTCCTTATCCTTGGAAGTAATTTGATTTGATTTCGCAGCAAAAGAAATACTAGTAGCATAACTATGCCGTAGCAGAAAACAGTGTGTGCATACACTAACGTTCCTTGCACATCTCAATCAGAAAGGCACTCCCAGAAATAAATGACTTTGATTCGAACTGAGGGAGCAGTAATTTTTATGGCATTGTTAGTTTTTCATATGCGGAGGAGAGTCCAAGGATGCTCCACATGGACGCTCTCTGACTGGATTATTTATTAGTACAGTATGAAAAAGAGAAGCAATCTTCAGTCTTCTCAGGGCAGAACAGCTCAGCTTGGCAACAACTGCCAGCTTTCAGTCAGTCAGGACTGCATTTTCACCTTGGAGCCATGCTGCACACTCTCCTGCAATAACTGGTACCGTCCATGTGCAATGGAACATTGGAACCTGTAGCATTCGACAGGTACAAGATGTTTAACGCTGGGCTCTGAGAAAAGAACGGGTCTGAGGAAAGATGACTGTAATAAGTAGCAGTAAGTTGGGAGCAGAGTACATCCATCTACCATATCTATCCACCCGTTGAATAGTTGATGACAGGCTATGGTAAAAGAGAAACGATCTTCGGTATCAGTCTCGGAGCAGAGCAGCTCTGCTCGACGACAATAGCCAGCTTCCACTCTTTTTTGTTTTTCTTTGGCAGCTTGGCTTGCTTCCAGCCAGGATTGCATTTTCTCTGCACGCGCCTGCACACACTGTCGTTTTTTTCTTTGAGGGAACACACACTGCGGTGTTAACTTATGTGCAGTGTGCAGTGTGCTCCCTCCGTCATGACCGACACGACTTTTCAAGATCTATTAGGTTTAATCGGTAATTTACCGATCAAATATATGTCAAAAAAATTATATCATCGAGTTCATATTACACTCCCTCTGTTTTTGTCAAAATTGATATTTGTTTTAAATTTATTTGTCAAACTTGACAAAGTTTCACTTTAACTAAATCTAAAAAACTGAAGTAGATAAAAATGAAGAGAATATGATTGGCCAAATTTATGGTTAAAGTTTAAGCTGCATAAAGACTGTGCGGCATGCATTTGGGACGGATGGAGTAATTTTATAGTCGTCTATGAACATGTAGCATTCACTCGGTACAAGATGTTAGGTTGGTCATAGTGAGGAGTAACTTAGAGTAACACTAGTCTAATTTACCATCTTCATAGTGCACAATAACTAATAGTTAGTGTCATAAATGGCTATATTAATTAGCCTAGAGAATCATTTTTTCTATAAAAATATGATATTATGATAACATGGCTAGTTAATACAATCACCTCTCATATTTTTACCATAGTGTTTTTGAGAGACATTCTCAAGATATCAAGAATATTTTTACTTCAAATAGTCTTGCCGACGCGGTAGCCGGTGCACGATGAGATGACGCCTGGCGTGGGGAACGAGTGCATGTGGCCGATGTATTTTCTTCTTAAAAAACACAATATAGATGAGAGGCTTACAAATACATATATATACTCACTCCTATGAACACACGTACACTCTACCCATATGAGCACCTACAAGAGACATAGTGAGTCTTGAAATTGACAAAGATCACAGGCGCTACGCTGTCAACAGGTACGCCGCCTCCTACTGAAAGAATATTTCGTCTTTTATTGTCCTTTGTTCTCATCTACTGTCTCCCATACCACTTTGAGCAGAGAAAACTCCAACCTAATCTTCGACATAGAACTATCAATTTGATAAAAAAAATACAAGTGTCTACTTTTAGTGCACCAAGAGAAAGTGTCTATTGCATAATTTTTCCCCTTTTTGAGGGAGTAACTTTCTATTGATGAAAATATAGTCTACAAACACTCATGAACATTTAGGGCCTTCTTTGGAACAAGCAAAATTTGGAGAAAAAAGAATATAGCACTCCTAAGGAAAGAGTCACATTCCTTGTAACATATGAATTCCATAGGATTTTAATTTAACTTGACACTCCCCACATGAAAAAAAAGAATCTAACCTTCTTCGACTTGGCATTCGTAGCAATTTATGTAAAGCCTCCTGATCTGGATAAACATGCTCAATACATTCTAGTGAACTAGGAAGAGAAGCTAGAACCAGGGAAGCCTGAATCCAGCAAGTGCCCATTATTTATTTATTTTAATAAACTTCGGAATATTAGCTCCTATGGTTTCTAGAGCGAGTGAATGAAACGCTATCTTATGAAAGAATATAGAGTTATGTCACAATCAATAAGTGATGCTCTGGGCAAGAAATCTTCGGTCACAAAGGAAAAGTGGGTTGTACTCACATGAATTAAAGAGTTGCTCGTGTAAAAGCGACATCTTCTGTTTGACTTATCTAGTTATGTCTTGTCTTGCACATACTACCAAACGATGAATGGTTCATCGTCAATGGACATTGGTCCTTCGGATGTCAGGTATCTCGTTTGATGGTCAAGCCCTTCCATTTTCAGATATCTATATATGAATCTCTTATGAAATCCCATACTTTTTATCTTTTCAGAACAATCATCATACTGTGTGACTTCTGCGTGACAGTTCTTGTATTTAGGTGAATAATGTCATTCGCGTTACTCCAAAAACCATTTAAGCATGCATATTACAAATCTACTGAAGGATCATACACCAGGAAACGTTTTCAGCCCGACAATCAACGGAATGAGTACCAACAGACTACTGCTTAGATTGTCGTGATTTGAAGATGTTATCCTTGTAAAATTGCAGCTCCTTGATCTCTCTCCGATGTCGTCCATTGCCCTGTGGTTTTTCTCCTTTCTTGGAGTTTGTTTCCTTTTTGTGAATAGATGCATAACAAATGAGCAAAGCCTTGTCATCCGGAGAATTTCATAAGTATTGCTCCCTCTATCCTAAAATAAGTGACTCAACTTTTTCTAGATTCTTATGTATCTATAGACTAAAACTTTTCTAGATACATGTCTATTTAGACGAAGTGGAATAACTTAGTTTAGGACGGAGGGAGTACATGTATATCCTAACCACAAAATAACAAAAGAAAACTAGGTTTGCTCTGCTTCGGAATCCATCTGTCACAATAAGGTAAATTTAAAGCAAAATCAGCTTTCAAACTGCTACTGTATAACCCACAAGTATAATGTTGGATGGAATCCTTATAGTCTGATAATACTTATTCATGTGTTCCATCTCAATGACAAATATTTACATTTTTCCCCTATTTAATCGTTAGTTATTTGCTAGAGTCATATCTCTGAGCCGATCAAAACCAAATTAGAACATTAATACGAACACCCAATAAATGTTCAGATCTTATATCACCGAGCGACCCTTTTCAAAATGAACAACAAATGTTCCAAACCAACTTTTATGTTCAAAATTTTGGCATACAAGCTCTCATTTTGCATTGTCGGCAGTTGGCACATTAATGAAAATAAGTATCGAATAAAATGGAAACTTCCTTCTATGGGTGGGGGGTGGGGGATGTTTGCATAATCTGGTAATTCATGAGGACAGCCTACAATCACAGCTGAAAACTGAACTAATCTGGTCTAGACCAGTGATAAAATGCAAGCATACAATAAAAATAAGAATTCTGCAACACTATATTGGGGAACAATTTACCCTTGGGGAACCAGCGGATGCACAAAGTCATTATGCTCCTCACGTCAACTATCACATGAGGGAATATAGCTGCAAGCTCTGGCATATACTCCTAGATATGAAAAGACACATAAATGTCTCAGAACAAAAGGTCTCAAACTAAACTGGAGTCCCACTAAACCCTCATGCAAGGATACTGGACTATTTTCAGAATAATATCTACTGGAGGGAAAATAATGCGTTTTATGGAAACATGTACAAATCAGGAGCATCGATAGTGCTAAATATAGCAGAGGAAATATGTACAAATCAGGAGCATCGATAGTGCTATATATAACAGAAAATCTAAATTTCACTTTAAGAAAAAAGTCGACATGCTAAAATAGTATGAACCATTTAATTCTCAGCAGATAGCTAAGGGAGTTTTTCTCTTGCTAACCTTCAAAAACAATAAATCTGTATAGATAGAATTCCCAGCTATCAATGGAGTTGTCAGACCAATATGCCTTCTAATAAAGTCTAACACCTGAAAATATAACACAAAAAACTTTCTTAGGAAAAGTTAAGAGTGGATAAAGGAACGTCAACGAAGGAGGGAGGGACATCTCTCAGAAACATAATATTGGCAATAATTAAAGGAACACAATATGCTTCTACACAGTAGAAGCACCATATAAATAGCATAATCGCACGGCAGTACTGACCAAGACGCTATGTGTAGTCAAACAGCAGAACAACGCCTAATGACTGGCAGGATAAATTAGATAGCAGGTGGGTGAGGAGGCAAGGTCTCTCCTAGCGCTGCCTAGGTGTCTACCTTTGAGAACTCACATATACGTTAGGACAATTTTTGGAAGACAAACTACAGTATAACATAACACTAAACATACAATCTAGCATAGCAGAACAACAAATTTGGTATAGATTGTTTGAAATAAACAAAATAACCAGTCATGGTTCAAGATTTCCTCTACGTAGGATGTAGGAAGGGTATGTGATGACACACAAATATAGAGGATCGCAACAGTCTTAGAGGGAAGTAAAGCCCAATTTATTGATTCGACACAAAGGGAGCCAAAGAAAATTTATAGTCCTTAACAATCGAGTTGTTAATTTAGCTGCACCTAAAAATAGTCTTGCTCATAGTAGTTTATCAGTAGCAACGGTTTTGTAGTAGCAATAACAAAGTAATAGCAGTAGTGAAATAAAGGCAGTAGTAACAATTACAGTAAACAGCAGTATTTGAGTGCGGTAGGCATATGGATGGATGGACGGGCGTTGCATGGACAATTCTATTCATGTAATATCAAGATCAAGGGAATTTGCAGATAAATGAGGTACAGCATCCAAGTACTAAATAATCATATGCGTGGGTTTTATATATAGTCATACGTGCTCGCAATGAGAACTTGCACAACATCTTTTGTCCTGCCAGCCCGTTACAGCGGGGCCTCAAGGGAATCTACTGGCAATTAAGGTACTCCTTTTAATAGAGTACCGAAGCAAAGCATTAACATTCCGTGAACACACGTGATCCTCATATCACAGCCATCCCCTTCGGTTATCCCGATTTTTGTCACTTCGAGGCCTCGGGTTCCTGATACATCATGAACGTATCTATATTTTTTTTATGTTCCATGCTTGTTTAGTATTCACTTTGCTATGTTTTGTCTACACTTTGAGGTATTTTTATACACTTTCTGAAACTAACCTATTGACAAGATATCACGGTGTCATTTGTCTGTTTTCTACTGTTTTTGTTTCAAAAAGCTAAAAAATGAATATTCTCAGAATTGAACGGGACAAAAGCCAAAGTTAATATTTTTCCCTGAACGATACGGAATATCGAAGACGAGAAGGAGGAGGACACTAGGGTGGCCACACCCTAGGTGGGCGCGGGTCCCACCCTGGTCGCGCCCACAAGGGGTGTGGGCCCCTGGCCCTCCACCGACCTTGCCTCCTTCGCCTATAAGAAGCCTCCGACCCAAAAAAACCCTAAAGGATCGACCAGAAAGCCACGAAAACTTCCGCAGCGCCGCTGCCACCGAAGGGGAGATTCGGGGGACAAAAATTCTCTGTTCCGGCACCCTGCCGGGACGGAGAAGTGCCCCCGGATCCATCTCCATCGATCTTCATCACCATTGATGATTCCCATGATGAGGAGGGAATAGTTCTTCCTCGAGGCTAAGGGCTCTACCGGTAGCTATGTGTTCATATATATATATGCATGATCTTGTTGTGGTCATGAGCTTTGTAATCAAGTAGATCTACCTTGCTACTCAAGTGCTTCATTAGATCCCCGACTCTCCCCGTGTGTGTGAAAGTGACAGCGTGCACGCCATGGTGGAACTTAGGCTAGAGTCTACATAAATACTCATCGTGCTTCAATAGATCTATGTTTTCCCCACGTGTGTGAAAGTGACAGCGTGCCCACCGTGTGTGGCACTTAAGCTGGGTTACATATATATTTATCATGAGTATGTTTAGAGTTGGTTGTCTCTATGAAATTGTGGTGTTTGTTGGAACCATCTAGCGCTCAAGGTGACAGTGTGGGGTTATCTAGATGGGGAAGGCGGACTTTGAGGTGTGGTTTTATAGGCCTACAGTGGATTAGAGTGTCCAACCGGAGAGTAGTATCATGAAGAGAGGATATTTATATGAGAGAGTGTTCACTAGTGAAAGTATGATCCCTAGGTCTTGTTTCTAAACATTGAAACATCGTTTGCATCTAGATCTGTTGCATGTTTGCTTGCTTCCATCCTTTCAGCTTGCCTTTAGTTTCTCCATGTCAAGCTCCATCAAAGCTATTTTCTGGCACCGTTACCACTTGTATTTCACTATCTCTTCGCCGAACTAGTGCACCTATACACCTGTCAAGTGTATTGGGTGTGTTGGGGACACAAGAGACTTCTTGTATCTTGATTGCAGGGTTTCTTGAGAGGGATACCTTTGACCACTTCCTCCCTGTGACATGGTTATATCCCGCGGATACATGACCTCAGCATACCTGGTCCAGCCCAAGGAAGGCCCACGGTAAATATACGTCGACCCATGAAGACTTTCGGGTGGCTAAGGCCCATGACGCCTCCGGATCCTTGGAGAGCAAGACTAGAGTAGATAGGAAATTCAAAGGGGTAAACCCTAGAACCTGTAACCGACTAGATCTGTGCCTGGGACCTGCCTAAGTCTATATAAAGGCCAGGAGGGCACGACCTAGATATCTGACCTCATACTTTCGCATACACACCTCCACGCCAGATTGCATCTGCGTACCCCTGTAATCACCGGTTCCGCTGTAATCAAGAGCAGACAAGCAGGAGTAGGGTTTTCCCTCTTGGGGCCTGAACCTGGGTAAACCTCGTGTCCCGTGTTGCTTGTTTGCTAACCGTTCCGTGATCTCCAGCATCCCCATCTTCTCCAAAACCCAAGTCCATAACAATGGGCATTGACGAGATCAAACCTCGTCACCCTGAGTTCGATAAACCTTCGGTAATCCACTTAAGGGAAACTTGCTGCTGTTCTACAAACATCTGCACTTGGAGGCCCAACAATTGTCTACACGAATAGAAGTGCGTAGACATCAAGCTATTTTCTGACGCCGTTGTCGGGGAGGTAAGGTAAAAGTTACTCACATCCTCCGGTGTGAGTGCTCGGAGTTATTTCCTTTAGATTCTGTAATTCTGTCTTTTTGTTTCTTGTTTTCACTAGTTAGGCTTAATGGAAAACAAAGACAAAATTATAGAGCTTTATAGTATTTATCTTGAGTTAGGACATGAAGTGTTTGAAGAGAAATTAAAAAACCTATGGAACTTTATTTGTATGCTAATAACAATGTTATTAGTATGAATTGTTTGAACACCATTATTGCTAATGCTATGGAAACATCTAAGCTTGGGGAAGCTAGCTTTGATGAAAATGATCTTTTTAGTTCCCTAGCTTTGGAAGATAGCTATTATATTGCTTATGATGATACCGAACCTCCAATATATGATGAATATGATATTTTTAGTCCACCTACTATTGAGGATAAAATTGATTGTGATTACAATATGCCTCCTATATCTGATGATTATGGTGATGAGAATAGTAATGATAGCTATTTTGTTGAAGTTGCTCCCACTACAATTAATAATAATGACTATGCTTATGTGGAGAGTAATAATTATTTTATGCATGTCGCTCATGATAAGAATGTTTTATGTGATAGATATATTGTTAATTTTATTCATGTTGATACTAAAAGTTATTATGAGAGAGGGAAACATGGTTTTATGTATCTCAATAATATTAAGTTTCCCCTCTTTATGTTGAAAATTTTGAAGTTGCATTTGTTTTGCTTTCCTATGCTTGTTGCTTTATGCTTTCATGCCTTGTTTCTTTACAAGATTCCTATGCATAGGAAGTGAGTTAGACTTAAATGTTCTTTGAATTTGCTTATTGATGCTCTCTTTTAAATCAATTCATATTTCCTATGTGAGCATCTTTGAAACTATCCCGCCTAACTTAAAGGCATTAAATAAAAGTACTTGTTAGGAGATAACTCAAGAGTTTTCTTGAGTCTTGGAAGTTATTACTTAAGTAATGACCTCTCCTTATCCTTTTTTTTTGCTTTTTGTGTGCCAAAATTACCTCTATTGAGAGGGAAGTAAGATTTGGGGAGTTGTTGTCCCGAAACAGATTTTTGTGCTCCACCGTAAAAATTCGTGAGGAATCTATGTAAGTCGGATTGAACTCATATTTTGTGAATAAATCCCCCGTATGTTATCTAACTTTCATTAGTTCAACACGTTTTGATTTGAGCAACAGAAGGTCTTCGAAAAAATCGGTTTTCACCTGCTGGTCTGTTTTGACAGATTTCTGCCACTATTTGCATTTGCTTCTTATTGATTTCTTTTTGAGTTCTCTTTTGGGGAATTGAGTTTTTTAAAGGAAGTTGCTATAGTAGCTTGTGTTCTTATTGAAAGTTTTGCTGTTTTGAACAAAAACCCAAAGGTCTATTATATTTTGAATGTACTAATGTTGCTAATGAAGATTGTGTGGAGCTTTGTATGAAGGAAAATTTTCAGGTGTAGAGAAAGAATGATGTAATGAGATGAAGGATGGACAAAATCTCAAGCTTAAGGATTCCACCCCGTGTCATCCCAATATATATTCAAGAGGTACAAGCGTCAAAGCTTGGGGATGCCCAAGGCATCCCCTTCTTCATCAATAAAAAGCTCAGGTCTTTCTAGACACTTCGTTTTTATTGTTTCATGCACAGTTATGTTGTTCTTGGAGCGTCTTAGTTTTTGTTTTTGGTATTAATTTGCTTAGTTTGCTTGAATAAGTTGGTTAGAGCTCAGCACACTTCCTTTGGAGAGAGATACACTATGCTTTCATTGCCTAGAACACTCTAGTTTTCATTCTTATTGTTCTGTGAGTGTTCACTTTTGCTAGCACTGCGTTTAGCTTTAGTTTTCTTGTGCTTTTAGCTTAGAAATTTTTAGTTATTCTTTGTGGATTTGTGAGACAAGCTTATTGGTCTTTATTGATAATTATCTTTGCAAGTTGTTTCAAATAAGTTGATTGGTGTTGGAAAGGAGTAGGAAGTTTCATGCTTATAGTGATACAAAAGGGAGCTTGTTTTGACCGTGGCTTAGACTTTATCATGTCATGCTAGATATTGTTTTGACCTTATGCTTAGTGATTATTGTTGTAGCATGACTTGTTCCAAACAATTAGGATTGCTTAATGTGCCTTAAAGGAATCCTGCGTTGTTTTAGCATACAAAAGCATAGTATTGTGGTACTCTCCTTTGATGCTTTGTTTGGGTTGACTTCGCACATGCTCACACCATGTTATGACTATGAACCAGTCACCTTAGCCTCTATGATCATTTAGTCCTTAACTTTTAGTACCACTCTATGCTTTGATTAGTAATGTTTTGCCGCTCTGCATGATTATGGCCATTATTGCTCTCTTAGTTGGTTGCTCCCAGTCTTTTGCTAGCCTCCACTTGTATGAGTAAGCTCTAATCATGCTTGTAACTCCTCAGAAACCAAGTTATTCCAAAGTGTCCACTATAAATTTCTGCATGGTGTGTTACACCATTCCAAGTATATTCTTGTTTTCATCTATCTTTCAATTACAAAGTATTTTGTTATGTGAAAACTTAGTGATTAAAGCCCCCACGAACTTGATGACACACTTTATTTTTATTTCCCTCACGAACTTGATGGCACACTCTATCTTTCACCTATGCATGCTATTCATGATCTTTGTTTGTAGCCTTTCATGTTGCATGCATAGTTACTTTGTCTTACAGTTAAAACTCTATCTTTCATGCACATGTTTAGAGTTCTTTGATCCCAGCTTTCGATACTTGCAAATGGTTTGATATTTATTGTGAGGGTGCATGTCACCTTAAAAATTATTATTTTTATCACTTACCTACTCGAAGACGAGCAGGAGTTACGCTTAGGGATGCTTGATACATCGTGGACATATCTATAATTTTTGATGTTCCATGCTTGTTTAGTATCCACTTTTCTATGTTTTGTCTACACTTTGAGGTATTTTTATACACTTTCTGGAACTAACCTGTTGACAAGATACCACAGTGCCAGTTGCCTGTTTTCTGCTGTTTTTGGTTTCAGAAAGCTAAAAAATGAATATTCTCGGAATTGGACGGGACAAAAGCCAAAGTTAATATTTTTCCCTAAACGATACGGAAAACCGAAGACGAGACGGAGGAGGACACCAGGGTGGCCACACCCTAGGTGGGCACGGGTCCCACCCTAGTCACGCCCACAGGGGGTGTGGGCCCTTGGCCCTCCACCGACCCTGCCTCCTTCGCCTATAAGAAGCCTCCGACCCAAAAACCCTAAAGGATCGACCAGAAAGCCATGAAAACTTCTGCAGCGCCGCCGCCATCAAAGGGGAGATTCGGGGGACAGAAAGTCTCTGTTCCGGCACCCTGCCGGGACGGGGAAGTGCCCCCGGAGCTATCTCCATCGCCATCTTCATCACCATTGCTAATTCCCATGATGAGGAGGGAGTAGTTCTTCCTCGAGGCTAAGGGCTCTACTGGTAGCTATGTGTTCATCTCTCTCTCTATGCATGATCTTGTTGCGGTCATGGGCTTTGTAATCAAGTAGATCTACCTTGCTACTCAAGTGCTTCATTAGATCTCCGGCTCTCCCCATGTGTGTGAAAGTAACAGCGTGCACGCCATGGTGGCACTTAGGCTAGAGGCTACATAAAATACTCATCGTGCTTTAATAGATCTATGCTTTTCCCCACGTATGTGAAAGTTACAGCGTGCACGCCGTGTGTGGCACTTAAGCTAGGTTATATATATATTTATCATGAGTATGTTTAGAGTTGGTTGTCTCTATAAAATTGTGGTGTTTGTTGGAACCATCTAGAGCTCAAGGTGACAGTGTGGGATTATCTAGATGGGGAAGGCATACTTTGAGGTGTGCTTTTGTAGGCCCACCGTGGATTAGAGTGTCCAACCGGAGAGTAGTTAAGAGTAGTATCATGAAGAGAGTATATTTATATGAGAGAGTGTTCACTAGTGAAAGTATGATCCTTTGACCTTGTTTCTAAACATTGAAACACCGTTTGCATCTAGATCTGTTGCATGTTTGCTTGCTTCCATCCTTTCAGCTTGCCTTTAGTTTCTCCACGTCAAGCTCTATCAAAGCTATTTTATGGCACCGTTACCACTTGTGTTTCACTATCTCTTTGCCAAACTAGTGCACCTATACACCTGACAAGTGTATTGTGTGTGTTGGGGACACAAGAGACTTTTTGTATCTTGATTGCAGGATTGCTTGAGAGGGATACCTTTGACCACTTCCTCCCTGAGTTCGATAAACCTTGGGTAATCCACTTAAGGGAAACTTGCTATTGTTCTACAAACCTCTGCAATTGGAGGCCCAACAACTGTCTACAAGAATAGAAGTGTGTAGGCATCAGTTCCCGACAATAATATATGTAAACAACTTGCAGATAAGATTACAAACAATAATATCATCATAAATCAATAACATGTTCAGATCTGAGATCATGGCACTCGGGCCCTAGTGACAAGCATTAAGCATAACAAGTTACAATAATGTCAAAAATCCCTAACAATAGATACTAGGCACCATGCCCTAAAAATCTTATGCAATTACATGATAGATCTCATCCAATCCCTACCATCCCCATAGCCTACTGTTGGGGATTACTCACTCATGGATGGGGGGAACATGGATGGTTGATGGAGAGGCGTTGGTGATGATGATGACGATGATCTCCTCCAATTCCCCGTCCCGACAAGGTGCCAAACGGAGTTTCTGGTTCCGAATCGCGGTTTTTGGTGGTGGTGACGCAGCGGTCTCTCTGAAAAAAGTTCAACCCTCCTCTGTTTTTAGGTCAGAGGGCTTATGTAGGCGGAAGGAAAGGTCGAGGGGGTGCCCAAGGTGGCCACACCACCCCCTGGCGCGGCCAGGCCTGGCCCGCTCCACCAGGTGGTGTGGCCCCCTCGTGGCCCTTTTCCGCCTCGTCTTCTGGCTCCATAGTGTCTTCTGGTAAAATAGGAGTTTTGCGATATTTTCCGGATTTTTCCTGAAAGTTAATTTCTTGCACAAAAACGAGACACCAAAGCAATTCTGCTGAAAACAGTCCGTGTTAGTTATATCCAAGTCACACATAGAGGAGAAACAATAGCAAAAATGTTCGGAAAAGTAGATACGTTTTGGACGTATCAGTATGCAAACACATATAGTGAAGGACTTTACAATGCACACATGATTGGCCCCAATATATTTAATTCAAGACAAGTTAATATAAACATGTCAATAAGACTCTTTAATCTAGAGCAATGATCTTATCACCCAATATGAACAACAAACCTTCATGAATGCATGTAACCTACACGTCCGTGCAGTGTAGGAAATATGTGGTGGGTCACGTAATAAAAAAGTTGAAGTGTGTAATGCATAGACGCAGTACCTAGCATAAATTCTCCTTTTTTTAGTAGAATATATTCTATGGAGAGGATGGAGGATAGAGAGGATGAACTATGGTGGTGGATCTTCCTTGATGGTGTTGTGATGCAATCTGAGAATGACGATCCTCTGTGTGGCGGCCGGGACCTCGAAATATATAGACGTCTTCATGAAAGTCGTAGGACTTGACAAGACAAAGCCGCTACCACCTGGTACGGGCGGACCTTGCCCGTACCAGTGGTCGTTAAGGCCTGTGTCGATTGGTTTTGGCACCAGGGTTGCTTGGCCGTGTAGAATTCCTCAAAATCTTTATTATGGCTCCTGATTTCTCCTTAAAAGCATGATATCTTGCACAACACAATTCAAAACAATATATTGCACGTCTTTGCAATAATTAGTCATTAGTAACAAGGAACAAAGATTCTTGGTCAATTGTTTGACTAAAAATGAAGTTTACACACGGAGAAAGATGTCTATTTCCACAGCCATCACGGCCTCACGCATGTCTCGGACATGTGTCCTGGCGCCCTCGCCTTTGTCTGGGCATGTGCGTGTTTGTAGCTTCAGTCTAGCAAGGTGTGCTCCATGTATGGGTGCAAGACTTCTCTAGCAACTTTCATCGGCTCTAAGACGTCTCATTCTAGGACCATTCACTACTGAGGTTTGTCAAGGTCGTCGGAGTCTATGTCGTCCCCATGGTTGATCCTGGGGTCCAGGGCAAAATCTTAGCAACGACAAAGCATTCGAGCTCCGTTACGCACCTAGGAGGTGTCGTGATGGAACCCTCCTATTTTCGTGGCCTGGTTTTGTGCCTTGGCCCGATGCTTGCTAGAGGTTCGACTTGCATTTGGGGGCGAATATGGTCCATGTGAAAACCCTGATCGACTCTTGTCAGCCAGGTACGACAACGCCTCTTGGTGTTGTGCTCTTCTGGGAAGCATCGCCTTGGACCTAATTTCCTCCCTCCAACATCCGTTATAGGTGCCTTTGTCGACCTTCGGTCTTCGTGCTATGACTCTGCAATACGTCCCAAGCTAAGTTCGATGTCCCGTATCCTATGGGTTGACCACCTTCAGGCATGTTCGTGGTGGAGGTGATATCTTGGTTGATCGAGGTCCTTCTATATCGTACAAGGTTTATGTCACCCCGCATAGTGCTCATGATTTCTCTTTTGATGATGTCTCTCGAGTTTGAGGCTAAGAGGAGGTGTGGATGATGTCTCGATGGAACATTGCCCTTCGGTAGCATTGGCAGCTCTTGGTTTCTTCATGTGACATCGGTGGTGTGAATCCTTTCGACATCTCTAATGTATTCTAGTGCTCTAAGGTGTAGAGTGATCGTTGGGCAAGCGGGCGGTGAATCTATGTGGTTATCTCGATCATGGGATTCCCTTCAGCTGATCCAACACAACTCCTTCCTGCCATTCTCTGTCTTCCCTTGTAGTGTTGTGTGCTAAGTTTAAGGCTCGGTGTTGTTCTATGAGTGTCCGTTTCGGGGTTCATTTTATTCTTCTCTTTTTCTTTTTGTTTGTGTGCTACTTTTCATGGTCGTTGTGTTTGTATCTTGGCTCACCTTATATTAAATGAAAATGGTTCAGACCAAAAAGAGATTTGGTTCTTGTCTATGGAAACCCAACTAGCCCAAGGACAACTAAATCGGAGTTTGTATGAACGGAGATGCTCATACCCATGGTCGTACCTCATGGTCTAGGTGCAGGGTTTGCTATAACTTCCGTGATTCGTCACCAATTTTCCCCGTTTGTTCATATACTTCTCTTGGATGATAAGACAATTTGGGGGTTGTCGGGACTCATCTATAGCCCATGGATCAAATGAGTGGAGGGTAATCCACGGAGGAGGCGTGTGGAGTCCCGACAAGGGCCATGAGCACATGCCATCACCGCCATCTCCATCTCTCTCCGGTATTCTAGTATTTGTAAGATAGAACACGATGATGAACTTAATGAATTATTCATTGTGTTATTGTTCATGTATGTTTGAGTAATTGATTCAGTTATAGATTGCGTACACAACATTGGAATTTGTGCCATTCTCTAGTATTTTACTCTTTTGTGGTATGCGCACTTGCACTTACATAGAGGAGATAGATGAGTTTATATGATCCTTTGGTTGGGAGGGTTGTTAAAAGTCCATCTCTCGAATACAATGAAAACTTTCAAAAATTCCAATCAACGTGCATCCGCGGTGGACCATGTGGCGGCAAACCAACTGTTATTATTGCCATTGTCAAGGATAGAACTGGCTCCATGTTGTTTCTAGGTTCATCCTATAGCAAAGCGACTTATTGCCATTGTCAAGGATAGAACTGGCTCCATGTTGTTTCTAGGTTCATCCTATAGCAAAGCGACCCGTAGACTCTGGGAGCATGACAACGAACAACTCCAGCCCTGTCTGGTGCAAGGTAATGCAGTAATGGGAGTCAAGCTACATCTATTCCACGAAATGTTATATGAAATGTCCGTATGTTGCAAAGCTCGGAACAGACAAACGAGTCATGACCCGAGTTCCCTGCAATTTCATAACAAATGATTCCCGTTTATTTAGACTTAGATGTCGGCACCAAGCACACAACACACACTCGACAGACCATCACAAGCAATCGATTTCACAACCAAGACTGATAACAATTCACGGGAAACATGAATGCCCCGCGATCTCGCTACATGTAGCAGCAACAGTAGAGGTGCAGGGGCAGGCACTTCCCTCCCTTGGGGTACCCTCCGTGCGCCTTGCACCAGTTTTCGCAATCCGGTATGTCCTGGCATCTTCCGTGGCACATGTACTGCGCCATTCCTGCATCCAAAACCCGAACGTCAAGGCCCCGTTTGGAACAGGGAAACAGTTTCTTTGAAGTTCCTGGGTCCTAGACATGCCCTAAATGAAGTTTGAGGTCAATCAATGCGTGTATTTGGATGAGAAGTGGTTCAGACTTATGAGTACCGCTAGAGTTAATCAGGCTGATTTAAGAATCGACATTGTAGAGATGAAAATTGTTCTAAGCTCAGATTCAGAAATACAGATTTGATTACCCGCAAAAAAGAAAGGAAATATAGATTTGAATGGAGGGTTAGAGGAACACACATACCTGAGGAGAAAAGGAGGAAAATACAAAGTACAACAACGACAAGGGTATTGCAGATGGCAGAGTGAAAGGTTGCAGCCATCTTCACGTCTTCTACTTAGAACTGTGGAAATTAACAAGCTGTGTTGATGTATATGATCCACTGTTGGTATCTAGTCTCACATGTTTATATAGGAATTGTGCATTAAAGAGTGTATAATTCGATTAATCCCACGTATATAATTTCTTAATTAGGAAAATGCCACCAAGAAGAAAGATTACCAGATTAAATGCACAAGATATGCTAATGATTTTATTTTACAGCAGTACAATTATGACTTCATTGGAACCAGATGTGTTCTTGTATATGTTGCTGGTATCTTGCATTAAAGAGTGTATAATTCATTAATCACAGATATATGCCTTCGAGAAGAAAGATTACAAGATTAAATGCAGAAGATATGCTCATGATTTTGCAGCAGTACTAGTATGGCTTCATTGTAATGCAAGATATACCAGTTTTATGGCGGCACAAAGCAGGACTGTTGGAGTGTAAGCAAAGGTCCTTGATTATTCTTGCAATGTGCATGTGCACAGCACCAAATGAACAGATTCAGATATTGATCAGAAATGACATTGCAGTCTATTTTACAGACAGATACTAGTAGTATTAGAGAAGGCTTTACAGAAGTTACTTGAGGTTCCAATGCATCAGCCAGTTTCTTTCTCAAATTTGACATCAGCTATAAAGACAAGAAAGCACCGCAAGGTTACTGTTTGCAACTATCCGATCTTGTTACTGCTACGATCTTTAGTGCTTTTGGAGGAACACCTTCGATCTTATATCAGCCTGGGGGAAGATAACCAAATTAGTACAGAAAATACAGCTCCTGACATATGGAAATTTGAGTAGCTTTTTCTAGAAAAAAATTCAACCTGGCGTATGGGCTCTGGAACACGATATTTACAGCAGTACTTCACTATCCCAATGGCAGAGACGAGTGAAATGCGATGGCCAACTGAGATGTAGATTGGCTTTGATGAACCAGGGCAGGAACGCATTGCCTGGGACAATTTGTTTGAGTTCATGTGCAACAGCATCCATTTCATTGACAGGAAAATGTGAAAGAGAGAAAATCCCATTATGTGTTCAGCAGTCTAACAGAAATTCAAGTTTAATAGAGAATCCCTTACCGCTCCCCATGTCGTCCCAGACTGTCCGGTCAATGAAATATATTCCTTATTGTAGTTTTCTTTTGTTTCAATCTGTCTTCTGACTTCTGATTGGTTAAGACCATCCACATGGTGCAACTGGGGAATTGAAAACACCAAGGATTTAGTATATTCCCTAAATGGACAACAGCAGGAGAAGAGCTGACACACTACAAAGAATACTTGCAAAATCAACAAAAATTAACCAACATTTTTTCCAACTCCGATGGTTGGCAGGTCTGCAAGGACACCGAGATGGCACGCTAAACCAAAACCTGCTGAACATATGTATGTTAGAGGAGGACCTATTCAAATATATTGACTATAGCTAATGCAGCTTGCAACAAATATGCAGAACCTAACTAGATGTATTGTATTGCTAGGCTTATTTGCGAAGGGCTTCATGGACTATGAGTCAACTTAGTATTTCACCAGCACAGGAATCACCTTGGCATTAGGAACTAAGATCCATGTATAAAATTCCAATAGCTTAACGTACATATATGACTTTAGAGCCTAATTTCACCTATGGGGCATATAGTACTAGTGCCGAACTCGCTACCCACACCACAGGTCGTTTATACTGTATAAGTGCACAAGTGTGACAATGTATTAATGTGTACCTCGTGGATGGAGTAACCCATTTCCATCAACCATGAGTAACTGCCATAGAACAATAGACCTCAGAAAAGGCACCGGCAAAGACAGATGATTACTATAATATAAGTCTGTAACAAATGTTATATGCTGAATTAGAATACTGCTGCTATGATATCTAAAATGAAAACTCACACTAAATTTTAACGTAAAAGGATTAATTCTCATGGAGACTAAATGCCTGCATAGTGCAGTACTCTTTGTTCTCGTCATGACAGCCAACAGGAAATAAGAAATGCAATGCCATGACATACTTCAGAATGTATGTACTCGCCAATCCTATTTTCAGGACAAAGAAACATTTGACATGCTTCCTATGACCCTTATGTGGTGCCCCAACATTTTGGCAAGTGGTGTCATCTAACCAAGGCATGCGTGTGATTTGTTATTATATTACTGCATTCCTGTTTGCCAGCAAGAAAATGCTCTACAGAATATCATGTTATAAATTAGTGTTATCCACCTAACATAGAATACCAAACTAGGATCAGCACAGTAGCAGGCACCACAAGTAAAAAGTTTACCTGAGGGTAGAAATGCTGAGCATTGGTCTTCATTTTCTCCAAGAGTCCTAGAAGTACGGGCGCCTGCAAGATGTACTTTATATATAATACATGTTTGTACATTTAAGTAGTAAAATGAAGGTATACTAGGAATATAAAATTCCGTATATGTTTGCAACCAAATAAAGAAGCAAAGTAAGTAACGACTCTCTCCTATGTTCTATGATAACTACACATTGCATTGACAATGCTAGACTCATCTCTGGCTCTAGAGATAATAAGAAGCTGCAACTGCAAGGCATGTGACTTCACAGATAATACTGATTGGAAGAATTAGAATTGATTGAGCCTGATTTGTGAACATTAGTGGATTATAATGCGCAAACATAATAAACTTTGTACCACTAATGCGGCTAAGATAAGATTGTTTCCTGATACAACGGTAGTCCAAAAAATCCATTTTAGTCACTTATTTACTGTCAAAGAAAAAAATTGATGAGGTCCCTGAACCGAAGTGCATGAAAGGTATGGAACCATAGATAATAATCTGCAGACGTGCAATGGTGTGGAGTATACCTCTCTGAAAGCAAGAAAACCAGGGACGTATGGCACCTGCATTCGGACAAGATCGAATTCCTCATGGACAATCTCCAGAGTATCGGCATCCAGAACCACCACCGCGGCGCACGCCGTAGAAGGATCTTCTTTCAGGAAGCTGATGTCAACCCCACCGATGTACTTCAGTTTGTCCCTGGCATCATTCTGATCTGAATCTGAGCTCACCGAAGGTAAAGACCACTCAAAATCATCGTCAAGAATGAGCCTACTCCTGAGCACATCCTGCGTTCTGCATCACCAAAAGGGACATGAATCAGCTGAATCCCCTTAATGAATTCGACGAACTGGCACAAGAAACGGGAGACAAACCTCGCCCATTCTTGTTTCTGCAGAGCCGTATCAGAGCTATTTCCTTCTTTATCCATTCCCCTTGTCCTCCTGCTTCGCAGTGGTTCAGGCTCTAGGGGAAAGATGAAAAACTAGAAATATTGCGTTCGATCGGGCGATTTAGTAAAAGGTGATGCGGATTGAGGAATTGATAGCTCCCCCCTCCCGGCAAGGGAAGGTATGCGACTCTCACCTGTTACGGCGGCAGCGCCCGATAGATGCCTTGCCTCGTCTCAGGATTCGGGGAACACGCCGGCAACGACGACTCTCTCTCTATCTCTCTCTGGCAAAAAGGGAAGATGCCCACGAGCTCGGGCGGCTGGGTCGGCTCAATAGGGCTTTTTTTAATTTCGTTTTCTGGTTCCTTTTTTGTTCTTGTTTCTATTTTGGTTTTGTGTTTATAATATTCATACTGCGTAAAATGTTTACAGAGTTCAAGAAACAAATTTATGAGGTTTATAAATTGTTTGCATAGTTAAGAATGTTCACCAGTTTAAAAACACGTTCAATAGGTTTTTTTTAAAAAATATCATGATTTTTAAAATATGTTCATATAGTTCAAAAATCATGTGAAAATAAAAATGTTTACGTATTACGCATTGAAGAATTATATACTCTCTCCATTTAAAAATATAAGATGTTTTAGGTTTGTAAAGAGAATGTATCTAGTGTCTAGATTTGTTTAAACCTATACACTAAAAGATGTCTAGATACATTAACTTCACTAACCTAAAATATCTTATATTTCTAAACTGAGGGAGTACTTTTAAAAAGGAGGAAAATAAAATACATTAAAAACTAGATAAAAACAAAAATATTAAAAAACTAGAAAAAAAATAAAACCCATCTTGATGAGACCCTCTCTCCTCCTTAGTGTCCTCTTTGTTTTATTTGGGCTTTGGGCTGATAATCTCAGTATCAAAAGGTGTATATATTCTTTCCCTTTTTGTGTTTTTAGTTTTCACTCAATCAATGTTAGTTTTTTTCATAAAGGGGAAGTACTTCGTACTTTTGTACCGAAGTGAGATATATGACCTTTATTTCATTTACTTGCAAAAGTCTTACAATGAACATACATACTAAAACATACAAATAAGATGACAATGCACCGCCAACCAGCCCAACGATAGGGGACACGGGGCCTATTACCCCGACCAGAACCATCGTTAGCTCACCGGTGAAAACGAACGCCTCATGCATTGTTGGATCAACGACTAACTCTAGATAATGGCTTGTGCGCACACTCCGGAAGTCATCTCCGTCATCTTTCGGTATCCCATCTCCATGATGCAGACCAAAGTAAAGACTTCACCAGTACTATCGTCGAAGCCGCCACGACACCATATGGCGCCTCCACACTATGTGTCTACCTTAGAACACGTCCTCCACCTAGACTCCGTAGCGCCATGCCATCGAGTCCCACTTTTGTCGATGCCCAAAAAACCATGCCGATCCACCTTAGACCCCCTCCAGTTGGCATCTGCTCCAAAAAAAGGATGACCCAAGAGGGAGAAAACAAAGCAGAGTGTCGCCATCATCTGATCAAGGAGACCCAGATCTAGGGTTTCCCCCAGAGCAAACGACCACTTGTGTAGCCTATGTGGTGGCCCAACGCTGCCACTCATCTGAGATATCTTCGACGGTGATCTCCAAAACAATGTCGCCAAGGAGGTTGACGATGCTACACACCACCATTATCCGGTTTGGCAGGAAAAACCCGAGGTTTCCCTCGGAGCTAAGTGGAACAACCACCATGTAGATGTCCTCCAAGAAGGTGAGCACGCCCCCAAGTGTCACTTCATCATTCCTAATGGTAGTCGGACAAAGGATTTATCCTTGGTGCAGTCCCATGAACCAGAAGATCTAGAGGCATAAGAAGCTCGTCGGAGGCGCCTACCAATCACATTAGGAGAGGTCGCGCCGAGCCAAATAGATTAGGGAACATGGCCCAAATCCGTCCAACTCGACCCAACTGGAGGGCCGCCGACAAAAATATTTCATCCGGTCGCGAGGCGGCGTCGGCAGGGGCCTCCTCTCCTCGCGTGTTGGCAGCTCCTAGCTGGTGCAGCACGGAGGCCCTGGACGGAAAGCCGTGGCCGGAGGAGAAGGTAGCCGGCGTGACGGGCCCAGAATCTTGGCAGAGACAAGAGCCGGGGCGGCGACCCTGGATCCCGCGGTTTGGCGGCTGAAGTGGCCGTGAGGGCGACATGGTAACCTGTTCTAGGTGCTCCCACTTGTAGCCATCGTCTAATTGAGCCCGCGCCAACCGTGGCGTTGGCGGCCCCGGTGGTCTGGTCGATGGCAGGTGGCATCCTTGGGATGACACAATGACTTGTAACTTGTGATCTTTATATAGTAAGTTGGTTGCAGCGATATCACCGTTCTTGTAGTTTTGCTTTAGTATAGTTAAGGTGCCGATAAAAGAAGTTGGTGACTGAATAGCTATTTTTCGTTGTATGAATGGAAATCATGTGGCTTCATGTTTAATATAATTTTTCAATTTAGAATAATTGTTTAAAATATGTGTATGTATTTTTAATTTTATTTCGTAGCAACGCACGGGCATTTAGCTAGTTACCCTATAAAGAACAAATCACATAACTAAAGATGCGCTGGCATGGCAAATTAAGATGGACACATCCTTACAATGTACTCCTCATTTATTATGACAATCTTCTGGACATAAATGACAGATATCCTATTTCCAATTTTACACCTAAGATCACTTGTCATCATGTACACGTGTTAATTGCATGTGGAAGGGACAGCATATCTTGACATGCTAGTCCATTATTCGATGATTAAAGCACGCATGCTACAAATACTGCAACAATACAAGACATGCTTGATCGCACACAGAGAAAGAGAGAACATCCAAGACACGTTCGCCATGAAGGTCATCCTTATTATCTTTCTCGGCATCCTTCTCGTACCGCTCTCCATGACCGCCGCCCGCCTCCTATGCCCCAACGTGCCACACGTCAGCGTCCCGTCTGTCTGCAGCAACGCATGCGGCACAAAGTACCTGTACGACCACTGCACCGAGGCGATGCGGAGCGGCGGCATCGACCCGTCCCCGTCACACACGGAGGAGACCACCGTGTACGCTATCCTCGCCGTGCAGCAGGCCATCGATTCCTATGAAGACACCCTCGATGCTCTGAGGATCCAGCTCCAGCAGAACAAGTCGCTCTCCGGCCCTGAGAGCGATGCCTACGACGGCTGCATGGACGACTATGTCGCGTCGATCAACTCCCTCTATGTCATCGCCGTCCCGGCTCTGACCAACTGCCTGTTCGAAAAGCTCGTCAGCTTGTACATGGACGCCATGGCCAGCCTGGAGACCTGCAGGGACCGCATGTTGTCGCCGTGGATGAAGAAGCCGCCGCTGTACCCCAAGTTTGAGCGTGACCGGAGCAAGGTCGTGATGGCATACTTGCTTGGTCAACTGCTAGCAGGCTTCTGGGTGTATGCTAAATGCGCAGCGGCATGTAGCCGAAGAGCAATCAATAAAAAGGGGATTTTATTAGTATAGTATCTACTCCTTGAGTGACTGGCCTCTCCGACTCTACAACTCAGGTTGTTTCCGGACAAAACCTTCGAATAGTAGTGAATTAACTTGTGGACTCTACAAGTACCAACCAGTGTATTTGATACGCTAAAAATGCATCACTTCATTTAGAAAATAATCGTCTTTTTACAATTTTTACTGTTTTATCATAGAAGTCATGTTTTTAGCTGCAAGAATTTTCAATTTGATGTTGAGAAAGGATTAATTTTTCCAGCTAAATTAATGTAGTTTTAAGGGGAAATGATTCATTCATAAATCAAAGTTACACTAACACATTTCAAACTCCCTGGAAAAGAGTTCAAAAGGTTGAATTTGTAATTGACCATTCATCCTCCTATCACCACTGATTTATGTAGAGGACTCGGAGGTACTTGGTAAAGCGAAATGGGGGCCACCCTAGCCCATTGAATGCTCTACCTTGGGCCATCGACATCATACGCTCTATTGAAATAGATTTCGCAGAAAACCAGCTATATCCGATCTTGGTTGACCTTTCACCCCTAGCCACAAGTCATCCCTGTATTTTGCCACATACGTGGGTTTGGTCCTCCAAGGCTTGTTAGAGAAACGGTGCCGTCCCTTGACTTACAATTGGATCAGGACGGCGGATAGTGTAGAGTTCGACAAGGTCAGTGGCTCATAAGTTGTGCGATTAACCAGATCACTTATGTAACTAGATGATACCCCGCGCTTTGCTGCGAAAATTTTAGTCAACATGAAAAATAACATGATGGATAAGTAATACTTAGAACATAAATTGTGAACATGAATCAACCAACTATGTAGAAAGTATAAAACTTTTGTGGCAATTTTTTGGGTATATTGACCTGCTAAGTCATACTCTGTATACACATATAGAAAGGCGATTAATTGTGAAATACATAAGTGAGGCCTTCAATTGGGTTTGGGTTACATTAGCATCACTGCTTCTATTCCTGGAATATGAAATCATAATAATTGTGTAGAAATATTCACTAATCCTGGAATAGAGATACTCATTTATAGCCTTCAGGTGGTTAGTAATAGCAAAATTGTGCCCGCCACTACCGAGTATTCTTAGCGACATGCAAAGACAAGGCTGTCACTAGTACGAAACACAAGTGACGGGCGTATAAATATGATTGTCACTAACATTTCTTTTTGAGCCGTGCGTATGGAAAAATTACTTAGTGATATGCGTACATAAATGTCTGTCACTGGAAACACTATATGTAATGACGGGCTAAAATTATGCCACTCGCTAGTATTTTTCCCGTAGGGCGGTGCTAAAAAAGGCAAATGCTTAGTGATAGCCATTCTACAGGATTGTCACTCTGTGTATGCATTTTTAGTTGTATATATCTCCACTAATAATACTTACTCCGACTCATATTAGTTGACTCAAATTTGTCTAAATACAAATGTATCTAGCGCTAAAACTTAACTAGATACATTTATATCTAGATAAATATAACTCAACTAATATGGATTGAGGTAATATAAAAAGAGCCAGAGGGCCGATCCAAGCATCCAACCATCTAATCATCAAAAGTTGTTGGTTCAGATTAACACTAAAACTAGGTTAGATACACTATTAAACAAACTGTAGCCGCTGATTTAGCCCGCCTCCATCTCCCGTATCCATTGCCCAGCCGCTGCTCCATTGCCCGCGGGCCTCCTCCAACGCGAGCCCGGATCGATCCATCTTGATGATGGGGATTGGGGATCACATACGACCGCAGATGGAGGCCGAGCATAATGACTCGAGGGGCACTAGAGTCACGGCTATCCGCAGATGTATACATGCACATGTATATTGTATAAGAATCAGTTGGTTTCTGCAGAAAAAAGTAAGATAGAAGTCAATTTGGAGCAATTGGTCCATATGAAAATGAGTTAGAATCTTATGAATATCAGTAGGTTTCAAGTGTATCTGAATGCTATTTATAAATTTTACACCAATTACTTTTCATGACTGCATCTGAGCATAGCTACACAATTTACTTTCCGCAAACTCTGATAGCTTTGCCACACACACATCATGATATAAGGAAAATTCATAACTATCAACACAAGGCGTATGGAAAGTACTTGCTGAATTTGGATTAATATTTCTTTGCATGCATTCTGCTGCTATATGCTGCCTGTGATCATGATCATGTTGCATTTGCATGGCGATCCGTGTTGATAATTTGGATTGGGGAACACATAAGGCCGCAGATGGAACACGATCATGACTCGCAGGACCGAACAAAGCAAATGATCCCATGATAATATCTGGAAGGCTGGATTAAGGTAAATGCCGACGCCTCTTTTATGTAGGAAAGTAGCCAAACCTATTATGGCTACAACGGAGCAAGCAGTGCCTAGGCAAGTTGACATTTAGCAGCGGAGCCGGCTAGGAAAGTGCTGGCTTACTGTCGAGGGGCGTCATCGGAAAATATTGCTAAGGTTCTTTAAGTTGCAAGGTTGTGGTTAGATTTATATCTTAATTACTTTCCTGTAGTTACAGATGTTTGCAGGGGGTTTAATCACAAGTATGTATTGGTCCTAGGAAGGGCGGTATGTTAGCATAGGTTCACCCACACAACACTTACAAACACCAAAGAAGAGTACTCAGCTATTTGCAGCGAAAGCACTTGACAGAATTCCCATGTATCCTCGAGAACGTTTGGTCCTTATAAGTATTTCCACCGGCTTGTCCTTTTCTAAGAAAGGATTGGGCCACTTGTTCCGTTTGTTCGTTACTTCTGTTACTTGCTCTTTGTTTTGTTGCCTTGTCAGAAAACCACTAAAAATTCGTTTGCTAAGTATTCACAGGGATTTACTGCTCCATACCACTTTTCAGCACCTTCTGCTCCTCGTTGGGATCGACACTCCTATTTATCGAAAAAACTACGATACACCCCCTATACTTGTGGGTCGTCAGGCATCTGCTCCAAAAAAAAGGATGCCCCAAGAGGGAGAAAACAAAGCAGAGTGTCGCCATCATCTGATCAAGGAGACCCAGATCTAGGGTTTCCACCAGAGCAAACGACCACTTGTGTAGACTATGTGGTGGCCCAACGCTGCCACTCCTCTGAGATATCTTCGACGGTGATCTCCAAAACAGTGCCTCCAAGGAGGTAGACGATGCTACACACCACCACTATCCGGGTTGGCAGGAAAAACCCGATGTTTCCCTCGGAGCTAAGTGGAACAACCACCATGGAGATGTCCTCCAAGAAGGTGAGCACCCCCCTCCCCCCAAGTGTCACTTCATCACTCCTAATGGTAGTCGGACAAAGGATTTATCCTTGGTGCAGTCCCATGAACCAGAAGATCTGGAGGCATAAGAAGCTCGTCGAAGGCGCCCACCAATCACATTAGGAGAGGTCGCGCCGAGCCAAATAGATTAGGGAACATGGCCCAAATCCTTCCAACTCAACCCAACCAGAGGGCCGCCGACAGAAAGATTTCAGCTCGTCCGCTAGAGATCTACCGCCACCCGCGACCTATTGTTGACTCCCCCTCATACAACGCCTTACCACCTCCGCTCGAGAGCCATGGAGGGACCTTCAAGCGACCGATACTAGGCCTCTCTTCCCCCCTCATTGGTGGCTAGATGGCTTTTTCGGTATCCACTTCTAGGATAGGCGAGGAGGTGAGGGAGGTGGCGTCTGCGATCTAGCCCCCTCCCCCTAGTTGCCTGGAGGGGGGACCGAGGGGGCGAGGAGGATTGTTGCACGGAACTTTCGAAACTTTCTATCACTTTACCGCAAAGTGTTTAGTCTAAAGTGTACATATTATTTCCCTTTTTCTGTTTTTTAGTTTCCACTCAACCAATGTTAGTTTTTTTGTTGCAGGGTATTTTTGAAACTTTTAATAAATTAAACTAGTGTCCGTAAGACAGTCAATACACAGAGACGAAAGAGTAATAAAGATCTCACATTATTACCCCATAAAGAACAAATGGCATAACTAAAGATGCGCTGGCATGGCAAATTAAGATGGACACATCCTTACAATGTACTCCTCATTTATTATGACAATCTTCTAGACATAAATGGCAGATATCCTATTTCCAATTTTACACCTAGATCACTTGTCATCATGTACATGTGTTAATTGCATGTGTGAGGGACATCATATCTTGACATGCTAGTCCATTATTCGATGATTAAAGCACGCATGCTACAAATACTGCAACAATACATGACATGCTGATCGCACACACAGAGAGAACATCCAAGACACGTTCGCCATGAAGGTCATCCTTATTATCTTTCTCGGCATCCTTCTCGTACCGCTCTCCATGGCCGCCGCCCGTCTCCTATGCCCCAACGTGCCACACGTCAGCATCCCGTCTGTCTGCAGCAACGCATGCGGCACAAAGTACCTATACGACCACTGCACCGAGGCGATGCGGAGCGGCGGCATCGACCCGTCCCCGTCACACACGGAGGAGACCACCGTGTACGCTATCCTCGCCGTGCAGCAGGCCATCGATTCCTATGAAGACACCCTCGATGCTCTGAGGATCCCGCTCCAGCAGAACAAGTCGCTCTCCGGCCCTGAGAGCGATGCCTACGACGGCTGCATGGACGACTATGTCGCGTCGATCAACTCCCTCTATGTCATCGCCGTCCCGGCTCTGACCAACTGCCTGTTCGAAAAGCTCGTCAGCTTGTACATGGACGCCATGGCGAGCCTGGAGACCTGCAGGGACCGCATGTTGTCGCCGTGGATGAAGAAGCCGCCGCTGTACCCCAAGTTTGAGCGTGACCGGAGCAAGGTCGTGATGGCATACTTGCTTGGTCAACTGCTAGCAGGCTTCTGGGTGTATGCTAAATGCGCAGCGGCATGTAGCCGAAGAGCAATCAATAAAAAGGGGATTTTATTAGTATAGTATCTACTCCTTGAGTGACTGGCCTCTCCGACTCTACAACTCGGGTTGTTTCCGGACAAAACCTTCGAATAGTAGTGAATTAACTTGTGGACGCTACAAGTACCAACCAGTGTATTTGATACGCTAAAAATGCATCACTTCATTTAGAAAATAATCGTCTTTTTACAATTTTTACTGTTTTATCATAGAAGTCATGTTTTTAGCTGCAAGAATTTTCAATTTGATGTTGAGAAAGGATTAATTTTTCCAGCTAAATTAATGTAGTTTTAAGGGGAAATGATTCATTCATAAATCAAAGTTACACTAACACATTTCAAACTCCCTGGAAAAGAGTTCAAAAGGTTGAATTTGTAATTGACCATTCATCCTCCTATCACCACTGATTTATGTAGAGGACTCGGAGGTACTTGGTAAAGCGAAATGGGGGCCACCCTAGCCCATTGAATGCTCTACCTTGGGCCATCGACATCATACGCTCTATTGAAATAGATTTCGCAGAAAACCAGCTATATCCGATCTTGGTTGACCTTTCACCCCTAGCCACAAGTCATCCCTGTATTTTGCCACATACGTGGGTTTGGTCCTCCAAGGCTTGTTAGAGAAACGGTGTCGTCCCTTGACTTACAATTGGATCAGGACGGCGGATAGTGTAGAGTTCGACAAGGTCAGTGGCTCATAAGTTGTGCGATTAACCAGATCACTTATGTAACTAGATGATACCCCGCGCTTTGCTGCGAAAATTTTAGTCAACATGAAAAATAACATGATGGATAAGTAATACTTAGAACATAAATTGTGAACATGAATCAACCAACTATGTAGAAAGTATAAAACTTTTGTGGCAATTTTTTGGGTATATTGACCTGCTAAGTCATACTCTGTATACACATATAGAAAGGCGATTAATTGTGAAATACATAAGTGAGGCCTTCAATTGGGTTTGGGTTACATTAGCATCACTGCTTCTATTCCTGGAATATGAAATCATAATAATTGTGTAGAAATATTCACTAATCCTGGAATAGAGATACTCATTTATAGCCTTCAGGTGGTTAGTAATAGCAAAATTGTGCCCGCCACTACCGAGTATTCTTAGCGACATGCAAAGACAAGGCTGTCACTAGTACGAAACACAAGTGACGGGCGTATAAATATGATTGTCACTAGCATTTCTTTTTGAGCCGTGCGTATGGAAAAATTACTTAGTGATATGCGTACATAAATATCTGTCACTGGAAACACTATATGTAATGACGGGCTAAAATTATGCCACTCGCTAGTATTTTTCCCGTAGGGCGGTGCTAAAAAAGGCAAATGCTTAGTGATAGCCATTCTACAGGATTGTCACTCTGTGTATGCATTTTTAGTTGTATATATCTCCACTAATAATAATTACTCCGACTCATATTAGTTGACTCAAATTTGTCTAAATACAAATGTATCTAGCGCTAAAACTTAACTAGATACATTTATATCTAGATAAATATAACTCAACTAATATGGATTGAGGTAATATAAAAAGAGCCAGAGGGCCGATCCAAGCATCCAACCATCTAATCATCAAAAGTTGTTGGTTCAGATTAACACTAAAACTAGGTTAGATACACTACTAAACAAACTGTAGCCGCTGATTTAGCCCGCCTCCATCTCCCGTATCCATTGCCCAGCCGCTGCTCCATTGCCCGCGGGCCTCCTCCAACGCGAGCCCGGATCGATCCGTCTTGATGATGGGGATTGGGGATCACATACGACCGCAGATGGAGGCCGAGCATAATGACTCGAGGGGCACTAGAGTCACGGCTATCCGCAGATGTATACATGCACATGTATATTGTATAAGAATCAGTTGGTTTCTGCAGAAAAAAGTAAGATAGGAGTCAATTTGGAGCAATTGGTCCATATGAAAATGAGTTAGAATCTTATGAATATCAGTAGGTTTCAAGTGTATCTGAATGCTATTTATAAATTTTACACCAATTACTTTTCATGACTGCATCTGAGCATAGCTACACAATTTACTTTCCGCAAACTCTGATAGCTTTGCCACACACACATCATGATATAAGGAAAATTCATAACTATCAACACAAGGCGTATGGAAAGTACTTGCTGAATTTGGATTAATATTTCTTTGCATGCATTCTGCTGCTATATGCTGCCTGTGATCATGATCATGTTGCATTTGCATGGCGATCCGTGTTGATAATTTGGATTGGGGAACACATAAGGCCGCAGATGGAACACGATCATGACTCGCAGGACCGAACAAAGCAAATGATCCCATGATAATATCTGGAAGGCTGGATTAAGGTAAATGCCGACGCCTCTTTTATGTAGGAAAGTAGCCAAACCTATTATGGATACAACGGAGCAAGCAGTGCCTAGGAAAGTTGACATTTAGCAGCGGAGCCGGCTAGGAAAGTGGTGGCTTACTGTCGAGGGGCGTCATCGGAAAATATTGCTGAGGTTCTTTAAGTTGCAAGGTTGTGGTTAGATTTATATCTTAATTACTTTCCTGTAGTTACAGATGTTTGCAGGGGGTTTAATCACAAGTATGTATTGGTCCTAGGAAGGGCGGTATGTTAGCATAGGTTCACCCACACAACACTTACAAACACCAAAGAAGAGTACTCAGCTATTTGCAGCGAAAGCACTTGACAGAATTCCCATGTATCCTCGAGAACGTTTGGTCCTTATAAGTATTTCTACCGGCTTGTCCTTTTCTAAGAAAGGATTGGGCCACTTGTTCCGTTTGTTCGTTACTTCTGTTACTTGCTCTTTGTTTTGTTGCCTTGTCAGAAAACCACTAAAAATTCGTTTGCTAAGTATTCACAGGGATTTACTGCTCCATACCACTTTTCAGCACCTTCTGCTCCTCGTTGGGATCGACACTCCTATTTATCGAAAAAACTACGATACACCCCCTATACTTGTGGGTCGTCAGGCATCTGCTCCAAAAAAAGGATGCCCCAAGAGGGAGAAAACAAAGCAGAGTGTCGCCATCATCTGATCAAGGAGACCCAGATCTAGGGTTTCCACCAGAGCAAACGACCACTTGTGTAGACTATGTGGTGGCCCAACGCTGCCACTCCTCTGAGATATCTTCGACGGTGATCTCCAAAACAGTGCCTCCAAGGAGGTAGACGATGCTACACACCGCCACTATCCGGGTTGGCAGGAAAAACCCGATGTTTCCCTCGGAGCTAAGTGGAACAACCACCATGGAGATGTCCTCCAAGAAGGTGAGCACCCCCCTCCCCCCAAGTGTCACTTCATCACTCCTAATGGTAGTCAGACAAAGGATTTATCCTTGGTGCAGTCCCATGAACCAGAAGATCTGGAGGCATAAGAAGCTCGTCGAAGGCGCCCACCAATCACACTAGGAGAGGTCGCGCCGAGCCAAATAGATTAGGGAACATGGCCCAAATCCTTCCAACTCAACCCAACCAGAGGGCCGCCGACAAAAAGATTTCAGCTCGTCCGCTAGAGATCTACCGCCACCCGCGACCTATTGTTGACTCCCCCTCATACAACGCCTTACCACCTCCGCTCGAGAGCCATGGAGGGACCTTCAAGCGACCGATACTAGGCCTCGCTTCCCCCCTCATTGGTGGCTAGATGGCTTTTTCGGTATCCACTTCTAGGATAGGCGAGGAGGTGAGGGAGGTGGCGTCTGCGATCTAGCCCCCTCCCCCTAGTTGCCTGGAGGGGGGACCGAGGGGGCGAGGAGGATTGTTGCACGGAACTTTCGAAACTTTCTATCACTTTACCGCAAAGTGTTTAGTCTAAAGTGTACATATTATTTCCCTTTTTCTGTTTTTTAGTTTCCACTCAACCAATGTTAGTTTTTTTGTTGCAGGGTATTTTTGAAACTTTTAATAAATTAAACTAGTGTCCGTAAGACAGTCAATACACAGAGACGAAAGAGTAATAAAGATCTCACATTATTACCCCATAAAGAACAAATGGCATAACTAAAGATGCGCTGGCATGGCAAATTAAGATGGACACATCCTTACAATGTACTCCTCATTTATTATGACAATCTTCTAGACATAAATGGCAGATATCCTATTTCCAATTTTACACCTAGATCACTTGTCATCATGTACATGTGTTAATTGCATGTGTGAGGGACATCATATCTTGACATGCTAGTCCATTATTCGATGATTAAAGCACGCATGCTACAAATACTGCAACAATACATGACATGCTGATCGCACACACAGAGAGAACATCCAAGACACGTTCGCCATGAAGGTCATCCTTATTATCTTTCTCGGCATCCTTCTCGTACCGCTCTCCATGGCCGCCGCCCGTCTCCTATGCCCCAACGTGCCACACGTCAGCGTCCCGTCTGTCTGCAGCAACGCATGCGGCACAAAGTACCTGTACGACCACTGCACCGAGGCGATGCGGAGCGGCGGCATCGACCCGTCCCCGTCACACACGGAGGAGACCACCGTGTACGCTATCCTCGCCGTGCAGCAGGCCATCGATTCCTATGAAGACACCCTCGATGCTCTGAGGATCCAGCTCCAGCAGAACAAGTCGCTCTCCGGCCCTGAGAGCGATGCCTACGACGGCTGCATGGACGACTATGTCGCGTCGATCAACTCCCTCTATGTCATCGCCGTCCCGGCTCTGACCAACTGCCTGTTCGAAAAGCTCGTCAGCTTGTACATGGACGCCATGGCGAGCCTGGAGACCTGCAGGGACCGCATGTTGTCGCCGTGGATGAAGAAGCCGCCGCTGTACCCCAAGTTTGAGCGTGACCGGAGCAAGGTCGTGATGGCATACTTGCTTGGTCAACTGCTAGCAGGCTTCTGGGTGTATGCTAAATGCGCAGCGGCATGTAGCCGAAGAGCAATCAATAAAAAGGGGATTTTATTAGTATAGTATCTACTCCTTGAGTGACTGGCCTCTCCGACTCTACAACTCAGGTTGTTTCCGGACAAAACCTTCGAATAGTAGTGAATTAACTTGTGGACGCTACAAGTACCAACCAGTGTATTTGATACGCTAAAAATGCATCACTTCATTTAGAAAATAATCGTCTTTTTACAATTTTTACTGTTTTATCATAGAAGTCATGTTTTTAGCTGCAAGAATTTTCAATTTGATGTTGAGAAAGGATTAATTTTTCCAGCTAAATTAATGTAGTTTTAAGGGGAAATGATTCATTCATAAATCAAAGTTACACTAACACATTTCAAACTCCCTGGAAAAGAGTTCAAAAGGTTGAATTTGTAATTGACCATTCATCCTCTTATCACCACTGATTTATGTAGAGGACTCGGAGGTACTTGGTAAAGCGAAATGGGGGCCACCCTAGCCCATTGAATGCTCTACCTTGGGCCATCGACATCATACGCTCTATTGAAATAGATTTCGCAGAAAACCAGCTATATCCGATCTTGGTTGACCTTTCACCCCTAGCCACAAGTCATCCCTGTATTTTGCCACATACGTGGGTTTGGTCCTCCAAGGCTTGTTAGAGAAACGGTGTCGTCCCTTGACTTACAATTGGATCAGGACGGCGGATAGTGTAGAGTTCGACAAGGTCAGTGGCTCATAAGTTGTGCGATTAACCAGATCACTTATGTAACTAGATGATACCCCGCGCTTTGCTGCGAAAATTTTAGTCAACATGAAAAATAACATGATGGATAAGTAATACTTAGAACATAAATTGTGAACATGAATCAACCAACTATGTAGAAAGTATAAAACTTTTGTGGCAATTTTTTGGGTATATTGACCTGCTAAGTCATACTCTGTATACACATATAGAAATGCGATTAATTGTGAAATACATAAGTGAGACCTTCAATTGGGTTTGGGTTACATTAGCATCACTGCTTCTATTCCTGGAATATGAAATCATAATAATTGTGTAGAAATATTCACTAATCCTGGAATAGAGATACTCATTTATAGCCTTCAGGTGGTTAGTAATAGCAAAATTGTGCCCGCCACTACCGAGTATTCTTAGCGACATGCAAAGACAAGGCTGTCACTAGTACGAAACACAAGTGACGGGCGTATAAATATGATTGTCACTAGCATTTCTTTTTGAGCCGTGCGTATGGAAAAATTACTTAGTGATATGCGTACATAAATGTCTGTCACTGGAAACACTATATGTAATGACGGGCTAAAATTATGCCACTCGCTAGTATTTTTCCCGTAGGGCGGTGCTAAAAAAGGCAAATGCTTAGTGATAGCCATTCTACAGGATTGTCACTCTGTGTATGCATTTTTAGTTGTATATATCTCCACTAATAATACTTACTCCGACTCATATTAGTTGACTCAAATTTGTCTAAATACAAATGTATTTAGCGCTAAAACTTAACTAGATACATTTATATCTAGATAAATATAACTCAACTAATATGGATTGAGGTAATATAAAAAGAGCCAGAGGGCCGATCCAAGCATCCAACCATCTAATCATCAAAAGTTGTTGGTTCAGATTAACACTAAAACTAGGTTAGATACACTACTAAACAAACTGTAGCCGCTGATTTAGCCCGCCTCCATCTCCCGTATCCATTGCCCAGCCGCTGCTCCATTGCCCGCGGGCCTCCTCCAACGCGAGCCCGGATCGATCCGTCTTGATGACGGGGATTGGGGATCACATACGACCGCAGATGGAGGCCGAGCATAATGACTCGAGGGGCACTAGAGTCACGGCTATCCGCAGATGTATACATGCACATGTATATTGTATAAGAATCAGTTGGTTTCTGCATAAAAAAGTAAGATAGGAGTCAATTTGGAGCAATTGGTCCATATGAAAATGAGTTAGAATCTTATGAATATCAGTAGGTTTCAAGTGTATCTGAATGCTATTTATAAATTTTACACCAATTACTTTTCATGACTGCATCTGAGCATAGCTACACAATTTACTTTCCGCAAACTCTGATAGCTTTGCCACACACACATCATGATATAAGGAAAATTCATAACTATCAACACAAGGCGTATGGAAAGTACTTGCTGAATTTGGATTAATATTTCTTTGCATGCATTCTGCTGCTATATGCTGCCTGTGATCATGATCATGTTGCATTTGCATGGCGATCCGTGTTGATAATTTGGATTGGGGAACACATAAGGCCGCAGATGGAACACGATCATGACTCGCAGGACCGAACAAAGCAAATGATCCCATGATAATATCTGGAAGGCTGGATTAAGGTAAATGCCGACGCCTCTTTTATGTAGGAAAGTAGCCAAACCTATTATGGCTACAACGGAGCAAGCAGTGCCTAGGCAAGTTGACATTTAGCAGCGGAGCCGGCTAGGAAAGTGGTGGCTTACTGTCGAGGGGCGTCATCGGAAAATATTGCTGAGGTTCTTTAAGTTGCAAGGTTGTGGTTAGATTTATATCTTAATTACTTTCCTGTAGTTACAGATGTTTGCAGGGGGTTTAATCACAAGTATGTATTGGTCCTAGGAAGGGCGGTATGTTAGCATAGGTTCACCCACACAACACTTACAAACACCAAAGAAGAGTACTCAGCTATTTGCAGCGAAAGCACTTGACAGAATTCCCATGTATCCTCGAGAACGTTTGGTCCTTATAAGTAGTTCCACCGGCTTGTCCTTTTCTAAGAAAGGATTGGGCCACTTGTTCCGTTTGTTCGTTACTTCTGTTACTTGCTCTTTGTTTTGTTGCCTTGTCAGAAAACCACTAAAAATTCGTTTGCTAAGTATTCACAGGGATTTACTGCTCCATACCACTTTTCAGCACCTTCTGCTCCTCGTTGGGATCGACACTCCTATTTATCGAAAAAACTACGATACACCCCCTATACTTGTGGGTCGTCAGGCATCTGCTCCAAAAAAAAGGATGCCCCAAGAGGGAGAAAACAAAGCAGAGTGTCGCCATCATCTGATCAAGGAGACCCAGATCTAGGGTTTCCACCAGAGCAAACGACCACTTGTGTAGACTATGTGGTGGCCCAACGCTGCCACTCCTCTGAGATATCTTCGACGGTGATCTCCAAAACAGTGCCTCCAAGGAGGTAGACGATGCTACACACCACCACTATCCGGGTTGGCAGGAAAAACCCGATGTTTCCCTCGGAGCTAAGTGGAACAACCACCATGGAGATGTCCTCCAAGAAGGTGAGCACCCCCCTCCCCCAAGTGTCACTTCATCACTCCTAATGGTAGTCGGACAAAGGATTTATCCTTGGTGCAGTCCCATGAACCAGAAGATCTGGAGGCATAAGAAGCTCGTCGAAGGCGCCCACCAATCACATTAGGAGAGGTCGCGCCGAGCCAAATAGATTAGGGAACATGGCCCAAATCCTTCCAACTCAACCCAACCAGAGGGCCGCCGACAGAAAGATTTCAGCTCGTCCGCTAGAGATCTACCGCCACCCGCGACCTATTGTTGACTCCCCCTCATACAACGCCTTACCACCTCCGCTCGAGAGCCATGGAGGGACCTTCAAGCGACCGATACTAGGCCTCTCTTCCCCCCTCATTGGTGGCTAGATGGCTTTTTCGGTATCCACTTCTAGGATAGGCGAGGAGGTGAGGGAGGTGGCGTCTGCGATCTAGCCCCCTCCCCCTAGTTGCCTGGAGGGGGGACCGAGGGGGCGAGGAGGATTGTTGCACGGAACTGTCGAAACTTTCTATCACTTTACCGCAAAGTGTTTAGTCTAAAGTGTACATATTATTTCCCTTTTTCTGTTTTTTAGTTTCCACTCAACCAATGTTAGTTTTTTTGTTGCAGGGTATTTTTGAAACTTTTAATAAATTAAACTAGTGTCCGTAAGACAGTCAATACACAGAGACGAAAGAGTAATAAAGATCTCACATTATTACCCCATAAAGAACAAATGGCATAACTAAAGATGCGCTGGCATGGCAAATTAAGATGGACACATCCTTATAATGTACTCCTCATTTATTATGACAATCTTCTAGACATAAATGGCAGATATCCTAATTCCAATTTTACACCTAGATCACTTGTCATCATGTACATGTGTTAATTGCATGTGTGAGGGACATCATATCTTGATATGCTAGTCCATTATTCGATGATTAAAGCACGCATGCTACAAATACTGCAACAATACATGACATGCTGATCGCACACACAGAGAGAACATCCAAGACACGTTCGCCATGAAGGTCATCCTTATTATCTTTCTCGGCATCCTTCTCGTACCGCTCTCCATGGCCGCCGCCCGTCTCCTATGCCCCAACGTGCCACACGTCAGCGTCCCGTCTGTCTGCAGCAACGCATGCGGCACAAAGTACCTGTACGACCACTGCACCGAGGCGATGCGGAGCGGCGGCATCGACCCGTCCCCGTCACACACGGAGGAGACCACCGTGTACTCTATCCTCGCCGTGCAGCAGGCCATCGATTCCTATGAAGACACCCTCGATGCTCTGAGGATCCAGCTCCAGCAGAACAAGTCGCTCTCCGGCCCTGAGAGCGATGCCTACGACGGCTGCATGGACGACTATGTCGCGTCGATCAACTCCCTCTATGTCATCGCCGGCCCGGCTCTGTCCAACTGCCTGTTTGAAAAGCTCGTCAGCTTGTACATGGACGCCATGGCGAGCCTGGAGACCTGCAGGGACCGCATGCTAGCGCCGTGGATGAAGAAGCCGCCGCTGTACCCCAAGGTTGAGCGTGACCGGAGCAAGGTCGTGATGGCATACTTGCTTGGTCAACTGTTGGCAGTCTTCTGAGTGTACGCTAGATGCGCAGCGGCATGTAGCCGAAGAGCAATCAATAAAAAGGGGGATTTATTGGTATAGTATCTACTCCTTGAGTGACTGGCCTCTCCGACTCTACAACTCAGGTTGTTTCCGGACAAAACCTTCGAATAGTGAATTAACTTGTGGACGCTACAAGTACCAACGAGTGTATTTGATACACTAAAAATGCATCACTTCATTTAGAAAATAATCGTCTGTTTACAATTTTTACTATTTTATCATAGAAGTCATGTTTTTAGCTGGAAGAATTTTCAATTTGATGTTGAGAAAGGATTATTTTTTCCCGCTAAATTAACGTAGTTTTAAGGGGAAATGATTCATTCATAAATTAAAGTTACACTGACACATTTCAAACTCCCTCGAAAAAAGTTCAAAAGGTTGAATTTGTAATTGACCATTCATCCTCCTATCACCACTCATTTATGTAGAGGACGCGGAGGTACTTGGTAAAGCGAAATGCGGGCCACCCTAGCCCATTGAATGCTCTACCTTAGGCCATCGACATCATACGCTCTATTGAAATAGATTTCGCGGAAAACCAGCTACATCCGATCTTGGTTGGCCTTTCACCCCTAGCCACAAGTCATCCCCGTATTTTGCCACATACGTGGGTTTGGTCCTCCAAGGCTTGTTAGAGCAACGGTGCCGTCCCTTGACTTACAATTGGATCAGGACGGCGGATAGTGTAGAGTTCGACAAGGTCAGTGGCTCATAATGTGCGGTTAACCAGATCTCTTATGTAACTAGATGATACCCCGCGCTTTGCTACGAAAATTTTAGTCAACATGAAAAATAACATGATGGATAAGTAATACTTAGAACATAAATTGTGAACATGAATCAACCAACTATGTAGAAAGTATAAAAAATTTGTAGCAATTTTTTGGGTATATTGACCTGCTAAGTCATACTCTGTATACACATATAAAAAGGCGATTAATTGTGAAATACATAAGTAAGGCCTTCAATTGGGTTTGGGTTACATTAGCATCACTGCTTCTATTCCCGGAATAGAGATACTCACTAATTGTGTAGAAATATGAAATCATAATAATTGTGTAGAAATATTCACTAATCCTGGAATAGAGATACTCACCTATAGCCTTCAGGTGGTTAGTGACAACAAAATTGTACCCGTCACTACCGAGTATTCTTAGCGACAGGCAAAGACAAGCCTGTTACTAGTACGAAACACTAGTGACAGGCGTATAAATATGATTGTCACTAGCATTTCTTTTTGAGCCATGCATATGGAAAATTTACTTAGTGACATGCATATATAAATGCCTGTCACTGAAAATACTGTATGTAATGACGGGCTAAAATTATGCCAGTCACTAGTATTTTCTCCGTAGGATGGGGCTAAAAGAGGCAAATGCTTAGTGATAGCCATTCTGTAGGATTGTCACTCCGTGTATGCAGTTTTAGTTGTATATATCTCCACTACTAATACTTACTCCGACTCATATTAGTTGACTCAAATCATTTATATCTAGATAAATGTAACTCAATTAATATGGATCGAGGTAATATAAAAAGAGCCCGAGGGCCGATCCAAGCATCCAGCCATCTAATCATCAAAAGTTGTTGGTTCAGATTAACACTAAAACTAGGTTAGATGACACTGCTAAACAAACTGTAGCCGCTGATTTAGCCCGCCTCCATCTCCCGTATCCATTGCACAGCCGCTGCTCCATTGCCCGCCTCCTCCAACGCGAGCCCGGATCGATCCGTCTTGATGATGGGGATTGCGGATCACATACGGCCGCAGATGGAGGCCGAGCATAATGACTCGAGGGGCACTAGAGTCACGGCTATCCCTAGGTTTCTAGGAGGAGTCCGGCCCGCCTCGGTGGCGCCGGCGACGATACAGCAGGAGCGGAATCTGCCGCCGCCTCCTTCACCAGCTTCCACGGACGCGTCATAGCAAGGATCCGCCGCCGCAAGCCAAGATCCGCATTGCCCCTCCTCCTCGTGCGGACGTGCCAACAAAAACTACATGCCTCCTTTAACAAGGTTCGTTCTCATTTTTCTACATTCCGCAATGTCGTGTGCTTCTACCGGATTCATGTCTGGAGAACCAAGGCTATGCTGTTATTAGCTGGGTGCGATTCAACAAGAATGCTATCATCATTCATGATTTGAATAAAATGCAAACGAAATTGGTCATAGTCATACTTTTTGGCTGTATAATGTATACATGCACATGTATATTGTATAAGAATCAGTTGGTTTCTGTAGAAAAAAGTAAGATAGGAGTCAATTGGAGTAATTGGTCCATATGAAAATGAGTTAGAATCTTATGAATATCAGTAGGTTTCAAGTGTATCTGAATGCTATTTATAAATTTTACACCAATTCCTTTTCATGACGGCATCTGAGCATAGCTACTCAATTTACTTTCCACAAACTCTGATAGCTTTGCCACACACACATCATGATACAAGGAAAATTCATAACTATCAACACAAGGCGTATGGAAAGTACTTGCTGAATTTGGATTGATATTTCTTTGCATGCATTATGCTGCTATATGCTGCCTGTGATCATGATCATGTTGCATTTGCATGGCGATCCGTGTTGATAATTTGGATTGGGGAACACATAAGGCCACAGATGGAACACGATCATGACTTGCAGGACTGAACAAAGCAAATGATCCCATGATAATATCTGGAAGGCTGGATTAAGGTAAATGCCGACGCCTCTTTTATGTAGGAAAGTAGCCAAACCTATTATGGCTACAACAGAGCAAGCAGTGCCTAGGCAAGATGACATTTAGCAGCGGAGCCGGCTAGGAAAGTGGTGGCTTACTGTCGAGGGGCGTCATCGAAAATATTGCTGAGGTTCTTGAAGTTGCAAGTTCACATGCCTATGTTCACTTTATTCAGATCGCCATTTGCAGAATAATTTCCAACCCGGCCATTTTAGGCTAAATAAGCATTGGATTCCTGGTAAGAAATCCTAATAACCAATTATTGATTTCATCTCGATGCAGTTTCACAATTTAGTATCTTATGCCAACTAACTCTATCTGCAATTTAGTCTATTTATAGGATATAGCACTATTATTTATTTCTAACAAACCATGCATGTTTCGGCTATTATGCTCTGCCGGTTAAACACCTATATGTTCATGGGAAAACCTACATAAGATGTGTCGAAAGAAAATCTAATTAAGCAGCACATGAAATATCTGCATAGTTTTCTATTTATTTTGTAGATCATCAACACTGGAAAACACACAATGGTCTTTGACTTTTTTGCATTGGTACCACTAAACAACAGACTGTACATGCATAATGGATACGTTATATTTAGCTGGAGTGCACCAATGAAGCACATCAACCTCCAAAGAAATTAAATCACCTTATGAGTTTGCATCTAGAATCATATGCTTAACCTTGTGAAAATGATATGTGTATTTCTACATCGCGCTTTGGGTCCATTTTCACATGATACTTAGTTGTACATCGTGCTTTGCCTACTCTGCATCTACAAGCCGCTGAACATGTACATAAAAAAAAGTAGTATTACCCATAAGCATTAGCTGTATTCATATCCAAACAAAAAGCATTGGATGTATTAGTTACTCCTACTTATAGTTGCTTGTCCATTTCCCTTCTAGAAATTTTAGTTTCTTAATCAGCACAAATAATTTTTATGCAATGGATGCTCAAGTTTCCTGATATGCCTCTGCTCATAAGTACTGACTATAAACAGGGTTGGTTGAAATTACTTTTGATTTATGCATGCCTTCTTAGTTTGCCTCACATGTGACCAGGCTGATTACTTCTTTGTCTAAATTTATTAGTTACCTGATTATAGAATGGGATGAACTTGGCATTCCATACCCATAAGCATTAGCTGTATTCAGATCCAAACAAAAACATTGGATGTATTAGTTACTCCTACTTATAGTTGCTTGTCCATTTCCCTTCTAGAAATTTTAGTTTCTTAATCAGCACAAATAATTTTTATGCAATGGATGCTCAAGTTTCCTGATATGTCTCTGCTCATAAGTACTGACTATAAACAGGGTTGGTTGAAATTACTTTTGATTTATGCATGTCTTCTTAGTTTGCCTCACATGTGACCAGGCTGATTACATCTTTGTCTAAATTTATTCATCCTATTTGATTCTTACTACTTACTACTGTCACATTGGTATATTTGTATCTCTGTAGGTTTGATTTAATAACCCGTTAATCTCGAGTCCAATCCATTTGACTGGAAGAAAGAGTTTACACGCGTCCAAGGAAGAAAGAGTTTACACATGTTAAATTCACACAGAAGTACACAATAATAATTGGGGACAAGATCAGGTTCGATTCATGCCATATGCTATTGTAGCATAATATTGTTGTAGATTTATGCCACAACCTTAGTACTAACATCTTGTCTTATTATCTTATATTCTCGTACATGAAGTAGTCTGCAAAGTACTATTGAGTATTAATGATAGATATCTAAATTTAATGTTTTGATCTCTATAGATACTCTGGTACTTGTAATTGCGTGCACTGCAGAGTGCGATACACTAGATCTTAATTATATTGACATGTTGGTCTATGTCCCATTAAATATAATATAATTTAAGATGCACACAATCTTTTTTGAAATACAAATAGTAAATGCTACATTCACGCAAAGAAGCATATCCCCACAAAGAGATACATATGTGCTATGATGACTATGAAGATCATCATTCTCCTTATCCTCCTCCTCACACCTATTCCCATGGCAATCGCGTGCCCCGGCGTGCCATCGCTGGGCTCGGAAGCGGCCTGCCTCAAGGCCTGCGGCACCAAGTACACCTACGACCTCTGCATCGACACGATGCGGCAAACTGGTATGGATCCGTGCCCGTCCCACACAGTGGTGGCCACAGTCTATGCCATTGTCACGGCACGCGTCGCCGAGGCGTCCTATGAAGACACGATGCTCGCGCTGAACACGCAGCTCCAGCAGAACGGGTCGCTCTCTGGTGATGAGTGGGACGCCTACCGGGGGTGCCTGGGTGACTACACCGCAGCCGAGAGATCCATCGAGCGCGCCGCGGAGCGCATGGCGTCCAGCTGCGACCTCGGGGGGCTCGGTAACGAGTTCAGGGGCGGGATGATGAGCCTAGAGGGCTGCAGGGATCGGCTGCTTTCACCGTGGATGTACCCGTCGCCGATGTATCCCTTGGTTATGGGCAACCGGGACAAGGTTTTGGTAGCCTATTTGCTTGCTAAACTGCTAGGTATTTGAACAACTAGTAGAGTGGCAGTGCAGGTAGCATGAACGCTGATTAATAAACTTTCATCACAGATCCGCTACATTTGCCTTACTTCAACATCTAAGTTTGCAATTTTGGCAAAAATTTACTACCTCCGGTCCATAATAAAAGTGTGCAGTTCAAAATTGCGAGACTTATTATGGATCAGAGGGAGTATTAGTTTGTATATAGTCATATGCGTATTTTTTTTTCTATTTATCCCTTGATTGAGATATAACTATTTCTGCCAGTCGTAAGAACGGTGGATTCTAGGCATCTAGATTCGTCGAAGTGCAAAATGATGAGAAAAATCTGGTCAGATGCCCATCCCCTCATCGATCAACATCAACTCAGAACAAACTATTCTGAATCATCTCAGATATAGATGCTCTGAGGTGGACTCCAAAGAATTATAAACATAACATAACAAAAAATTCTAGAAAAAACACATGAACTTTGAAAACATTTCAGATGTTATTTTGAATCAAAGAATGATTTTGAATGGCTCTTTTTTGCAATATTCTTGATTTTGAAAATTTCATGAAATTTCCCTAGTGTTCAGAATCATATTTCGTTACTAAATTTAATTTTGTTCCATGTTTGTCTATGTTTCATTCAACCCAGTTTAGTACTAGAGAAACTTCAACGGTTTTGTGCTTTCCCTTTTTTTCCTGATTTATGTTTCGTCACATGTGCAAAATTACCGCGCATGATGTAAGACTGCTTTTTTTTTTGAGAAATCGGCGGCTCTTTATTGATTAATAACAAGAGTCTTGGGAATACATAAACCATCATGTGGGTTTAAGAACCACACCCTGCGACCGATATCACGGTTGACACTGCTACGAGCGAGTCTATGAGCCGCGCCTCACCATTGGAGCTCCTACTTTCATGCCTAAAGACCGATGTCGAGAAGAGGTGCATCGTCTGCTTTTGTTGGGTAGGGAGTCTTAGAGCTACGGACATTTGATGCCTTTTAAGATATAGTAAAAACGGTATCAACAACTATTGGAAAAAAGTCTTCTGTTCGATGTGAACAACGCCAGCAGTCCCGGCCTGTCACAACCCGCGACTAGTGGGAGCACTAGTCCCGGGCCGTGAGACCTCTAACGGCTAGAAACGTCGTAGTCACTAGTCTCGAGCCGGACCAAATATTTAATCCCGATCCGTAATACGGACCAGGACTAATAACCTGGAGCAGGTCAGCTGGTCTTTTCGTGAACTATTAGTCCCGGGTCGTATCACGGTCCGGGACTAGTTGTCCACCATTATATATTCTGCTTCCTGTCCTGCTGCCCTAAAGCATATGGTGGCTCTTTTTCTCAAAGAATCAAGCGAGTTCATGCCATTTTTTTTCTTAAAATTTGTCAAGATTTAGTTTGCAACCCCTAAATCCAAAGCTTTAAAAGGTTAGAACTTCATTCTTTCATCTCTTATTGCTACTTTAGCTCTATAATGCTCTAGAAGTATATATAGAGATATGTATCAATGCATGCATGCTCTAGAGGTAGAAGGATTTTGATATATATGTGTAACAAATTTTGATTAGGCACATAGTTACTGAAAATTGAAATGTGTAATTTTAGAGTTTCAGAACTTAGAATGGAATGAGGTTTTCACTGATAGAACAATAATAAAAAACTCCACATTTATCATGTTGATTGTTTTCTCCAATTCACAAATTGGTGCATGTAAATTTTTCAAAATTCAAAATTAATGCTCTAGAAGCTCTTAATATAACTTGTAATAATTTTATCATGTTGTGTAATGATTTTTGATATACTTTTACTATAATGAAGATGGTCCGGAAATAGATGTACGGTACTGACCGACGCTCTGGCGAGTTCATTAATGGCATCCATGAATTCATCCGTGTTGCTGATGCAAACAAGCGCAATGGTTTTGTATTCTGTCCATGTAGTGGATGTAGGAATCAGAAGGATTACTCAGACTCAAAAACCCTTCACAGCCACTTGTTGAAGTCCGGCTTCATGCCCATTTATAATTGTTGGACCAAGCACATAGAGAGAGAGGGGTTATAATGGAATACAATGAAGAAGAGGAGGAGGAGGTCAACTATCATGGTTTTCCTAAGTACGGAGATACTTCCATGGGGGATGCTGAAGGGAAGGATGAAGAAGAGCCATATGATGAACCCCCTGATGATCTTGGTCGGACCATTGCCGATGCACAAAGAGATTGTGAAACTGAAAATGATAGGGAGAAGTTCAATCACATATTAGAGGATCACAAAAAGTTGTTGTATCCAAATTGCGAAAATGGTCTGAAAAAGCTGGGCAGCACACTAGAATTGCTGCAATGGAAGGCTGAGTGTGCTATACCTGACTCCTCATTTGAAAAGTTGCTGAAAATAATGAAGAATATGCTTTCAAAAGATAACGTATTGTCCGCCAGTACGTACGAAGCAAAGAAGGTTGTCTGCCCTCTAGGTTTAGAGGTTCAGAAGATATATGCATGCCCTAATGACTGCATCCTCTACCGCGGTGAGGAGTACACGAATTTGGATGCATGCCCGGTATGCACTTCACTTCGGTATAAGATTAGACGAGATGCCCTTGATGACGTTGAGGGCGAGCCCCCCGGAAGAGGGTTCCTGCCAAGGTGATGTGGTATGCTCCTATAATACCACCGTTGAAACGCTTATTCAGAAACAAAGAGCACGCCAAGTTGTTGTGATGGCATAAAGAGAAACGTAAGTCAGACGGGATGTTGAGACACCCCGCTGATGGGTCGGAATGCAGAAAAATCGATAGAAAGTACCCGGAATTTGCAGATGACGCAAGGAGTTTAAGGTTTGGTCTAAGTACAGATGGCATGAATCCCTTTGGGGAGCAGAGCTCCAGTCACAGCACCTGGCCCATGACTCTATGCATCTATAACCTTCCTCCTTGGTTGTGCATGAAGCGGAAGTTTATTATGATGCCAGTGTTGATCCAAGGTCCGAAGCAACCCGGAAACGACATTGATGTGTACCTAAGACCATTAGTTGAAGAACTTTTACAGTTGTGACACGAACTCGGCATACGCGTGTGGGATGAGCACAAGCAGGAAGAATTTAACCTCCGAGCATTGCTTTTCGTAACAATCAATGATTGGCCTGCTCTTAGTAACCTTCCAGGACAGTCCAACAAGGGATACAATGCATGCACACACTGTTTAGATGAGACTAAAAGTATATATTTGGAACATTGTAAGAAGAATGTGTACAATGAGCATCTTCGATTTATTTTGTCCAAGCATCCCTTAAAAAAGAAAGGCAAGCATTTCAACAGTCTGGCATGTCACCAGACGAAGCCTAAGGAGTGTACTGGTGCTGATATATTTGATATGGTCAAATATTTGGATCAAATAGTAACCTTTGGAAAGGGTCCTGGCGGAAAATCTGTTCCGAAGGACGCTGAAGGACACGCACCCATGTGGAAAAAGAAATCTATATTTTGGAAGCTACCATATTGGAAATTCTTAGAGGTTCGTTCTGCAATCGATGTGATGCATGTGACGAAGAATCTTTGCGTGAACCTGCTAGGCTTCTTGGACGTGTATGGAAAGACAAAAGATACACCAGAAGCACAAAAGGATCATCAACGTATGAAAGACCCAGATGGCCTGCATCCAGAATGGTTTCAAGGTCATGTCAGCTACGCTCTTACCAAACAAGAGAAGGAAATATTTTTTGAATGCCTAAGCAGTATTAATATCCCGTCTGACTTCTCGTCGAATATAAAGGAAATAATAAATATGACAGAAAAAAGTTCCAAAACCTAAAGTCTCATGACTGCCACGTGATTATGACGCAAATGCTTCTGATTGCATTGAGGGGGCTTCTACCAGATAATGTTCGAGTACCCATTGTGAAGCTATGTGCATTTTTCAATGCAATCTCTCAGAAGATAATCAATCCTAAAGCTATGTGCATTTCTCAATGAAAGTTGACTCACATTATATTTATGGTTTGCGGGAGAAACTAGAGCCAGACCAGCGCATAAGAGCAATTCAAGAGGAGCTAGCGGGATTTATGATAAAGGAAATCCTTGATGTACATGGAGAGCATTATACGGATGACGTGAAACTCGATTTGCCTTAGTGATCTCCATGTAGTTGATATGATATATATTCATCAATAATCATGTAATTTCAAAAAAAATTCCTTTTGATATATATATCATCAATATATGGTTGCAAGGGATCGATTAATTATATAGATGCATCAACGTGTACTATGTATGTACTAGCGTAGAATATGTATACTTAAATATATGTTTGAAATTATAGTAAAATACAAAACGTAAAAGGAATGAATGGCAAAAGAAAAGAAATACACAATCTCTGCCGCGACAGAGAAACACACAATTCTCTGCCGCTGCAGAAAATCTTAGAGTCCCGGGTGGTGTTACGGCCCGAGGCTAGAGGGTTTCCGCCCCCCGCGGCGCTGAAACAGCCACGTGGCTATTATCAGTCGTGGGTCGTTGCGAGCCGGGACTAGAGGAGGGCCTCTAGTCCCGTTTCGCAGTTCCGGGCACAAAACCAGGACTAGAGTCAGTTGCGGCCCGGGACTAGAGGCCCTTTTTCCACCAGTGAGCCTCAAACTTCCACTCCGCGTAAATTGCATATTGAACTTCCCATCCGGCCTTCACCTCGCGTTGACAACTCACTTGAACTTTGCATTTGTGGGAGTACAGTAAGGTGACGGCATTTAAGCCCTAAAGTAGAGAATGTTGGGTTAGAAGGGATGTGATCATATGAATGTTGGGGAAAAGGCGAGATGGCAATGCCAACTATTAGTGGTGGGTAAATTATCACGAAGAAAGAATACGTGGTGATGTCACATATGTTACGGCCTTACGGGAAGTGTCAAACATATGGCACGAGATGGTAGAGTGATACATATTGCCTGGTCCCTTCCCGGGCATCCGATAAAATGAAAAGGATAAAGGCATTGCCTCGACAGGGAATATAACAATCTTAGCTAATCACTAAATTTGCAATTTGATGTGAGAAAAATTAGATATTTTTCTTTAAAAAATGATGAAATATACTCCCTCCATCCCAAAATAGATGTCTCGAATTTGATAAAATTTGGATAAATCTAGACACTATTTAGTATATATAGGTTCATTAAAATTTTGACAAATCTAAGACATCTATTTTGGGACAAAGGAAGTAATATATTCTCTCATGTATAGTCAAATAAAATATTGCACAAAGAACTAACCGATAGTTGGACCATCGGAATGATGTAGTATGATTGTATCTCCTGTCCACAAGGATACACACGGTCGATGTTTGACCTCTTCTATGTTTCATTGACGTGGAATATTATTTACTACGTGCTAGTATATCATATCATTTATTTAGATTATACTGAGTATTAATGTGAGATATCCTAATACGATGGAGTATTGTACTGGTGGCTTGTCTTCAAGTACACGTGTTGTATGTGCGGTTAATTGGCAGCATATCTTTGCCATGCCAGAGGCCCAGAGCATATCTTTATCAAATCAAACAATTAAGATGGCAATGCACTCGATCTTTCTTGCTCGAAAGATCAAAGCGCGCGCATGGTACAAATAGTACTGGAATGCTTGCTCGCACAACGTATGAGTAGTACCGACTTACCCACGAAGAAGAGCCATGACGACTACGACGAAGATCTCCCTCCTGCTTCTCGTCCTCGCACCCCTCCTCATGGCCGCCGCCGGCAAGGATTGCCCCGGCGTGCCGTGGCTGGGCGCGGTGGCAGCCTGCCGCAAGGCGAGCGGCACGAAGCTGATCTACAACCTCTGCATCCGCACGATGCGCGACTACGACATCAACATGTCCCCGTCGCATAAGGAGGCGGTCACCGGGTATGTGATCAACGCTTTGGAGGCCACCACAAACTCCTACGAGGAAACGGGGGTGGCCGCGAGCAACCAGATCGACAACACGTCGCTCTCCCACCAGGCGAGGGACGCCTTCCAGGCGTGCGTGGACGACGACTACCCCCCGGCTCAGGACTCCCTCGACCACATCGACGATGCTTTGCGGGCCGGCTGTGACTTCGCCGGGCTCGCCGATGCATACGTGAGCGGGATGATGAGCCTGGAGAGATGCAGGGACCGTCTGTTGTCGTTGAAGTATTCGGATTCAGTGTATTCCATGATCTTGGTAGACCGGCAGAGGGTCTCGCTGGCTTACAGTCTCAGTAAACTGCTAGGCATTTGAGGCTCTGGCAGAATGTAGAGTGTTGAGCAATCAATAAATACGGTGATTGGATACACAATGGCATGAGAGACTAGTAACGACTAACGAGTTGTAGCAACAAAAGAGGCAAGCTGGCCAAAGGGACGGTTGTGCCCTGTCCCATTCCTCGATCCTGGTCTTCGGGCTTTACACCTTTTGGTTGTCGCATCCTGCTCCCCTGTGTCATTTGATCCCACGCCCCGTCTTCTTCGTGGCCACCGAAGGCAGACAACATTGATCACGTTTCCTTCCAGGTGCCCATAGGCCGCGGGATCCTCCCTACGGCCTCACTGAGCCCTCCACGCCATGGGGAGAAATCTTCATCGAGCACTCCTAGTTGCGGTTCGATTCTCCTGCTGGTGGCTGGGTAGGGTCCATGGCCCAATCCTAGTTGACCGGGGGAGCCCTGATGAAAGAGCATGTGGGCCCCCATATGTGGATTTGGTAATTAATAACAATCTTCATGGACTAATGTTTGCATTAAATTGTTTTTGTAGGAATTACCTATTGGCATCGAGTGGAGCATGTGTTGGCTTCAACATAGAAAAAGAAGAATAAAGAAAAGAAGATCAAGAGTGTCTTGAAGAAAAAAATGGAGTTCCTTATATGTATCTTCAAGACATCATCCAAATAAAGTTAGAATAAATGAAGTGCAAGATCAAGATGCGTCATCTCCAGAAGATCTCATGCTTAAATTTGCCATCCATGTTGATCATGGATCGATGAAGATAAGTTCAAAGAAGATGTTTTTCCATGGTGTATGGGGGAGCACGTTGCAAGTATTCATCAAGCAAGCGCGAGAAAGAGCAATCAAGAAAGGTATTATTCCATCTTGAGGAGTACAAGATCGTCTACATCAAGCTCAAGTGGAATGCTCAAGGCAAAGATACAATTTTGGTAGGTTTTACCTTTTTCCGGTCTCATGTTAATTGGAAAACTGGGTTAAGGATAGATAGCCGTACTATAAAGAAGGGCTCTCGAGTGAGTAACTCGATCGTATATTTCGAAGAGAGATCACAACCTTTGCATACTTAACATAATTTTTCTTGGTTGTTATTTGGATCTTATCCAAGTGAGGTTTTTAAGCTTGTGATATCTTCATAAGAAGCTCTAGTTCATCAAAAACGGAGTTCCCTTGTATATCTTATTGTGTTTTTGTTCTTGAAGGTTTTCCAGCTCCAAACCAAGGGAGGTATCTCACATAATAATTCTTGATATTTTTGTTGGATTCTTCTCATCATTATCTTTTCCAACAAAATTGGTTTCATCCAATTCATAGTTCGGTTGCTCGAGTTATTGCATTTGCTGCTGCTGCCAGAACTGCCAATCGTCTCCGATAGTACTGCATGGTAGTACCGGTCACATCTAAACCTAGCAGTGAGCTGGGGCTCCTCCTCAAGAGCGTCTAGTACCTCCTCTCAGTACTACTGGGCTCATCGGTAGTACCGCTCCATGGCCTAGAACTACCGGTAAACGGTAGTACCGCCCTTGGATCCGTACTACCGGTGACTACTGAGCTGGTCCAGCTCATCGAGTTTCCTTGCAGGCTCGCCCGCCTGCTCGCACCGGTACCAGGCTGGTAGTACCGAGGGCCGGTAGTACCGGGATTCTCCGGTACTACCGCTGCCAAGTACGATACTACCGGTCGTCGCAGGAGCCCAATTGGCAGATTTCGGGACCCCTATAAAAGGGGCCCTTCTTCTCCATTGGACTTATCCCTTTGATCTCTTTGCCCCCTCCATTTTTGATTTCCTTGATCTTGCTTCCTCCCTCTCCCTCCCATGATTCTTGCATTTCTTTGAGGGAAAGAGAGACAAGATCTAGATCTATAATCCCACCAATCCATCTCTCTTCTAAGTGAGGGGAATATATTGGGATCTAGATCTTGGAGACTTATGTGGTTTTCCTCTTATGTTATTCCTCTCTTATTTATCCAATAGCTTTTGTATCTTTGGTGAAATTTGGAAGTGAAGGACTAACCATTGCATTAGGTGCATCGGTTTGAGTTCAACTCGGAAGATTTGGTTGGTGAAATCAAGAAGCTTGTCTCTCTTGGGTTCTTAGAACCCTAGATAGTTGTGTGGCCTTTGTGGTTATTTCTTGGGGACTCCAATTAAGTTTTGGAGCTATCTCCAAGTTAGTACCCTTGATGGTGATTATTGGGAGCCTCCAATTAAGTTGTGGCGATTGACCCAATCTTGTACGGGTTTGGTGACCGCATTGAAGTGTCCTATAGTGGATTGGGTGCTTGGCGTGCGACGTGTGCTCTGGAGAATAGGATAAGGCCTCTTGTGGCGCTGGTGGTCTTATTACCGCCCACCCCTCCAATGAGACGTACTCCTTTGTAGAGACGGACTCAGTAAAACATCGTCGTCTCCACATGCCTCGGTTATTTCTATACCCGAGCTCTTTACTTATGCACTTTATTTTGTGATAGCCTTTGTGCTTGAAGTAATCTATCTTTCTATCACATTATTGCTTTTTTGCTTAGCATAAGTTGTCCGTGCACATAGGTGAACCATAGTTAAATAGGCTTTATGCTTGACAAAAAAATGCTAGTTCTATTCCACCTTTGTTAAGTCCATCTGGTAAAAGATTTTAACCGCCCATTCAATCCCCTCCCTCTAGGCGGCATTTGTGATCTTTCACCTGGTTTCCACGGTGTTGACAAAAACTAAAACTTTGTGGGATGTGTCGATATAAGAAGACGATTGGGTTCCTCCAATTGTGTGTGCAAGTAGAAAACTCATACGACAAAATATTATTGAATGTTTCTGATATTCCACACATAGACATGATTTTTGTAGGAAAAGCCGTGTGATTTCTCTGGATCCATATACGAAACTCTAAAATGAGCGTGTGCGATGCTGAACACTTCGTGTGCGAACAACTGGCACATCATCGCCTACCCATGCGTTATGATGGTTTTTTAAACCATGTGGGAGTAGTGATTTCACCCGTGTGTGATGGCTCGATTTATACAAGTGAAGCATACAATTACAGCAAGATAAATCGTCTGAAATGTGTCAAAAATCACGCATGATTTTACTTTCCGAGCCATGGGCAAATGTTTAGCTATTGCGTACTTTAAACTGTCTATGACTGTCCGGCCCATCGACCATCCTTGGGCGTAGATGGTTTGCAGAAACATGTGGGATGTGCTATTTCATCTGTGTGCGATGGTCCAATTTGTACTAGTGCATGATGTGAGACTGTATATTTTGGGTAGGGAGTGCTAGAGCTAAAAAAAATCAGGGAGGAAAGCTACATAAATTTGAAGTCTTTTAAGACTTAGTCAAAATGGTACCTGCCTTAATCATCCACTCCGTGTAAATAGCATGTTGAACTTTCCACCCGGCCTACACCTTACGAGGTTGACAACTGACTTGAAGTTTGCATTTGTGGGAGTACAATAAGAGTGTCGTCGGCGCAGAAGAATATATCATCGACGTAGCATTTGTTGTCGGCGTAGCGTGCTATGGGCCCCGCTTGCCACATAACGGTCTTTAGCAGCAGAAGAAACTACACCGACGGGCGACCGTCGGCCTAGATTTCCACATGGGCGCGCCTGGGAGGAGGCTACGCCGACGGCCTAGTTTTTTTATTTTTTCCATTTTTTTTATTTTTTTATTTTTTTTTAAATTTTTTTTCCAATTTTTAAAATTGTTTGACTTGTTAATCTCACAAGCTAATTTTTTTACTCTAAGTATACTTAAACTTCGATTAAATGGCATTAATGGTAAAACTTTCTAATCGGTCACCCATCCTAACACTACTTCTGCCCCAACACGCTAAACTTCTATGTTCCTTCTGGATGAGCTTTCCATAAATAAATTAGACACTGTTGATAATACTACCATATCAATCCTATTAACCCTTGGACCATAGTGTTACACGTCTTTATTTTTAAAATTTTAAACAATTATTAAGTAAATAAAAATGAATAAGTAATAATAATCTTGAATTCACATGACAATATTTTTTTTTGCCTTTTTCAATTTAATATGGAATAATTTTAAATCCGTAAATCGAAATCCGACAAATAATATGTCTAAATCGATTAAAAAATGAGAAAAATCCAAATATGACATCCATATCATATTTTTAGTCATGCATCATGTATTTTTAAATAAAATTTATTTAATAGTGTTCAAATCTTCAAAAAATCATATTGTGAGTCTAAAAATGGTCAAAATGGCAGGCATCAAGATTCTTACCTATGTGATGATACTCGTTAAAACTTGCATCGGATCTCTAAAGAAACATCATATTGTGAGTCTAAAAATGTTTTTCATGTACATGTAGTTTAAACCGGACCCACTTCCTCCCGATTTGGCAGACATTTGTCTTTTTTACTAGGGGTGGACGGAAAGGTTTGTATATACCCTGTTGGGATATTGTCCATGTAAGGTGGTCTAATATTTTTGAAAAATATGATTGTACCAATTTGAAACTATCATTTGGTGATTGTTTCACAAAACGCCCCTTTTTGCGCTCGGAAAATAGAAAATAGCTTTTTCGTATGACGAAAAGTAAAACTTCCTCCTGCAACATTGTTCGCCATATCATAATGCACATGCGTACACAATATGGGCACAGTATCACAAACTATGCCCTGACTTTATCCATGACATTGGTCATTTGACCCGAAAGCTAGGAAACCTTGAACATGATAGGTCATTTTGTGAAGGTTTTTTGAGACATAATCAAATTACCAAGTTTGATATTTTTCCTTGCAACTATGTCACATAATATGATACCACACGAAGGATTTACATTGTTCGGACAGTTTTTAAATTTCTTATGCCCGTTTTAAAATTTTCCCGTTTCAAATTATGGTTAAAACGGCGAGCATGAAGATATGTGATGGGTCTCGCTAAAACTTGCATCGGATATCTGAAGAAACATCATATTTTGAGACTAAAATGATTTTTTCAAAAAATCATGAGCATTAGATTATGTACATATAGTTTAAACTGTACTCACTTCCTACCGATTTGGTAGATATTTGTCTTTTTCATCAGGGGTGGACGGAAAGGTTTGATATACTCTGGTTGGGATATTGTCCATGTAAGGTGGTCTAATATTTTTGGAAAAAATGATGGTACCATTTTGAAACTGTTATTTGGCGGTTGCTTCACAAAATGCCCCGTTTTTTGCGCTCGGAAAATAGAAAATGGCTTTTCCGTATGACAAAGAGAAAACTTCCTCCTGCAACATTTTTCTCTATCTCATAATGCACATGCGTGCGCAATATGGGTACAGTGTTCGAGATATGCCCTAGAGGCAATAATAAAAGTGGTTATTATTATATCTTTGTGTTTATGATAAATATTTATATTCATGCTATAACAGTATTAACATGAAACATTAATACTTGTGTGACTTGTAAACTAAATTAGAGTCCCTAGTAAAGCCTCTTTGTAATACTAGCTTGTTGGTTAATAGATGATCGTGGTTTTCCGATCATGAATATTGAGATGTTGTTAACAACAAGATCATATCATTAGGAGAATGGTATGATGGACATACTCCTATAGATAAGCGTAGCATAAAGATCAAGTCATTTCAATAGTTCATTTGCTATAAGCTTTCTGATACATAGTAACCTAATTCCTTCGACCATGAGATCATGCTAATCACCATCACCGGAAGGATGCTTTGATGACATCAAACACCACACCGTAACTGGGTGGCTATAAATGTGGCATTGAGTGTTCAGAAAGTATGTGTTGAGGCACATGGATCAAGAGTGGGATTTGTCCATCCATATGACGGATAGATATACTCTGGGCCCTCTCGGTGGAATGTCATCCAGTTGGCTTGCAAGCATGTGACTGGCTCACAAGGGATCACATATCACGGGAATGAGAAAATAGTACTTATCAGTAACGAGGTTGAACTAGGTATGCAGAGATACCGATGATCAAAACCTCGGATAAGTAAACTATCGTGAGACAAAGGGAAATTAGTATCGTATGTAAGTGTTTCATTCAATTGCAAAGTAATCGTAGAAATATGTGGGATCCATATGAATTTCTATATTTCTCTATTGGTTATTGATCGGAGAAGTGTCTCGGTCATGTCCGCATAATTCACGAATCGTAGGGAGACACACTTAAGGATTCGATATTATTTAGTAGATATGGAATGTTAGTAGGGATACCGAATGTTGTTCGAAGTCTCGGATGGGATCCGGGATATCACGAGGAGATCCGGAATGGTCCAGAGAATGGGATTCATATAAGGAAAGTCCGATTCCGGAGTTCGGGAAAGATTCCGATGTTTTCATGGGAGAGATTCTAGAAGGTTCTAGAAGGTTCATCGGAACGAAAGGGGAATGGACCATGAATGTGTCATGGGTAAGTGGAATGATTGGATCATATCCTAGGTCGCTTGGTTTGGGCATTTACAAGAGAGAATTAAAGCTCTAAATTAAAAGTCAAACGGGAGGTTTGAAAAGTCAAACTGGAACAATGGTTTCCTAGTGGAAGAAGGAAAGAGTTTTTCTCTCAATCCAACTTGGGTTTGGGTTTGGATTCAAACCCACCCCTCCCAAGGCTGCCGCCCTCTCATAAATAGAGGGGGAGGGCTGTCCCAAAGGCCAAGCCCTAGCCCTTCCCACACCCGCGCGCCGCTGCCAAGCCGCCGCCGCCGCACGCGCCTCACGCCGTCGCCGCCTCGTCGCCGCCGCCCTAGCCGCCGCCGACACCTCCTCCTCCCGGTATTCTAAACCCTAGATCACCGGGAAACCCTAGATCCACCATAACTCGCACCGGCTTAAGTGAAGCCCTGCGGGATCTTCCCTCTACTTCCGACACCACGCCGTCGTGCTGCCGGAATCGCGAGGGGAGACCTACAACCTCTGCTGCTTGTTGGAACAAGGGAGAGGAAGGTCTTCATCGAGTACCGAACTTGTGACCGACTGCAGAAGCGCTGCCGGAACGCAGCGCCGGAAGGATCGTCTACGCGATCTTGAGATCAGCAAGTATACGACTACATCACCCGCGATAATCTGCTCTCGTTAACCGCTTTGGAATCTTCGAGGGTGAGTTCTTCTATCGACTCGTTGCTACAATCTAGTAGATAGATCTTGGCTTGTTTGTGTGCATGCGGTAGAATTTTTTTGTTTTCCATGCTACAAACCCCTACAGTGGTATCAGAGCCGTGTCTATATGTAGATCTGTTGCACGAGTAGAACACAATGGTCATTGTGGGCGGTGGTTCTTTTATTATCAATTGCCTTTTGTGTACTTTGCATCTTGCGGTATGATGGGATGAAGCGGCCCGGGCTAACCTTACATGACATCGTTCACGAGACTTGCTCCACGCTTAACATGCAACTTGTATTGCATAAGTGGCTTTGCGGGTGTCTGTCTCTCCCATCATAGTATAGATTCAACTTACAACGGGAACTTGATAGTTCAAACATCAACGTTATGGTTCTTGTTCGTAAGTTAGAACGACACTTATTGAAAGCCCCAAACCACGTAAAATACGCAAAGAAAATTAGAGGCGTCTAACTTTGTTTTGCAGGGGTGTGCTATGATGTGATATGGCCATGATTGTGATTATATATGATGTATGCAATGTTCCTTATTGTAAGTCGGCAACCGGCAGGAGCCATATGGTTGTCTTTTAATTCTGTTAAGACCTGCGTGTCTATTCAAAGTAGTTGTAATAGTTGATGCTGGTGGACGACAACCATGAAGTGGTGCCATTGACCTTGACTCCATACCGGTGATGATGGAGATCATGTTCGTGCTTGAAGATGGAGATCAGAAGCACAAGAAGAAAGGCCATATCATATCACATATTATGAATTGCATGTGATGTTAATCCTTTTATGCATCTTGTATTGCTTAGTTCGTGATGGTGGCATTATAAGATGATCCCTCAAGCACAAAAATTTCAAGTTATAAAGTGTTCATCCTTAGTAAGTACCCGTTGCTAAAGCTCGTTGTTTCAAAGCACCATGTGATGATCGGGTATGTTAGATTCTGTGAGTGTATACAACATGAGCAAGCCAGATTTGCTCATGCGGAATCTAACGTTTGATCTTGACGAGCCTAGCATGTACAAACATGGTCTCGGAACACGGATCACCGAAAGGTAAAGCATGAGTCATATAGTAGATATGATGAACATGTTGATTGTTCGCCATTGAAGCTACATCAACTCTCGTGATGATCGGTTTTGATGTGGTGGATTTGGTTCGTGTGATCACTAAAGCAATGTGAGGGATATTGTTTTGAGTGGGAGTTCACCTAGATTAATTTAACTATTAATTAGAACTCAATTTGTCATAAACTTAGTCTAAACTATTGCAAATATGTTGTAGATCAATGGCGGCCCCTACCATCAATTTTAATGCGTTCCTAGAGAAAGAAAAGTTGAAATTACAGATTAGTTCCGCAATTTGAGGATTGTCCTCAATGCTGGTAATTTGACCTATGTGCTGGATGCACCGCTGGGTGACCCGCCTGCAGCTGATGCTACCGATGAGGTAAAAAATGTTTTCCTCGCCCGGAAGAATCAGTACTCCACAGTTCAGTGTGCTATCTTGTATGGTTTGGAATCGGAGCTTCAGAAAAGGTTTGAGAACCATGACCCACATGATATTGTCCGTGAACTCAAAATGATATTTGAGGTTCACGCGGTAGTTGAGAGTTATGAGGCTTTTGAGAAGTTCTTTAACTGCAAGATGGAAGAGGCCAGCTCCGTCAGTGAGCACGTGCTTAAGATGTCTGGGCACGCAAGCAAGCTTCAAAGCTTAGGTATAGTGATTCCTAATGCTTTGGGGATTCACCGTGTCCTCCAGTCACTACCACCAAGTTACAAGAACTTTGTGATGAACTAGAATATGCAAAACATGGACAAGTTGTTGCCCGAACTCTTCTCCAGGTTAAAGTCTGCGGAAGTGGAGATCAAGAAAGAGCACCAAGTGTTGATGGTCAATAAGACCACCAATTTCAAGAAGCAAGGCAAGTCTAAGAAAAAGGGAAACTTCAAGAAGGGTGGTAAGAAAGTTACCGCGCCGGCGAAGAAGACCAAGGCTGGGCCTAAGCCTGATACTGAGTGCTTTTACTGCAAGGGAGAAGGTCACTGGAAGCGGAATTGCCCTAAGTACCTGGCGGATTTGAAGAACATAAACATCAAGAATAAAGGTATATCCGATATACATGTTATTGATGTGTATCTCACTAGTACTCATAGTAGTGCCTGGGTATTTGATACTGGTTCGGTTGCTCATATTTCTAACTCGAAACAGGTGCTGCAGAATAGACGGAAGCTAGCGAAGAACGAGGTGACGATGCGCGTTGGAAATGGATCAAAGGTTGATGTGATCGCGGTCTGCATGCTACCTCTTCATCTACCATCGGGATTAGTTTTTAAATAATTGTTATTTGGTGCCTGCTTTAAGCATGAACATTATATCCGAATCATGTTTATTGCGAGATGGTTACTTGTTTAAGTCCAAGAATAATGGTTGTTCAATTTATATGAGTAATATGTTTTATGCACATGCACCTTTGATAGATGGTCTATTCTTATTGAATCTCGATTGTGGAAATACACACATTAATAACATTGAAGCTAAACGTTTGAAATTGAGTGATAACTCGACCTATATGTGGCACCATCGTCTTGGTCATATTGGAGTGAAGCGTATGAAGAAAATCCATTCCGATGGACTTCTTGAATCACTTGATTTCGAATCACTTGAAAGATGCGAAGCATGTCTGATGAGTAAAATGACTAAGACTCCATTTTCTGGTATGATGGAGCGAGCTACGGACTTATTGGAAATCATACATACCGATGTGTGTGGCCCAATGAGCATAGCATCGCGTGGTGGTTATCGTTATGTTCTTACCTTCACGGATGATTTTAATAGATATGAGTATTTCTATTTCATGAAAAATAAGTCCGAAACTTTTGAGAAGTTTAAAGAATTTCAAAGTGAGGTAGAGAATCAACGTAACAAGAAGATTAAATTTTTACGATCTGATCGTGGAGGTGAATATCTAATTACGAGTTTGGCGAGCATTTAAAGAAATGCGGAATACTTTCACAATTGACACCGCCGGGAACACCACAACATAATGGTGTGTCCGAACGCCGTAATCGAACTCTCTTAGATATGGTTCATTCTATGATGTCACTTACATATTTACCGCTATCGTTTTGGGGTTATGCATTAGAAACAGCCGCATTCACTTTAAATAGGGCACCATCTAAATCCGTTGAAACGACACCGTATGAATTATGGTTTGGGAAGAAACCTAAATTGTCGTTCCTTAAAGTTTGAGGTTGCGAAGCTTATGTAAAGAAGTTACAGCCCGACAAGCTTGAACCCAAAGCGGAAAAATGCGTCTTCATAGGATACCCGAAGGAAACTATTAGGTATACCTTCTATCATAGATCCGAGGGAAAAATCTTCGTTGCCAAGAATGGATCCTTTCTAGAGAAGGAGTTTCTCTCGAAAGAAGTGACTGGAAGGAAAGTAGAACTCGACGAGGTTGTTGAACCTTCTCTCGAACTTGCAAGTAGAGAAGCACCGGAAGTAGTTCCTGTGGCGCCTACACCAATAAAAGAGGAAGCTAATGATGTTGATCATGAAACTTCGGTTGAAGTTACTACGGAACCTCGCAGGTCAACGAGAACTCGTACTACTCCTGATTGTTATGATCTCGTTATGAGTGTCATGTTGGTGGACAACACCGATGATCCTGCGACATATGAGGAAGCGATGATGAGCCCAGATTCCAGTAAATGGCAAGAAGCCATGAAATCTGAGATTGGGACTTTGGTGGACTTACCGGATGGCCGGAAGGCTGTCGAGAACAAATGGATTTTCAAGAAGAAAACAGATGCTGATGGTAATATTACTGTCTATAAAGATCGACTTGTCGCAAAAGGGTTTCGACAAATTCAAGGAGTTGACTACGATGAGACGTTCTCACCAGTAGCGAAGCTAAAGTCTGTGAGAATTATGTTAGCAATCGCTGCATATTATGATTATGAGATATGGAAGATGGATGTCAAAACAGCGTTCCTCAATGGAGACATTGATGAAGAGTTGTATATGATGCAACCCAAAGGTTTTGTCGATCCTAAAGATGCTAACAAGGTATGCAAACTTCAACGATCCATATATGGATTGAAGCAAGCATCCCGAAGTTGGAATCAACATTTTGATAAGGTAATCAAAAGCTTTGGTTTTATACAAACTTATGGAGAAGCTTGTATTTACAAGAAAGTGAGTGGGAGCTCTGTAGCATTCTTAATACTATATTTTTTTTTGAAGGAGGACATTCTTAATACTATATGTAGATGACATATTGTTGATTGGGAATGATGTAGACCTTCTTAATAGTGTCAAGGATTACATGAATAATAGTTTTTCAATGAAAGATCTTGGCGAAGCAGCTTACATATTAGGCATAAAGATTTATAGAGATAGATCGAGACACCTAATATCATTGTCACAGAGTACATATTTGGACAAAGTTCTAAAGAGGTTTGGAATGGAAGATAGCAAGAAAGGGTTCTTGCCCATGTTGCCCAATACGACCTTGAGTAAAACTCAAAGTCCTGCAACGGCAGAAGATAGAGAAAGGATGAGTAAGACTCCCTATGCCTCAACCATAGGATCTCTTATGTATGCCATGCTATGTACTAGACCCGACATTGTATATGTTGTTAGTTTGACTAGCAGATACCAAAGTGATCCAAGAGTGGATCATTGGACAGCGGTGAAAAACATCCTTAAGTACTTGAGAAGAACTAAGGATATGGTTTTTTCTTATGTAGGTGATGAACAACTCATTGTTAATGGTTACGCCGATGCTAGTTGGAACACCGATCCGGATGATTCTAAATCTCAATCTGGATACGTATTTACTTTGAATGGTGCAGCGGTTAGCTGGAGGAGTGCAAAGCAAAGCATTGTGGCAAGATCTTCAACTGAATCGGAATACATAGCTGCTTCGGAGGCTTCACAAGAGGCGATATGGATGAAGGAGTTCATTAGAGAGCTCGGTGTGGTTCCAAGTGCGTTGGACCCGATGTCTATCTATTGTGATAACATGGGCGCCATAGCTAATGCGCAAGAACCAAGGTCACACAAGAAGCTGAAGCACATCAAGCTACGTTTTCACGCTATTCGAGAGCATGTCCAAGATGGTGACATAAAGATTTGCAAAGTACACACACATCTGAATGTGGCGGATCCGTTGACTAAACCTCTCCTGAGGGCAAAACATGACCAGCACCAAACCGCCATGGGTGTTCGGTATATTACCATGTAATCTTGATTAGTTGACTCTAGTGCAAGTGGGAGACTGTTGGAGATATGCCCTAGAGGCAATAATAAAAGTGGTTATTATTATATCGTTGTGTTTATGATAAATGTTTACATTCATGTTATAACAATATTAACAGGAAACATTAATACTTGTGTGATTTGTAAACTAAATTAGAGTCCCTAGTAAAGCCTCTTTGTAATACTAGCTTGTTGGTTAATAGATGATCGTGGTTTCCCGATCATGAACGTTGAGATGTTGTTAACAACAAGATCATATCATTAGGAGAATGGTATGATGGACATACTCCTATAGATAAGCGTAGCATAAAGGTCAAGTCATTTCAATAGTTCATTTGCTATGAGCTTTCTGATACATAGTAACCTAATTCCTTCGACCATGAGATCATGCTAATCACCATCACCGGAAGGATGCTTTGATGACATCAAACACCACACCGTAACTGGGTGACTATAAAGGTGGCATTGAGTGTTCAGAAAGCATGTGTTGAGGCACATGGATCAAGAGTGATATTTGTCCATCCATATGACGGATAGATATACTCTGGGCCCTCTCGGTGGAATGTCATCCAATTGGCTTGCAACCATGTGACTGGATCACAAGGGATCACATATCAATGGAACAAGAAAAGATTACTTATCGGTAACGAGGTTGAACTAGGTATGCAGAGATACCGACGATCAAAACCTCGGATAAGTAAACTACGTGAGACAAAGGGAAATTAGTATCGTATGTAAGTGGTTCATTCGATCACAAAGTAATCGTAGACATATGTGGGATCCATATGAATTTCCAGATTCCTCTATTGGTTATTGATCAGAGAAGTGTCTCGGTCATGTCCGCATAATTCACGAACCGTAGGGAGACATACTTAAGGATTCAATATTGTTTAGTAGATATGGAGTGTTAGTAGGGATACCGAATGTTGTTCAGAGTCTCGTATGGGATCCGGGATATCACGAGGAGATCCGAAATGGTCCAGAGAATAAGATTCATATAAGGAAAGTCCGATTCCGGAGTTCGGGAAAGATTCCGATGTTTTCATCGGAGAGGTTCTAGAAGGTTCACCGGACCGGAAGGGGAATGGACCATGAATGTGTCATGGGTAAGGGGAATGATTGGATTCATATCCTAGGTCACTTGGTTTGGGCATTTACAAGAGAGAATTAAAGCTCTAAATTAAAAGTCAAACGAGAGATTTGAAAAGTCAAACTGGAACAATGGTTTCCTAGTGGAAGAAGGAAAGAGTCCTTCTCTCAATCCAACTTGGGTTTGGGTTTGGATTCAAATCCACCCCTCCCAAGGTTGTCCCCCTCTCATAAATAGAGGGGGAGGGCTACCCCAAAGGCCAAGCCCTAGCCCTCCCCGCACCCGTGCACCGCCGTCGCTGCCGCCGCGCCGCCGCCCTAGCCGCCGCCGGCACCTCCTCCTCCTCCCGGTATTCTAAACCCTAGATCACCGGGAAACCCTAGATCCACCATAACTCGCACCGGCTTAGGCGAAGCCCTGCGGGATTTTCCTTCTACTTCCGACACCACGCCGTCGTGCTGCCAGAATCACGAGGGGAGAACTACAACCTTCGCTGCCTGCTGGAACAAGGGAGAGGAAGGTCTTCATCGAGTACCGAACGTGTGACTGACTGCGGAAGCGCTGCCAGAACATAGCGCCGGAAGGATCGTCTACGCGATCTTGAGATCGGCAAGTGTACGACTACATCACCCGCGAGAATCTGCTCTCGTTAACCGCTTTGGAATCTTCGAGGGTGAGTGCTTCTATCAACTCGTTGCTACAATATAGTAGATAGATCTTGGCTTGTTTGTGTGCATGCGGTAGCAAATTTTTATTTTCCATGCTATGAACCCCTACATACAGTATCACAAACTATGCCCGATTCTATCCATAACATTGGTTATTTGATCCGAAATCTAGGAAACCTCGAACATAATAGGTCATTTTATGAAGGTTTTTGAGACATAATCAATTTACCAAGTTTGGTATTTTTCCTTGCAACTTTGTTACATAATATGACACCACGCGAAAGATTTACATTGTTCAGACAGTTTTTGAATTACTTATACCCGTTTCAAAATTTTCTTGTTTCATACTATGGTCAAAATGGCGGGTATAAAGATATGTGATGAGACTCGCTAAAAGTTGCATCGGATCTCTGAAAAAACATTATATTATGAGTCTAAAAATGGTTTTTTCAAAAAATTATGAGGATTAGATCATGTACAAGTAGTTCAAACCGGACTCACTTCCTGCCGATTCGGCAGACATTTGTCTTTTTCACCAGGGATGGACGGAAAGGTTTGAGATACCCGATTGGGACATTGCACATATAAGGTGTCTAATATTTTTTTAAAATAGGATGGTACCATTTTGAAACTGGCATTGTGTGGTTGCTTCAAAAAACGCCCTATTTACGCTCGGAAAATAGAAATTGTGTTATACAAAAGTATATGTAATTTTTTATATTTTGTTGAATAACAATATGTAATGTTTGAGTTTAGTTAGATAGATCTTATTTTTCTGCAAATTTTGATATATTATATGTATTTTTCTAAATTAGAATGATTTAGTTATGATTTTTCTAGTATTAAATGACAAAAAGAGAAAAATAGCTATGCCGGCGGCTTTGCCGTCGGCTTAGGTGTTTAACATAGGCCAACGACGTAGCATTGACGCCATCGCATCGCCGTCACGTCCTATCTACTACGCCGACGGCCCATCTACGCCAACAACTATTTTTTTCCTACGTCGACGGCCCGTTGCCGGTCTGTCCGGCTCCTGCCGCTACGCCGACAGCCCCGACATTTGGCCGGCAGCATAGCAAATGGCCGTCGGCGCCTTGAGAATTTCATGTAGTGTAGAATGGATGGGAATGTTGCAAAAAGGGAGAGAATTTTTTTTCGAAATCGGGACCTAGCTCCGGCCTCTGCATCAAGTGATGCATGCGGATAATAGTGTCGGGGAAAGGAGGGAGATGGCAGTGCTGACTACTAGTGATGGGTAAATGATCACGAAAAAGAATACATTGTGATGTCACATATTTGAGAGGAGGTGTCAAATATGTGGTGCGAGATGGTAGAGTACTACATTGTCCGGTTCCCTTCGGGGGCATTCGATAAAACTGGACTAAAAAGGACAAAGGCATTGCCTCCATAGGAAATAAAAAAATCTTAGCTGATCACTAAATTTGCAATTTGATATGAGAAACATTAGGTACTTTTATTTTTAAAATGAAATATAATGTTTTCTATCATATATCATTAAATAAAATATTGCACAGAGAACTAACCGATAGTTGGACCATTAGAATGATGTATGGTTGTATCTCCTGTCCACAAGGGTACACGGTTGATATTTGATTGTTTGACCTCATGTATGTTTCATTAGTGTAGAATATTATTTACATGCTATATCATTTATTTAGATTATACTGTGTACTAATGGGAGATAACCAAATGTGGAGTATTGTACTTGTGACTAGTCTTCTCGTACACGTGTTGTATGTGCGGTTAATTGGCAGCATATCTTTGCCATGCCAGAGCATATCTTTATCAAATCAAACAATTAAGATATGGCATGCAGTCCATCTTTCTTGCTAGAAAGATCAAAGCGTGAGGATGCTACAAATAGTGGAATGCTAGCTCGCACAAAGTACAAGTAGTACCGACTTACCCACGAATAGCCACATTCGAGTACGTGCCATGATGACTACGACGAAGATCTTTCTCCTCCTTCTCGTCCTCGCACCGCTCCGCATGGCCGCCGCCGGCAAGGATTGCCACGGCGTGCCGTGGCTGGGCGCGGTGGCGGCCTGTCGCAAGGCGAGCGGCACAAAGCTGATCTACGACCTCTGCATCCACACGATGCGCGAGTACGACGTCGACATGTCCCCATCGCACAAGGAGGCGGTCACCGCGTACGTGATCATCGCTCTGGAGGCCGCCACGAACTCCTACCAGGAAACGGAGGTGGCCGCGAGCAACCAGATCGGCAACACATCGCTCTCCCACCGCGCAAGGGACGCCTTCCAGGCGTGCGTAGCTGACGACTACCTCCCGGCTGAGCACTCCCTCGACCACATCGACGACGTGTTGCGGTCCGGCTGCGACTTCGCCGGGCTCAGCGATGCGTACGTGAGCGGGATGATGAGCCTGGAGAGATGCAGGGACCGGCTGATGTCGTTGCAGTATTCGGATTCGGTGTACTCCATGATTTTGGTCGACCGGCAGAGGGTCTCGCTGGCTTACAGTCTCAGTAAACTGCTAGGCATTTGAGGCTCTCTGGCAAAACTAGATTGAAAAGCAATCAATAGATACGGTGATTGGCTACACGGTTTTACATGTGTAATGTGTTTTCTAAATGTATGGTTGCTTGGCCTCTCGGACTCTGCATGCTTGGCCGTTGTAATGTGAGACCTGATAAGTATCTCAAGAATCAACTTGATTGTATGAAATCGTGAGATAACAGGTACAACATTTTTCTTATGCCTCACATTGCAATCGCATTTCCTGCTTCCAAATGGTACCACAGCCTCAATCCTCCACTTCGTGCCAATTGCATGTTGAACTTTCCATCCGGCCTTCACCTCGATTAAGTTTGGAATGGTAAAGAGAAAGGCATCGCCTCGATAGGGAGAAAAACTTCGCCATTCGCCAAATTATACATTAATTTGATACTGTAAGAAAAATCAGGTTTGTTTTCCACATAAAGGAATGAAATAGGACTACAAAGTTTTCTCTCATCTACCGTTCAAAAAAAAATATTGCACAAAGAACTAACCAATATTTGGACAATTAAAATGATGCATGGTTGTATATCCGGTCCACAAGGATACAAGTTTCATGTTTGACCTCTTGTATGTTTCAACAACGTGGAGTATTAGTTATGCAAGAGGCATGATTTTACATGACATCGGACGTGTTTGGTTGCTCGTGACCTTTTTGTACCTGGAGATCATGGTTCCATGGAAGCTGCGTGCCGCAATGCAACCTCGCGTGCCTAAATAGCCATTCGTTTGGTTCTGCGTATTTTCATTTCCTTAGGGGTTGAGAAACCAAGCCTCAGTCTTTTGGTTCTATGCATTCTTGGTTTCAAAAAAATGGTACTTGTTTGGCTAGCTGCATTGTTCTTGATAACCTTACCTCCTGGCTGGTGAGGTGGGATTACTCAACATCAGTAAGGCAGAAAACAAAGTTCAGACAATGGCAATTCAGATAACAGCTAGCTTAAGACCGAATCGACATAATCATCCAGGACATGTGTGCTGCCGAGATCACGAACAACTGCCCGTGATGCGGCACAAGATCGTCACAAACGGAAGGGTTATAAGTGAATACCATCTCCCAAAATATACAAACCAAAGTTCAGGGGTCACCGTAACCATAGTTCATTGTCCTAGCTACTCCAAAATACATATCACGGTCATCATCATCAACACCGCAACCAGCGTCTCCTCGAACAACACAGTCCGCTGCTCAGAGATAGTGCTTGTTTAGGAAGGCCATGAACCAGCTCATACAGCGATCAGGGGTCATGGCAAGATACCTTGTCGCCTGTCCACTGTGCTCCATCAGGTGGCTAAGAGCACGGCGTATCGCAGTCCGAGAGACTGGTGCAGCGGGAATACAAGCACCATAGATCATCTTCATCTCAGCATAGTTCTCAATGGGCTTGTTGATCAACTCGGTGTCCTTCGGATGTGCATGTAAGAGAATCACTGTTAGTTCAAAATGTGTAGTTCATATGTGAGCTTTACAACTAGTTAAGGTACTGATGCAAGTGCAAATATATCAAACCTTGATGTGCGCATAGTAATGGTCATCGTTCATCATGATAGCAGAGGTCGTCTCAACCCAGTGCACATTCTCAAGCTTGGTTCAAAGTGACTATCCAGCTACAGAACTTGAAGACATTGACTACAATCAAGCGCATGTCCGCCTCTGTGAATCCCCGAACAACTGAACCCACTCTCTGAATCAACTGGGAGGCCCTATTCAAGACGAAGGTGGATAGAGAAGCTGGCCATGACATGGCCAACTTATTTTGCACACCACATCAGGCATCGACGCATAACGCAGAGGCAACACAGAGGTTGCCAAAAGATCAAGGGACACAACCTTCTCCTACGGCACCAGATATAGGCATTGCGTTCAGTTCAAGACGAAAAGTATACTTGTAACACTAATCCTACCTACACCAGATGACAATCCTCACACTACAACATGAAAAATGAGTGCCAAATGTAGCACAAAAGGTCCAGATCTACTAGGATCAAGCACACACGCACAGATGAACTATGAGCGATAACATGGTAACAGATCTAAGCTCCGAGAGTTAGGGTTAGGTGTCTCTTACCACGATCTCAATTTCGACCGAAGAGGACGACATGTCGAACATAGCCGAGGAAGAAGACTTTCCCAAGGTGAGCTAGATCCACCGGAGTAGGAGGCGCCGCTTACCTGCTCGTCGGTGAACAAGAGGATTTGGAGGCAGAGCTCGAAATTAGAGAAAATGGTGGCGGGGATTTTGGAGGCGGAGGAGAGACGGTGTAAATAGCCAGTGCGAATCAGTAGACAGTAACCCCAATTTCTCCCAGCGAAATTTGCGAGCTCCCACCATCTGTCACTCGCACGGGCGCGTGCAGGTTCTTCTCTCTGAGCGTGAAAAGAACTTGGGTCCATGGAAACACCCGCTTTGGATGTTCCTCCGGGCCAGATTGAGGAGCGCTTTAAAATTCGAGCCGTGCAAATATTCTTTTACGCATGCTGAACCAAATGCCTTTATTTATTTCTGTCCTATACAAGAAACGAGGAAACAAGCAACCAAACACGCCCATCATTCAGCATATTCAGCATACGTGGTAACTTCGTTGAACCTGAAACTCCATGGCTCCGGTATTTAGTAGACCTTGTGTATTTGTGCGAGTAATTAAGTGCGTTGTGGTGTATGCATGTGTACATGGCTATGTTGTACTCGTTGTTTCTAAGAAAATACTGAGTGGCATGACTAAAGATCTGGAATCATTTAGGAGTATTAGATTATACTGAGAATCATTTATTAGATTATATCGAGTATTAATGGAAGATCTCAAATATTATGGAATGTATATTATTAGTACGTAGTACTACGTAGTCACTTGTTATCATGTACACCTGGTGTACGTGTGTTAATTGGCAGCATGTCTTTGATATGCCGATGCATATCTTCATCAAATCAAACAATTAAAACGGCATATATATGCAGTGTTCTCTTTCATACTACAAATAGTGCAATGTCGATTTGCCCACGAGGAGGCACATACACGCCATGACGATGACTACTCGGAAGATCTTTCTCCTCCTCCTCGTCCTCGCGCCCCTTCGCATGGCCGCCGCCGGCAAGACCTGCCCCGGCGTGCCGTGGCTGGGCGCGGTGGCGGCCTGCCGCAAGGCCAGCGGCACCAAGTTCATCTACAACCTCTGCATCGGCAGGATGCGCGAGGACGGCGTGGACATGTCCCCGTCGCACAAGCAGCAGGTCACCGCGTACATCATCCTGGCCACGGAGGACGCCGCCAACTCCTACGACAGCACGACGCTGGTCGCCAGCAACCAGCTCGACCAGAACGCGTCGCTCCCCGGCGCCGTGAGGGACGCCTACCAGGGGTGCCTCAACGACTACTCCCCGGCGGAGGACTCCCTCGACCGCGTCGCCGAGGCGCTCAAGTCCGGCTGCGACTTCGTCGGGCTCGCCGACGCGTACGTGAGCGGGATGATGAGCCTGGAGAATTGCAGGGACCGGCTGCTGTCGTTGCAACAGTACAAGACGCCGGTGTACCCCATGGTCTTGCACGACCGGGAAAAGGTCTCGCTCGCTTACATGCTTGCGAAATTGCTAGGCATCTGAGATTGGCTCAACGTGTGGACCAATGTGCTGCTGCATCTGGACCTCATGGTGTATGTTGCACTTCTAAAAATATCGCATACATGGGTTATGTTGAATCTTGAGTACTTGCAAAAAAATCATAAAAAATGTGACAATTGTGTGCTGCACAAAAAGAAAAAAATGACGTTATCAACGACATTTTTCTTTTTTGCACACGTCACCTATGGTCATGCGTGAAGGACTCCACATGTATGTTGACATCCTGGTAGTGAACTGAACAATGGAAGTTCTAACAAATTTGCATACAGATCCTTTAATTTATGAATGTTACAATTGCGACAAGAAGATAACGAAGAACGAAAATGAAAAACACAGCAAGGGGACACAGATTTAACGTGGAAAAACCTCTCCAACAAAGAGAGGAAAAAACCACGGGCGCCAGCCAGCGAAACTTCACTATATCGAGGAGTGTTTACAAACGCCGGGGATTTCACAGATGCAACTCATCCCAACCGGCGTCTTACAAGGGGTTTATATATCGGTGGAAACCTAGGTCTTCGACGATCCGTACCGTACCGTGGGGGGCTATCGCCCCCCGCACCCCCCACAAGCGTCCCTGTTGGGCACGACGGGCCTCGCTCCACTCGTCAGAAGTTGGCCTATACTTTGTAGAATTTGGATCAACATATAACAATAAAAATCAACCCACACTCCCCTGAAGATTGTCGACCCGTGACAGATTTGCATATATTCCCTTTTAATTTACGGAGATTAACCCGCATTCCACCTCCCTGTGGTTTAACAATTGTTTCACCGAGGGTTCACAATAGTGCAATTGAAGTTTCACAAAAAGAAACATATATGAAAACAGACACTTGCCTTCCTTCGTGATAACATGTAAACATATATGAAATTATATTAAATCATCATTATTTGATCTTCATACATTCTTAAACATTGAGGTTTCACACAAATTTCAATTAACACATCAGTGAAACACATACGAGAGAACGGAGCAGTAGCCCTGGAGCCTGTAGTGGGTCCAGTGGAAATCCCGAGTTCGATTTTCGTCGAGAGCAACACTTAGGGCTTGTTCGGTTCATCCACTCCCCAAGTGGAATGGAGTGGATTGGAGAGGATTTGCAGAGATTTTGACTTATGTGGTATTTAATCCCCCTCAAACCATGTCAATCCACTCTAGTCCATAGCAAACCGAACAAGGCCTTATGGAATTCTCACGAATGAGCGCCCAGTAGAATTTCAGCGGGGTTCCTCCCATTCTGGACTTGCTTTTTTTAACATATACAAAACTCTACACACATTTGTGTTCCTTCATAAAAACACATACTCTCTCTTGTCCCTAAATATAACATGTTTTGCCGAAGCCAAATCGACTTGCCAAATCTTTTCTATTTAGGAATAGAGGAATATAATTCATATATATAACTATGTTGAACTTCATACATTCACAAGGCATTTTTGTGTTTCTTCGCCAAACAAGAATATTGTGCAAGCTCAAATAGCCATCGAGAGATCTAGCTATATGTACTAGTGCATCATCAAAAAAAACTATTCACTTGTGTGTATTGATCATCTGGAATGGATACTATCAGGAGGATGCCCTACCGACGTACTCGACGTCGAAGAGGAGCGTGGAGTTGGGCGGGATGACGCAGGAGGTGGGCTCCCACCCCCTGCACCCGGCGCCCTTCTCCCCGTACGCCAGCTCCGGCGGCAGCTTCAGGCTCCGCTTCCCACCTGAAACCAAGCAACCACGCCACACGTTGCAGCTTCAGTTCAGCACCGACACCGACGAACGAATTCAGATAAATTCAGAGTCGTGCACGTACCGACTCGCATGGGCGGGATCCCTTCGCCGCCGGCGATGCAGAGGTCCCACCCCTTGATCACCTCCCCCACGCCGACCATGATGGTCAGCGGCCTCCCGCGGCCGTAGCTGCTGTCGAACACCGTGCCGTCCTCCAACATCCCCCGGTAGTGCGCCTGCGAATGCACGCACCACGCCCAAAATCAACTCTGATGCGCCGATCATTGGCAGGCTGGTGAGCTGAGAACTGACTCGAATGGACTGACCTTGATGAGCTGGCCTTTGACGGCCTCGGCGCCGGCGCCGACGACGCGGTCGCAGAAGGCGAGGCCGGAGGGGGTCGTCTCGAGCGAGCACTCGGCTGAGGCGACGTCGGTCTCGGCGGCCACGGCGGGGAGGACGCGGGAGAGGACTGTGGAGAGCGCCGTGGCCGCGGCCTCCCGCCGGGTGAACACGGGGCTCTTCTTCTTGCTGGCGCCCGCGCCGGAGTCCGTGCCTGGCGCTGCTTTAGCGCAGCGGGAGGGCTGGGCGGTGCTGGGCTTCGGGAGGCTGAGGAGGATTCGGGAGAGCGGCGACGCGGTGGAGCTGGTGGTGGTGGTGGTGGAGGGAGCCATGGCTGCTGGCTCCTTCCTCGTGCTCAGTCTCGGGGCTTTCTCGGCTCGCTTGAAGCAGAGAGCGCCGCGTCAGTAATGGATAAGAAGTGGTTTTGTGTTTCTGAACTGTGGTGGGCTGATGCGCATCGTAGCCGTCGATTACAGATCCAACGCCCAGGAGTTGCTCGTTAGTGACCGTCACAAGAAGTCAGAACCCAACGGAAGAAAATGTACTTGAAACGAGTACAAGAAATTTGAGATACCATTATTTCCAGGTGTTTGCCTTATTTTTATGGCTGCTGCGATTACAGTATAATTTTGTAACACATTTGCCCGAACACAACATGGCGAATAATATCTATCCTTTTGTTACATGCTCTGAACAAATGATAGGAAGCACGCAGATGACAAGTTTTCTCGAAATAAAAACTGCTTGGATATAGACCAAAACAAGAACAAGAAAAGGAAGAGGATGCTAAAGGTCAGATGTAGAAATACTCCCTCTATTTCAATTTACTCTGCGCGTTTGATGGTACACAGAAACAAGAAGGCCTATTACTCTCTTATTTTTCATCAAAAAATCTTGGAATTTTCGGAATAGATAGAATCAATACGGAGCTACACATACAAAAAAACGAAGGAGTAAAGAATTGGAAAACGAGTTAGTTCTAGCACGCCTAGGTATGCGTGCTCTGTCAAACGCGCAAAGCTTTTTGAAACAGAGAGTATCAAACAGTAATGCAGTAGGCCTTATGTGATGTAATTATTGATGTTCCAAACAAGCATTATTTGCTTATTTATTCAAACAATGAAGGTCTGGTTGTGTCCAGTCTGCCTAGACCGTAACTAAGGTTAGTGAAAGTGCTTTGTAAAAAAAAAGGTTAGTGAAAATGCAAATGTTTGCTAACTTACGCGCGCGCGCGGGGGGGGGGGGGGGGGGGGGGGGGGGGGGGCTTCATCAAATGGGACTGTTCAAGAAATTCAGGCTATGAAATGCTTTCTTCAATTTTGAATCTCGCTAGTATCTTGCACATTTTGAAGTTGATTATGGCTAGATGGTAAATAGTTGTCTCGTTAAAAAACAGTGCAAGATCATATGCACGTGATACACAACATATTTACCTCTGTCCCAAAATAATGTGTATTTACAAATGGTCGCTTCACTTATTTTTGGACAAGACGGAATATTTGATATTCATTCAGATCAATTTATTTCACATTCTTGTGTTTCTTTTTCTTCATTGTAGGCACTGACAGACCTTGGGCCAAAATCCAGGGGTGGCGGACGGGCTTGGGGGCGAAAAATGGGCATCTGGCTGAGTTTAATTGGAAAATGGGCCAATATACCTATAAACACTAGACGATTTTTCATGGACGGAGGGGGGGGGGGCGACGGCCCAGGTTTCCGTCATGGTCCGCTGGTGATTGTAGGCATGATCTCATTCTAATTTATATGCAACAATGGACCTAAGCTACAGAATGGGTAGATGCTGGTATTAAGGAGAAATCAAAATGATTACGAAGTTCTAAAAATGGTTAAGTTTAAGCTGCTGCCTTTTCGGATGCAAGATGTAAGGTGGCTCTCGTTCTAATTAGACAAGAACGAATTTATAAGAAATTGGTTTATATTGGCTCGATCCACCCATCCGCCCCCGAGCAAGTCAGTACATTACGGCCATGCCGTCCGTTCCAAGCCAAGTCCTTCCTGAGTTCCTCTCTCTACTACTGATCTTACTTATAGCTGGTTCTAGGCGTAGATGACGGTTACATGGGCCGATTCAACCCAGTACATGGCCTGCAAGCCAGTTCGGAGCCCGTCTAGTCCTCTTGGGCCTTCCACCTTCTCCCTCCTTTAGGTCAAGATCTCCAGTAGGTGTCGTAGCTATGGTCGGTAGGTCCTGGTCGCTGACATTCCCCCGGTCTTGAATGCATGCTAGTCCCCAAGCAGGCGCCCGCGGAAACTGCTGCTTGACTGAACCAGGACCTGAACAATAGTCCCCAAACCTCGCTGGCGCACACGGCGCTGCAACACAAGAACTGGAATCTGGTGAGTAGCATCGGGATGAGGAAGTTGATAGAGTACCTGGCGCCCTGGTCCAAGACAAGCTTTGAGTTGCGAGACATGAAACACGGGGTGGACTTTGCTCTGTTCCAGCAAGTCCATTTTGTATGCCACTTGTCCAATGCGCTAGAGCACCTGAAAAGGCCCAAAGAACTCGAATGCCAGCTTATGATTGGCTCTATGCACCACAGATGATTGTATGTATGGTTGGAGTTTGAGAAAAACTGAATCGCCCACATTGAAAGTTCGTTCGAAACGTTTCTTGTCAGCCTAAGACTTCATGCGCTGCTGCATACGCAATAAGTGCTGCCGGACAGAAGCAAGAATCAGCTTCCTCTCATCAAGCCAAGACTGGATATCAGTTGCTGCAAATTGGTCAGAAGCAGAGATACCAAAGAATCTGGGTTGTCTTCCATAGACCACTTCAAAGGGTGTCTTACCAAGAGAAGAATGCCAGTTTGTGTTATACCAAAATTCACACAATGACAACCACTTCGCCCAGAGAGAAGGATGTGCACTGATAAAACAGCGGAGGAAGCATTCAATCGACTGGTTAACTCGCTCAGTTTGGTCATCAGTCTTAGGATGATTAGCAGTACTCAAATTCAGGTCCGTACCAGTTGTTTTGAACACATCCTTCCAGAAATTGCTCGTAAAAATGGAACCTCTGTCAGATACCAACATCTTGGGCATTGCTATGCAGCTTGTAAATATCATCCACGAACAGATCTGCCACTTTGCTAGCAGTTTACGGATGGTGGAGTGGAATGAAATGAGCGTACTTTGTGAGCTTATCCACCACCACCAGGATACAGTTGTATTGGCGCGATGATGGTAATCCATCAATAAAGTCCATGGACTCCATCTCCCATGGATCTGAAGGAACATGCAATGGCTGGAGGAGTCCAGGTGACAACACACGCTTCGGTTTCGCCTGCTGACAGATATGGCATGTGCGCACAAAGTCTCTGACAGCAGCATTCATCCCTTTCCATTTGAACAAGTCCACCAAGCGTCGGTAGGTCACAAGAAAGCCAGAGTGACCACCCACTGGACTATCATGAAACGCTGAAATAATCAGTTGTCGTAGATGAGTATTTGCGCCCACCAGAATTATGTTGCGATAGCGAAGAATACCAGCACTGAGAGAATAATCAGAGGCAGAGTGAAGCTGAATAGCCAGCTGCTGGAGAAGCTGTTGAGCGTGGGCATCGTCCTTATAACTGTCAATCACCAAATCAAGCCACACCGGTTTAACTTCAGAAACAACAAATAATTACTCACCTTCAGGTGGTTTCCGCGATAGTGAGTCAGCTGCGCCATTGTGAATGTCCTTCTTGTATACCACAGTGTACTGAATGTAGGGTTCGAAGCATAGAAAACAAAAAATTACCTACGATGGGAATAACTATGTACCAAGATCTATCTACTAGATACAAGCAACGGGTGGATATACATCCATAGAATACATACCCTCGAAGACCGTATAGCATTAACGAGGTTGTACTCGTGGATGATGTAGTCGAACGCTTGCCGATCTCAAGATCGTGATGAAGTCCATCTGGTCCAGCACCATCACGTCCAGCACCGCAAAACAGTGGTGCATCCGTGATCGCACACACGTTCGGGTACCCCGACAACCTCCACGCCCTCGCTCCAGCGAAGCAGCGGAAGCAACAAATCCTTCCAGAAAAAGCCATCGGCAACATGTATCTCGCTGATGCGAGACCATGGGAATTCTAAAAGGGGGGGAGAGATCCTTCACGAGGAGGTGTACTTTGAGAGGAGGAGAGGGGGCCTTTTATAGGGAGAGGGGGGCACCCCCAAGGGTCATGGCGCCATCCATAGTGCCTGCCCCCACCTATTCTACATTCATGTGGGTGGAGCTTCCACTCAAAATGAAAACCTCCACTGCCATAAAAGAGCCTCCACTCAAAAATCCACTCACATGCATTAAATTTCCACCAAATTTAATGCAAGCTCTCACTTAAATAAAACTTTTTTATTTATTTATTCAGAATTTTGTTAATTACTTTAATTAACAAACATTCACATAAAACCCCTTGCTAGTATTTCATTTCACATGTAGAACCAGTTTCAGCAATTTCAACCGAAACAGTTTCGGTGTCTAGTGAAATAAATTCTTGCGTTTTCCTTTTTCTTTCTCTAGCATATTATTTGCTCCAAATGGTGTCGGTATCCCTTAAGTGTGTCACCCTACAGTTCGTGAATAATGTAGACATGATCGAGACCCCTCTTCGATCAATAATCAGCAGCAGGACCTAGAGATCCGTACTGACTCCCACATATTCAACGATGACTTCTATGATCATGTGAACCTTATACCCATGTAACTTAATCCCTTTGTCTCGCGATATATTACATGTCCGAGATTCGATCATCGGTATCTCCATACCTAGTTTGATCTCGTTACCGACATGTACTCTTTTCTCGTTCCCGTGATATAACATTCTAGTGATCAAATCACTTGCTTGCAAGCTAACTAATGTGATATTACCGAGAGGGCCCAGAGTATATCTATTCGTCATCAGGATGGACAAATTCCACTCTTGATCCATGAGCCTAAACATAACACTTTAGTAGTTTTGAAGCGATCTTGATAATCACCCTGTTACGGTGTGACGTTTGATGTTATCAAGAAACTCTTTCAGTGTTAGTGATTGACATGATCTCATGGTCTAAGGATTAGGATCACTTCGTAAGTTGTTACTTGATCGTAATGCTATACTTCAGATGAATGTTTATCACATCATTACACTAATTTTGTGACCTCGTTATTAACAACATCCAATGTCCATGATCAAGAAACCTTTGATCATCTTGTTAATCAACGAGCTAGTTTATAAGAGAGGCATAACTAGGAACTTCCTTTTTGTTTATTAAACACACATGTATTAACGTTTCCGTATTAATACAATTATAGCATGAAAAATAAACATTTATCATAAATAAGGAATACGATAAAACCACTTTATTATTGCCTCTCAGGAATATTCCCTTCAGTCTCTCACTTGCACTAGAGACAATAATCTAGTTTGAAAACTTTGCGTATTGAACACATATGGCTTTCTGGTGTTCCATATACGCAATTGCAAGTGGTTAACATAATCTACGGATCTGACGCTTCAGGTCCTTGTGTATTTGCATGTCTTTGCGTCTCCACGCATCACTCCTTCTCTAATGAGATTGCATTGTATAAATTTGGTATTTTGGTGAGACCTTTAGTTCCTTGGGGTTAAATCATGTCGATACTATTGTCGTACAATATATCTTTAGTGTTAGCCCATTGCGAGCCACACCTTAGTTTGATAACGAACTACTTGACACAAATGCCCTCCTTTGCTGCTACTATAGCAGTCATATACTTAGCCTTTTGTTGTAGTATCCGTCACAATGTCTTAACTTTGGACTTCATCCAAATTCGTCATGGAAACTCCTTTCCATTTGATTGTGCCACCCATAGTTTAAATTGAGATAAACTTAATTTTGTATCTTGTGACAAAATTAGTATCAATGTAACACTTTACAATGAACTATTTGTAATTGTTTGTCACCTATACACAAATATATTCTTAGTTCTTCCAAAAGATCATAAGAATATCCCCACTATTATCCAATGATCATTTTATGATTCATTCTGGTATATGCTCATAACACTTAGAGCATAGGACATATATGGATGTGTATATATCATGGTATGATTGATCAAAACATCCTTGTGATTTCACTCATCAAGTGTCAAAGCACTTGAATCTTGTTTCACTTATCAAGTGTCGATGCACTTGAATCTTGATTCAATTCCTTTACATGCGACAAGAACCGTTTCTTGTTGTTTCTATATTGAACTCCTTCAATATCTCATATATCTACGTTTAGCACAACCATATTAGCATCACAGTCTATCCACTATAGACATTCATGCTAAATATTCGGATTTTGTCTAAGTCTTTCATCGAAATGAAATTCTTAACCTTTGTTAATAAAAGATACATCATTTCCAATCAACAAGATGTCCTCCACATAATGTATTAGAAATATGTCTTAGCGCTCCCACTTAATTTCTTGCAAATGCAAGCATCTTCATCGTGTCCGGATGAAAAACTCCTTTTTCATCATGGTGAAGATTCCAACTCCGCGATGCTTACTTCAACCATTGAAGTTTGCATGCCCTTTTAGCATCCTTTGAATTTAACAAAACCCTTTGAACCGTGTCATATACACGTCCTAGGTAACCATTCTATTATAAGAACTTTTTTTGTTTATTCATCTACCATATACCAAATTATATGTAGAGGTTGCTACTTTAATCCGTCCAGACTAAATATCGCTATGAAAGATCAAATATTATCATAGCCAACTCCTTGAACATTGTCATAAAATACTTTACAACATGTCGAATATTTCATAGATGTGAAACATCCATGTCTGTTTCTTTATAGAACCAAATGCAACCGATAGTTTTTTACACCTTTCCGGAGGGTCTTCCAAGTTTAAAACTTGATTTTTCATGTATGGAATTATCACGGATTTTATGGCTTCAAGCCATTTGACGGAGTCAGGGCCCATCATCGCTTATTTGCATGTAGTCGGTTCATCATTGTCAAACAATAATGATTTACTCTCAAATCTCAGTATTTGATTGTTTATCCGACCGACTTGGTTCAATAAGAACTTAGATCTCCATGACCACAACCTTTGAGGCACATAAGCTATGAGAATTATGGCAGCCTCCGGAACGATTCCGGTGTTGTGCAACTTAGCACATTTAGCTAAGGTTCTTTAACCTTATCAAAGTTCTATTGTTCTCCCACTTAACAATTCCGAAAAATTCCTTTTTTCAAGAAACTTCACATTTCAAGCGACAAACCCTTTCTCCTCGGTGTTATGGAGGAATATCCAATTGTTATTCTAAATAACCTACAAAGACATGCTCATTCGACTTTGATTGTAAACATCTTACTTACGTTTAGCATACCAAAATTTAAGAAATGACAACTTGGGTTTTACCCCAAACCATAACTCATATGGTGTAATTTCAACGGATCAAGATGGAGCGCTTTTCAGTGTAAAAGAGGTAGTCTCTAAAGCTTTAATCTTGTAAACCATAATGCAGTTTTATAAATAACACCTTTGATCCAACCATGTTAAACAAGGTTTCATTACAAATCTCAAACACTCCATACTCCTATGGTGTTTCGGGAGATGTAAATCCAGGTGTTTTGCAAAACTTGCAACTCAAATAAATCCCTTTATGATAAATCATAATTCATTTATTTTTCTTGTTACACTTGTAACTCAAATAAATCCCATATGATAAAATAATAAACCATTTATTTTCTTGTTACAATGATTTTCCACTTTATCTTGAAAGTCTTTGAACGTTTTCAAATATTTCATACTTCTTTCTCATTAAGTGAACATTCACTCAAATTTCCGGAGAAAGCATATAAAGTTGAAATCCATCGCTTACAACTACACATAATGGACTACATATATCGATATGTATAAATTCCAATAATTTTAGTCGATCGTTCTTCTTTGGCCTTTGAACGAAGTTTTAATTATCCCGAGGAAAGTCTCACAAGCGTCACTTGATCAAATCAAAGACTCCAAAAATCCATGAAAATGGAGTTTCTTCATGTTTTATTTCCAATATAATTTAAACAGCGATGTCACTTCGTAAGTGATCTTCCAATCATTTGTCTTGCGACATTTTAGCATTAGCTTTTATGGATGTGATTTCTCCAACTAGATTTGTAAATCATCCATCTTATATGGAATACGGTAATTATTTGAACAGCCTTTGTTCTGATAATACCTGATTTAAATAACAATTATTAAAACAAATCTTGAAATCAAGCTTTGATGTCACCGAGAAATGCAAACAATGGTTTGTTTGTTTTTTATGAACATCATCACATATTCTCTTGCTAGTTACTAAGGCCATTGTGGTTCATGAATTGTGTCGTTCTATATGAAATTTCATACCAACCAATCCGGTATTCAATACCCAAGAACCACATTGTTTAACAATCAAAGAATACAACCATAACATGTATATCATCCATATACCTAAATTGGATATTTCCAATCTTTTCTTTTCTACCAAGTATATTTTATAGATTCTCTTTCAGCATTTCCTTTTCCTTTTAAAAGAATCTATCAACATCAATAGTGGCCCCATATACATGACACATAGTCCAAAGCGTGTATATTCAAATAATAATACCTTTGGACTTGCACTTTGAAGTAGATCTCCATCATCAAAATGATCGGCATTCTTTTAAAATCCATTCTTTAGTAATCTTTTAGTGTAGTAAACACTTTATATACATCTTCTATTCACCCTTATCATGACGAATTTCATGATCAAGCTACTGTAGTTTATAAAGGCGAATCGTGAGTATAACATTACTTTCCAAAACCCTTTTGGATGATTAGGATGTCTAGCATCTCCAACCTTTGCAAATTTTCATCCAATATGAGAACATATATTATACCCTATCATATTGCAACCAAAACACTGTTTTAGATATCGTTATATCTGCCACACTTGATGGTTTCTGAAACAATTCTTTCATCTCCTAGATAAACTTGATATTAAAACAATCAAGAATCATGGAGGCAAAACATGATACTTAAGATACTAACACTTGAATTGTTACTCTTGATTTAATACTAATTATTAAACTTCACGGAGTAAACAGAGTTTGCTAAAAGTTTGCAATATGACTTTAAACTTTGTTTGACACTCAACACAATACGATACCAGTTCGTAAAGTATATATCCAGAGTTCTATAGTTCTATTATCTCAATTACAACTAAGCATAAGGTGGTGAACGAATGCCAATGACTACAACAAATTATGCAAATTCACTTTGATTTAATTTATGATAAATTGAGTTCTAATAATCCAAATTAGAAATAAACTCCCACTCAAAAACGACATCCCTCGTGTCTTTTTGGTGATTACATGAACCAAATCCACTACACCAAATCCGATCATCACGTGAGTCGGTGTAGCTTCAAAGGCGAGCATCAAATGGCCATCATATCAAAATATATGACTCATGCTTAACCTTTCAGTCCGTGTTCCGAGGCCATGTATGTACATGCTAGGCTGACCAAGTAAGAACCTTAGTATTCGCGTGTGTAACTGTTTTACACCCGAGATATGCTCGTGGATTCAAGTACACCCGATCATCACGTGATGTCTTGAAGCGACGAAATATTGTCGGTGCATACTTAAGGAAGAACACATTCTTATCTTGATATTTAAATGAGGGATCATATTATTATGCTAATAAAACGCCAAACAAGCAATATAAGATGCAATCAAACATCACATGTTAATAAGTGAAATGATATGGTTCCTGCACTTGATCTCCATCATGTGCATCATGGTATGATCGCCATCATACCTCTATGTGTAAGGCCAAGGTCTATGGAACTTACACGTTGTGTGTGTGTTGTAAGAGTATCATCTCATACTTCTACTTACAACATCACCATATCATAACAATAGCCCAGCAACAATCTAAACTAGACACCTATAATTTATCCATTGCAAGTTTTACGTGGCTTAGGGCTTTCGAAGATAGAACCGTTCTTACCTACGAACATGAATCACAACGAGGATAACCAAATTGTTGACAACTCGTTACAAATTAGATATTGACTATAGTAGGAGAGACAGACATCCGCTAGCCACTTATGCAGAACTAGTTGCATGTCAAGCGTGGAACAGGTCTCATGTGCGAGGACATGTAAAGTTTGTCCGGGCCGCTTCATCCCACTATGCCACCAATATCCAAAGTACAACTAAGAAGCAATAAAATGATCATCATCGCCCACATACTCATATGTGTACCGTGCAAAGCATTTACACATAGATCCGGCTCTAATACCACTGTAGGGTTCACAGCATAGAAAACAAAAAAATTCCTACGATGGGAAAAACTATGTACCAAGATCTATCTACTAGATACAAGCAACGGGTGGATATACATCCATAAAATACATACCCTCGAAGACCGTATAACGTTAACGAGGTTGTACTCGTGGATGATGTAGTCGAACGCTTGCCGATCTCAAGATCGTGATGAAGTCCATCTGGTCCAGCCGGTCCAGAACCATCACGTCCAGCACCGCAAAGCAGTGGTGCATCCATGATCGCACACACGTCCGGGTACCCAGAAAACCTCAACGCCCTCGCTCCAGCGAAGCAGCGGAAGCAACAAATCCTTTCAGAAAAAGCCACCGGGAACATGTATCTCGTTGATCCGAGACCATGGGAGAGAGATCCTTCGCGAGGAGGTGTACTTTGAGAGGAGGAGAGGGGGGCCTTTTATAGGGAGAGGGGGGCACCCCAAGGGGCATGGCGCTAGCCATGGTGCCTGCCCCCACCTATTCTACATTCATGTGGGTGGAGCTTCCACTCAAAATGAAAAGCCTCCACTCCCATAAAAGAGCCTCCACTCAAAAATCCACTCACATGCATTAAATTTCCACCCTATTTAATGCAAGCTCTCACTTAAATAAAACTCTTTTATTTATTTATTTAGAATTTTGTTAATTACTTTAATTAACAAACATTCACATAAACCCCTTGCTAATATTCCATTTCATATGCAGAACGAGTTTCAGTAATTTCAATCGAAACAGTTTCGGTGTCTAGTGAAATAAATTCTTGCGCTTTCCTTTTTCTTTATATAACATATTATTTGCTCCAAATGGTTGCGGTATCCCTTAAGTATGTCACCCTACGGTTCGTAAATAATGTATACATGATCGAGACGCCTCTCCGATCAATAATCAGCAGCGGGACCTGGAGATCCGTACTGACTTCCACATATTCAACGATGACTTCTATGATCGTGTGAACCTTATACGCATGTAACTCAATCCCTTTGTCTCGCGATATATTACATGTCCGAGATTCGATCGTCGGTATCTTCATACCTATTTTGATCTTGTTACCAACATGTACTCTGAAAGGATACGGATGTCGCCTAGAGGGGGGGGTGAATAGGCGATTAAAACTTTTCCTAGAGTGGCTCAACAAAGGCGGAATTAAACTAGTGTTTACTTTGTAAAGCACAACCTAGAAACAACTAAGGTTTACCTATGTGCACCAACAACTTATGCTAAGTAATACAAGCAACAAAGTGATAGCAAGATATATATTACTTCAAGCACGAAGGCTATCACAATGTAAAGTGCATAAGTAAAGAGCTCGGGTATAGAGATAACCGAGGCACGCGGGGACACCGATATTTTACCGAGTTCCTCCCAACATGGAGTACGTCTCGTTTGGAGAGGGGGTGGTATCAAACCACCAACGCCACAAAAGGCCTCCCTTATTCTCCGGTGAATCTCACCCCAATGGGATCGATCCACGCTTCCACTATCGGTGCACTTGTCGGTGGCAACCGGAACCTCTCACAAGGTTGGGGCACAACTCCACAACTTAATTGGAGGCTCCCAACAAATGCCACCAAGGCCACAATGCCACCAAGGCCACAAACCGTCTAGGGTTCCAAGAACCCAAGAGGGACAAGCTCCAATGAGTAACTCAAATCAAATCCTCCAAAGAGAACTCAAACTGATGCACCAAATGCAAATGGCAAGAACACCACAAAGATGCTCAAATCCCTCACTCTCAAGTTCCAACAAAGCTACTAAAGCTATTGGGGGAACAAGAGAGGAGGAAACAAAGAGAGACACAAAATCCCCCAAAATCTAGATCCCCAAAGATACACTCACAAAGAGATGTTTTGGTTTGGTCAAAACGTAGATCTGGATCTCCTCCAACTACCCCTCAAATATATGCAAGAATCAATGGAGGGATGAGTAGAAATCAAGCTTAAGGAGTAAGGCAAATAGGGGCAACGCTTTTGATCCAAAGAGGAGGAAGGAGTAACCCTAAAGGGTAAAGGGGCAAAGCTATTTATAGGGCAGGGCAAAATATGGCCGTTGGAGCCTGAATGAAGCGGTAGTACCGGTACTCAAGCGGTAGTACCGCTTGCAAGCGGTACTACCGGTCCAGTACCGGACCAGGTACCGGTGGTGACCTTGTTCTTCAGTGCTCTTCAGACTTTGGGCGGTACGCCCTTGCGGTACTACCCCCGAGCGGTAGTACCGGAGGTAGTAAGCGGTACTACCGGTTCAGGCGGTAGTACCGGTCCCAAGTACCGCTTGGGACTGACCAAAATGGAGAGGGGAGGGTGCTAGTCAGTATGCAGCGGTACCGACGAGCGGTACGACCGCCTCAAGCGGTAGTACCGCTTGTACCAAGCGGTACTACCGGTTGGGCCGGTAGTGCCGCTCCGTGGTACCGGTGGGTACTGACTAGTATTCACCCTTCTCCCTTTTGATCAGTGCCAACCGGTACTGGAACCGGTAGTACCGGTGTCAAGCGGTAGTACCGGTTGAAGATCCGGTACTACCGGTTGACACAGAAGATTTTGCAAGGGGAAAAGATAGGCCAATGTTCAAACGGCAAATATTCAAACCGCGATAACTTTTGATTGGAAGCTCCGATTGACCCGATTCAAATTGCGTTGGATAGAGGGCAACAAGGGCTTCCCAATAATATTGATTATCACCAAGTGAGAGAGTATCAAGTAGAATAATGTGATATACCTCACTTGGTGAGAAACCGAAAAGCCGCATAAATCAAAATCGTAACAAGATATATATGGGAGATCCGATATTGATGAACAAGAGCTTGTTATGGAGATTACCACAAGCTTTATATCCTCACATGAATAAGACCAAATAACAACCAAATACGATGATGGAAGTATGCAAAGGTTTGAGCTCTCTTCGAACGATGTGACCGAATTACTCATACGAGAGCCCCTCTTGATAGTACGGTTATCTATCCTAAACCCGGTCTCACACACACAACGAGAGACCGGCAAAAGGGAAAACCTATCAAGATTATACCTTTGCCTTGAGCATTCCACTTGAGCTCGATGTAGACGATCTTGCCCTTCTCAAGATGGAACGCCTTTCTTAATTCCTCATCATCGACCTCGCATATTGAGCTTGCACAACATATCTTCTTTGCATTTCGTCGTCCTTGAAGCCATCACATGCTTCAAGCGATGCCAATGGACAAATCCTACAAGTATAACTCAATACACACATTAGTCCATAAAGATTGTCATTAATTACCAAAACCACACATGGGGGCCCAACATGTTCTTTCATACTCTTTTCTCGTTCCCGTGATATAACATTCTAGTGATCAAATCACTTGCTTGCAAGCTAACTAATGTGATATTACCGAGAGGGCCCAGAGTATATATATCTGTCATCAGGATGGAAAAATTCCACTCTTGATCCATGAGCCTCAACATAACACTTTAGTAGTTCTGAACCCATCTTTATAATCACCCTGTTACGGTGTGACGTTTGATGTTATCAAGGAAATCTTCCGGTGTTAGTGATTGACATGATCTCATGGTCTAAGGATTAGGATCACTTCGTAAGTTGTTATAGCAATATAAACTCATTGAATTTGATCGTAATGTTATACTTCGGATGAATGTTCATCACATCATTACACTAATGTTGTGACCTCGTTATTAACAACATCTAATGTCCATGATCAGGAAACCTTTGATCATCTTGTTAATCAACGAGCTAGTTTATAAGAGAGGCATAACTAGAAACTTCCTTTTTGTTTATTACACACACATGTATTAACATTTCCGTATTAATACAGTTATAGCATGAAAAATAAACATTTATCATAAATAAGGAATACGATAATAACCACTTTATTATTGCCTCTCGGGCATATTCCCTTCACTGAAGTCCCATCATCTTAGTTAGCGCTTTTCTGCTGCCACTCAGTGTGCAAACGCTGGTCACAGAGGTGAGTCAAACTCTTGTGGTCGGTCCTGATAACAAATTCCCCCAATTGCAAGTACTGGCGCCACTGTTGAACGGCAAGAAGGATCACCAAGTATTCTTGTATACTGACAGGCCTCTGTTCCTGGGACCATGTGCTCTCCTGACGTAGGCAAGAGGGTGGCCACACTGCGACAAAACTGCACTGATGCCCGTGTCACAGGCGTCCTTTTCCACGACGAATTGCGCACTGAAATCAGGAAGGGCTAGCACTGGCACAGACATGAGGGCAAATTTCAGAGTTTGGAACGCAGTTTCCTCGGTCGTTGTCTAGACGAACAGGACGCCTTTCTTTAACAAGGATGTCAACGGCTGGCTAATGATGGCATAGTGCTTAATGAATTTCCGATAGTACCCGGCAATTCCCAGGAAGCCTCTCAATTCCTTCAAATTGGTTGGAACTGCCCAGCTAGTAATTGTGTTGATCTTAGAATCATCAGTCGCAACCCCTTCACCCGAGATGATATGGCCGAGATATGCAATGCAGCGTTGCGCGAAGGCACATTTAGAAATCTTAACTTGCCATTTGTCTCTGCGGAGGATGTCCAGAACCTCCCGGATACACCAAGTTCTCTAAGTACGTGGCGCTGTAAATCAGTATATCGTCAAAGAACATGAGTGTTGATCTGCGGAGCACTGGTCTAAGCGAAGCGCTCATGGCGTGCTGAAATATGGCTGGTGCACTGGTTAAACCGAAAGCCATAACTCGGAACTCATAATGGCCTGTATGGGTTTGAAAGGCGGTCTTGAATTCTTCGCCGGGGGCCAGGCGTATCTGATGGTAACCATTGCGCTCCTGGCAACTCATCCAACAGCTCATCAATCATCGGTACAGGATATCTGCCTTTCACTGTAAGAGCATTGAGGTGACGATAATCAACCACCAAATGCCATGTGTTGTGAGACTTCTTCACGAGAATTACTGGTGAAGCAAAAGGACTATTATTGTGGGTAATGACACCTTGTGAGAGCAGCTCCTGAACTTGTCGTTCAATTTCAGACTTCAATGCTAGAGCAACACGGTATGGCATCATGGAAACCGGTCGTGCACCTGGAATAAGTGGAATCTGGTGATCATATTGCCTACGTGGTGGTAGCTCTTTGGGCTCCTCAAAAACAGAAGAAAGCTGGTCCAAAAGCGACTGAATATCGGCTCTGTTTTTAGAAACAGCAGCATTGCCTTCGGTCTCCACGACATATAATTCAATCAGTGCATGAGTAACTCCAAGGGACTCTTCACCATGCAACACAACCAACTGTCCATCGTGTTGAAAACCAATCCATTGCTGGGCCCAATGAGTCAACATTGGACTGTATTTAGCTAGCCAGTCTAGTCCAATAATACCATCGTAACTGTGCAATTCCAGGATACGAAAACTGTCACAGAAGGTATACCCTTGTGTTGTCCAAGTCAGGGCTAGAAAATATGCTGAACAAGCCAACAACTGCCCCCCTGCCACTTGAACATTTAGAGGTGTTGGCAACGGTTTAGCTCCTAAAAACTACTCAGTCGTGCTCTTGTTAAGGAAACAAGAAGAGTTGCCCGAGTCAATCAAGAAGGTGAGAACCTGCCCTTGGATTTCCACCTTAATTTTCAAAGATTTAACAGCAGAGGATGTAGAATTGGCAGCAGCGACAGACAACATCATCAGTTGCTGTCCCACGGGAGGTTCAGCCGCAGTTTCCTCACTAACTTCTGCATCTTGCATCTGAAAGCAGTCCAGCATCTCTTGGACGACATGCAATTGAATGGATTTATTGCAAACATGGTTTATACCACATTTCTCCCCACAAAGATAACACAGTCCCTTGGAGCGGTGATACACACGGAGAGATGACCATCTATCATCAGAACCATATTTGTTGGCTTCAGCCTGTCGTTTCTCCTCCACAGCCTTAGAGACCCACCGCGCTGGTGGTTGTGGCGGCGGCGGAGTCAGTGGAGCGAGCTGTGGTGGTGGTTATGAAAATGGATGAGATGGATAAAACTGACCACGACACACTGCTGGTGCAGAATCTGGATGAACATTCACAAATGCAGTATCTCCTGCCAATTCCTCATACAAAAATGCCATCGTCATAGCTGCATCTAAATCCTTAGGCTGCTGGATAGCCACTAATACTGGCACATTTGGATGAAGGCCATCCAAAAACCGGGTCAAATAATGCAAGGGGTCAGGGTGGGTATCATAAGCAGACAGGAGATCCACCAAATCAGCAAAACGTTGCACATAATCCTCAAGAGTGCCAGTTTGGGAAATATGATACAGTCGCCTGAGGAGAACCTGGTGTTGATTTCGGAGGAATCAGGTCTGAACTGCCTTCATAAATTCAATCCAAGTTGGTTGCGAGTTTTTTGTCAGATAGGCATCTAGCCAAGTTGTTGCTGCTCCCGTGAACTGCGAAAGACCCGTAAGAAACCCAGTGATTTTCCAGCGTGCTCCACCGCTGAAAATACTCCTCACAACGGCGCTGCCATAGACGGGGATTGGATCCCTCGAAGGAAGGCAGTTCCACGCGTGGAGCCGAAGCAAGGGCGTCAGAATTCAACGCTGGAGAAGGGGAATTCATGGAAGTAAAATTTCTCTAGCCGGAGTTCGTACCTTCTCCCAGAGGAGGCGTGAGAAACCCACAAGACTTCCCCGGGTTACTCATTGAAGAGTGGTGCCCATCGGGGCCATTTGTATCCCCATCGCGCGGTTGCTGCGGAATCGCCTGGAGAGCGCGATTCACCGACAAGGATAACTGAGCGATCTCGGCGCTGAGCTTGGACTTGACGGCGCTCAGTTCCACTCTGAGAGATGCCTTGGCCTCCGCGATCTCGGCGCCCATGTCAGCATGGCCGACGTCGACATTATCGGCGACCGCCTTGATCTGCCGCCGGGTAGCGGCGAGATTGCTTCGCACGACGTCTAGGATCTCCTTCTTATGCGCGAGGAAATGGATCTCGTACGCCTCCTTCGTCTCCTTGGATTCATCCGATAGGCCCTCCATAATTTCCCAACGGCGACGCGCAGTGAGACGGGTACCATGGGAGTGGTTTGGAAGATCCAGATTGGGATTGGCTGGTCTCTGATACCATGTGTAAGGTGGCTCTCGATCTAACTAGACAAGAACGAATTCACAGGAAATTGGTTTATATTGGCTCGATCCACCCATCCGTCCCCGAACAAGTCAGTACACTACGGCCATGCCGTCCGTTCCAAGCCAAGTCCTTCCTAAGTTCCTCTCTCTACTACTGATCTTACTTATAGCTGGTTCTAGGCGTAGCTGGCGGTTACATGGGCCAATTCAACCCAGTACATGGCCTACAAGCCAGTTCGGAGCCCGCCTAGTCCTCTTGGGCTTTCCACCTGCTCCCTCCTTCAGGTCAAGCTCTCCAGTAGGTGACGTAGCTATGGTCGGCAGGTCCTGGTCGCTGACACAAGACGTTGTCTGTTATGAGTAGTCTACAAAGTTCCATGTACCGTATGTTTAGTGTGTGCATCAATGGATGCCAAACTCTATTACCCCATCTATTCGGAAAATTATGTCATGGATTTAAAATCAATGTACTAAATCAGGGACGCTTATTATACCGGAGGAAGTCATAGATGTTTTTTTTATCAGAGGATCTCAGTTCTACGTCATTCCGTGTCACTCTTTTCACCATTTCTTTTAAATTCTCATCAAACTTTTGTTTTTTACACTAAGAGGTTGTAAGGTTTTTTTAAGGGAGGTTGTAAGGGTATTTATTTAAACTATTTAGAACATGAGAAAGCACATTAAGTGAGATCCCCTCCCAAATCATCTGTGAACAAGCTCGGCCTACTTTAGATGATCAAGGGATGATCAATATGGATTCGACTAGCTTTGCCGTGGCGAAGCGGGAGAACGCGCACTCGATCGTCCCCACGGACAAGATGGCGGCGGCCGGACTCGTTCGAGTTGCACCACGTTTGGAAGGTCTCATGTTCGGATACGTCTTATGTTCGGATTACTTCCGATCACGTTTCATCTCGGATAGGTGCGTCACGTCCTATCCTCACTTGATTTATTTATATATCCTGGACTTGTGCGCCTGTAGTACGTACTGCTCAGGATAAACTGCAGAGCAACACGGACATACGTGTTATCGAATCGATCCGTCCATGGCTTCGCCGCCGCTCCCATCCAAACGCCGTGCCCAAGCTCCTGCGCCGGCAGTGGAATCCGACGACATCCTTAGGAAGATATTCCTCCTCCTCGACTCCCCCGCAGACCTCGCACGCGCCTGCGCGGCCAGCCCCGCCTTTCGCCGCGTCATCACCGATCCACACTTCGCCCGATGTTTCCGTGCCCTCCACCCACCACGCCTCCTTGGCATCTTTAACCACGTCTTCTTTCCCGCCGAGCCGCCGCACCCATCGGCATCCGCAGCCCATGGGCTCATACACTCCGGCGCCATTGACTTCTCGTGCAAATCCTTTCTCCCTTCTCCCGGCCCATGGCAATCTTGTGACTCACGCGAAGGCCGCGTCCTCTGCTTTAGTGACCCCCGACACCAGGAAAGCTGCTGCTGCTTTAGCCACCGCTCCTTGGACATGCCTCTCGCCGTATGCGACCCGTTGCACCGGCGGTGCATCGTGTTGCCCGCTATCCCGCAAGACCTAGCCATGTTAGTTGAACATGGGCAGCGCCTCCACCACTTCTCGGCCTTCCTCGTTCCCCCTCCTCAAGACGAGGAAGGGTCGGCCACGCCATCATTCAGGGTGATGTGCATGGCACAGTCCGCTTCCAAGTTGGTCCTCTTCGTCTACTCCCACTTATCTTCCTGTGTCGGAGTACAACAATGGCATGCTGTTAATTTCGATGAGTGGAGCGCTCTGAGTGATGACACAAAGGATTATCACCCATGCCCGCTGTCGCTCCTACAGCGCAACTACGCGCACGGGCGCTTCTACTGGCCGATCTATCCCAGAGGGATGGTTGTGCTCGACGCACGAGAGAGCACACCCAAATTCTCCACCATGGACTACCGGTTCCATGCTCCGGTGGCCTTCGTTGAGGCAGTCGGACAACGAGAGAGGCTTGCGAAGGTCACGATCCATAGGGACAGATGTGGGCACATGTACAATCTCTGTTATGTTGTCCTAAAGGGTGATGATGGGGATCAATGGGAGTTAGAGGGATTCATGAACCTTCCCTTGGGTTACAGTAACTACAGGTTTATCTCTGCGGATGGAGGGTACCTGCTGTTGGAGGGGACGCCACAAGGCGGGACACACATTATGTGTTTCTCGCTGGATCTCAAGACGCTGCAGCTTAAGCTGTTTTGTCAAAGTAAATACACGTTCGGTCTAGACTTCTATATGTACGTCGGTTATCCGTCCTTTTTGTCGGCACCAACTGTTTGAAGTCTTTGTTTGTAACGACTTCCTGGCGCGACTGGTACAAATGTCCAGTACTCACTTCTGGAAACTCATCTTTAATTTCTAGACTAAAATTTTAAAGATTATCTATCGGGGAGAATGAATCGTGGTTCATCTCCGTCAGTGGTTGTGCTTTATTATGATTGTAATTTTTTTCCTTTCAGTACCTAGCCCGTTCACCTCCTATTTTTTCTATCGATTTGCTTTATTTTGACTCTTGTTGTATAACTCAAGTTCGACGTGAGGAGCGTGACAATGGTGTGTTTTAGGGGAAAAAAACTTAAGTTCCGTGATCTTATCGTAGTGGGCATGGCATGGGTTATGAAAGAGGCATGCCCAGGGCTGCCACCAAACCCAAAGAAGGCCGAAGGGAAAGCTATCCAGGCCGACCAAGGCATCTCAAAGCGCTCGGCAGGCTCACGAGGTGTGGAGTGGGCCCTTTTGAGGTTAGGCCCGATCGACGTCGGTATAATAAGGCCCGGGCGTGCCCAGGAGCCCATAAGGGCACCCACAGCGTTGTGCCAAAAGTGGTTCCAAAATAAAAATTTGGCTTTTAGAACTAGTTCTCTACACTGTGGGACTAGTTCCCAAACCAAGAAAAGAGAGAACCGGAGCAACTTGGTGCTCCGATGCCAAATTCTTCTGTTTCAATATACTAGTACAAATGTCCGTGCGTTGCAACGGGAAAAAAACATAGAAATAATCGAATTGATTTTGTCTACAAGCACTGTTTTTTCGAATACCATGCACAATTTGCTCCCTCTTTGTAACCCCGACATGTGTTTCTTTCTGTCCATTCTTACCATTTTTATTTCATCAGTTTCTCCTTTAGTGCATGCTTTAGGGACTGATATTTCAGTCATTTTGGGAATGAAAATTATGGCTAAGCTCATCAATAATAAGAATGGTTTTGTCGATACTATTTCTAAAGAGAAAAGTGCAAGTATCTCGAATAAGAATACTGAATGCAATGTAGAGAAAGATACACATACAAGTTTTGATAAAAATCATTATGTAACATATACAATACAACGTCGCTAATTTCCTAAATAAAATAAAGTAATTTTATTACTCTATTCGATCCAAATTAATGGCCTTAGATTTATCTAGATTCAGATGTATATAGTTATGTTTTAGTGCTAGATACATTCAAATCTAAAAAAATCCAAAAACATTAATTTGGATAAGAGAGTAAGAAAAGTTTAAGCATTAGACCATGTACTATGTGTGCTAAAAGCAAACCATAGAGCTGGATGGTTCGGTTCAATAGATAGTGGGACGTCGACTCAAATTACCTGACAAAAAAAGTGAACCAAGTTATTGGTTCGACTCAAAGAGCAAAATGTGTCAGCATGGTCTAACTTTCGGAGAGGAGAAGGAGAGACAGACTACATAAAAAAGGCTACAAAAGGTACTGCATGTTGCAGGTTTGGCCCACACAAGAAGTGAACCTACACTACAAGAAAGCTGAAGCCATTCCTATACATGACACAGTTTTCTTTGAACCGGCACTACATAGTATATGGTTTTATTAGTTTAGTTTGTTTCCTCCTATAAGTGCCCATTTGAATGTATGTGCATTACACACTACTATGCTGTATACTCAACGCACTCCAACAACGGCCATCCCTGTACATCGTAGTCACCCCACTTCAACAATGGCACTCGCATTGTGCGAAGGTATTTTCACAGTAGATCAATAGAAAAATGAAAACAGCAGTAGAGCATTTAGTCGACGTCCTTCTCCAAGAAAAATAATCCTTCTTTCGCCACTTGCATTCCAAGCTAACCTTAATCACTTGCATATTCCTCCCACGGCCCTACAAAGCTCGCCTAGACGTCATTCCTCCCCAGTGTCTATTATTCAACGAACTGCCTGCCAAGTAGAAACAACAATGTTATTGTTGGTTGTGATGTAATTGTAAGCCTAGTAAAACTGCAACTTGAACAAAACATCACTAATGCTAGCAACAAGTTTTTTAATCAATGGCATTATTCTACTCTCTATCACATGAAGGTTATTTATTTAGGTTTTTCTTTGTAATATATCATTTCAGATCACCTGAATATTCACCTGTAGTGAATCAGACAGCGTGGGGGAAGGGGATAAACCATCCAGAAGTTTCAAAGCTGCTTCACCAGAAAAACAACCAGTCAAATGATTATCCCTACATAGAAAAACTCCGTATTGTACCTCTCAGCAGGTTGTTTGAGTGTACGAATATGAAACATTCCGTTCTCTTTCTCAGAAGGCTAGAAACCCTTTTTTTCGAACCACCCCTAGATGAATTTCCAGTTGAAAGGTAACCTTCATGGGGAGACTATCAAACAATCCAATACTATATATATTCAGATACCAAGATCATCCCTCATGTCAACCCGGTCAATGTGAAATGAACACAAATGGAAAATGGATTAGCCTAGTGCATCCAATAACCAAATACAGCATGCTTGCAATTTCTAAATCGAGTCATTCCTACTTAATTATGGGCAATAAATTTGAGAGTAGGCATTTCCGCAATTTTAAAAGTAATGCAGAGAGCAAGAATACAGAAAGTAATCACAAGGCTCTCAACTAACCTTTGGCACAATGTTCTTATATGAAGTACAACTTTTTTCCCTCAATCTTTAAGCAATGACTTCTCTAGGCTCTTCTCGCCCAAGAAATCATGTGTATCCAGGAATACAAATGGAGCATTGATTAGTGATCATTAATCAGTATACTGGAGGACCAGACACTGACAGTAGCCTAGTCCTACTAACATTACACATTCAATAAGGGAATTCAAATAGTAAAAATACAAACAAAATATTTCAATTCATAGCTTTCAAAGTAGCAAAAGGTGACACGGTAATCCAAAAAAAATGTTATGCACTATGTTTAGTCCTGGGAGAAATCCCTATAAAACCAACAAAACTTCTTTTATGAATTGTTACCATTGTCACGTACAGCTCAAATACAAAGGAAAATCCTGGACAAGCTAGCCAAGGCAAAATGTAAGAGTGATTAAACACTCAGAAGGTGGAGAATAATTATTGTGTTTCAGAAAGTGGCTGAACGTATTTTGCAAAAAAGAAATGAGCATTGAAAGATGCATTTCAATAATGCCTGTAAAAGGGGTTACTGTACATGTATACATATCAAAATATTACTGGACTTCTAGTAACGGCAAAGAGAACGGTATGACCTGATAAACTGGATGTGGAGCAACCAAGAAAAGAAGAGATGTCGATGACAAAGCTACATGTGATCCGAATTTTCAGTGACTAACAAAGACAAAAGAAAATAAAAATCAAACACATATTAGTGCTCTCAGAATAAAGCCAGGCCATTCCTGGTGGATGGTTACCTCTTATGAAAAGCCTGAATCTGCTACTCATGGATTGAGAAAAATACCGAGTGAACACAGAGAGCAGGTCATCTTCTCTCTCACCTCCAGCTTGCGTAGATCTAAAATGGAATGTGCGAACTGTAAGGAAAATCTATATTCAGCGATGTAGTAACTTCCATTCTTGAAAGAACATCTGAATTACCGATGCACTACAAGATCCATCAGAAAAAATACCAATATAGTTCGACCAATCATGAGAGGCCCGTATATGGAAGCTACATACTACCACATAGTTTGATACGCGGAGCCGCCGTAGACACCATTGACAATGTAGGAGAGCATAACGTCTCGTTCTATTGTTGTCCCTGAGATCGAGATCCTCATGGTGTAGCCGTTGGCGCCCTCCCACGTGAACTTGCCGTCGCTGATACCTATATAAGCTCAGCCTAGAGATGGCAGTTCCTACTCGATAATCTGTCACCACATAATAGACAATTGTCCAGAGCGACATTTTTTTACAAAAGCTTTCATGTAATCTTACTGTTATAGTTATAGATTTCTGTAACTCTTTAACTAAATCATGTGTTTTTCTCTATGGAAAACCTAGACAATCTACATAAATTATTTAAAAAAGACAGAGTTGTACTATGGTAAAACAGAGGTGAAAAAATCACCTTCTATCCCATCCGGCGACGACAACTTTCTCCACTGTTGCTCTCAGGGCAGAACAACATACCTGCTCCACAACATTTGTTAACATGTTAAAGCAATCATATATATCCGTTAATACACCGAAGAACATCACATGTAGGACCAGCAGTGCAAACAAAAAATATTCCACCTATAGTTTAGATTATATACAAAAAAGAAGAGCATCACAAGTAGGACCGGTGGTGCAAATAGAATGATGAACCAAAAAAATATTCAAGAGAGATAATCTCTAACCTCATATTTTTGTTGTAATATATCCATTCTTTGTTTTTCTCGCCTTCAAAGTACTTGAAGACAACATATCCAGTCGCACCCCCGATAAAGAGAGTACCGTCGGAGTCAAAGATGGATAGAGAACCTTGGCAAAAAAAAGTTGTCCCATTCTGCAGGCTTAAAACCTGCATGTCATAAGAAGGTTCAAACATGATTACCACTTGAGTCAACAAATTTACAGTACAGTCTTGATCGCCCTTGGCAATTTAGAATTTGGCTCAAAGATGATTACTCGAGTCATTAAGAATGAGCCAAAGCGACAATGTGTTTGATGCATCAGCCAATGTCATGCAAGCTATCCTTCAGTTTAGTTAACAACTTATGATGACCTAATATTTCCAAAATATCATGGTAACAATTAAAAGTGCATCTAAGATTTACAAAGTCAGCACGATTCTTCATATCAGACGTCGCTGAAGTTGAAACTACATTACACAAAACCGCAATGCTTCTTAACTTTTATCATGGCATGGCACCCCTTTCCAATGTTTACAAGCAATGTCAAAATTCTCCAGAAGACAAGCTTTAATCAGATTTCTTGTGCAATTCACCCCCAATAGTTCTTGACGGCATGGCTAGAGCCAGGAATGAAATCGCTAGGTAAATTACTGGAGGGGCGAGGGCGAGGGCGAGGCCCTGGACAAGGATGATGGCGTTGAAGCTCAGCCACGTGAAGAGGAAGGCACTCTCAATGGGATGTCGATGTCGCACCTCCTCCTCCGACAACCCCTTCCTACCTCCGCCGTGGTGGACCCCGCCTCCGTCCGCTGCTGCTTGAACACTGAAGTGCTCCCCGCCAATGCACGGTGGACCACCAAGTCGGGCGCCGGCTCTAGCAACTTTGCCCTTGCCCTTGGAATTTTACAATAAACAATACCATAGTTTTATTTAGAATCTAAATCCTTTTTTCTTAAGGTGAATTCATAAACGATGATGACTTGAATGCAACACACAACCTCTGACCGACTCAGAATCATTAAGCTAGAATTACAAACAAAGAAGAAAATATACTACAGAAGTGCAGTGCATCAAGATATAAGGCAGGGCTATGTATTATTGACTATATTTGTTACGTAAATCCAAAACAATATCATGAAACTCTATCCATGATTGATTGATATAGGAACAACACCAAAACTATGGCAGTTTATGACATAATAGCCTTGTGTTGTTCTGATGTGCCCTTTTATTTCGAGTTATAGGTGGATATAACACACTACATCAGCCTGAAGTACTACTCCTTTGCCAATCACGCAATTTTTATTGTTCTATGGCCCGACAGCCGACCAATGCATTAGTATAATGCACATAAAACTAAACCACAAAAGCCGCAGAGATGATAGGGTGCTCATTGCTCGCTCTCCACGTATCCAAAGCGGATGACAAACAACTCCTCCTTGAGATCACCATCGGCAAAATCTAGAGTGTGCCACACGCACGACATATCACTCCCAGTGTTCTTTGCACCTTCATCACCGTCAGCACTCCACCCCATAAGGGAAAAAAATAGGATGTAGAATCTGGTTCAGTAGCTTGACGATGCCTGTGCTCCGCTCCTTCCATTTGCTCCCGTTTTTGTCAAAATCCGTACATCCTTTTACTACGGAAACAAAAACAAAGAATCAATTTGCAATTATATTATCAACAAAGGTAAAATGGCCGACATTACCACGAAATTAGCAACCTATAAAAGTACTAATTAAGAACAATTCTAACAGCCACACATTCTAAATCCACGGATACTAAACTGAAAGCACAAATCGAAAGGATCATACAGTGAAGATTCAAAGAGAGAGATATAAGCAGAGGAGGCGATTCAATACCTTAGATCGGGCAGGAACAAGGGACGGGGGCAGGGGTGCCTACAGTGAAGATTCGAAGAGAGAGATATAAGCAGAGGAGGCGATTCAATACCTCAGATTGGGCAGGAACAAGGGACGGTGGTAGGGGCGCCTGCGCTGCCGTCAACCTGATCTTGGGCGGCTGATGGTCGTGCTTGTGTCGACGTGGGCTTCTCAAATTTCTCGGGCTCTTCAGGAACGTGGAGGAGCGGGAGGCTGAGCGACAGCATCTACTCCTGTAGTTTCAACCTGTGGCGGATGAGGCGGCCCAGTCAACGTGTACGCCACTCGACGACGCCTGCTGCTTCCGCAGCCTCACCAGATCCCACCACCGCCTCGCCGGGACCACCTAGGGCTCCTCCTCATCGCCCCCTATTCTGTCTACATCGCGTCTCGGGCTACAGCTGCATCGTCAACGCTGTCGCGAGTGGAGGCCGTGTTGATACCCTACGTAGTCGGACCGCTAGAGGATGCCACGGGGAGGCGGAGCAGCACCAGACCCCGAGGTCGCGAGGGTGCAAAAGAGACGGAAGGGGCATAATGGGGCGGGAGAGAGGATGTACGCGGTAGAGAGGGAGGAGGAGGCCGTGGGGATGGCGACGACGCGAGTTGTAGCTGGAGGTGGATGAAGCCGGGGATGGCGCAGGCGGCGTGGGAGGATTGACGAAGGCCCCAGATTTTTCTTAATCAGGGGATGTCGCGCGGTGTCATTGGGAAGTTCTGGACCATTAGATCTGGTAGATTTGAAGGCCAGGATCAATTGTTCCTGCCTAGTCGGAGGAAACAGAGGAAATTCGTTCTTTTTAATTTTATAAAAAATAAAAATAAATAAATAAATAAAGTAGTAGAGATAGAGATAGAGATAGAGATAGAGATAGAGAATAATATATCTCTTCTGGCTGCCGACGGCTGCAGCTACCAATGGCTGGCAAATTTCAGATTCCAACCCCTTCCCATAATCCACAAATTGCAAGTAGCCAGCCACCAAAACATGGATGAACAATCAGATTCCTAACATGCATCATGAATAAACGAGTAAATTGTCGAACAGTTGTGCTTCAATCTGTACGCAAATGATACAGAATATCAAACAAGGAACATGTATTCCCTCCTCAAAAAATTCACACATACACATGATATAGGAATCGATTAGCAAACCTGTGCGATTTGCATCGAGCTGGACATGCGACAGATCACGAGATCTTGGCTGCAGGTTCCTCCGAGAGGCTGGCCGCCTTGAGATGCAGAGAGTGATCTGGGGCGTGTGCTCCACGCCGGTGTCTGGCCATGCCGATACTCCACGCCTGCGCCTGGCCGAGAGCGGGCGGTGCGAGTCGCCAGCGTCTGCTGCTGGAGTGGGCGACTGGGCCATGTGGCCGCTCGTCTCCGCTCGCGGCCGCCGTTCGTCTCCCCGCTCGCCGCCGCCGTTCGTCTCCACTCACAGCCGCGACAAATACTCTGCTACGATCAGTACTCGTCGGATCTGAGAGCAGTAGAAAAGGGGAGACAAAGATATCCAAATCCATGGAGGGGATTTAGAAAGGGGAAAAAATTCTGGTGTCGAACTCACGCGAATGGCCTGGGTGTCGTTGGAGAGAAGATTTTTTTACTCCCAAGTTGTTTTATTCGGCAATGGGGCCCACGCTACAGCAATTTAGCTATGGCAACATTGTACAGCTGCTGCCAAATTTTCTCAAACGCCAAATTCAGTTTCTACAGTTATTTGGCTATGGCAACGCTGTGGGTGCCCTAAGACGTCGAAATCCAGGCCTTGGAAAATGAAATGAACCACCAATCTGGGAAAAAAAGAAGAATACGACAATAACTAGCGGTGTCATGTCAGCGTTCTCCATTCAAAGTCTTCCCTGTCAGGTACGGAAAATGACCATGCGATCGCCGGGTTTGTCGCACAGCACCGGGAGCCGTATCGCATGGTGGGGCGGTGCGGACGCGCACGAGGCACGGCACTGTCCCGGCGACGCATGTCTCGGCTCGGCCGGCGCCACTCGCGACCGGCGGCGGCGGCTTCACGTGTCGGGAGTAAAAGCCGGGCAGGTTCCGGTCGGTTTCGCGTCGTGTCGTGTCGCCATCGCCGCCGGCGTGCTCCACATGCGCCAGCCCGCGTGTTGTTTTTGCCTGCGTGCATGACCACCAAAGTCCACCATGGGCAACCACGTCATGCAAGGGCAGAGCATGTTGTTTGACCTAGAAAACAGGATCTTGAAGCTCGGGAGTTGGAAGAACCCGTTGGTCACTCCTGTGATTGCGGCGGAAAATAGCGCTCAGCAGTGGCAGGTCCATACATACTAAGTTTTTTTATTTGCTAGCTAGTTATCCTCTTTATACAACTTGTTTTTCTTGATGAAGTGTTACCTGAATTTCAGTTCCATCTCATAAATTCCATGACCATATAAATTTAATTTCATCTCATAATATTCATGTATTCCGTTGGTCTGAAAATAAGTGAATTTGATTCGTCTAAATTCGCATGTGAATATACGTGTAAATACACGTGAATATATGTTGTCACTTAGTTTTGGACGGATGGAGTAATGATTTTTTCCCCGCTGTCAACAAACCGAAGTTGAGCAAATCTTCAAGAAGCTCGAAAGTGTTGACTCGACAAAGCTTCATAAATACGGAAAAATATACTATCAATGAATCAACACAGTTTATATAGAAGAAGTACAAAGGGGGCCAGGGGAGAGAATCAACACAAATATTTCAATGATCTAACTTGCATTGTTGATCCGATGAATCTGCTGCATAAAAGAATAACGAAAACCAAAAAGATTAGACATGAGGCACTGATCTGCAGTACATAATAATGAAACGGAGAGATCTGGGATAATGGTTCAGCGAAGGCACATATTGAATCAGTTGTAACGGAAAAAAGATACCACGTGGGCGATCTGGCGGCAGAGAAATTACCTTGGACGCTCCAGTTTGTTCTTCTTAGAAGCTGCGTGTATTTTCACAACTCCAAGGTCAGGCGCCTCGCCGTATGCGCAGATCGGTCCATAGATTTTTGGGGCCCTAGGACAACTAGACACCAAAGACCATTTGTTCAAAGTGGAAGAGCTTATCTAGGGTCAAGGGGGCAATGGCCCCCCTAATCTACAGAATTCCTTAAATATATTCTTAGCAGTTGTTTGGATAGCCAGGTTTAGAAACCCTGTTTTAGGCTGGTTATTAGGGAAACCAGTTTTACCATTTTTCGGTGTTAAGAATTGGTTTATATGAAACCACGTTTGGTTTGGAGAGGTCCGGTAGCGAATTTCCTATTCCTTACCTGATACGAATTAGCGATTCTTATGGAGAATACCACGGTTGCGGATGAGAAAACCAACCAGACTCCAATAAAGTTGTTGAGAAACGAATGGGGCCGAAGGAGTTTGTTTTAATCGAGTACACAGAAACCGCGTTTATGGAAAAACAACTAATACTCGGTTATCTCAAAACGCTAAATACGAGCAAATCTTCAAGAAGCGTGTTGAGCTAGAGGTTTGACAAAGCTTTTTGTAAATACGGCAAAATATACTACCAATGGAACGTCACAAATTTTGCAAAAAAAAAGTATATAAATGTTCAATCCGGTATGTACGTGTAGAAACATCTTGCAGAGCTTGACGCAAAGGTGACACAACAGGTCCAATCCAAGTATATAAATTTTCTCAAGAATCTCGTAATTTCGTGGGGGTGAGGGGTGGGGGTGAGACAGAATCATGCAGACATATAGCTCCTTGGGGAGATGATTATCGTTGATTTGCTTCCGAAAGGCTGGAGAGTGAACCTGCACGCACGATCAGCAGTAGCTACCTACTCCTAGTGTGTTTTCTTTCGGGGCATGAGATCAGCACAACCAGTAGTAGCGTTAACAGTGCGTAGGAGGTACTAGAGTGTGCAGGAGCGGCGAGTGGCACCACCTTTTTCTTTTTGGCATGCAGCATGTGAAGATGCATGGGCTGAAGGAGTGGCTCACCTGCTCGATCAATCGATGGATCCCTCACTGTTGCTTTAGGCGACTGGTCACACTGCACCGCACGCTTGCTCCGTAGTACTGTACCAGTACCACTCCAACTCCAACTCCAACTCCAACTCCATGACAGCAATATCCACGCGAGCACACCACCGAGTGTCAAGTCAAATATGCGCGGTTTTATTTAGTGGTGGAGGAGATGACTTAAGCCGGCCCATGCCTGCCTTATCCGCCGCCCAGAAAAGTGTACTCCCTCACTCCGTTTTATTAAAAAGATATAAGATGTTTTAATTTGTGAAGAAAGTGAATCTAGACTTGTTTTAATATATAGGTTCACTCAACTTTGGAATGAATCTACGTATTAAAAGAAGTCTAGATTCATCTTCTTCACAAACCTAAAACTTCTTATATTTTGAAACAGAGGGAGTACTAGCTAGCACTGAAGCTGGCCATAGAAACTTTGTTATTAGCGGTTGACGACCACACGGTCCGTGCCGTGCCGCCCGTGCGACGCTAACAACCACTTCAAATCCCATCGGAGCATGTCCGATACTTCACGTCCTGGTGTGTGGGGGTTTGTGGTTGAGGGGATTCATGTGCCCTGACGAATTGGGACTTTGAGAGGACCAGATTTTCGTCTCGCTCTGCCGATATACGGCTGCACGGACACGCCAGGTCGCCGGCGGGACAAAGGAAACGAGACTCCGTACACGGCCGGGGGAAAATCATGTGGGGCCGGTCAGTCCTGTTTGGCGTGTGGGATTTCCTGAATTTCAATGCAGACCAACCCAAGGGTTTGCCAACTGACAGTAAACCCCCACCGGTAGACGACAGCGGTACGATGAATAACGCAAATGCTGCTGACGTCGATGCGTCTAGCGGCTGGGGGGGAACAATATGGTTTCCGGTGCAAATGTGCGCTCGGTCCGTAATAATTTTTTAAGAGACGGCAGACAGACGAGAAAGGTTTTACTTACTGGTGCTCAGCTGAAGATTATGGTCATGAGTTACGACGGCAGGCGGCTCCAGTCCTATACACCCTCTCTTGATATACAGTAGAATTCTTTTGTCCAAAAGGTGCGTGGCTGACCGATTTCCGGCGCAAGAAAATACGGCGATTGGTGGAGTGGACATACCTCTCGCATTGTCGTAGTGAAAGAGATCAGCCAGGCCGCAGTGGCGGAGGACGGATATAATATGAGGTAGGACGAACTCTAATAAAAGTAAATATCAAACTAGGTCTTGATGATCTTGTAATCGACAAAATCTTTTTAATTGTTGTTGTTGTTGCTATGAGTAAAAGCAATGCTAACTCAACAAGACGATAAACGATATGAAGCATGATGTATCATTCAAATATTAACACAATCTCCGAAGTATTTAATTATCCGCATATGAATAACGAATATCTTAAGGTTATTTTATATAGGCTCATGCTCATAATAAGATAAATCTCCATAAACTAAGAAATCTTATTCACATTGAAACTATAAAATGAGTCACTTGAGTCAAGACAAGAAGTTCTAAAACAAATCTAACAACAACTCATCGAAGCAATGATCAAAATTAGTTATAATAGATTCTATAGAATTATAGAAAGTGTACATACTCCAAAATAATCAATAGTGATCTAGTGTCTTCTCACTTTTAAGGACTTCTCACTCTTATTACCAATTCATTCATACTTATGATTGTGATATCATTTTTACACGAATTCAGCTCTTTCGGGACAGGTCTAAACCAGCATTTCTCCAATTGAACCAGAATGTCAATTATAATTTTATATCAATAGTATATAAAAGCCAAAATAGAAACATAAAACATAAACCATTATATAATTAGAGTTAGTTCTGGCCATATGTCATAAGGTGGCCAAATTACTCTCAGGTCCTCCTTAGATACCACATCTAGGATATTATTTAGAGTCTAGTTTTTATTAAATTGAGAATTAGATGTTGCAAAGAGAAAGAGTTGGTTTAAAACTAGACAATACCAAGACCTTGTTTCGCTTCAGAATCAGTTTTGCGCAGAGTTCACTAAAACAAGCATAGTTCTCTCATACGAAGTCCGTTTTCAACGTATGATCACTCAAAATGTTCAGAAAAAATATGTGCATCTAAAGGTTCTTGCCAAAAATCAAGGTAGGGCGGGCGCCCTACCTTGCCTTACTGGGAGCTTCGCCCCTGCCAGGCCGGGTGACGAGCGACGGAGTGCGTCGCGGAAACTGAATGAAATAACGGGCGATCGCGACGAGGGTTGGGTTCACCAACTCCGGGTCTCCTGCTCTTGTGTCATGGGCAAGATCATAAAGAAAAGTGTTTCAGTTTGGGTTAAACAAAGGCAGCGTCATAGTGCGTGCGTAATCTTACTAGTTATGGACAAGTTAGCTCAATCATGTTATGTTATGTACTACTCTGCCTGAACTCTTGGTTTAATTTCAAACCTCTGCCAACCACCGACGCAAAGTAGTACTCCCTCTGTCTAAAAATAAATGTAATGGCGCCTGGACAAGACAAGAAATTGATGCATGGCAACATTTGAAAACCGAGATCTGGCAAGTAGTAGTACTCCCTCCGTATTAGAGTGTAAGTCACAATCTTCTAATATCTTGGCCCAAGGCTTAACAGGATTGAGGCTGAAATTGTGACTAATTAGGCCGGACTGTGTTGTTTCGTATCTTGTACAACCAATAAAAATAGCCACATAATTACTGTATGCATGATGGACGTGTGAAACTGTGGCTTATTTACTTCGTATCTGCATGCATGGTGCGGGCTGCATGTGCTAATTAACTTCAATTAATACAAAATTATGCCTTATTTGCTTCATATACGGAACAACATAAAAAATAAGATTGTGACTTACACTCTAAGACGAAGGGCATACTTGCCGGCGACAGTCTGGTTGCAATCAATCATGTGAACTTGCCACACACTGTGCATACTGCTGGACAGAGCGAGCGATCTTCCCGTGTCCAATGTGGATGCTGCTACTAGTACTCCACCTGCAGTGTGCACTGTTCTGCACTTGAGCCGCAACACGAGTCTAGTAAGAGCATCACCTATGTATGAGGTGAACTTTAGCTATAAAGTAGGACCCGCCTCTCTTGTAAAATCTTCCGCTATGTATAAGGTGAACTTTAACCTAAACTGGGATCCACATGTCTCATCATGTACACTCATGCACGAGAGGGAAGGGATGGTAAATTATTTTCTATTGCTTGTGGCCAACTCATAAGCTTAAGGTCACCTATAAGCTTATGGACAACTCATATTTCCACTATGTATAAGGTAGACTACAAGCATTGCCGCATAGGACTTAAGGTGTTTTTTTTTGCACATAGTGCATGCCCTAAGTAGTTAATGTGTTGTCTCTCGTGTGGGGTATCTGAATGAATTAATGCTCCGATCTGCGAGGCAGCTTCGATGTCTCGAATTTGAACTTCCCGGAGAGTAGTAGAGCAGTACAATAATGCCTAGTCAGCTGACTATATGACTATAGTACTTACCATGTCACTGGAATCCTACGTGAAAGAGAGAGAAGGGGGGAGAGACCAAAGCTGGCTCTTGCCACAGCGCCGGCGGTATGCGCAGCAAACAAGGAAAAGAAAGTTACATGCAACCTAGCCCCAATAGAATGCATGCATTGAATTGTTTAATCCTAATTAAAGCTCACATAACAGCCATCTAATAGCTAGTTTATTGTATTGGTGGGCTTTTATGTTGGCTATAGCTGACATGGCATCTCTATATAGCCAACAGTCGGTTCTCTTATTAAACTTGCTCGTAGCTAGCTAGACTTAACTGCCGGCAGGTATATCCAACTATCCACCGATGAAAAAACAACATTGAATTTATACTCCTCCCTCCATTTTAAAATATAAGATGTTTTAGCTTTATAGAACAAATGTATCTGGGGAACAATATGATTTCCGGTGCAAATGTCCGCTCGGTCCGTAATTTTTGAAGAGACGGCAAACGAGAACGCCGGTTTTACTTACTGGTGCTCGCTGAAGATTATGCTCATGAGTTACGACAGCAGGCAGCTCCGGTCCTACCCGCTCTTGCTAGAGAATTCTTTTGTCGAAAGGTGCGTGGCTGACCCATTTCCACCGCAAGAAAATACGGCGATTATTGGAGTGGACATCGATCCCTCTCGTAGCCTAGTAGTGGAATAGATCAGCCGGTTCGGAGGTAACGAGCGAGTCAGTGAGTGAGTGGCGGGAACTGAAATAACGGGCGACGAGGGTTCGGTTCACCAACTCGTGGTCTCATGCTCTAACGTAGGCAGGTCACTCACTCACACCGATTACGTACTTGCCTCATTAAGGATGTCAATTTTATCCATAGATACGGGTATCGTACCCGCATATTCTACCAATTTAGTTACGGGTACGGGGACGGCTTTAGACTAGTACCCATGTGTATATCCATACACATGTCCGTTTAAACTATGTATAGTGTCAACCTATGTGGCCGAGAATCCTAAGAAAAACTATGCGATTGCAAATTCTAAACTTCGATTCTTTCATATACTTATCTACCTATTATTAAATAGATATAATTGTATTTTTTTTCAAACATATGTTATTGATGAACGTAAAATTGTGCATAACGTGTGTACTATTGGATCTATCCACCGACTACCCATTTACCATGCGGGTATGGATATGGGTAAAATTTTATACCCGTGGATATGGGTATAGGTAAATTTTTGTACCCATTGGATATAGATATTGCTCTACCCTGTCCATACCTTGTCCACTGCTTTACCCTGCCCATTGTCATCCTTATGTCGTAATCTACACTAGTTTTCGACCGTGTGTGTGTGGCTGACCATTTTCATTTTAGATGTGACGTTGCAAGCTTGGCAGCTTGGAAAAAGTTGCTGTGTTCGAGCATCTCCAGCAGGCACGCTAAAATAGCGCGGCTCCACGCTGAAAACACCTCCAGCAGGCATGGGAAAATAGCGCGCGCGCTAAAATTCGCCGCGCGCGGGGTTCTGCGCTATCCTGTGCGCTATATATCGCGCGCCGAATACAGCGCGCGCTATCCACGCCACGCGCGCTCTCTTCCTTCCGCGCACTCCTATCCTCTTCTCCCGCGCTCTCCGCCGCCACGCGCGCTCTCCGCCGCCATGTCGCCCCGCCGCCGCTCCCGCTCCGCCTCCGGCTTCCGCGGCGTGCGCGCGCGAGAACGGGACGTTCTACGCGGAGCTCAGCGCCGGCGGCTAGCGCTTCGTGCTCGGGACGTACGAGCGCGCGGAGGAGGCCGCCCGCGCGTACGACGCCTACGCGTGGCGCCTCGGCCGGCCCCGGCACGATATGAATTTTCCGGAGACGGAGAGCTTCAAGGAGTCTCAGTTCCTCGCGCCGGACCCGCCCCTCGTCACGGCGGAGGATCGACGCCGCAACCGCGACCTTCAACGGCGCTTCGCCGTCGCCGAGGGGGACGAGCGCGCCATGGCGGAGTGGTGTCGGCGCTTCCCGCAGGACGTCATCAACGAGTGCAACTTCTTCGCGCAGAGGAAGGCGGAGCGGAGGTCCGAGCGCGCAGACCGGCGCTGGCGCCGGCAGTTCATCAACGACCAGATCGAGATCGAGCAGACTATCCCGGACAATGATCCACGCTGGGAGGATTTGGATCTGTCGGAGCTGTCCGACGACACCGCGTCCGACGAGGAGTAGAGGAGTAGTTTTTTAATATTCGTCTAGTTTAATTTCTGTTCGTCTAGTTTAATTTTTGTTTGTTTGAAATAATATTAATGCATTTTCTAGATCTTTGTTTCTGCGATTCGTGTGACAAACTTGTTTGCGCGCTTTAAAATAGAGCCTCTGCTATGGGCGCGCAAAAATGGCGCGCGCGTTTAGCGCGTCTGAAAGTGGGCGCCCTATTTTAGAGCGCCCGAACGCTGCAGCGCGCCCTCCGGCGCTCTAAAATAGAGCCTCTGCTTGAGATGCTCTTAGGATTCGGTTAACCAACTCGATCATGTTATGGTCAATCATCAAGTTAACTAGTTGAATACCCGTGCGTTGCTACGGACCGTTATGTTTTTTACCCATTGCAAATGCATATATAAGACATGTCAATATTCCTTGTGATGTGAACCATACACGAACAAAATCAACTTTTAATTTTAAGAATTCAACGACAAGACCATCGACAAGAGAAATGAGGTTTCAGTTACACAAACCTCAAATTGTACTCTTTATCCTTCAGAATACAGATTGTATTTTCTAGTGAAGTAACTTCTTTGCCATATTGAGCAAAGAACATAAAATACGCAACAATTTATCCACATAGCCAACTGATATATAGACATTACAAGACAAACTGATCACATTTCCTACTAAAAATCACTTACATCTCCATGAATGACTGTCACCTACGAAATACAGATGAATTATTTAGTAATGTATAAGAGCATCTCTAGCAGACACCGAGAAATCGCGAACCGAAAAACGCGTTCCCAACTGCGCTCGAGCTAGTTTTTACTCAAAGAACACGATTGCCAGAACAGAAACCAGAAATTCGAACCGTAAACTCAAGATTTTTAAATATTCGTGAGAGATTTCAAAACGCGAGCATAGTTCATACATAGTACTGACGCGAACATATGTACAAAACGTGAATTAAATCTAAATACTATGGTGGAATCTGCCGTCTCCACCACTAAATCCTAGCATGGACACAAAATCAGGCTCACCGGAGCCCAGGGAGCGGTGACGATGCTTCCGGCGGCGGGCTTCACTCCTCGTCGGAGAAGTCAAAGTCCGACAGCCTGGAGCTGCTGTCAGAGACGAGGTCGATGACCTCCACCTGCTTCCCGCGGGAATAGCGGTCGACGGCGTGACCTTGCTCGAGGAAGATGTCGTCGATGAGCTCGTCACGCTGAGCTCGACGGGCCTCTGCCTCGGCGATGCTCCGCTGTTGGATGACCTCGACCGAGCGGTCTAAGAAGGCATCGTTGAGGGCGTAGTTGGCCTCCGTGATGACACGGCCCTCCGGGATCTCCTCCTCCTTCTTCACCGGCGGCGGTGGACTCCTCAGCGCGCGAGGAGCTCCCCTCCCCCTCCTCCCCCGGCGGGCGCGGATGCGGGCGTCGAACTCCTCCGTCTCGCGGCGGAGGAGCGCGGCCGGCACCGGCGAGCCCCACTTCTTGTAGTGGAGGGCGGCGCGCTTGCGCGCCCCGTCCGAGCGCATGCACCGGCGGCGCTCCTCCTCCTCTGTGGGCGTCAGGGGACGGAAGCGCGACGTGGAAGCTCCCCGACGGTCCATCGCATACTGGATCGGCCGGATCTGCTACGGCCGGCGAGAAATTGCTCGCCGATGCTCGGCGATTTGGGCGGTGGTGCATGGCGGAGGAGTGGAGGGAGTGGTGACGAAGAAATGGATCGTGACCTGGGAAACGAGCTCGGAACCGGGGATTTATGGGTCGAGGGGGTCGATTCCCAGCGCCCGAAAAAAATCCTAGATCGGGCTGTGTTTACGGCGTCTGTTCAGGCTAGATTCCGTGACCCCGCCCGAAAAACAACCGGAATTTTCCGGGTCCGGCATTTTTTGTGTCTGCTAGAGATGCTCTAACTACCCTTACAATACACTAAATCTTGGAAAGATCAGATACACCAGCAAACATTTAATTCACACAATATACTTTCAAAAAAGAGAGGGAAGCATGTAGTGTAATTGTCTAGTCAGGAATGAAAATCGGGACTTGAAAGTCTCCTTTTAACTGTTGGTTTTGGTGGTCATATAATTTTGTAGGGAACATCCATACATAAAAAATGTAGTTACAGTGATAGCTACGGTCCAGCCAAAAAAAATAGTCTCACTGGCTATAAACAAACACATATGAACATCATATTCAACAGAACTCGCATCACATGAGAGATGGGAACATCGCCCTTAAAACTTCACATGTACAAGATATTTGCCTCAATCATTTGCTATCGCTGGCTGTCGACGTAAGTCACTCCTTCTAATTACCAGTGCACTCTCATTCCCACGGCCACCCATATTGTCATCTTTCCAATCAAAGGGATGGATGAGTGCCATATTGGTGCACGACATAGGAGGATGGAGGCAATTGAGCTCACGTCCGATGTTGGAGTTTCATGGCATCACGTTTGACGGCAACCTAGGTTTCAATCATGGTTTTTAAGGCGTTAAGACGTCTTAAGATGACCTGGGGGCGCTTTGACGCCTATGCGACGTCTAGACGGACGCTTTGGACGCCTAGGCACCTAAAGCGGTCGTTTTTGCAAAGCGGAGGGTGGGCGCCTTGACGCCTAAGCTTAATTCGCCTAGTCGTCCCAAAGCGGACGCCGTAAAAACCATGGTTTCAATTATAATAGAAGAAATAAATGTTAACAGCATGTCGGCTAGCAATAAATATCACAACTTAGTCTCATTTTTTAAAGAAGCACGACCATCATCTCTCGGTTCCTAATCACCACATAATCGTTAAATTGAATACTTTGATGCACTGAAGTTTTCATTCCTGAGAACAATGATATTACCAGCCATATCATATCGGAGCACCTAGATTTCATTCTACAATCACCTTCATGCAACGGTAAAATCAATTTTCAACAATAAACCACTGTGCTTCTTCTTGTTTAATAAGTATAACTTGTCTAAATACATAAGGTTTATTCACGTATAAAGTGACATCTACGAATACTTTTGAAGACCTATACTAATATAGGTAAACCTCAATGTAACCCATCAACTCAACCAAATGACCCATCCATCATAAATATATGTTTTGGATGTGTACACTGATTAAGATATCTAAAGTTTGCATTCAGTCAACAAATATACCTTACATATAAGAACACATACTACATTCAAACATATCGCAAAAGAGATGTAAAATGTGAGAGCAGAGCATTAATCAATGTAGTTGGCTTCCTGCTGGAGAAGTCGATGAAGACGGACGTCGGTGTGTCGATGTAGTTGGCATCAGCTCCTGCTGATGAGTGGCGTGGTGGCGCGCTATCTTGTTAGATGTGATGATGCAGTCTTCTTCGGCGGCAGCTTCATTGAAGGTGACTGATACGCAGACGTGTAGGTGCCAAGATTCTAGAAGCGACCGTGGTGGAGCCGACTCCGAGGCGTCCCTAACGAGGCAATCTCCGGAGGCCAGTATGAAGAGACCTCGTATACTCAGACTTGTACACGAGCTTGCATGTATCTGATATACAACAGAATGCACTCGAATATGGTAAATTAATTAATCAATATTTATATGCCTTTACCAGCGTGCATATACAACAGCATGCATCCACGTACGTGCGACAAGGCCATCGTCTTCACGTACGTGCTTAGAGACAGCATGCATGAACGCTTGCGAGCACATTATTCATGGTCCATGGAATGAATGAATCCAACCTGCACCAACCACGTACATGTAGCTGATTGATGCAGCCATGTTAGCGTTAGATAATAGAAGAACGTTGTGGCCGGCTGCATCTGAGTTCCGTGGGATCAGCGGCGCTGCCGCCATGTCCGCCGGCGTCTTTGGCCGGCCTGTGCTGCCGATCTCCATTTTCAAGTCCTCGGGAGTGACCTGCGTCGTGGATCAGCGACTTCAGGTATGGGTGGCGGTGACCGAGTAGCCTTCGCTGGGTGCGCGTGTGAGTTTCAGCGCTGCCTCCTTCATGCCCTCAAGTTGTTATGCTGTTTGCTTTTTTTATTTTCGCTCGGCATAGACGTGCTTATCTTATCTTATCTGTCCGGAACCCTATCAATCAGTTAGCTCGGTACCGATCATCACGAGTTTGCCGCAGGGTCACAGACGTGATCCACGCGAGCCGTCGCTGGGGTGTGGACGCCTTGGCCTAGACGATCGGATCGCCATCTAGCCGTCCAGGATGCGTACATAGACTCGTAGGCACACACTTGCCTTGCGTACACGTTCAAACTTTCCGCATGCAGCTAGAGCTAGCTAAATCAAGGAGATTAGCACCAGGTACTCGGCCGCCTGATATCATTTGCTTGAGAAATAATATTTACACACCAAAATGTCACCTGATTTTTATATGCCATGTACAAAATCATATTGAACACGGCCGACGAAAAAAGCAGTCAATTTCGCTCGCTTCGTCCCGCTAATTCCGCCCTTGACAAACGAAATTGTACAGAGTGCGGCAACCTAGTTTGTTGAATCAGATCGATAGAAACGTGCAAGTCCGATTTGTTTGTTAGCCAATTAGTTACAGGGTCAAGTATATATAAGCTAGAAATAAGGAGATCTAGTTCTTTTAGTTGCGGTGGCATTTTCTCAGTAATATTACTGAAGTGTGACACCGTGTGACACCACCACTTTACTTTTAATAGTATAGATAAAAGCAAGGGTTTAGGTCGGGTAAAACCGTAAAATAGTAGCAGGGAAAAGGTGTGTGCGTTTTGAGCAGCCACTCCGGGTTCGAGACGTGTGGTAATCACCGACGCAAAGTACACTTTCACCGCATGCTCTCTTGTGCGAACGATTTTTTTACAAATATAACCCTCTGCAATCTGTCATCGCTAAAAATACCCTCGTCGCGTCGCAAAAGCCAAAAATGCCCTGGCGGGAGGCTGAAAAGGCGACACGTGTCACCTCCCGCCACGGGGGGTGGCAGGATTTTCCTCCCGCGATGGGGGATGGCGGGATGTTCCTTCCGCCTGGGGGGATGGCGGGATGAGGTGGCCCCACGGCCGGGCCAGCGGGGAGGTTTGACTTGGCGCCGGCGGGAGGTTCGACTTCGTACTCGCGCTGGTGGGCCACATGACGTCATTCCGCCACCGTCAAAGGCGGAAGGAACATCCCGTCACCCCCTGTGGCGGGAGGAACATCCCGCCACGCCCTGTGGCGGGAGGTGACACGTCTCGCTTTTTCAGCCTCCCCCAGGGCATTTTTAGCTTTTGCGGTGCGAAGAGGGTATTTTTGGCGATGACAAATTGCAGAGATCATATTTATAAAAAAATCTGTGTGAACGATGCCAGGACAAGACAAGAGATTGATGGCAACATTTGAAAACCGAGATCCCGGCAAGTACGTACACTACAGGAATGGGAAGCTACGCCGACGGCCGGTCGCTACACCGACGGCCAAACATCGGGGCCGTCGGCGTAGCCATCGTTCAGGCCAGCCCCGCCAAACAGCAGTCGGCGTAAAATTGCCCTCGGCATATTCTATGCTACGCCGACGGCTGCCCTCGGCGTAGCATACGCCTACGGCTGCCCTCGGCGTAGCTATTTTTTATTTTATCTCATTAAACTTTGAAAAATCATAACTAAATCATTCTAATTCGGAAAAATACAAATAATATATCAAAATTTGCAGAAAAATAAGACCTATCTATCTACACTCAAATATTACACATTTATAAATAAAAATCAAGTAAAACATAAAACATTATATATAGTTTAAAACGGGCATAAAAAATTCAAAAACTATCGAAACAATGCGAAACCTTCGCGTGGTGTTATATTATGTGACATAGTTAGAAGGAAAATATCAAACTTGGTATATTGATTATGTCTCAAATAAACCTTCACAAAATGACCTATCTCATTCGAGGTTTCTTGACTTTCGGGTCAAATGACCAATGTTATGGCTAGAATCAAGGCATAGTTTGTGATAATGTGTCCATATTATGCATACACATGCATCATGGGATGGCGAATAATATTGCAGGAGGAAGTTTTCCATTTCGTCGTACCAAAAAGCCATTTCCCATTTTCCGAGCATAAAAAACGGCCGGTTTTATGAAGCAACCACCAAATGGCTAATTCAAAATACTACCACCACATTTTACAAAAATACTATACCACCTTATACGGACAATGTACCAACAGGGGATCCGAAACCTTTCCGTCCACCTTTGGTGAAAAAGACAAATTTCTGCCGAATCGGCAGGAAGTGGGTCAGATATGAACTATAGGTACATGATCTGATGCTCATGTTTAAAAAAAAACATTTTTAGGTTCACAATATGCTATTTTATCAAAGATCTAATGAAATTTTAGCGAGGCTCTGCCCCGAGCTAAGAATCTTTATGTTCGTCGTTTAACAAAGTTTAACGATAGTTTAAAACGGGCATAAAAAAATAAAAAATGATCGAAACAATGCGAAACCTTCGCGTGGTGTTATATTATGTGACATAGTTAGAAGGAAAAATATCAAACTTGGTATATTGATTATGTCTCAAAGAAACCTTCACAAAATGACCTATCTCATTCGAGGTTTCTTGACTTTCGGGTCAAATGACCAATGTTATGGCTAGAATCAAGGCATAGTTTGTGATAATGTGCCTATATTATGCATACACATGTATCTTGGGATGGCGAACAATGTTGCAGGAGAAAGTTTTCCTTTTCGTCGCACCAAAAAGCCATTTCCCATTTTCCGAGCATAAAAAACGGCCGGTTTTGTGAAGCAACCACCAAATGGCTAATTCAAAATACTACCACCATATTTTACAAAAATACTATACCACCTTATACGGACAATGTACCAACAGGGGGATCCAAAACCTTTTCGTCCACCTTTGGTGAAAAAGACAAATTTCTGCCGAATCGGTAGGAAGTGGGTCAGATATGAACTACAGGTACATGATCTGATTCTCATGTTTTTTTACAAAAATCATTTTTAGGTTCACAATATGCTATTTTATCAAAGATCCAATGCAAGTTTTCCTTTTCATCGCACCAAAAAGGCATTTTTCATTATCCGAGCGCAAAAAGGGATTTTTTAAAGCAACCACCAAATAGCTAATTAAAAAACGGAGGGTTTGTGATTAGTTGATATGGATATCATATTTGGATTAATCTCATTTTTCTGATCAATTTAAACATATTATTTGTTGAATTTCGATTTACAGATTTAAAGATATTAATTATTCTATATTAAATAGAAAAATAGAAAAAAATAAAATTATTATATTTTTATTTGAATTCAATAGTATTTTTACTTATTCATTAATATTTACTTAAATAATTGTTTGTAATTTCAAAAAATACAAACATGTGACATGATGATATAAGAGTTAATAAGATTGATATCATGATATCATAGTATTGACACCAATGTATGAATTACTTTGCGGAAACGGATTCTGAAGGAACGAGGAAGTTAAGCGTGCTGTAGCTGGAGTAGTATTAGGATGGGTGACCTGCTGGGAAGTTTGACTAAGACTAGAATTTAATCAAATAGTAAGTATAATTAGTGTTAAAAAATGTTCAAAGTAGGAGATTAACAATTGAAACAATTTAAAAATAAAAAAATTGAGAAAACAAATAAAAAAAATATTTTTCAAAAATTAAAAAAATTAAAAAAAATAAATATTTTTACAACCGGTCGACAGGCTATGCCGACGGCCGCTACGCCGACGGCAAAACCCTCCGTTTGACTGTGCTCCGCCGAGGGAGATCTTTGCCGAGAAGGCTACGCCGAGGACAGTCCTCGGCGTACCATACGCCAACGCCTTTTGCCGTCGGCGTAGCGCGTGCGTCCCGTAATGGTACGTACTTGCCGGCGCCAATATGAACATTGCCACCACGAAGCATAGTGGTACATACCACTGCTGTTAGTACGTACAAGGACAGAGCGCGAGCGATCTTCCCGTGTCCAAGGTGGATACTGCTACTATAGTACCTGCTCTGGACTGTTTTGCACTTGGGGCCGCACACGAGGCTACGAAGCAGTCAAGCAGTTAATGTGTTGTGTCTCCTGTGGGGTAAACTGACTACTCCCTCCGTTCGGTTTACAAGTTTTGCACGTAGTTCTATATAACTAAATTGAGCAACTTAGTATGGTGTATATATTATAAAAAATATATCACCGGAAACTTTAGACTTTGTATTTTTCAATGATATAATTTTTATATTGTATAATTCAAATTATATAGGTCAAATTGATAACCTAGATATACGCGTAGGACTTGTAAACTGAAACGGAGGGAGTACTATGTGGAACACGAAGGAAATCCGCTTCTCTGATCTTCTATCATTTGGAAAATATTTGGTAAGGAGCGTACTAATTCCTGAGATTGAGGGTGAGCTCGCGACCATTGTCGCTGCAGAGGCCCTCGCGCCGGTGCGCTGATCTCCCGCCTCCGGCCACCCCCGCCTCCCCTGCGCCCAGATCTGGAACCTCCTCCTCGTCCTCTCTCCGCTCGCCTCGGAGCCCGTCGCTGCCGTCGCCGGGGTTGCAGCGGCTGACCTCTTCTTCCTCCGCTCCCCCGCTGGAGCTTCCGCGCCGGCTGTTCTCCCGGGAAGAAGGTTGCAGCGGGGCTGTTGCTGGCTGGTGGTGGCTCGCGCCGCAGAGGCTGCCGCGGTGCTGATTATCCCCGTGCCGCCGTCTGCCCCTGTCTTCGATGCTGGACTTCGCTGTCTCGCCTCCGCCACCATGGGTGGCCCTGGGTGAGCTCATGGCGCAAGTTTTGGCCGGCCGGCATGCCGCTGCAGCTCTGTCCGCCGGGCTTCCTGCTGGCAGCACGCTTGATGTGGTCGTGGCCATGACCGCTCCGTCTCCAAAGGTCGTCGATGTGCTTGCTGCAGCCCACCTTAGCTCGCTGCAGGTCGGATCCTGCTATCAGTGGTCAGATGCGTTGTTCACGTCGTTTTCGTAAGCCTAGGAATGTAGGATGGTGTTTCCTGCCGCTACTTGTCCCCAGGACGGGATTCTGAGCGCCCCTGCTGTGATGGTTGAGGGGCTCGGGTCCTTGACGTTGACACCGGCTACCTCGGAAGGCCCTGTCTCTCCTAGTGCTTCGCTGCCTACATCGAGCCTGCTTTGGGTTGGTTCTTTGAGCTCCGTCGAGGACGACGATGATGAAGAGTTGGCTCCTTAGTCACCATTGGCCTCCACCAAGGGCGTTGTTTCTGGCTCGGTTCGCTATGATGAAAAGGCATCTGTTGAGCCGTGTGGCAGTCTCTCTGCTACAGCTGCCGCTCTTGGAGATGAGGATGGTTGGGTGCATGTGGGTCGGGGTGGCCGCCCTAGCCACGAGCCGTTGTCTTTGCTTCGAAAGGAAGGTCTTGAGTGTAGTCTCGCCTTCAAGCGTTGGGCTCGTGGGAGATACTTTCGGTGCCTCGAGCGTGGCCACCAGGTCAGCACATGTCGTGAGCCCTTCAGGTGCATTAGTTGTCGTCGACCTGATCATCGAGAGCGATTCTGCCGGGCGCGCTTTCCTGTCGCTCGTTCTTGCTCTACGGATACTCGTGCTTGTTCTCTGGACGCCTGTTGCCAGCGAAAGTCGCTCTCCGGTCGCTCAGCCCCGTCTTTCCTCATCGGTCCGGAATTGGGCTGATGTCGTGTGCCACTCGTCGTTGCATGCAGCAGTGCCGCCAGGACCCTCTCCTTGGTGTAGTGAGGAGCTCAATGTTAACGGCGGTTTGGATTCTCTCTTTCAGGCCCAGGTTGCCTTGATGCGCATGGAGCTCCTTCAGCTGGTTGAGGTCCGCATTGAGGAGGTGGCTCGTCCCCTTCGTGAAGAGGTGGCAACTCTCAAGTCGTTGTTGGCGTGTGTTGATGATTCTTTGGAGCTGACGAAGGCTTGCACTTCTGGTGGCATCGGGCTCGCCCCCGCACAGGCTTCATTTTCGCTTGATTCCACCGAGCAGAAGTCGTCTGTGGTTGAGGAGGAGCATCTCTACGGTTGTGTCTCTCCTCGTGGTAATCCCTGCATGCTATTGCAACCTGATTTGTCGGTTGCCTCCGAGAGTAAAGGCATGGATGGGATCATGGATCCGGTGTTGCAGATCACACCAGAGCTTCATGAGTTGAGTGAGGAATGTGTTGTGGTGCTTCCGTTCGAGTTGGGTTCATTTGGAGACTTAACGGTGGCCACAGCGCCTTCGCCATCGCAGTCGCATTCCTCTGTGGACGATGGAGGGGCACACGACTCTGAGGCTCTTTTTGCTAAAGAGCTTTGCATCTTGCTTGCCAGTTTTGAGGCGGTTAGCCCTGGATATGGCAAAGATATTGCTTGTGTCCTAGCGGGAAAAGGTTCAGAAGGCCTAATCAGAAAGGTGGAAAAGTCTCTCAGAAAGGCACCTCGCAAGATCAAAAGAAGGAAGAGTGGCATATCGCGAAAAGTTTTGGAAGCTGCTTGATTGATGGACCCTTGTGGGTCGTCCTTTCTGTGGTCTTCTTTGCGACATGGTGCTTTGGTGTCGCTGCTTTGTGATTCATGGTGCGTTTGTATCGTTGCTTTGTGTTTCGCGGCATAGTGCTTCGGTGTCATTGGCTCGTGGTTTGCGGTGGTAGTAAGTTGGGGTTGTGCTTGTCGGTTGGAGGTTGCATGTTATAGGTGTTGTTCTCGTGTGGTTTTGTTGTAACGGTTTTTGCTGATTTTTTTCCCGTAATTAACCGGACAATTCTCTTCTTAATTAATAGAATGGGGCAAAGCTTTTGCCCCCGTTTCAAAAAAAAATGAATGAATGAATGAATACTCCGACCCGCGCAGCAGCTTCGGTCTCTCTCGAATTTGAACTTCACGGGCGGAGTAGATTCGCTAGCTAGACTTAACCCCCGGCAAGTACTTCCTCCGTTTGGGATTATAAGTCCCGCACGGATAACTAGGTTGCTAATTTGAACAACAAAATATAAATAATATAGCATAAAAAATTATACAATTAGAAACTTTAGAGGTTATATTTTCTAGTGATATAACTTTTATGATATATAAGTTATATTTTATTGGTTAAATTAACAATTTAGGTATGCGCGTAGGACCATCCAATTATCCACCGATTTGAGAAAACAAAATTGGATTTATAATGAGTACAGATTCAATGTATTCTTTGCGAGTAAATCAATAATACAGTAAGTCCTTTCAGAGGTCAGCTCCGACCACGGTATCGTGGGGCACTGGGCGGTCGTATCGTATCGTGCGCTCGGCCGTAGCGGCGGGGGCGGTGCATGCGCACAAGGCACGGCGCTATCGCGAGGCACGTCTCGGACGGCGCCACTCGCGACCGGCGGCGGCTTCACGTGCCGGGAGTAAAAAATGGGCAGGTTCCGGTCGGTTTCGCGTCGTGTCGTGTCACCGTCGCCGCCGGCGTCCTCGCGTGCGAGCCGCCCACATGCGTCTGCCCGCGTGCTGTTTTGCCTGCGATCTGCGAGCATGACCACGAAAGTCCACCATATGGACAACCACGTCAGGCGGGGGCAGAGCATGTTGTTTGACCTGGAAAACTGGATCTCGGGAGGAGGGAGGGGACGACCCCATCCATAGGTCAGTCGCTCCTGTGATCGCGGCGGAAAATAGCACTCGGTGGACAATGGTACAGTGATGTTTCTCTTTCTTTTTTCATCTTTTGTTACTCGGCGGAAAAAGTTTCAAATGCAACATCCCAGTTAATAAACTCAAACGGGCACGATCTGGTGTCACCGGCTGATGCTATTTTGACACTGAGTGGGTGAGTAAAAAAATAGTATGTGAAACCTGATTCAGAGTGACACGAGTGGCCGGTGAAAAGTGTGATCCACTTATTACCAGCAAGCAATACAAAAAAATTGAAACAATAAATCGATGCCAGTAGAAATTTTGGGCTAAAAAAAAAGAGGGATATTATGTTTTCGTCGACATCAGAGACAGCATGTAGTGATTTTTTCGATATTAAGACGCCCTCTCATCAGTCTCTTGGCCTCAGCTCATAAAGGTAGCGTGTGCAAGCATGCGTTTATATATAGTGGGTGAGTGTTGATACATATAGATATATAGATGTAGCATTATTGATTTAAATTTAAACAAAGGTAAGACCCCGTTTGTTATTTAAGTATTTTTAAAGTAATGAGAAAATACTTTAGTTCTTGAAAAAACTGAAGTAATAAATACTTTGAGGTGTTTGGATCCAACAAATAATATGGTTTTAAAACTAAAGTATTCTCTAAAATTATGGTTTTTTCAAAGTATTTGAGAAAGAGGCCAGACCCTCTTTTCTCTAAACTGAGAAAAGAAAAAAACTGAAGTATTGGTTTGCTAGGCACTAAAATACTTCAGTTTTGAAACTAGGACTAAGTCGGTTGTTTTTGGACTGAGAGCCGGAAAAGTTTGCATGTCTTCTTTTCAAAATAGCAGAGATGCATGCCACCAGTGACACTGGAACCATTTTGGCAGCACGTGTAGCGTACATGCGGTGGACCGAGGAGCCACTACGCTTTGGCCTAATCCGATGTTTTTAGTGGTGGAGAAGATGACTCTTAAACCGGTCCATGTCTGCCTTATTATTGTCCGCCGGCCAGAAAAGTGTAGCTACCACTGAATCACTGATCTTTAGCTGGTTGGCCCCGAAAATTTTGTGCTTTTGAGACCACACGGCACGGCCAGCCCGTGTGACGCTAACAACCGCTTCGGTTCTCATCATGGGTTCGTTTGCTTTACGTTTTGGGCGTACGTGGGGGTTCGTCGTGGGGATCATCTTCATGTCGCTTGACGATCGAGCCAAGAGCAAGATTCTCGTCTCGGTCTCGCCTCGCCTAGCTTTACTACGGCTGTACGGACGCCAGTTCGCCGGGACGAAAAGGAGAAAACGCGACTCCATAGTCCATGCACGGAGCAACTAGAGCAAGGGCAATAATAGAGTCAACTGTTGGGTATAAGACCTTCCGTAATAGTTTAGGTTTTTGGCGTGGTATCATAGACAACTTGCTTATGTGTGGCTATATATTTAGTGATGAGAGATGGAGTAAGATACAAGCTTGCATGAGACCATGGACAAAAAGAAATGGCTAGCCCAATAACTTGCCAACAAATCACTAAAATCATTAAATGTAGAGACAACGTCTAAGATACAATCCATTAGAGGGGTGTTCTCTTAAATATTTATTTAGCCTCGTCAATTGTGGTGCTAATCGTGTAGCTTCCCTCTCTGGGCTTTCAAAAAAACTGAAGACATGGAAACTTTTCCCGGTGCTCTTTTCTCTAAATAGGCTTTATGTCCCGCTATATGAATATAATAACCATCCATCCAACGTTCCGAACAATGCTGAAACAGAGCATCACAAGCCAAGTCCAAATATGAAAAAAAAAGATTGAAAAGAAATAAAGCCAACATTGACGGTGTGACGAAAACGTGATAACTCGCTACCATTGCGCACTTCGAAGAAGTACTACCACACGTCTAGCATTCCAAAGCGACTAGTACCACGCAACACCTCCAAGAAAGGGAGTGCCGACGACACTGCTTTCCGGATAGGTCCTAGGGTTTCCCTCGGTACGTCACAGGAGACGGAAAAGATATACACCCGATGCCCTTCAGAAAGGACGGCGACACCCATAGACGTCATCGTGTCGATGTCAAAGTGACAAGGATTTCTCCCAAACTCTCAACATAATCACACTCCTGGACATTTTGTAATGCTCCACCAAGATCGTCGCCCACGTGCACGCGCCACCACAGTATTGAAGTCTCCACCGCCGTCACACACGGAGACAGACCGGTAAGACCGAGAGAGCAGAAACTTTGACGAGGGTCGGCATGACATCAGCATGAGGGAGGAAACTACCTCCACCACCAGAAAAAATTAGCCGATCGGATATAGCAGCAAAGACAAACCAGGCCCTCTTGGCCTGGCCGAGCCTGAATTAGCTCATGAAGTCCCGTCACCGCTCTGCAGAAAGGGTGCGACCGTACACACCAACCTCGCACCAGGTCCTACTCGTTCTTCCACCGGGGGATTCGCCACCTCGTCAAATCACTACCACCAAGCAATAGCTTCGTCGCCATATTTTGCAGACATTCACAAATACGTATCAACACTCACCCACTATCAGTATGAACCCACGCACGCACGGACACACTATCTTTATGAGCATCTCAGAAAGACTGAGTCCGAGAGACTGATCGGCGGATATTGAGATCGACAAAATCATCACAGACGTCTCACTGTCAACGAGGACATTGAATCCTCCTTATTTTGACCCAATAATTCTGATTGGCATTCTTTATTGTTCCGAGTTTTTTTTTTTATTGCTGTAGTAGATCACACTTTTCACCGGCTAGACCTCCACTTGTGTCAATCTGGATCAGGTTTCACATATTTTTCACTCACTCAGCGTCAAAATACCACCACTCCGACTCCGAGTATGTTAGAAACAAGATACCACCACCGGCCCTTGACACCAGATCGTGCCCGTTTGACTTTTAACTGGGATATTGCATTCGACAGTTTTTCCGTCGAGTAACAAAAGATGAAAAAAGAAAGAAAGAAAGAAAGAGAAACATCACACCGAGTGCTATTTTCCGTCGCGATCACAGGAGCGAGTGTCGATGGATTGGGTCGTCCCCTCCCTCCTCCCGAGGTCCAGTTTTCCTGGTGAAACAACATGCTCTGTCCTTTCCTGTCCTGATCGTCGACTTTGCTGGCTCGTCCTCGCTGCTCGCAGGCAAAACAGCACGCGGGCAGGGCGCATGTGGCGGCTCTTTAACGCGACGACGACGGCGACACGACACGACGCCAAACCGACCGGAACCTGCCAGACTTTTCGCTCCCGGCACGTGAAGCCGCCGCCGGCCGCGCCGTGCCTCGCGATAGCGCCGTGCCTTGTGCGCATGCACCGCCCCCGCCGCTACGGCCGAGCGCACCATACGGTGGTCGGAGCCGTCCTCTGAAAGGACATACTCCGTAGAGTATAGTATTGATTTATCTTTGCTCGCAAAGAATACATTGAATCTGTACTCATTATAAATACAGTCTAGCTAGCAATACCACTACTCTGGCCGAGAAGTTTAAATTCCAGACACGGAAGCTGCTGCGCAGATCGGAGCATTCATTCATTCAATTTACCCTCACACGAGACACGACACATTAACTGCTTCGTAGCCTCGTGTGCGGCCCAAGTGCAGAACAGTCCGGAGCAGGTGGTAGTCGTAGCAGTATCCACCTTGGACACAAGAAGATCGCTCACGCCTTGTCCTTGTCCTTGTCCTTGTACCAGCAGTCAGCAGTAGTACTCCCCCTCCGTTCCAGTTTAAAGAATAAAATTTGCAATTCTCCGTGTCTAAGGTGTTCTCTAAGTGCAGCCACAATGTTTGCGGTATCTAAATCTCAAAAAAACTGAATATGGCTATATGGAACTAGTTCCAAAAGCCACAAATCTAATTTGGAACTACTTTTGGCTACACATTGTGGCTGCCCTAATTGATCCATTTAATAGTGTGAATAAGAATATGCATGGGAAGAAAAAGAGACAGCAAAGCGTTCACATTTATTCACACATACGTATGCAAGTATTTGTTCTTTTCACACGAAAGTAATTACAGAGATTAAATACTTTTGTGTCTAAATATTTTAAGATTGCATGGTTTTAAAATTATATTCATATCCTCAATTGATTGCGACTAGACTGGCGCCGGCACGTACTCGCTCTTCTCTTGTCCAGGCGCGGGTATAATTACGAGTAGATTCCGCGTGATGAAATCGCAAGAGAGCATATGCGTTTTTAGCCAACCTGAACTCTTGCTTTTATTAACTTGCCCATACCATGCATGATCGAGTTGGTTAGCCGATAATCCCGCGCACCCTAAACACAACAACAACTTTTTCCAAGCTGCCCTGCCACGCTTGCAACGTCACAAGACCAAATGGTCAGTCAGACACACTGAGTCACAAACTACTCCTAGATTACGTGGGTTACTCCCTCCGTTTTAAAATATAAGATATTTTAGATTTGTGATAAAGAAAATGTATTTAGATTTTTTTAGTGTACATTTACTTTAAATCTCAGTGAATCCATGTACTAAAAAAATCTATATACATTTGTTTCACAAACCTAAAACATCTTATATTTTAAAACGATATATATACGAGGCTAGTACCTTTATTTAACCCAAACTGAACACTTTCTTTACTACCTTGTCCATTGCACAAGAGCAGGAGACCAGGAGTTGGTGAACCCAACCCTCGTCCCCCGTTATTTCAGTTCCTGCGACTCACTCCGTCTCTCGTCACCTCCGGACAGGCTGCCGATCTCTTCCAGTACCAGACTACTAGGAGCGGTATATTGTCCACCTCCGGACTCCGGACTGGCTGATCGGCCAGCCACGTGTGTCGGGCAAAAAGTTTGTCTAGCAATAGTGGGTATGACTGGAGATGAGCGAGCATCAGTATCTCGTTTGTGTTCTCTTCAAAAATACACGGACCGAGCGCACATTTGCGTTTCGAGAAAGGGTTAGATTTGGTTAAACATTTTAGATTTGAGCAGATTTGGTAAAAAATACGTGAGTTGGTATGCGTTGCCATTGAAACCCTCCGGAATGCATCCGGGAGACTTTGTACTGTGATTTGAAATGATCAATAAAATGTTGTATTCCCTAAAAAAAAAGAAATCCGACACGCCCAATTGCTAGACCAAACAGGACTGACCGGCTCCACGTGCATGATTTGCCCCCGGCCGTGGACGGAGTCTCGTTTCCTTTGTCCCGCTGGCAACCTGGCGTGTCTGTGCAGGCCGTATAGCCAGAGCGAGACGAGACTTGGGTCCTGTTTCAAGCCCAAACTCGATCGTCAAGCCTCAATCACAAACCCCACACAAAAACGTGAAGGAACGGACATAGTACATACCCCCGATTGGACCTGAAGTGGCTGTTAGCGTCGCACTGGCGGCACGGTCGGCCGAGGGCCGTGTGGTCGTCAAACGCTAACAAAGTTTTCCAGGGCCAACAGCTTTAAGATCAGTGATTAGCTAGACTTTTCTGGGCGGCGGATAAGGCAGACATCGACCGGTTCAAGTCACCACTAAAACACGCCGCAGATTTGACTTGACACTCGTGCACGGCAAAGCTCGCTCACTACACTCGGATGGGTCGTGTGCTCGCCTGAATATCGCGGTCATGGAGTTGAAGGAGTACCACGGAGCAAGCGTGCGGTGCAGTGAGACCAGTGGCCTAAGGGCCCACCTCTCTTCTCCAATCTCTTCTCTCTCATCCAACTAAGCAAATATAATACTAGTTTAATTTTTATACCCAGCTTACCAGGACTTATTACTTGTACTTGCTCTAACCAGGAGCACATCCATCTTCTCTCTCATATAACTAAGCATAAATATACTATTTTAAATCGTATAGCCTACTGACTGGATCTTATTATACTTGCTCTTATTTAAAGACGGTTTGTTTGGTCTGGCGCTTGGCATGTTGAAAACTCTAGTAAGTACTTTAATGCGGACCTACTTAGGGTTGCTAAACTGACAATAGCGCGACCGGTATACAATAGTATAGCATTACCGATGATATGCAAATGCTGCTGATCTCAATGTGTTCAGCGTTGCGCTGGGAAAACAGTTGATGAGCAGAGGCTTATAGTACATGTGGCCTTGTTAATCTCGCGAGATTTCACTTGGAACATCTAGGCTTGGAGAGTTGTTAGCGTAAAACTACCATATTCATAATCAAAAAATTTAAATGTTATCGGTTGTAAAAAGCACTTATTCACGTTTAATCATGAATGGACACCGAAACTGTCAGTAGGACCCATCTGTAAGTGTAAAAACTGCTGAGGTGGACTGGCTCCATCTATCAGACATGTTAAAAATAATACCATGAACATTCTGCTTACTAGTACTCGCGTTCGGAAGAGATGGCAAAAAAAGGGAAAATATTCCAACTAGTGCTGCCAACGATACAGAGAACATTCTGCTTACTACTAGAACTCGTCGTACAATGGTATAGGCAGGGTTTCCTAGTTTCCTACCCACTCTTGTTTCAGAGAAGTTAACAAACATGCTGCGTGCGTGGCGGATTTTCGGAGCAAGTGGAGTGGACATCCTTCCTCTCCCAGTGGAAGGGAGGTATTCTTCAGTACGGGTGACTTCGCGGGAACGGAAATAATTAACGGGCGATCGACGAGGGTTGGGTTCACCGACTCATGGTCTCCTGCTTTCAAAAGAAAAAAAGAAAACTCCTCGTCTTCTGCTCATGTGTCATGGGCAAGATAGTAAAGAAAGTGTTTCAGAGTGCGTAATCTACACTAGTTTCTGACTGTTTGTGTGTGTTGACCATGTGATCTTGTGAGTAGTGACGTTGCAAGCGTGGCAGCTTGGAAAAAGAAGTTTCAGCGCGTTCCAGAAAATCTCCGTTGCCATGAGGTGATTGCATATGAATTATACCGATAAGTACCTACACATTGGTCAAGACACAACCATGGAGTCTGTGCGTAGGTTTGCTAGGATGGTCATCAAGTTGTATGGCCACACTACCTCCGAGCTCCCAATGAAGAAGATACAAAAAGATTGATGGAATTCAATAAAAAGTGGGGGTGGCCGGGCATGTTTGGTAGTATTGATTATATGCATTGGACATTGGGATATCGAAAATGATGCAACTCATTCACAACTCAACAACGATCTCATCAAGCACAGCTGGCAAAGAGAAGGCCGTCGGGCCTGATCTACTCTTCTTCTTCTTCTTCTTCTTCTTCTTCTTCTTCTCAATTCCTATTTATTTGTGGACCATTTGGAAACATATGTTATTTGTTAATTATTTGATTCAAACTATTTATTGTATTTTTTGGTTCAAACATTGTTATAATAATTTGGATGATTATTTGATTCATTGGAACTATTGTTTGTAGGACTTATATGTGCTTGCATATGAAATATAGGCAACAAAATCTGTGAAAAAACCCTGTTTTACGGGTTGGTCGTGCGGCCGCTCAGTCGCAGTGTCCACAAATACAACCCATAAAATAGAATATTTTGTTTTATGGGTCGTGTTTACGGGCACCGTTCCTATCCTACGTGGTTTCGACTCGTAAAAACTTGTTTTTTAGCCTGTAAACGTCGAGTACAATTTCCATGAATACGGGTACCGCTAGTGATGCTCTCGCTACGCTGCCCGATCGATCTCTCCCTCTCTGCTCGCTACGCTCGCATTTGACAGCCAGCCACTACGCTGTGCTATGTGGTACTGCTCCAACTCCATGACAGCAATGTGCTAAAGCAGGGGCTTGTCCGTCGGATTGGTGACGGCGCAAACACCCTTCTTAGATCAGACAAATGGATTGAGGGTGTTCCTGGTAGGGTTCCTCTCTCAGTAAACCCTCTATCTACTCTCACCATGGTCTCGGAGTTGATTGAACAACCGTCTGGCCATTGGAAGGAACAGGAAGTGAGGGCTACTTTTGGCCCCATGGAAGCGGAGGCGGTCCTGCGCCTGCCACGACCGCGTAGAGGCGGTGAGGATTTCTGGGCTTGGTATGAAGAAAAAACTGGCATCTACACGGTTCGGTCCGCATATCGCATGCTTGTTCAGGACATTGGGGATGCTCCAGAATCGTCAAGCTCTGAAAGTCTGTGGAAGAAGCTTTGGCAGCTCAGGGTGGTCCCGAAGGTGAGGGTTTTTTGTTGGCGTGCTATCAAAGGATTCTTACCATCTTACTCTGAACTGGCCAGAAGACACATTATGAACAATGGGACAAGCAAGCTTTGTGGGCATGAGGATGAGACGTTATTTCATGCTTTAATCCTATGTGGCCATGCAAAGCAATTCTGGTGTGCTGCCTCGGATTACTTCGAGTTTTCATTGCCACGCCTGCACCCGGCCTCCTGGTTGCAGGATCTATGATGGGCTCCTGTATTCCGGAAGACAAGATACCAATTACCATGACACTGCTGTGGTGCATATGGTCGAGCAGGAACAAGTTCGTTCATGGGGAGGCTCAGTACAAACCTTTGGGATCTATGCATCTGGTTGAGGAGGAGCTGTCCTTGCTAGAATTACCGCCAAAAGCTACGTTGGCAAAGTCGAAAGATGTGTGCATGTGGAGGCGACCACCGCCGGGATGGTTTATGCTAAATACTGACGGATCCCTCAACTGCAGCACAGGAGAAGCGGGCTCGGGCTACGTTACCCGGAGTGACCTGGGGGGTTTCGTTGAGGCGGGGTGTCAGAAACATCTATATGTGGATGACCCTTTAATCAGCGAGCTTCTCGCCTGCCGGGACGGCATCGAGGCAGCAATGCGGAGAGGTTTGTCCAAGATTGTCATCCAGACAGACTGTCTCCTTGTGATTGATAGGCTAAAGGAGAAGGAGTCGAGATTTGCTGGGGCTCATATCGTGAAAGAGCTCAAAGATTTATGTGGTGTTTTCCAGGAGGCCAAGTTTCTTCATATAGGTAGAGAGGGTAATAAAGCGGCACATTGTTGTGCCAAAGAAGCTTTAAGTGTAGGTTATTCGCACTTTGATGTAATTCCTGGATTCCTGGCTGGTGTGATCCAGGCCGAGTGTAACCGCTGTCCCGTTTAATAAAGCAGTAGATTACGATAAAAAAAAACTCCATGACAGCAATATCCACGCACACGGCCCATCCAAGTGAAGTGAGCGAGCTTTGCCGCGAGTGTCAAGTCAAATCCGGTGTTTTTTAGCAGTGGGCAGGCAATGACTTAAACGAGAAAATTACAAAAAACCACCACATTACGGGTTAGGGTTTCAAAAAGCCACCACTATACGTTAGGATTTCAAAAAACCACCACTTCAGAACTAATACGTAACAAAAAACACTGATCTAACTTTGATCCACGGTAGACAGCCAAACTGACCGGTGGGACCTACTGTCAGGGCTGACGTGGCATATACATTTTGCATGAAAGACCTTTGTATCTTTTTTTGTGGCAAAGGTAAGGATTCATAGGCCAATAATATTTATTTATTTTCTTATGTTTTATTCCTTCTTTTTCTTATTTTTTTCCACACAACCTGCATTGACCGGACATGGGCGGACAGAGTAGAGACGGTCGGCCGCATCAGCGAGCTCGAGTACACCGTCGACGGCTGGCTGGAGCGCCGCATACCCTCACCCCCACTCGCCGCTGTAGCTAGCTACCCGGCGAACTCCCTCTTCCGCACATCCCGGCTATGGAGGCTCGTCGCCCCCATCTCCTCCCCTACTGGCAGCAGGCCGGACCACTCTCCGACGGAGCCGACCGCGCCGCCCCTCCTCCTGATTAACCACGTCGGCGAATAGCACAATCACATAGAGAATCTCAACGGGGAAGGCCACGAACATCTGAAGCACTCCCAGGACGCCCAGGGAACTATGCTTGATGCCAGGAATTTCATCGAACAGCTCGCATGCGTGAGGCGACGGAGACATGCGGGAGAGAGCATGGGAGTGGAGCACATAGGAAGAGAGGGCCATGGAGCATGGGAGTGGAGAGCACATAGGAAGAGAGGGCCATGGGGCCACTGGAGGCGCGTGGCGAGCTCCGGCTGCGGGAGGGCGTGGGCGACCTCCGGCCACGGGAGGCTCGTGGCGAGCTCCGGTCGCGGGAGGGCGTAGGCGACCTCTGACCACGAGAGGCGCGCGGCGAGCTCCGGCCGCGGGAGGAGCGGGCGCGGCGAGCTCTGGCCACGGGAGGCATGCCAGCGAGCTCTGGCCGCGGGAGGCATGGCGAGCTTCGGCCGCGGGAGAGGCGCGCACGGCGAGCTCTGGCCGTGGGGAGGGCGCGGCGAGCTCCGGCTACTGGGGCGCGGGCAGCCTCTGGCCGCGGGCGCGCGGTAAGCTCCGGCCAGTGGGGCTAGAAGACTAGGAAAGGACATAAGATTAGAATTTATAAGATATGGAGGTGTTTTTTGTAAAGAAATGATGCCACTTCATCCTGACAGGTGGGACCCAGCGGTCAGTTTTGTCATTAGACCAGGATTAAACCGGTATCAGTGCTATCTGTCACGAACTCACTCTGAAGTGGTGGTTTTTTAAAACCCTAACGTATAGTGGTGGCTTTTTAAAACCCTAACCGGTAATGTGGCGGTTTTTTGTAATTTTCTCGACTTAAACCGGTCCATGTCTGCCTTCCGAGAAAAGTGTAGCTAGCACTGAAGCTGGCCCAGGAAACTTTGTTAGCGTTTGACCACACGGCCGTGCCGTGCCGCCCGTGCGACGCAAACAACCACTTCAAATCCCATCGTGGGTTCGTGTGCTTTACGTTTTGGGCGTACGTGGGGGTTCGTCTGTTCGTCGTGGGGATCATCTTTAATTATGTCGCTTGACGATCCAGCCGAGACCAAATCATCGTCTCGCCGTGCCTAGCTATAGGGCTGAACGGACGCCAAGTCGCCGGCATGACAAAAGAGGAAACGCGACTCCGTAGTCCGGTGCACGGGGCCAATTATTCGAAGCTTGGCCTGTCGGAAACTCTTAGAAGGATTTTAGTGCGGACCTACTTACGGTCGCTAAACTGACAATATTTTTTTTTCTTTTGCGTGGAGCTAAACTGACAGTAGCCCAGCGGTACGTACACAGTATAGCAGGAGCGATGGTACGCAAATGCTGCTGATCTCGATGCGTCCAGCGCTGCGCTGGGAAACAGTGGATGACCAGAGGATTATGTAGGTGGCCTTGTTAATCTCGCGAGATTTCACTGGGAACATATCTGGGCTCGGAAGAGATGGCAAAAAAAAGGGAAAAGATTCCAACTAGTGCTGCCGATACAAAGAACATTCTGCTTACTACTAGAACTCGCCGTACAATGGTGGCCAATGATGAGATTGACATCGCGGTGAAAAAAATAACGCCTCGTCTCGTCTCACCCCCCGCGGGCGACGGGGCGAGCACCGCATCGCCTTCCTTCCCCCGACCTCCTTCTCCCCTCCTCCCCCGCCGCCGTTGGCGCGCACCGCCGTGCAAAGCCCGGCCGGGGCCGGCGGCGGCAGGGGTGCGCGGGGCCCCCTCGCAGGCGGCGGCGCACCATGGCGGGGGCGCTGTAGGACGGGGCAACGGTGTACTGGACGGCTCCAGGGGCGAGGTGGAGGTGGGTGGCTCGGCTGGGCGGCGGGCGTGGCCGCAGGTGCCCCCGGCGTCGAGATCTGTAGGGCCCGGTCTAGGCCAGTTTGGGCCTGATCTGGGCCTTGCGGGCTCCGGCCGGGGCCCTCTATCTCGGGCAGGTGGTGGGTGGCAGCCTGCCCCCTGGTGGTGGCACGGCCAGGGCACTGGATCTGGGCCGGGCGGGCCTAGGTCGGGTGGACGCCCACCAACTCATGCCCGGGTGGTTCGGGGGCGGCACGGAGGTGCTGCGTTCGTTGTTTTCGTCCCTCTTCGCCCTCGCGGGCCTAGGACCAGTAATCCTGGATGAGCACGGTGGCGAGAGCGCTGCTGCTTGGCGGCGGGGACCTACGGTGGCAGTGGATACACTGTTGGGCGGAGGGGTAGCGCCTAGCGCTACGGTCGGCAGTGACGGTAACACCCTTGCTGCAGTGTGGCGGCGGGGACCTACGGTGGCAGTGGATACACTGGTGGGCGGAGGGGTAGCGCCTAGCGCTAGGGTCGGCAGTGACGGTAACACCCTTGCTGCAGTGTGGCGGCGGGGACCTACGGTGGCAGTGGATACACTGGTGGGCGGAGGGGTAGCGCCTAGCGATAGGGTCGGCAGTGACGGTAACACCCTTGCTGCAGTGTGGCGGCGGGGCTTCACGAGTCCTTTTGGACTCGGCCGGACCAGAGAGGGCCTGGTTTGCCCCCGTTGCTACATCCGGACGGCTATCGCCTTTCGGCGGTGGAGGTAGTTCCCTCCCCGCGTGTTACTGTTCTGTCGATCCTCGCCGGTGGTTCTTCCTTCGGTCGGACCAGCCTCACATTGTGGGTCATGGTGAGACGTCGGGGGTGTCTTCAAGACCGTGTTGGCGTGTGTTGGTGGGCGGCAAGCTTGGTGGAGAGCTTCGAAGCGTCCGGGAGTATGGTTTTTTGAGGGGTCGAGAGAAATCCTTGTCGTCTTGACAACGACGTGGTGACGCCTGCTGGTGTCGCAGTCCTTCCTAAAGGGCGTCGGGTATATCTCTTCCCACCTCCCATTGCGTATCAGGGGAAACCCTAGGACTTGTCCGGGCAGCAGCGTCGTCGTCGTCGCTTTCCTTCTTGAAGGTGCTGCTTGATGCGCGACGCTTCAGCGAGGCTAGGAGAGGGGTGGCAATTCTTCGGTGGGCGCAGCGGTTACGGGTCATCATCGGTTTCGTCGAGCGGTTGTCGTTGGCTTTGTTTTCTCTTATTTTTCTTCTTTGGTTTCTTTTTGATTTCTTTTGGACGTTGTGCTTGTTGAAGTGTATAAGTGGATTCCACTAGCCTTTTCTATCAGTTCGGACCTTTGGTTGTGTTGGCTAGTGCATGAAGCTTACATGGTATCAGAGCCTAAGGTCTCGAGTTCGAGTCTTGGCTTTCGCAATTTATCCTAAAATTGTTGTTGACCCCTCTGTATCTACGTATAGGCCTCTTTAGTTATACGTGAGTTTCACGCGCCGTCGCTCTCTTCCGGTTGCACGTATTGACTTCTCCCCGTCACAGATGAGAGGGCGTGTTGAAGTGTATAAGTGGATTGCACTAGCCCTTTTCATCAGTTCGGACTTTGGTTACGTTGGTTAGTACATGAAGCTTGACAGTGATGTCTATCCCAGCAGCGGTCTCTATCATGGTTGCTATATTTATATAGCTGGATGCCTCGTTCGAGGAATGGTGGGCAGGGTTTCATAGTTTCCTAACCACTCTCGCTTCAGATAAGTTAACAAGCGTGCTGCGTGCGTGGCGGATTTTCGGTGCTGGTAGAGTGGACATCCTTCCTCTCCTAGTGGAAGGAAGGGAGTATTCTTCAGTCCGAGTGACGAGAGAAGGAGCGAGTCGCGGGAATGGAAATAACGAGCGATCGACGAGGGTTGGGTTCACCAACTCCGGGTCTGCTGATTTTTTTTTAAAAAAAACTCCTTCCTCTCCGTAGTCCCGTGCACGGGGACAATTATTCGAAACCGGTCTGTCTGGTCTGGCGCTTGGCCTGTCGGGAACTCTAGAAGGATTTTAGTGCGGACCTACTTACGGTTGCTAAACTGACAGTATTTTTTTTTGCGTGGAGCTAAACTGACAGTAGCCCACCGGTAGACAGTAGTAGTATAGCACGCAAATGCTGCTGATCTCGATGCGTCCAGCGCTGCGCTGGGAAAACAGTGGATGAGCAGAGAGGTCTATACATGTGGCCTTGTTAATCTCGCGAGATTTCACTTGGAACGTCGTCGTACAATGGTAGGCAGGGTTTCCTAGTTTCCTACCAACTCTTGGTTCGGAGAAGTTAACAAACATCCTGCGTGCGTCCGTGGCGGATTTTCGGCGCTGGTGGAGTGGACATCCTTCCTCTCTCCGAGTGGAAGTGGAAGGGAGTATTCTTCGGTCCGGGTGACGAGCGAGTGAGTGAGTCGCGGGAACGGAAATAACGGGCGATCGACGAGGGTTGGGTTCACCGACTCCTGGTCTCCTGCTTTCAAAAAAAAAAAAAAAAAAACTCCTCGTCTCCTGCTCATGTGTCATGGGCAAGATAGTTAAGAAAGTGTTTCAGTTACGTGCGTAATCTACACTAGTTTCTGACTCTGTGTGTGTGTCTGTGTCTAACCATTTGATCTTGTGAGTAGTGACGTTGCAAGCGTGGCAGGTTGTTGTTGTTGTGTTTACGTACCGCAGGATTCGGTTAACCAACTCATCATGGTCTCTCCCTGCTCATGTTATGGGTAAGTTAATACTAAAATTACTCAAGTGTTCAGGTTTTGGCTAAAATAATACTACTCCACTACTAGTAGTAGGGACATGCACCGGCGTACCTTCGTAGCCACAACGGCGCCTCCAAGAGGGTAACGGTATCCGCATGGATCGTCGCCGTTGGTGCCGAAGCACTGAGCTTTCGCCCGGAAAAACCTTCGAGCCGCTCCCCGGCGACCGCTCGCACCCATTGTCTTCGAGAGAGGCCTCCAACACGCGATCTAGGTGTTGTCGGAGCCGAACCGCCGCCAACACCAAAGTCTCCCAACGTCCGCTCCTCTTCATCAACATGACCGAAGAAGGGAACCATCACTGCCACCACGTCGCCCGCCGAAGAGACACCCGCGCAGTCCACCTTCCGGGGCCGCCGCCCCGGCTTCCACGAGCTCGAGCGAGAGCCTCTGGCCAACGCCACATCGCACAACTGGCGAGAAGGCCGATGTAGGGAAAAACTCAGACTTGTAGTTGGTCGAGCCACACAACAGCCTAGGAGAGGGGATCTGCCCTCCGTCACCTTGCGGTGAGTGCCGTCCGGACGCGTAGCAGTGCCAACATGGCCCAGATCAGGCCCGGCTAGGCCTAGATCTAGCCCGGCTAGGCCCGGATCAGCCCCGTCGGCTCCGCCACACGCTGCTGCAGCCAGACCCCTGCGTCGCCGGCGAACTGCACCCCAAGTCAAGCCACCCACCACTGCCGCTGCACAACCGCCATGGCCCGTCGTTGGACGCCCTCCGACGCGCCGCCGTTGCAGCACCTCCCGAGACCTGCACTGTCTGCGGGTCACGCCATCCCCAAGGGAGGCCCTGTAACAGCGCGGCCCGGCGACCACGCGCCTCACGTGCCACCGCCGGTCGAGCCCGCCGTCACCGTCGAAGCGCACCGCCACCAGCAGATCCCTCCCGCGATGGAGCTCCGACGCCGGGTAGAGGAGGTCCTGCCGCCACCAGCACCACGCGGACTTTGCCGGGCAGCGGCAAGGGGAGGGGAGGGTAAGCTAGGGTTGCGTCTCGGTCGCCCGCGTGGGGTGGGGTGGGGGGGGGGGGGCGACGCGAGACACGAGAGGAAGCGTTTTTTTTTTACTAGTAGGGACATGCACCGGCGTACCTTCGTAATCTACCAGCGACTGTTCGATGAGGTGGTGTGTGGCCAACTGGTGTTGTGAGCTTGACGGTGCACGCGTGGCGACTTGGAAAAAGTGTGCGTTTTGATCAGCCACTCCGCTTTTCAGAGTTTATGCATGCTGACCACAGATCCAAAGCGTAGTATACTTCACTACACATCTAAAAAAAAGTACAGTGGCACTTCACTGCATGCTCTGGTAGTCTGGTTCGATTTCACCACGGGTCCGTCCGTGGGATCTACTCGATCCTGGCATGTGCGAGTGGCGCCTGGACAAGAGAACAGGTTGATGGCAACATTTGAAAACCGAGATGTGGCAAGTACGTGCCGGCGCCAGTTTGGTTGCAATCAATTGCGGTAGGACACAATTGGGGATGTGAACGTTGCCAAGGTGTCTACGAAGTAATTAATGTTCTTGTGTGGGGATAAAACTGAATGAATGCACGTGACAGCTTCGGTATCTGGAATTTGAACTTCCCGGAGAGTAGCAGTAGATTAGCTAGCTAGCTAGACCTAACTACCGGTACTTGTCAACCAAGAGAAAACGAAATTGGATTTCCGGACGGAGCACAAATTCAGCTGAGTTCTACGGGGAAGCCAAACCCTAGCCCACAGATGCCACCTCCACCCACCTTCCCTCCCCCGCCTTGTCGTCCCTAGAGGCGCCCGTTGGAAAGCCGCGTGCGACGCCGGTGAACATGTGCCGGGGATTCGACCTCTTGCGGCAAGGACTTGGAGGCCTGGAGGGACATGTGCCGCACGACACGGAGTGGCGGGGCATGCCAGGAAGGACGGAGGAAAGCTCGCAAGCTGAGCCTGGGCGCAGGACGGCTTCTTCCTGTAACGTGACGATGCAGCGGAGCTACCATGCACGCACGAGGAGCAGGAGTTGCTCCATCGCACATATGTGGGTGTTTCGGCGACGACGCTGGCAACGACTGGAGTTAGCACGGGTCATGGCAGCACCGGTCTACCCTCCCAAATCTAGGCCCTTTGGGCCTGAAGTGGGTCGAGAGGGCCCTGACCGGTAGCTTGGGTGCGGCCACTTGCCCTGTCACTCGTCCTCCTTAGCTCCGAGCGCAGTGTTACTGCTGCTCTGGCCAGATTGAGTTGAGCCCAACGCCATCTCAGTGTGGTGGCTCGATGCGTTTTTGTGGCGCCGACAGCGGGGTGGGTGGTGCTCGGGTGGTCGGCGATGCATCTCTGAGGCGACTGAGCGTAGACCTACAGGTGAATCCTCCCATAAGTACACCAAAGCCACACGCGGTTCGGTGGTGCCCCCACATTGGTGTCTTGTCCCCTTGTGGGCATGGCTGTCCCTGGTCTAGCGCGATAGACATGCTGCCGATGGGGTGGGAAGGGTAAGCGTGGGAGCTCCAGGCAAGGAACAGACGATGTTTGGCTGCGGTGTTGTGGTACCATGCTTCGGGCGAAAGCCTTGCCTTTCGGATCATGTGACGGTGACGCCTGAGGGTGCCATTTCCTTCTAAGGAGTTTATGCACCTCCCTCGCCCAGGGTCTCATGTTTCGGGTTAAAACCTTTGATTTGATTTGCCATATCTAGCGACGACGACGCGTCATACCCTCCATGGAAGCATCGTCTTGGGGACTTGACTCTGGTTTGGGCCGTACTTCTTCGTCATGAATCCCGGTGCCGTCCACATAGGAGGCGTCTTGCGGTGTTGGCGTGCTAGCCTTTCAAGTAGTATCATGGTGTCTTGTGTGACAAGGATATTCCGCGTACGATGCGAGCAAACCTCCAGATGTGTGGTCGTCGGTTGGCCTTTGTGCTTGATGGCGGGCTGGTGAAGACCGCACAATTGTGTCCGTTGAGGTTGCTGTTGGGAGGTAGTCTTTTCGTGGATGGCGTACCGCGGATTTGGGCTGAGTCCGGATTAGCAATGCTCCTAGTTGAGCCTTTGTTGGCTCGCGGGATTCTGGTGGAACATGTCTTGGCTAGTGCTAACGGTTTTTTGGTAATATCGACAAAGCACAAGCACCACGACTTTCATCGGCAAGGGCTCTGTTTAGCGGAGGAGCTCATTCCATGGTGTCTTGGAGAAGCACTTGATGGATTTCGGCAGTTTAGTTGTAGTCTTGTTTGAGTGGTAGGTGTATAGGCCTTTCATAGGCTTGTAAATATAGATGTCTCGGCGTTTTCTTAGGCTTGTAAATAAGACTCCTTTTCTAACAATGAATCGAATCGCAAAGTTTTTCATGTCTTCACGAAAAAAATCCCTTAAACACAAGCAGCGGCGCAAACAAGCCCATACAGTAATTCCTTAGATTTGAGTGGACGTTAAATTTCTATGAAATGTAGCCCATACAATAATTCCTTGGAAAAATTCCCAGGGATTTAATCCTACGAATCAAACTACCCCCTAGAAGAAACTCCCAATTTTGTTTTGTTTTTTTTATAGAAATCGTTTAAATCAAAGAGACGTTAACTGCAAAATCTCTGCAACCAAACAAGCCCCCCTTAATAAACCGTACTGTAAAACGAGTGCATAATGGTCCCGAGCCCTTAAACAGAAGCGGCGTCGCAATGATCCTCCCCTGGGCAAAGGTACCCCCTTTCATGCGACCTTTCGAGCCGAACCTTGATTGCCACCACACCGTGGAGCGAGGCACGATCCATGAATCTTGCGCGCCGCTTTTACACCAAATCAGGGCATGCATTTCCACATTGTCCATCTCTCAACGCCTTAATGTCATGTGCCCCCCAATGCTAAGCCCATACTAGTACGTGCAGACAGAATGGAGTGTATCTGTAGCTCAATGAGACATCTCACAGACCAAATCTCATCTTTAAAAAAATACTAACAAGTGGCGGAATAGAACAAGGAAAATGGATATGGTAGGAAGGACTCCACTCCACAGACCACACCACAGGCTGAGACATCACCCTCCCAACTGCCAAACCCTACTGGATTCAGTACGGACGAAAGTAACCATTATTTTATTCCTAAATTGCACACACATACGCCAAGCAACACAATCAGTTTGACCCATAACATCTAATCCATGCAGCCAGGATTTACTGAGACGGGCAAGACAAACGCATCATCAGAAATCCAATATTCTTTCCAGGCACCACCAGCTCTGCTATCTCCCTCCTCCCTCCCCTGCGTCACTCCACGAGATGAGATCATGAGAACCATTCCATTACCCACAAAGCTTTTTTCTTTGCGCCAATATATTTTTGCACTTTATTTTTTAGTATTCCCTAGCCTTGGCATGGCTTGCGATGTGTAGGCCCCCTACAGGTCCGAGCAGGGTCATTACATAAAGTTGCACCGGAGGCTCATTGCTGCTCATCGCCTCTCTGTCCCCCTCCCCACTCACTCTCTCTCTCTAGACCTCTCCATATTGTTCTCTTCTTTTGAGAGAAGGGAGGAATATCCGCCGGGGCAGCGGAGGAGGAGAGGGAAACACCACCAAGTTTCAAAAGAACCGCCACCCCCCTCCCCTTCTCTCTCTACACCGGCTACCTGAATCCGGTTTCTCTCTCTCTCTTATTTACTACTACTGGTTGCCCCCATCCTCCATTTCCTTGGTCGCCGTGCGGAGACAGAGCTCCGAGAAAGAAGTACTGCCTAACCTGCCACTGCTAGTGGTGTTTGCTTCCGTCTCTCTCCCTCCCTACCTCTCCGGTGATTCTCCACCAACAGTGTTGTCGTTGCTAGTCTCTTCAATGCAAGGAAGTATCGGGCGGGAGGTGGTGGTGTACCCGGTGAGCTAGCTCCGTCAAGCTCGTCGCTGTCCCCGGAAGAAAAGTCCTCGCGAGAAGGGGGAAGAGGATATAATGGCCTCCAAGGAAGGTATTTTCCTACTACTTCTTCCTCCTCCCTCTACCAGATTCTGGTGCGCCAAACAGAGTTTTTTTTTCCCTCCTTCTCCTTCCCTGCGTCCATCTGGGGATGCGGAGGAGGTGGAGAGTGGCAGTAAAAAATTGTCGGGGATGACGAAACTCAAGGAGTATCTCCTGCTTGAATCTGCAGGGGCGGGTGGAGAGCAGCGGGAGAGGGCGGAGGATTCCCGTCCTGCTTCCGACGAGGAAGGTGAGCCGTGGTTACCAAATTGTTCTTTTCCCCCATTCACACCTGTGTGGCTGTGTCCTGTGTGAGTACTTGAGAAATTAGAATCTCGGCTCATCAAGCTGGATCAATTGTTTCCTCATTAGGCAGATGCTCAATCTCTTTTTTTAGCAAAAAAAAAAACTACTAGTACTATACAAGATGTTCTCGATTCAATTCCTGGAGTTTAGTTTGTGCTGCCACACGTGTTCCAACACCCAAGGACTGGCCAACAGTTTTAGTCTTTTTGAGGAGAGATTGTTGATGCCAGTTTAGGTTGTCAAATTCCTCCAAAATTTTCCACCCCTTTACCAAAATCTCCGAAGTGCGTGTTTATATTTGTTTATCTGCACCCACCTCGCCGGTTTCAAATATGCCATCCTAGGCAAATGCTCAATCTTTTTTTTAGTAATCATTTATTAGCAAAATAAAATACTACTATAAGATAGTCTTGTTTCAATTCCTAGAGTTTAGTTCGTGTTACCACACGTGTTCCAACTTCCAAGGACTGACCAAGAGTTTAGTCTTTTTGAGGAGGTTGTTGATGTCAGTTTTGGGATCCTGGCCATGCTTGTAACCGTTTAATAGTTCAGGTTGGACTGTCTTGTGTATTTCCCTGTATAAAAGACTGATAGGCTGTCAAATTCCTCCAATTTTTTCCACCCTTTACCAAAATATCCGAAGCGGACGTCTGTATTTGTTTATCTACACCCACCTCACCTGTTTGAAATATGCCATCCTAGGCAGATGCTCAATCTTTTTTTTTTTTGAGTAATCATTTCTTAGCAAAAATTTACTAATACTTTCAATTCCTGGAGTTTAGTTTTGTGCTGCCACACGTGTTCCAACGCCCAAGGACTGACCAAGAGTTTAGTCTTTTTGAGGAGAGATTATCGATGTCAGTTTTTGGGATCCTGGCCACTGCTTGTAACCGTTTAATAGGTTCAGGTTCAGCAGTTTCCGTATTTCCCCGTATAAAAGACTGATAGGCTGTCAAACTTTTCCACCCTTTACCAAAATCTCTGAAGTTATGCTCATTCTTTTCTTTTTTGAATAATCATTCTTTAGCCAAACAAATACTACGATAAGATATTCTCTTTTCAATTCCTGGATTTTAGTTTGTGTTAGCACACGTGTTCCAACTTCCAAGGACTGACCAAGAGTTTAGTCTTTTTGAGGAGAGATTGTTGATGTCAGTTTTGGGACTTGGCCATGGTTGTAACCGTTTAATAGTTTAGGTTCAGCTGTCTTCTGTATCTCCCTGTATAAAAGACTGATAGGTTGTCAAATTCCTCCAAATTTTCCACCCACTACCAAAATCTCTGAAGTGGACGTTTATATTTGTTTATCTGCACCCACCTCGCCTGTTTCAAATATGCCATCCTACATGTCTGCATGGGTTAATTTAAGCCTTGGGCGTGGTAGGCAGGAGGGGAGCATCAGTTTATTTTGGAAGGTTGCAGGGGTGGTGCGGATGTCAATTTGTTGGAGGGGGCATGCATATCTCTGCATGAGAATAGCTCTCAGCAGGCAGCATGTGGTTTTCATGGCAAACGGGACATGCACAAACCTCCTCCTATCACGAATCATGACGGAATAGAATAGAGCCTATATGTGATAACGATGTGTTCCTTGCGATGTGCGGCATTCCGCTTTGTCTTGTTCTTGACAGTAGGTAGTTGATTTGTTCATGGATAGGACACCAATTCTGTTGCCTAATTCTGTAATATCTTGTTCTTTTGTGTGCTCAGTGCAAGGAGTGAACCAAGAAGAGAGCAAGAGAAGCTCCAGGGAACCGGCCCATGAGGACTGCGATGACAGTGGGTCAGTAACCGATGCCCCTGCACCGAGTGAAGATCCCAGCAGTGACAGCAGCAGCAGTTGTGAAGGTGCCAAGGAGGTGCCTGAAATGGATTCCAAGGGCAGCAACTACAACAACAGCGAGTGCATCGAACAGAGCTCTCCGCGCGCGGTACTGGACTTATCGGTGTCTGGTAGCGTGGACTCTGACGAGAGCTCCTCCGTTGAGCAGGCAACAACAGATCCCAGCCGCGGTTTGCACTGGAGGAACCTGATCGGCGGACTAATACTCAGCAGAAAGAAGTTGATGGCTAGAGCAGTGACATTCCCTCCGAGATCCAAGAGCGCAGGGCTTAAAAGGTACCTGGGGAGGATGCGGAGCGGCAGGAACCAGATAGACTGCAGTGCCATTGCCCCAGAGATCTTTCCTGGGATCGACAAGTGGAGGCCATCATGGAGAAGCTTTGACTATGATGAGCTCTGCGCTGCAACTGACAAATTTAGCTCAGGTAATAACATGCATGCACACTAACTTCTATGTTGATGTAATTCAGTGGCTTAATAATTAGACTATGTCACTATCATTGCAAAGCTTGTGGGACGTAGCTTAGCTTTGACATAAAGCTACGGATGCATAATTGGAGTGCTGTGATTTCACCAGGAAAGAGGGTTTGAGGTCCTAATCATGAACTGTTCCTTTTTTGCTGTTCCTTAGGTTAATGATGGTTGTTACCGGTCGACAGGTAGAAAATTCAAGTACTGGAATACATTATTGTTATTATTACTCTATGCTACTAAGTTTCTTTACGTGTCCGATTTTCGATTGTGGGACCTCAATACATTACTATTTTCTAGACTGTAGTGTCATAAAGCTTTGACTATTCTTGGCTATAATTACTTCTCTGTATCTGCATTATTATCTCTTAATATCTTCTTCTTAACACCTGATATTGCCACTAGATAATTTGATCGGAAAGGGAGGGCATGCTGAGGTGTATAGAGGACGGCTTGCTGATGGACAGTTTGTGGCTGTGAAGAGATTAACAAAGGGTGGTAACAAAGAGGACAGGATCAGCGACTTCCTCTCCGAGCTTGGAATTATAGCGCATGTTAACCACCCAAATGCGGCACAGCTCTTGGGGTTCAGTGTTGAAGGGGGCCTGCACTTGGTTCTTCAATTCTCACCACATGGAAGCTTGGCTTCTGTTCTCCATGGTACAGTCCTCTCTAACAATTTGTTAGGCAATAAATGATACAGCTGAGGTGTCGTGGTGGCGTAGTTTGAATCATATTTCCAAAAAAGGGAGGGTTAGAGCAAATCTCTTGACATGTACTCAACATAACATTTAAAAAGTAACATTTAAAAGGTATCTTAAATGCTGATGTCCGTTGAGTGCATATGAAGATCATGTAAGGTCCTAATTTGCATTTATGTATACTATTTATAAATATTGCATCATGACTTCACGTACTAAGTCAGCGACAAATAATATGGAACCGAGGGAGGACTATTTTTTTTTCAGTTGCTTCAAAATTACATATACTATAGCTCAAAACATGTGCATGCCTGCCTGAAGAATTACTCTTTTCTAATGAAAAGGGCACTGTAAATAAGAGTGTACTTGAGGTGTCAATCTAGCGATAAATGTAGCTTACTGATCAGGTGCAAAGGGAGCTCTCAAGTGGAAGGCACGGTTCAATATTGCACTTGGAATCGCTGAAGGGCTATTCTATCTACATGAAGGCTGCCATCGGCACATAATTCACAGAGACATCAAGGCTTCAAATATTCTTTTAACTGAAGACTATCAACCACAGGTATACTGTTAGTTTGTTACACTAGCCCCACCCCATTATACACTATTCCTGATGATGGATACTGATACATTTTTTCCTCCCTCGTTGCACAGATCTCAGATTTTGGACTTGCGAAATGGCTTCCTGACAAATGCACCCATCAGGTTGTGTTCCCCATTGAAGGCACATTTGGGTGAGTTTGATATGTTCCTGACTACTGCTTCATGTTCATGATGATATCATACTTCCCAGTAAACCAAAACAATGTTGCATTGTTATTTTAACTTTGATTCTACACCCTTCTACAGGTATATGGCTCCAGAGTACTTCATGCATGGGATCATAAATGAGAAGACCGACGTGTTTGCATATGGAGTATTGCTTCTTGAACTGGTGACAGGGCGTAAAGCAGTGGACTCTTGTAGACAAAGCCTAGTGATATGGGTGAGTATAGCAGATTGCTTAGATATACTTCATGACAAGTAGATTCCAATAAGTTCACTGAATATTATTATCTGATCTTATAAATACAGCAAACTAACAATTCAATTGTAAGTTAAAGAATGTACATGGAAAACTAATCAAACTCATAAATTGTTCTTGATCATCTCAAAGGCAAAACCTCTACTCGAGTCGAACAACATGAAGGGGCTAGTGGATCCTTCTCTTGATGTTGGCTATGACCCAGAAGAGATGGCACTCACCCTAGCAGTGGCATCCATGTGCATTCACCACAGCTCGAACTTGCGGCCTAGTATGAGATCGGTAAGTGACTTGGGTGTCTCTATTACTTCATGTGCAAAATGAGTATTCTAAATTGATGGACACATCCTTTGGTTGCAGGTGGTCCGTTTCTTGAAGGGAGACAGGGAATCACTTGAACTGATGGGAAAGCCTAAGCCCACAAAGCCCCCTATGTTCGATTCCTGTGATTCAGAAGATTACACTCGCACAAGTTACCTCAATGATCTGGACAAGCACAAGCAGCTTGCCTTGGAGCAGTAAATTTGGTTGACTCGGGGCAGATTTTGTCGTCTTTTTGTACATTGTCACTGTCTACATTGTGATCCTCCCGCTTCCAGAGATTTCTTAATGATTGTATGGATAGATGTGAGGGATCAATACTTCCTGGTTGATCAAAGGTGTCATTTTGGCTTCCAATTCCTTACTGTAGGCTGTGATGCTATGATATGTATGACTAGGGCCGTTATGTCAAGCAATGCTGCCCCAGTGACACCATATCACTTCCTCAGATGGGAACATGTTTAGAAATGGAAGAATGGATGTATTTTGATCCTGTGCTGGGTTAAATCATTTGTCCTTGTGAGATTTCATTCTTGGCGAATGAAGTTGCCAAGTGGCAGCATATCATTAATCCTCAGATGGGAACATGTTTAGAAATAGAAAAATGGATGTATTTTGATCCTTTACAGGGTTAATTTGTGTGTCCTTGTTGTGAGCTTTTCATTTTGGCAGTTTAGGCTTTCAGCAAATGTGTTTGATGGCACTATGGCAGTCACTAATTGATATGGTTCCACCCTACACAGGTCTGCTACGGGATAAAAGGGTTAAGCCTTACCAAACAAGATTCTATGAATGTTCAAAACTGTTGTCTGGTGCCCCTTATCCATTTTGGTATCTTCTGTCTGCGTCTCTTTCTTTGATCATTTGCGGAGCATGATGCTACTGCAAAGTCCCCACAAAAAAAGAAATACTAGAGTACATTGACTACATCTCTGACTAAATCTGGGAGCTAGATAATTCTGTAAACAAAAAAAATGTGAAAGCTGGAAAAGAAATCATATTTGCATCTTCGTATTTACAGTGAGCTATAGCAAATTCTTATGTATTGTACTAAGCAGGACTATCTCGAACCACATAGGCCAGAAGGAAGAGAAAACAAACATACACAACATTGTTCTTGCAAATATAGACTTGTCATACATACATTCATTACCTCATTGTATGCTACAATACCTGAAGATTTCACCCCTGCTTAGCATTAAACCTCATATCCAGGATTGACCTTCTGCTGGACATCTCCGTAGCTTTCTAGCTCGAGCATGTCCTCCATGCTCCCCAGGAACAACGGCAGCCTCTGGTGCAGCTTCACAGGCTGAATGGAGAGGATCCTGTCCTTGCCATCCGAGCCTCGACCTCCAGCCTGCTCGGCAAGGAAACTGAGAGGATTTGCCTCATAAACCAATCGAAGGTGGTCCCTTGGGTTCATTGCAACTCCGCCATATATGAGTGTCCGGTGGAAATCGGCGACCAGCGAGCACACGTACCGAGCCGAGTACTTCTTCGGATGCTGCCCCTTGCCTTGTCTGATCGTGTCAATGTACTTCCTTAGGCCCTCGGGCCAGTCGAAATAGCGTGCGTCATTCACCGAATATATCTGTCCTGACAAAGCATGCAATTACAGAGTTTGAGAATAAAATAAAAGCAACTGTTAAACCATGGATTCTTAACTTACATGGATACTGCATACCTAAAGGAAGCTTTACAGGGATACTGCAGACCTAAAGGCAGCTACAATAACAGTATAGCAAAGTAGGGTGTTCATATTTTTTTTTTGGAGCAACCGGCAGGAGCTCTGGCTCTTCATTTAGAAAGAGGGAAAGACCCAAACATAACAGTACAGGGAGGGCATGTTTTGATTAAAGTGAAAACATGCCGAAAGCACTGAAACTAGGTGTTCATATTTCAGTTTTAGAATAATATAGTTATTGTATAGTATCTTCTAAAGTGACTCATGTTGATTGTTAACTGAACCCTACAAATTGAGAAGTCAGGTTTGAGAAAAAAAATCTGCTAGTGCAACTAAAAAAGACTTGATAAATGATGAGGCAATCAGTAAGATCTGTTATTCATCTGTTTTTCTGGTGCAAGAACTGCAGATATACATCTTAGTTACCTCTAGGGGGTATTTGCATGGAAGGATGTGTCAGAATAAATTCTCCTGTCGACCGATCCAACATGAAGCCATGAGTTCCTGAACCAAAGCTGATACACAAGATGGTGGCAGAAGAATATAGGACATATCCAGCAGCGACCATGCGAGTACCACTTTGTAGTGAATTTAGCTGAGCTCTCTCCTCTATGGGGAGATGGTCGAGCTCCACCAGCCTCTTGTATACCCCAAATATTGTTCCAGTGGGGATGGAGACCTCAATGTTGCGAGAACCATCAAGCGGGTCGGTAACAACAACATAGGGACCATCATCGCACATCCAGACGGGGAGATCGTTTTCTTCAGACGCCACCGCTGCAACTTTTCCAGAACTTTGGAGCGACGACAAGAGGATCTCGTTCTGGATTAAAAATAAAGGTATTATTAAGGTTATTACTTGAACCTACTACTGTGTCGAAGGTTCACATTGCATCAGAGATTTAGTAAGAGCAAAAAGCAAGTACTGTTTACAGAAAAATTCTGCTGCGAACACAACACATACAGTGGAAACTGATGGCCATTCTTGAATTATGAGGTACAGTTTTTGAATTAAAGAAAACTAATGTAGTAGCAGAAACTTATGAGTGAATAAAAATGTACTGTAGTTGCTAAAGCATTTAACAATGCGTATCATCCAAACTCTAAATAATCCAGCTCGCCTTAAAACCTGCAATTTGTACGGATCAAAGTTCTTGCCAATCACCAATCTCATGAAGACGCAAAATCAAACAACATGTGGAACATGCACTCACCGACAATTCGTCAAGCGGCTTGGGCGCGTCCCGCCCGGCGGCCACCGCATCCGCCCCACTGCCAGCAGCCTTCGCGCGTGACAGGTCCGCGTTCCCAGGGGACGCCGCGAGCGCCGCGATGCTCTTGCAGGCGCCCTGGATGTGGGCGACGAGGACGGCGAGGTCGGCGGGCGTGCCAGTCCGGCCCATGTACTCGAGCAGCGTGGGGGGCGACGACGAGGCCGCTGCTGCAGCCGCGGCCATGTCCGCTGCGCCCGCGCGTGGTGGCCGGGCGAGGTGGATGCTGCGGCGGAATGCGAGCTGCAGGGGGTGGAGGTGCGAGACGGGCGGCGGCGGGTGGTGGTGGTGGCGGCGGTTGGAAGTTGGCGGGAGAGCAGGGGGAGGGCGGAGAGACAGAGAGGATAACGGCATAGTTTGTCCACCGGTGCCCCGGTGGCGCTGGACTACTTCGTCAGACTCAGGATTGGAGAAAGCAAACTTAGAACGTGGACGCGTGTTCAATGTTTTTCCTGTGTAGTCCCCAAAATAAATCGCATATTTCCGTTTAATAAATGTGGAGATAATGGTTGTGAGTGCCAGAGATTTCGATCATGGGAATCTTTCAACTAAAATCCATCTATGCTACTAGCCGAAGCTTTTCTTTTGTTTATATATGAAGAGCCAATAAATAAGCGAACAATCTATTTTTTTCTATTTTTTCTACCAATCCATATGAATTGACTTGAATCTGTCAAAATTTGAATGAACCTATATACTAAACAATATCTAGATTTATCAAATCAAGACAAATTTAAGTCAATTAATATGGTCGGAGGAAGTACTACTATTGTTTTCTCCCATGCACGTAGGTTAGTTGTTGTAGAAGGGGGTGCCCAATCTATTCTCTCATGATCAATGTATTCTCCCATATTCACATGCATTTTATTTTGTTGTTAGATCTCATAAATATTCAGGGCTGATATATATTTTCTCCCAAGTTCACACACATTATTGTTTTCTCAGTAAATCGTTAGAAGTAAATTTTGTCCATGGTTGTGCATAACATTAGTGTTTCTTTTTTTGCGGGTGAACATTAGTGTTTCTAACTCAAAGTAATTAATAATATAGGGTTATTAGTGCTATATAACGTTCTTGTATAGTGTATATTATTATAGAGGTATATACAGTTTTAGTCCCACAACTTGCAGCATGTGAGCAGTTTAGTCCCACAATTTGCAAACTGGTCAAAACTAGTCCCACAACTTGCAACTCAAAACAATTTAGTCCAATTTAACCAAATTTAACAAGTTTGACCAACTTTATCCATGTTTGCGCTGTCTATACCATAGTTTAAAAATCAAACTGATACAACCTAAAAAGAAAAACCATAAACGTAGATCTGACCGGTTCTTTAAGAACACTACTGGCGAACCACGGTCCACTGATGGTTTTGATAGTTTTAGGCATCAAACACCGACCGTCTCAACTAAACGTTGTTAGAAAAATAATTGGCAGAGGTGACTCCGTTCTTGCCATGACGACCTAAGCTGTGATTATTTCTTGAGGAAACAAGAGACATATATTATACAGTGTACAACATTATTATAATTAAACAAACAAAAAGAAACTAACGGCCCTGTGGCATGCAGCTAGTACTGCAGTACGTTTTGGAAGGCAAATTGCACTTCATTATCTCAATTATTATGTCAAACAATCATCACAATTATTATGTCAACATGTGACTTTCAAATATTTTGCATGGACAATTATTTACTTATTGCATCACTTATATCTAAAATATAATACTTTATATCTTAGAAAACCAGACACGACGGTAAAAATATATATTGGTCACACAAGGGTGACCACACAATCATCTGTTGTCGCTGCTTCAGGCTCGATCCAGCTAGCAATGCACTACCGCAAGCACGGCGAGGACCGTCGCCGTTCTGCAGTCAACGTGCGTCAAGACAGATGAGGTTAGCCAGAGTGGAGGTGAGGGTTATCGAGCACCTTCATGATGGCCTTTTTTTAACAAATCATACGTCTAGACCATAGTTAAAAAAGGGACTAGTGATTGAACCGGTGAGACCGTTGGTCAGGTTTTTAGCGATTGGATTGTCTGGTTTTTAATTTACAAAATATATTTTATTTATAAATAATGTAATAAATAAATAATTGTTTATGCAAAATATTTCAAAATTACAATTTGGCATAATAATTTTTTAGAAAACATATAGAATTAATAACGCCATGAATGGTGTAAGAGATGCAAGATAATATACCCAGCTTACAAAGTAGAACCACACACCCACATAGAAACATGCATACGGAATAGGCTACGGCTAGAAAAACGCAAGTAGCAGGTACAACCATTATATTAGCTACACAAAAGAAGAGCATAAATCGAAGAGCTACAGAGTCAGGCCGGAGTTCACCAAAGCTAACCAACGAACAAGCTCTGCACACTGCCGCACAGAGAAACACCGCCGTCTCTGACACCGTTTTGGATTTTGCAATGGTTTTTGTGTTTGCTTGACAAAATAATTGAGATAACGAGCTGCAATTTGCCTTTCAAAAGGTACCGTAGTACTAGTTGCAACTCTGCAAGACGTTAGTTTCTGTGTTTTTTAAATTTTAAATGTTGTTGTACATAGTAGGTACAAAATATATTTGTCTCTTGTTTTTTGAGCGAAGCAACATACGGCTCAAGTGGTCCGTTGTGGCATCCCGCAAAACCACTACTAGAAAATCGCGTTGTTTTTGTGCATTGCATCATCATGACATCAGCATGCATCTAATTGATTAAAACTATTTTGTTAAAAGACCTACTTTGTTTTCTATATTAATATCCTCCCCCTTTGTTCAAACCAAACCGTCGGTCCAGCCGGATCTTTTATTCATCTAAAACTATTTACAAAATTTATTTTAAAATAAAAGAAAACCCTGGTCAAAAATATCTACACCTTTTCTACCTAATCCTATTCTACCCAGCCCCCCCTCCACCTCACCCTGACCAATCCCCTCTCGTCACCTCATCTCTCATCTCTCTCCACCCACTCCCAGCCTGCCACATCACCCCAGCCACCACCTACTCCCTCACCCACCACACACCACGCACGCACGCCCTCCCCACACGGGATCCCCTCGATCCCCACCTTCCCACTCGCCCGACCCCACCCGCTCATGATCCCCTCTCTCGCCCACCTCCCTGCCTCGTCCCCAACCTCCAGCCCGGCTGTCACCCGCCGCCGCTGCGCCCTCTCTCCGAGCCTCTCGCCCCGTAGCAAGCGCCTCCGCTGCCTGGAGCCCCTTCCCCACTTCCGCTCGACCCCGCCACCTCGCGCTCGCTTCCATCGCCTCTGCACCACCTGCGGCCGCCGCCTCCCGGCCCGCGTCGTCACCAACCCTCCCCCCGCCGCCTGGACAGCGACCAACGACCGCCGCCTTCCGTTCTCCTCCGTGCGCCCCCCTACAGGCAGACGCCCCGCCACCTGGCCTCCTCACCACCGTCGCGCTCCGCCCGGAGCTCCCCTCCAGCGCCTGTCAACCGCTTCCGCATCTCCTCCATCCCCGTCGCCCTGCTCGATCTCCTCGCTGCCCCAGCGCTCCCCGCTGTCGAGCGTGTTCACGCGCGCTGGCGACCTCACCGACCATGTCTCTCCGTTGGCCTCTGCCAGCCGCCGCCGCCAGGGGCGCGCGACCCCCTCTGCTGTCGCGCCCCTTCTCTTTTGGCGTTGCTCGTCGACCCTAAACCGCCCTGCTCCGGCCGCCAGCGCCCTGCCTCGCCGGGACGCCACTCTGTCGTCTGCCACCGTCGCGCGCCATGAGTTCCCGAGCCTCCCGCTCGAGCCGTCCTTGCCTATACACGCGCATGAGTGACTCCAACGTGGGTGTCGCCCCTCTGCTGTTCAACGCCAGCGCTCGATCGACCTTTTTCTTCTAGGCCTCATCTGACCCAAGCCCCGCATCGGCGCTGCCTCGGCCACATGCTTCTGTGCTGATGCTCAAGAGCCGGTCGGGATGCTCCCGCGTGTTCCCTGTAGCTGCGAGCCTTGACAAGATCTTCGCGACAAATATGGCGTGACCTGAAGCCGCGTGACACTGTCCGATGCCATCGACGGAACCTTGTGTGTCCATTTGAAGATTGTATCGAGACATCGACCCATGGAGTTCATCCCCGCGGAACGTCATGACCTTCTACATGAATCAACAAAACCTCCTTCAGAGGCCTCGAAGTTCGAACCTCGGCACACCAAGATCGTCCACATGGATCCAAAGATCGAATCCCCGAGACCCGGAGTCCGAAGCTCGAGACCATACCCGTCGAACACTCGGAACCAAGATCTCCGGACCGAGATGTGGGACCCCTTTTTCCCGAGACCCCGGTGCGACAAGTACTCCTTCCCGGACGCCAAGTTCGCCGAGAAACCGGATGCCAAGGTCACCAACACGGAACGACAAGACCTCCTTTCCGCACCGATGCCGACGACGTCGCACGCCAAGTTCTTCTTCCCGAACGCCAAGACCGACCCGATACGACGACCCGACAAGACCTTAGTGACAACAAGATCGGCACCGACCAGGACGAATCCGATGCGCCCCGACGCCGAACCAAGTCCTTCTTCGCGGAACGCCAAGATCTACTCTGTTATCCGAGAACGCTCCCGCCGAGACCGAACCCCAGATCCGGACTCCGAGACCCGACCCCAAACCCCTCGGAGCCCAAGTTCGCCGGACCCTAATGTGATTCCCTATCCGAGACCCATTATTTTATAATATGACATTATCAACTGATGCATATTAAATTGTTCATGTCGCATACATGTGTGTGGTTTGGGGGCCTCATGCCAATTCACCTAAATTAAATATGAAGCCATATGCGGGCTTTTCTAGTCTAATATTGGCTCCATTTAAATTTGCCTAGCGAACCGATACTATATTTTGCCCTGTTAAGACAACATTTAAAATTGCGGGGTATCTAAACAACATGAACCACCTATTTAATTGTCTGGACTTCGGTTTCACTTAATATTGCCTAATTGCATTGCACCTTTGACATGCCATACATCACACATGCATCATGCCCGATCTTTTGCGTAGTATTAAATAGTGCATCCGGTGTTTATTCTAGTGTTTTGCTTCTTCGCGGATAAGGCCGTTGAGTTGATGTGAGCTTCGCCCCGACCTTTGGATGAACCTTCGTCAATATTTTCAGGCGAGCATCTCCCCCTTTCTACCTATCTTACTTTTATAGTATTTATTCCCTCCTGTTGATCCATTGCTATCTGTTTTGCGATGCTCTAGCTTTCGTACCCGTGATATCCCTTGCAGCCTTATATTGCCTTGGACACCTCCTATTACCTGTTGTTTGGTAGATAGTTGGACCTGCGCGTCGTAGTCGCTTGCTCAAGTGTTGTTGCGTGTCGTCAAGTACCACAGTTGTTGGAGTATTGCCGTGTGTTTATTGTTGGAGATGATCAAGATTTTAATTACTGTTTAACAACTAAAATTGAAGTAGGTAAATGCAGAGGCACAGGTGGGCAATATATGTTATTTGGTTGTTAATCGTCCACTTGTGTCCCGTAGGACCCCGAGTACTTGATACCTGTTCCTTGAATATTCGCGCTATCCACATCCGGGAGGATTATGGGACCCCCCTGAGCCAGAGCTTGATTCATTCTTATTTCTTGGGGCCACAATTAGTTTGGGGCTTTATTACTATCCTGTACTTATGTCATGCTTCACTGCTTTATTTTAAATTGTGCGAGGTACTGCACCTGTACTGTTTAGGTAAGCGGAGTGTTTTCGCGGTATCGACAAGCCCAGTCACATTTTCGGATTCCCAGTCGTTTACAGCCATTGGCGCAAACCTTGAGTCTGTCTCGGAGCCGACCAGTTTCGTGGCGGGTAGCTTAATGGGGTGGCCCCCTGAAATATTTCTGAATCCTGTGATTGCTTTGTCGTGAATGCCTCGTTGGGTTTTGATTTGGTTTTTCCGAGGTTGATCGAGTGTGTGTTGCTATTTGTGCACCCCTGCAGGGTAAAACTTTCTGAAAGCCGTGTCCGCGGTTATGGACGACTTGGAGCACAATATCTCGATCATAGACAACTATAACTAAAGTAGTGCTACAAATTTGACTTTATAATGACTAGTAATCAGCTTCACTATAATGGAATGGCTAAATAAAACTGCCAACAATTGCTTGATTGGGTTGTCGCTTGCTACCATTGTATCTGACTAGTAAGTATTGCAATTATAACGGAATCGCTAAATAAAAGTACCAACAACTGCTGGGTTTGGGATGTCTCATGCTAATCGTATCTGACTAGTAAGTGTTGCAACTACAACGGAATTGTTTAACTAAAACTGCCCACTGCTTATTATATCAGGATGACTCATGCTATCTATATTTGACTAGTAATTGCCGCCACTATAACGGAATGAATAAAACTGCCAACTGTGTGAGTTCCTCGGTTGACTTCCTCGTTTGGTCTCGAGGGGGAAACACCAGGATGGGTATGTTTGGTGGTAGTATCAGGTTGGTTCCGAATAGGTCTTTCTTATCCCTTTCTGATAGCCGACAGTTGTATCGAGTCTCTATAGGTTGTTTAGTGCATGTTGTCGCTGCCGCTTCAGTCCACCATACCTATGTAGGCGAGGACCGCCGAATTCTAACCTCGCCGTGTACTGGCCTCAGTACTGACCGCTCTCTCTCTTTTTCCTTTGCCCTTTGTCGGCACCCCTTTTGTTTAAGCAGGTTTTGAGATCGACGTCGTTAGCAGGGTTACCCTTCCGGCTTGGCCTGGGCAGGGTTATGGACGCCATTGGTTATTCTTCAGGGCTCTTAGCTCAATTCGCATCTTGTCCGTACTCGGACGCTATATCGTTTTAAAGGTGATTTGGATCTTTGTATTGTATATCTGTATTCTTGACTCTTTGAGTCGCTGTTGTATATATCTGTTCTGTGGGTTCCATCGTGGACTATTGTGTAATGATATTACTTCGTTTTCCACCCGCACGAAAGTGCCTGGTGGGCACCTTTGAATCGTTTCTATGCGGGTTTGGCGGGTTTCGCTAAAACTTGCATAGGGCCGATTCTGAGGGTGTTACATCCGTGCCAGGTTCCCAGATGGGCTACTCGTGAAGGATTCGAATCCTACCTTTGCCAAAAAAAACTTTTTAACAACGTCTAGCTGGTTAAATCTTAGTTCACGTACCGCCCGAACAAGCGAGGTCTACGATTTCTGGTTTTCTTAAGGTTGAACCGGTCGATTTTTTTAAGCTATGGTCCCGACGACGCAAATGTGAACGAATTTGGTCAAAGTCGGTCAACTTGCTGAAATTTAGTTAAATTGGACTAAACTATTGCGGGATTACAAGTTGTGGGACTAGTTTTGTTCACTTTGCAAATTGTGGAACTAAACTGCTCGCAGGTTGCAAGTTGTGGGACTAAGAGAGTATTTACATCATTATTATACTGCTAACGACTGATATGAGTATATTTATTGTATGTGAAACGTCTAGCTGATTAAACCCGAACAAGCGAGGTCTACGATTTCTGGTTTTCTTAAGGTTGAACCGGTCGATTTTTTTAAGCTATGGTCCCGACGGCGCAAATGTGAACGAATTTGGTCAAAGTCGGTCAACTTGCTGAAATTTAGTTAAATTGGACTAAACTATTGCTGGATTACAAGTTGTGGGAATAGTTTTGTTCACTTTGCAAATTGTGGAACTAAACTGCTCGCATGTTACAAATTGTGGGACTAAGAGAGTATTTACCTCATTATTATACTGCTAACGACTGATATGAGTATATTTAATGTATGTGAAACGTTAGATAGGACTAATGACTCAATAATATTCTAATGTTGATCTGCATAACTATGGGGGAAAAATTACCTTCCCATGATTTACCATGAAAGTATTAATGCATAGGATCTTGGGAGAAAATATATATCGACCAAGAATATTTGTGACAACTACCAAGAAAATGAGAAGATACAATGATCATGAGAGAATAGATGTCACCTCTTTTACGAATAGCCAATGGGTTGTTGTTCTGGATAAGCGGTAGACGTGAAGTTTCAGAGTGTAGGAAATATGGATGACAGAGATTTCAGAGGTGCGGAAAGTGATGGTTCAGTATTGAAAATTTGAATTCATCAATACTCCCTTCATCCCGGTTTATAAGTCCAATGTGTACATCTAGATCGTCAATTTGATCTATATAATATAAGTTATATTATTATAAAATATAATATTTAAAGTTTTTAATGATATATTTTTTGTAATATATATCGCATATTAAGTTGGTCAAATTGATGACTTAAATATACGCGTAAGAATTATAAACTGGAGTGGACGGAGTAGTTAAAATAATTAAAAATATTATTGCATGATCACTCCTTGCTTCTACATTCTCAAGTAGTGTCATTATCTCCAATTAAAATATCCAGCTCCATTTATTATATGAAATAAGCAAATATGTTGATTTTCCACTATTTACTAGGAAATATTTAATGTGAGTGATCTTGGAAGAATATATAGCTCGTGCGAGTATATATGCATGGATTTATTGTGAAGATCTACCAACAAATTCGTACGTATATGGGAGCAAACATTGATCATCATGATAGAAAAGATAGAAAGAAAAAGATTTTTTCGCATATTTATTGACACTATATAAACAGAAGAACAACCTTGCTAGCATAGAAAGATTTTGGCCAAAGAGAACTATAGAACATAAGAGCATCTATAGTGGCTCGTCTATATGGTCGTCCAAATAAATTTAGAGGATCGTTAGCTAAAAAACGTTCCCAGTGGCTCGTCTATAACATCCTCTAAATTTAGAAGACCTCCGAATTCTGCTACACATCTAAAGAAGATATTTGTACCCCCCCTCCCAAGAATATAGAGGCCATGTGCCCTATCAACCGTTGGATTGGGCTTTCAAAGAGTTTCTACCCGTCCGATCCGTCCACAGGTGGTCCCGTCCGTCCGATCAAACAGTCGAGTTGATCCTAGCCATCCATCTGAACAACTGATCTGTCACGCGTTTCTACCCGCACAACCACTTAACCTAGCTACCCCACTGACGGTGGGGGCCTGCATTTCGCAGGGCCCGTTGGTCGGAGGCTGCGTGTTCGTGGCGCTGGGTCAGTCTCGATCGAGAGAGGTCGTGCGGTGGCTCCACCGTGATTATACATGCCGGCCAAGGGTAATTTTGTACTTCCGCTAGCCCAACCCTATCAGCGTGCAACAATCTGCCCCATTGGCCCACGCATTCCTCTCTCTCTCCCGTCTCCCTCGTCTCTCCTCTCCCGTGGCGGCGCCCGCACCTCGTCTCTCGTCTCTCCTGTGCGCCGGCGCCGGGTGTGGTCTTCGACGGCAAGCTGATCCGCCGCATCAACCTTGGCCCACTCCATCTCCTCCCTCTCGTTGGCCTTGCCCCTTCTCCTCATTTTGTTGTAGAGGCGGCGTGAGAGGCGAGAAGGGGCCGAGGTGGAGGCCAGCAACGGAGGGCGGCAGCGGAGGAGCAACCAGGCGACCAGGCGCGCGACTAAGAGGGAGGCCAGCAGGCGGCCGAGCCCGTGATGACTGGCAGCACCGGCGCTCACACGCAGGTACTCCTCTCCACCCTCGTCTCTTCTCTCTCTGCCCCCCCTCTCTCTATCTATCTCTCCCGTCTCACCCCCTCCCTTTCTCTCTCAGTAGGCGGCGACGGCTTAGAGGTTGCGGACGTGAAGAGCTCGACCAGAGCCACCCGTCCCCGGTCCATGGAGGTCAATAGGTTGGGTTATTCGGTTCCTCCACCACGGCGGCTCTCCTCGCCGTCGATGGAACGCTCGTCACGGCCATGACTCCGGAGCAGCAGCTCGATCTGGAGCACGAGGGCGGCGGAGCCGTGGAGGAGGAGGCGAGGGAGTGGGTAGGCGGATGCGGAGGCCGCTGGGAGGCACCCAACCATTGCACACTACATGCTCCTCCTTGACCAAGACCACATCGTGCTTCTCTCCCGGCCAGGACCACGCCCTTCCATTCCAGGTAAGGCTCTATGTTTTCCCTCCTCCCATCTTTTTATTAGTGTTTCAGCGGCCACAGTTGAAGGTAGGAGCAGCAGCTGCTGCGTTTGGGTAGCAGTTGTACCTGAACGTCCTTTGGTTTGGCCAGATGAAGATGCATATGTAGCAATGGCCAGATGCAGAAGCCGGAGAGCAGAAGCAACCACACAGCTTTGGTTTGGCCATAGGAATAAATGTTCTTTCTGCCAAAGACCCCAAATAAGACATCATTGAGTTTTTCTTTTGTGATGGAGTACTACTTTTTTTGTTGAACATGTTCATAAATTAGTTTTGTAATTAACAAAGGATGCAAAGCTTGTTGATACTATGAAATTTCCCTATGTGGAATACACTACATCTTATCTCTTTTGTGAACAAATTTCTGAAATTACAGTTATCTTGTCCTTTGTACAGATAAATGCATGCTATGGTTTTTGTTGTGATGCATTTTTCTCCGAATGAGCTTGACATGCCTACAATTTGGACTGAAGCTTGGACCGGATAGTAAGATCTCTTTTTTGTGTGAAAAAATATACTCTCTAGATATTGTGAAAATTATGTAGCTATAATTTCCCTTTAACTTCAGCTATGCAAAACAATGGAAAGCATTGATGAGCGCTTCACCTGGTGGACCAGCCTCAGTGTCGACGGTCAAGATGATAAGATTTCTTAGCTTCCGTAAACTAGATTCAGTTTAAGAATGTGCGGCGAGCAGTTATCTTTGTTTACCTTTCTGTCTCGCCTTCGGCCTCCCATTGTTTATCAGAGATGTTCCTTGCTTAGGGTTGTTTTCCTGTTTGCACACTATCCTTATTCGTCTCTGAATTCAATTGATGCCAGGGTTAGGTAGTCGACTTACCTGTTGTTTGTTTCAGGGATTGGCATGCTCGTTCGTTTAGGATTGATTTGAACTGCGCCATCATTTCATGGATTACAATCTGCTACTTGTTATTAAATTTTCCTTGTGGATAAGCAGTTCTTTCTTGATTTGTTGAGATGGTTTTATCAGGTTCCAGGTCAGTCTACAATCCTTGAACATTTTAGCTTGGTGTACATGTAAAAAACACTGTTAATTTAACCATTTAATCATATGTAGGTTCTTTTTGAACTGTTATTGTGCAGTATGATATAAACCTACTGGAAATATAGTCGGTAGGAGGTTATTTTATATGAAAAATCAATTGTTATTTCCTTTTTATTGTTTGTTACTATCTTTCACAATGCATTGCGTTTGCTGCATGACAAGAATATATACATATTGGAAGGGAAAATCGTACCTAGCGCTTTGATATTTACAAATATTATTGTTGGGTAGTCGCTCATGTAAAAAAAGGTTTTCTTTGAGTTGTCCTGTTATGAGTCATTCTGCTAACTCATAAAATACGTTTGAATCTGCATGTGCTTCCTAATCTACACGAGTTCTTGTTCACTTATTTATAGCAATGTAGTCATAAATATACCTTTGGTTTAGGTGGATGCCGGAGATGCTGGAGTTCATGAAGCGATAGCACGAGGTGCGGCTGAGACCCTTGTGTTCTTGTTTTAGTTTTCTCTTTCCGTACGATTTTCATGTGAGATTACTTACTATTTGGGTGCATGCTTCTCTGTTTCTTCCCGGGAGCAGAATGTGACCCTGTGTGTGACGGGGGATCCAATCTGGCCACGATCTCCTAGCAGATCGGCAAATCGGGTACCCAGCCTACGCTCTCAGATAACAGGGCGGCCTGCTTCGATTTCGAGTTCTTCGTGACCACATTATCTATGCACACTGATGGTCTACTTTCGTCTCGTCTCATTATCTATGCTTATACTATCTAATCTCATGATAATATGCCAGGAAGAATCATAGGTAATTCTCACACATGTGAGGTTTAGCATTAGGGATACTTTTAAGCCATGTGCTTCTCCTCTCTTTTTATTTGCACGGTTTCTTTGTAAGCTATTTTCTGATTGTTAGCATGTTAGGAACTGCGTTGCACTGACCATGAATTGGATAGTTTAGTCTCTGCAGTGATTTTGCGTCTCTATTCTCTCATTTATACATATGCATTGCGGTGGATCCTACAAGGTACTTGTGGAATGGGGTTATTGGAGTTCAGTTTGCTGATTCATTCTTTCCTAGCACTTAGCTGAGATGTCCATTTTACATTTAAAATGGATGCTTTGTGCATTGGTTAATGATTAATGCACAAGAGTAGTAATGCATCTTCGATTATTCAAAACCAACATTTAATAGTCTATAGATGCTTTGTGTATTGGTCAGTGGTTACTATCTTACATTATTTTCTGCAACATATGGAACAAGTTGCGTGTAGAATTTGATCTTCTCATATTAAATTAGAGATCTCCCTGCCGTGGGCTCGATGTTTTTTACATCTCGCTGCACAATAAGAAGTTGATACAAAAAGGTTCTTTCTTACATTTTTCTCTACACCATATTTGATTGACGACATTCAGTCATCACCATATTTTTCTTAGATACGTTGTTCTGTCCTTTTCAAATGTTCTACAAGCAGTCGAAGCAAACAAATTATTTGGTTTACTGTCTAAAAGAAACATTCGGGCCAGAAAGCGAGGCCCCAATTTGTGTGCCTTGTCATTAGGATGTTTTACAATTTTGTCTCGAATTGGTGGTCTTATTAGTCAAGTCAACTTGTCTTTTGTTTGTCATTATAAGGTTCAGATGCATATCCTGTTGGAACAGAGGAAGTTCATGCATTCTTATGATATTTTCCTGTGTGTTTATCTATCTAAGATGTCTTTTCAGGCCGGTTTCCCTTTGGCGATTTTTACTACATTAATTGTGACCTTGGATCAGTTTGTCGGATTAATTTGATTGGCTAGCTTTAAGGTGAGGGGTATTATTTTGTGCCAATAAAAATTTCTGTTGTGATTGTACTGACAGTACGCCACTAGCACTATCAGGTATGATTGGGATGGTGAACTGTCTTAGTTAGCTGATGTTCACATTTTTTGAGCACTGTGGATCCTACGAAGAAACCTCCTTCTGTCACTGCAAACACAAAGGTCGCTTTATTACTTCCAATAATCCCTGTTTTGTTGGTGCGGTAAGTATAAGTAGTGTTATGTTTGATTCACTAAGGTTACCGATGAACCTTCTGGTATTGAAAGTGACAATTTTGTTGGGATTTCTGCATGTTGTCAGTTGTTGCTGCCAACTGTTATCACCATGTTGCTTATGTACCTACAAGTTTCTTCGGTATATTATGGGCTTATTATTTCTCATCGTTGATCTGGTAGCCTTTTTTATTTTTCCATTTTGAGCGCAACTTTCTATGTTGGTGCCTTGACCCGCTCTTTGATCCGTGTTACAGTGTCATACCCAGTAGACTTACTTAGGATGTTGTTATTGGCAAGGATGAGTAGAGTTGTTCTCAAGGATTACGAGTCGAAGAGTCGATGGGGTAGCGACTCATAGACTAGCCTTAGGAATCTATAGTTTATTTTCCACGACAGTTTAATGGATTTTTAAACTATGATAGTGCCATGGTACTTTTACCTAAGTCAGAAAATCTCATACATGCACAAAGAACAAGGGCGTACTGTAACCATCACAGATCCTTTACTTCAGAAAATTAAAGTTGACACATATGGAGTGTTATGTATAGTGGGAGGCAACACAAAATATGTAAATTAGCAGTGGGAAACTAATACTACGGCTCTTTTCATTACATGTGGCCTACTATTAACACAAGCTCCCAATGTCTTTTAAAGTTGTCTTAGTCCTTTTGCGGTATGATTGCACTTTTTGCTAGGTACAATGTAGGTATTCTGATTGCCAGTAACTTATCTACCTAACTCGATGCTAATTAACTGTGTGCTTATCTCCACACAATTGTTTGGAGTAGAATGCAGGTTAGGCTCCTTTGACAGGAGCAGTTGATGGTGACACTATTATATTTACATGATTTTTACTACCCTTGAATATAGATATTTACCTGCGAGCAAACTGTTCCCAGATCGATCCTTATCCCGTCATCCACAAAACGAGTTGCCGACGCCCACACCCCGACTACTCCCCACCCACGCTGCCATGGACATCAATTTCCTCGCGATAACCCTTTCTGCATCTAAAGAACCGTCGGACGCCGAGCCCATGAGAAAGGGTCTTCCCCAGTTTAGTTCTATGTCATTTAACTACATCTCTTCACTTTGCCACGTGAGGTATTCGATCTGAGAAATATTGTTGTGAATACACCCGATGCTTGATTCTAGGAATTTTTTTCAAATGACGAAGGGTGAATGCAAGTTTAATTCTCTGGCTTGGTTCTTATATTTTAGTTTGAAAGTGGATCTGTACGATTATTTGCTAGAGTTCGTCTTAGCTCTTCTTGCATCTTATTATACAATAGAAAATAAATCTAACCTCTTACCTTCTTCTTTCAACAGTACATAAAAACTAATTTAGATCATGTTTAATTGTGCCAGGGTATCTGTCCCTATACCTAGGGGTGCTAGTGGGTCCTGCTTCGTCCTGCAAAACTCATCAATTATTTCATAATTAATTCACCACAGCTGTAAAATTGACAGTATTTTACTGTGCTATTGTGCTCCAGTCTGTCCCGCTTGCATCCCTACCTGTACCACGATCACAATTAGTACCGGACATGTTCTGAAAAAAGAAGCATCCACAAGTTCAAGTTTACATCCATGGTTGATGAAGACAGTGGCGTCGGTTATTATGGATGTATCACCACACAAAGGAAACCCCTCCACAAATGGTCGGGGTTTCTATGGACAGTGGACTAGGTTCAGTACTGAGCCTAAAGAGTCGGTGTGTCTCTGCTGCTTTAACATATTTATTGCCAAGATATATCCAACCAGGTATAAAAGTTCAGTACTAATTATTCCACAAATAGTATCTCTATATAGTTCCTGCACACCACTTGTGCCTTTCCCAAACAGGCAGATAGCTACTCCTTGTTGTTGCCAGTGGATCCAGTACCTCTGAACTGTCAACCTACCAATGGATGCAATAAGAAATAGGCTATATGTTCATTTTTATGGCTATAAAAAGAACCTACTACTGGTGAGTTAATACGGCTTCATTTCTCTTCCTCACATTAATAACTTAGAATTCTTTGGATTTTGGTAAAGAATTTTGAATGGTAGAGTGTAGTGCTTTACATCTTAGCTCTTGTGTATCACTCCATAATCACCCTTTTCACTTTACCTTGGTAGTAGTTTTGCTGTTTTGTTTTTGTACAGTCTGCTATCAAGAAGTACGGGAAAACATGATACTAATGTTGACACAAATATCAACTCTCTCTGATTTCCCTTTTCACTCTAAGAGCTTACACACAAATATCAACTCTCTTGCCGTTGTACAGTTGGGATTATTTCTCTAGATGAGACTTATAAAGAACATGTACTGCGGAACCATCTAAGACAAAAGTAAGTACACATTTCGACATGTAGTTTCTGAAGAACCTGTATAACTGAAAATAATTTGGTTTTGCCCCAGTTTCTGTGATTTTATATGATCCCACCTTCAACTATACAATATAGCTTAGTGGCTAACAAATAAGTCGAGTTTGTATGCTTGATTGCCATGCAGCTAGCTTGGTGGCTAACAAATAAGTTCATGTATTTATTGTTTGTGTTACTCCCTCCGATCCATATTACTTGTCGCTGAAACGGATGTATCTTGCGCTAAAACATGTCTAGATACATCCATTTCAGCGACAAGTAATATGGATCAGAGGGAGTACTGTTTTATGGATGCTCATAGAGGCAACTTCTTGGAGTGTGTTAGCCTTGAACACAATAAAAAATGGTTTGATATCTATTAAAAAATAGGGTTGATAGTTTTAAAATTAGATTAGTGCATACTTCAGATTGCGAGAATGGTTCATTGTGCCATTAAGCTAAGATATTTGTCACCGGTTGTTAAGATTTCCCTTATTGAGATTATGAAGGCAGTGTATGCATTTTGTGTATGCTTTCCCATGTATTTACCTGTTTGAAAGATTGCAAGTGCAGATCTCATACTTAACTGTCATTGATTTTACCAGATGCCCAATTTTGTTATCTCTAGGCCAGGAACCATCTCGCCTTGATTCATGTTGTTGCATCACTTCTGCATTGAGGTAAACCCTCTAGTTCTGATTGTGTTTGTTCGAGTGATGCTGACAGTTTTTTACCAGCTTATAAAATCCATGTTTTCTGTTCATTGATTATTGTACCATATACTAGAGTTCTTTCTCGTTTTCTTTCATACAATGTAGGGCACAATATAAACATGTTTGGCTTCTTAGTCGACCTCTTCACTGGAACCTTTAGATTGAAGAGAATGTCTGGCTACTTTCTAATTTTTTTAGTTAAGCAGAAGGTCTACCTACTTTCTGGTGGAGACTAATTATTCCAATAAGATAACTAGGATACTCCTCTTTGGGATCGAAGGGTGTGTGTCCCTCCTAGAAGCATTCATGTGTTTGCTCTGTGTGATTCAGCTAGGATTTTTTTTGGGTTCCTAATTCACAGGTTATAGTAATGATGCTTTACCTATTAGAGTGCAAGAATTTGGACTTATAAGTCATTATTGATGAATTCTCAGTTATTTAGAGTTGAATTTAAGGATCTACAAGCAGTACTTGAATTATTTAGCCACTTTTGTCTCCTGGTCATGTATTTGTAGGAGGTAAATAATTCATTGAGCATCACAATTTAAGACTCCATTCCTTAGTCTGTGAATTATAATTGTCCTGGGCTTGCGGGAGATAATTTTCTTGGGCCTTCTGTAGACGTCATATCAGGCGAGCCTTTCACTGAATAGTGATGACATAGGGTTTGCTCTCTCCATGCTCTAGAGCGAACCAGAAGGAGCGGCGGCTTCCCAAGCCGATTGTACTCGCGATGAAGGAATCTATATGTTAATTGTGGTCAATGTTGTAATTGGGCCTTTGTCAAACACAATTCTATAGTATTGTGTTGTATATTCCATCATTGTTTTCATGTAGGCAATGTTTATTATATGTGTATGAACTATGTACAATCCAATATTTATGAACACTTACAATGTAGATGAACTGATATGTAAGCTTCTATTTTATTTTATCAATACTCATTACTGTAACCGTGGGATTTCCATCTGTGTTTTCAATATCGATGTGTTCCTCTCTCATACTATGTTCTATCAATGTATTGTAAAGTATTAAAGTGCGATTAGATTGAGCACTTTTTTCTGAAATACATTTGAATGGTTTCATCGATTGTTCATATCTGTTTACCCGCCGTAGGCGGGCAAGCGCGCGGCAAGCCGCGCGTCCCTACCTAGTCGTCCATACATAGACGACGGAGCCACGACGTCCAAATCCAACCGCTTGCTCCCGAGACTTCCCTCCCGCGCGACCACGCCCATGCCCGCCGCCCACCCCACAAGATCGCCATCCTGCTCCCGTCCGCTGGCCCGAGCTACGATTCTGCTGACTTTTTTCGAAGATAGAGGGATTGAGAAAAATTGAGCAGAAGATCTAGATCCTGCTGTCGATTGCGGCCGGCCGCCACCGCGCTGGTGGGGGAGAGACGGGGCGGCGTCGGGGTGGGCAACCATGGCTGGGGTGGGGTGTGGGAGGGGGCGATGGCGTGGTTGGTCAGCGGTAGCAAGGGACGTCGTGGAGGTGAAGCTTGGCTAGGCTGGGGCAGACGGAGGCTGTAGCGGTGCTCGCGATGCGTGGGGATGCATTGCTTGCAGGTCGCTGGTTGCAGCTTTGCTCTCAGGCTGCTATTTGTGTGCCTGGGATTTTGGAATCAATTGCAATGAGTTGAGAAGATATGTACTGGATTTCTGTTGTAGGTGGACGTGGCTGGGATGTACTAAATTTTGGCAGAGATACAAAAAATTGATTGTACTGATTTTTTACCTATTGTTTATTTATACTGAGACCCGCTGCTTTTTTTTGTGCTATTGAAAATTGCAAAGTGATCATTGTTCATTGTGTGATCCGGCACGATAACTTGGAAATATTGCAGTGCTGAACCCAAATGGTAGTTATAAGATACTATTAAAATATATTAAAATATATGAGAGAGGATATAGATGTCCAAGATATAGACCTTCCGCTGAAAACTGCGAAGGTCTAAAAATGAATCTCTTTAGACGGTCGTCTATATGAAGATATAGAGGACCAAATTTAGACCTTCCACTAGAGATGCTCTAAGGACCGTGTAGCTTTTCTCCACGACGTGTTTCAGTAAAACCACATGGGTACTATTCACGGCGACTCTGTTGGTATTCTTGAGCACTACCCAAACCAGTGATGCAGGTTGGCACATACATATTTACTTTTATTTGCACATAAAATTTCATTTTTTTGCACTATATGTTAAAGCTACTTTGTGTTCTTCTGATTTATTCGAGATATTGTATTTTATTCTTCGCAGGTACTTTAAAAAGTTGCTTTGACATGCCAAACTGCTCAGTTAGTGAATGCAAGCAGAAATGTGCAAGCCTAGCAGGCTATGATGCAGAGAAAAGCTCATGTGCAGAATATTATGCGAGGGCATTCTGTTGCTGCCAAATGGATTTACCAAAATAATGTGCATGTAAGCCCATGGGAGCAAGGCCAAATAATTATATGTATCTCCTCATGATATGATAAATTCAATATACTATAAAACCCGTTGATTTCCTTTACTACAAAATGAATACACATTGAGCTTGCTACAAATATTCAATGATCCTTGATCAAATGGAAACTCACCCAACACTACGAAGAGTTTCTTGTGAAAGACCGACCAAATCCCGAGCCTTCACTGACAGCTGAGCTGGATGGGGATGGCGGAGGAGAGGCGCCGAAATCCACCCTGTACATGCAGTAGAACACAAACAACGGAATCGATAGATCTATAGTTCATCTTTTAGGCAAAGACGACGACGGTGACCCATTCACAACGAAAAACACATCTTCTTGGCTGGTTTTGGTTAATAATTGGTAAGATGTAAGGATGGGAATGGGCCGACCCAGCCCTAGCCTTGGACCTGGCCCTATGGCCTCAAGGACAATTTGTGAGGCCGCGGGTCAGTTCATCTATATCTTCTTATAAAGTAGACCCCCACTGAGAGTTATTTAAGTTTGTCTATTTTCATATGCAACCTAGCCACATCATAACATATTTACAACCGTCTGATTCTAATGATCTTGATTCCCAACCGTCCATGCTTAACTCGAAGCTAGGCGTATGGTTTCATAACCGTGGTAGCACAACTCCATCTTGGCGTTCCATGTGAGGTCGACCCACAACCTCACAAATTGGCCCTAAGGCCACAGGGCAGGTCCAAGGCTAGGTCTGGGTTGGCTCATTCCCATCCTGAGTGCACAGGATGATGAACAGACGACGAGCGGGATGATGAGCTGAACGTGATCTAGAGGCGGCGCCGCTGGCGTGACAGAAATCGGTCAGGAGGAGGATTAGGAGTACAACCAATGGCTACAACGTGGTCCGGCCCTGCTGACCCAACGGGTCACTCGGTGCCGGCTCTATCGACCGAAATTCTGTTTGAGGCCGACCCTTGTGACCCATTGTCCTTGAAATTTTGGGCTGGATTAGCGACCCGGCCCATTCCCATCCTAAGTAAGATGGGTCAACACACATGTTATAAATCTGTGGTAGATTTCGTTTAGGCTGGTCATAGTGGGGAGTAACTTTGAGTAGTAACATGCATGTGTTACTAGTCTAAGTTACTACTTTTATAGTGGAAAATAACATAGATGTGGTATCATGCAAAGTCTCATTTATTGCAATGTAGACTTATTTTATCTTGAAATGTGTGATGTTATGGTAACATAGCTAGTTAACACAAACTTCTCTCTTATCACTTAATTGCATGTCATCTAAATGCTTAGTTGGCAATACGTGTAAGACTATGTTACTATCCTAGTTACTTCCACTATAACTAGCCTTAGGTCATACTATATAGGCAAGATGACGAGTGGATTGTTGTAATGAAAGCATGAAAGCACATGGTTCTGCTTAGCCGCCATGCACTCGGTTAGTGGCCACTGGCCAGCCAGGTTGTTGGATGCAAATTACGTTCAAAAACTAGGTTAGTGGAGTACCAGTGGTGAAAGTCGTTTGCTCCTCCCGCCCACTTTACACTTTTACACCTACTGCTCCGCGTTTAAAGTTTAAACACAACTAATCCCGCGTTGCTCTAGCCCCATGTTCGTGAGCACCACAAGTTGTCATCTTTTTTCAATTATTTCCCTTGTAAAAAATGCCAAGTTGCACAAGAACACATACGTAGTACGAGTTAAGTAAGGAGTCGATGTCAGTTTGGACATGGGGCGAGCTATCTATCCAAGCCTCCTCCCAAGCTCTGAGTCACAACACATTCTGGCTATGCCCCTACGCCCACCACAGTCGCCGGCCGCCGGTGATCCCACGGCCGCCGCCTATCTCATCCTCTGCTCTGCTGGTGTCACCCCTGGAGCGAGCAGATGATGTGAGCGGGCGCACTGAACTGGAGAAGCTGGGACGTCTCCAGCCGGTGAGTCTCTTGGTTTCTTCCTCTTTTCCTCCTCGGGATAAGTATTTAGGTTTTTTTTTATTGAGAGGATTTGTAAAACATAGGAATAGAAAAAATGCATGAATAGAATGATATATCACTTGGAATTCTACTGGAAAGAAAAATGAAGGAATTGGTAAAATAAGCTGTTTGATTGCACGACAGGAAAACCCAGAAAATTTTCGTAGGTTTTAGGTACATGTCATAGTTGTAATAGAGACATAGAATTTTTTCAAGAGGTCCCACCTCTTGTTAGAAATCCTATATAGGATTGTTGTGTAGGACAACAATGCATAGAAATTTTGTAGGATTTATTCCTTTGAAACAAAAGGATTCTATAGGAAAATTTCATATGGATTGGAATCCTATAGAATTACTTTGAAAATCCTTTGAATCAAACATGTCCCTCAGTTGTTATTCTTAATTTTCACTTATCGTTACTGTTAGGTCAGCCATGGTAGTAAAGTCGTTGCAAGCTAAAGGAAGCATCAGCTCACTAGAATATTAATTCTTGCCCATGGAATCTTATTAAGCACTACATCCATCTCTGAGGGGGCAGAAACAAGGAAAAATGGCAGAGTCGGCTGTTAAGAACGTGCTTGGGGGCGTAGGAAATCTCGCCATTCACGAGACCAAATTCTTATGTGGAGTTACCCTCGAAGTGGGGTTCTTGAAAGATGAACTGATGCGGCTGCAGGCCTACCTCAAAGACGCTGACAGCAAATGGAGATCGGGAAATGCAAGAGTTGCTATCTTGGTGACCCAGATTAAGAACGCAGCATATGAAGCTCAAAATGTCATCGAAACTGCAGATTACATGGAGAAGAGAAACAAGCTCAAGATAGGACTTATGGGCGCTATCTGGAGGTATGCTCACTTGCCGAGTGACTTGGTCACGCTTCATAAAGTTGGCGTTGAAATCCAACGTGTAAGAAGGAAGCTCGGTGAGATTTTTGCAAGTGCAGAAAATTTGAAGATAGATATGGATAATACTAATGTTGTTGAGCATGACTTTTCACAAGATTATGGTCTTGTGAAAGATGATATTGTCATGGTAGGTTTTGAGGATGAGCACAAAGAAATAGTGGATAAATTAGTTCATAATGAGAACATGCTCAGTGTCATCTCCATAGTTGCCATGGGTGGGGCGGGAAAAACAACACTAGCTAAAAAAGTCTACACATCATCTAGAGTCAAACGACACTTCGATGTAACTGCATGGGTGACTGTATCTCAAACATTCAGTGGTGTTGATTTACTCAAGGATATCATGAAACAAATAACTGGGAACACATACGATGCAATTGATCCAATGGAGGAGTATGATGTGGGAAAGAAGATTAGTGATTTTCTGTTACAAAAGAGATACTTAGTAGTTCTCGATGATGTGTGGGAAGCAGACACATGGGACCAATTAAATAGAAGAGTTAAAGCCTTTCCAGATGCATCAAATGGTAGCAGAGTAATGTTAACCACACGGAAGGAAGATGTTGCAAATCATGTTGAAATGTCAACCCATGTTCATCCTTTGAAGCAGTTGGATGAAGAGAAAAGTTGGGAGCTATTTTGTAGCAAAGCTTTGCCATCATATAAAAGATCTGTCATACATGACCTGAATGTTTTTGAACAACTTGGGAGAAAACTAGCAAGGAAATGTGATGGATTGCCACTTGCACTTATAGTTTTGGGAGGTTATCTTTCAAGAAATCTAAATGCACAATCATGGTCTGATATTTTATTGGGTTGGCCGTCAACCAAAAATGTATATATGATGCGAGATATACTAGCTCGTAGTTACAAGGACCTGCCAAATCATCATTTAAGGTCATGTTTCCTCTATCTTGCTGCTTTTCCCGAGGATCACAGAATAGATGTATCTATACTTATTTCAGTATGGATAGCCGAAGGCTTCATTCCACAGGCACCATACCATGAACGGGAAGAAACAGCACACAAGTATTTAGCTGAGCTAGCTCAAAGAAGTTTGGTGCAGGTTACTAGCAGAAGTAGGGCACATGGATGGATTGAGGAAATAAGGGTTCATGATATTTTACGTGATTGGTGCATAGAAGAGGCAAGACAAGATGGTTTTCTTGATGTTAATAACAAATCTTTAGGTAATGTTGCCTTTCATCTCTTTACATACAGTTCCATTTTGTATTCTTGTAGTACCGAAATTCTAAGCATGCTACTCCAAAAGAGCCTACTTTCAATTATACCACTAATAAAATTGAAGTCATTCGTTACCTATCACTGTATAAAGTATTTAGTTGTGCACGGCCAAAGAAGTGTTTAGTTGTGTCTATCCAGTTTTATCAACTTTCGATTAGAGGAGCTCCATTAGCTCACACACTTATGATGAGTTCTAATACACAACACTAAAACTATCCTTGGAGAAAATCAGTCTCTACAAAGATGTCAAAGATTTACACACTATAAGTCAATGTTTTACTGTCATTGGACTTTATTAGCCTCCCATATCTGTCTTTTTATGTCCAAACAGAAGAAACAATACTATCTAAAGATGACAAAAATAACATAAAATAGTTGCACTTAGCAGCAAGAATAGTTTTATTACTCTTTAAAGTGCTGCTCTAACAGAATAATAGAGATAAGTCAGTTACAAATGGCATGGAGATTGTGTTGCATCTTGCTGACAAATGGCAAACAAAAATAATATTGCAGGCCGAATTGGTGAATCATCAACAGATAGAATGACATCATATCGTTCTTCCTATCAAGGTTTCAGTGGTCAGGATTTGCAGGCAGCACCTAATATCCGAGCTCTAATTAGCTTTCATCTTCCACTAATATCCTTCCCTAAACTCAGATTTCTTCGAGTTCTTCACGTTCAAAACTCAAGGCTAAGCTCTTTCTCTACTGTAATTGGTGGGTGCATTCACCTTAGGTGCCTCAGGTTGATCGGATGTAAAGATGTGACATTTCCTTCCTCAAGTGGACAACTTCTTTACCTCCAAACAGTTGATATGACAGACACATACTCACAAGTACCAATATCTATGTGGGATATTCCTTCTCTAAGGCATGTTAACCTTTGCCATCCATTTTCTCTACCAAAGGGTGTACAATCAAAAGAGCTCCAAACCTTTCAGTTAAAAAGTTACTCCCTCAGTACCATATTAGTTGTCCCTACTTTAGTACATCGTACTGAATCAGCGATAATTAGTATGGGACGAAGGGAGTACTCTTTTGGTAGAAATACTAGCAGTAATTGTTTCAGTGCTGACATAGTGAGGTTTTTGCGCCAAATGACTCAACTAAAAACCTTCTCGTTGATGACAAGAAGTGTACGTATATCTGGGGAAGTGATGAATATATTTGCAAACATGCCTCACCTGGTCGATGTTCACCTCTCACAGATTAGTGCGCTTGATAAGTTGCCTGAGAGCCATCACTTTCCACAAAGCCTACGAAGTTTCAAACTATCTGCTTATGCCATTAAACAAGACCCTATGCCGGTGTTAGAGAAGCTTCAGTGTCTTGTGGTGTTGAGGTTGGATGGATACAAAGGCCAGACCATGTCATGCTCTGCCCAGGGTTTTCCTCGTCTACAGAACTTAAAGCTTCTTGGTTTTTCTAACACTGTGGAGTGGAAGATCAATGCTGGGGCGATGCCAAAGCTCTCCCACCTGAGACTCTTCAGGTTCCCTAAGATGAAAAGGCTCCCTAAGGGGTTGATGCACCTTCCGTCCCTCAATCATGTGGAACTAATAGATACGCCCTTGAGTTCTATTGGAGATGACAACACGTTGACGAAGCTGCGGCAGAAAGGATGCGAGGTAACTATATATTCTCTCGGTCCCTCCCTCACTTTACTGTCCTAGTTTCTCATTTTAGTGCTGCTATCCGTGTTCAGTGCAGAAGGGATCAAGGTGTTCAGAATTAATAACATGCTATTTTGTTTAACTTGGCTTGTTGCTTGTGCTCTATATTTTCCTGCCCTGATTGTCTGTAATGATATTCTCTAACATTTAACGAGCAAAAATGTGCTTTTGCAGGTGATTAAGAAATAATCAGTCTGGTTGTTATGTAGCTTTGCTACGAGCAGCGCACCTGCTTAATTGTTATTGCTCCCTAATTCCAAAGGCATTCTGGATGGAAAGAGATGAATACCAGTCCCGGGTGAATCTGTCAGCCTGGCTATGTGTCTTGTTTGATCACATATTCCTATGTGTTTGGTTGTTTGAATCCAATGTAGTAGTAACAAATAAGAGTGGATCACCGGTCAGGTCTAACCTGTGTTGCCTCGTATCTGTATTTCTGATTTCTGCATGTTCATGGTGAGCAGAGCGCTCCTGTAATATCTGTCTATTAAACGGAGAACCAGCCTAATCTGTGCTTAAAGAGGATGATATAATGTTTGTCTGTTATGGATTGTGATATAACATATCTCTTAAGTTGTTAGTTACGCTGTACAGAGTTTTAGCTCAGATGTGCCAGGTTTGGATACGAGTCTTCCCCTTTGTTTAATTTCTACCTCATAAATTGTGAAGAGATGAGATATATTTTCAAGAAACACGTGAAATATGAAGAGATACTTAGCACCATGACAATATGCAAACAAGATGAAAATATCGCTTGCTCGCCATAATACTACGTACCCTGATTCACAGATGAAGTGCTTACCTGAAGAACTGGTCCGATGCTTACAAACTGGCATCTTCAGTGCGATCTCAATCTTATTGAAGACTGCATGCCTGAATCGGAACAAATGTCCTGAGAGTTTTCGCTGCAAATTCAGAATACTTTGAATATCAGAAACAGTTGAATGTCATCTCTCAGAAGATATTTAACGAAAAAAAGTCATCTTTTCAGGATCAAAACCAGAACTACACCAAACAGGTCACTTGACAACATTTTATATTCTTTCCGCTTGGCTTTCTTTTGCATGTCTTTTTTTTTTGCGGGTCGCTTGGCTTTACCTCAACAGTTTTACAGTCGTTCTTCCTAGAGTCAATCCACCATCAAAAACAAAAGAAAATGAGGTCAGATATATCACCGACCACTTTTGGATGGCGGGTATCTCGGCCACTTTTGGATTGCGGGTATAAGATGGAAATATACGAGGAATAATTATATATCTGACCTCATTTTCTTGGAATCGTTTATCATCAGTATGTGCTGATTCACACATTGAGCAAAAATCTAGTGTTCAGAAAGTATTAATTCCAAAAAGCAAATGATACAACTGAAGGTGAGGTAAACCACATTCTGAGTATGCTCCCGCGGATTGAGCAAAAAGCAGTGGGGCTTCATTAACGAGGTCGGGCTCTCCGCGGCCGCCGGGGGTCATAGGCCCAACTTGCCTCCCTCACTAGCAAGGCTATGAGGTCCACCGTGAGAAGGCCATGGCCCATTGACAACGTGGCGGAAAACACTAATAGATCCGATTAGGAGAGGTGATATATGCCCCCGCAGGCGGCACAAGGCGCGCGTCCCACCTGAAGGAACGGAGTAAGTGGGTCGGCCCAGGTAACGAGAAAGCCTTTTTTGTTTTTGTTTTTTATGCTTTATGTTTCTTTTTTTGAATTTTTATTTAAATTCTGAATATTTTCTATAATTAAGATTTAAGAACTATGAATATTTTTAAATATTTATGATGGGTTTTTAATATTATAAAAAAAATAGAAAAAATAATTCAAAAATTATGAACAAAAAATTAAAACAATGAACCAATTCTGAAAAATTATGAATCAATTTTAAAAAAGTCATGAACCATTTTTAAAAATCATGTAGAAAAACAATGAACCAATTTCAAATCTTATACCCGCACCTCTACAGAGTGTATATATGAAAGCTGTGGTAAATCGAGCTAGTCTCCGCCGCCGTGCCGTGGTGACCCAACATACCACCGCATGGTATAGTATACTATAGTTATGGACATAACACTCACGGAACACTATTTCGTAAATATTACATCCTCGGAGTGGTATAACAGAAACAAAGCGGGTCTATAAACATTCATAAACATACATTATTATTGCAACCAGAAATTTTCATGATGACTTTGAGATCCTCCTAGGTCCATAGATAAATCCCGATGACTCAAAGCTAAACTATAATAACTTGAGAACAAGATAAAGAAGCAAACTAAACTTTACTATAATACGAAATTAATAGTTAGAGGATAGAGATCTATACTACTAGATTTATTTAACTATATCTGATGTAACTACGCTTCAGACTCTTCAACCTCCATTCCATAGATGCTACTGTAGTTGTTTCCTTCGACACTTTTGGATAACTCTGGCTCCTCATAACGGATTTCTGTTTGATCTGCAGCTGAATATAATGTTTCATCTTCTTGGTTGTTAATGTCTTCAGAATCTAGCAAGGGTTAAGAATATACTTTGAGTACGAACGTACTCAGCAAGTTCACTAAAAAAGAGTGTTTGATGCACTATCTATAGCCATAGACCAAAGGTCATAGGCCATGCAAGTTTTCGTAAACATTTCTTCAAAGGTTGCTTTTATTCTGAAAAGCTATGTCTGTCAGTCTTCACATGTTGATTAGAACTTCGTGAAGTTCCTTTCCTGCAGTGTTCACAGCTCCTTCCCGGAGCAGGGAGTAACATGTCACACTTTCATATATACACTTTATAGAGGTGCGTTGCTTTACCCATAAGAGACCTTAGCTTTGTTGCACATCCGAGTTGCACTCTCGTCCACACTTCCTTGGTGTGGGGTCCAGACTAAGATCCAAGCCGATCACTGCGCTTATCCACGACCCCGTATACTCACCCTTTTGCTAGCTCAGGACAACGGCCACGCCGTTTTACATTCCTGAAGAGAGCAATCCATCATAGACATCTAATATCGGGGAATTGACGGTTCCCACCCTTGCACGTGCCTAGATGTAGGATCATGGCTCCGATAAAGTTGTCTGTTAGCATATGGAAGGGAGAAGATCTAGATGACTTCCCGAGAGCCATATGGATCTCATGGTTAACGCGTATTATATGGCGCAAGAATCACTGACGACATTTATTATTAATTCCTAGGTGATACTTTCCCGTGCAAATGGAACCTCCACCAATCCACAAACCAAAACGTGGTTCCATTTGCCCTCCATATTAGGATAACACCACTCGGGTCGATAACCATTAAGTCATATTATTAAGAAAATAGTATTTTCTTCCATCCTTTTTGAAATGCTGGTGATGAAAACAACAGTTTGTAAACACTTGATAGAAAATATCCAAAGGATATGGGAAAGTGTGAACTTGCCTTGGTATAGCGAATTATTGTAGTCGAATGTCTCGACTTGACCCTGGACCTCGGGTTCTACAAAGTACCATCATTTCCCCATAAGGACAATGTTTAAAGAAGCAATATGCGATTATGCATAAGTAATGAGATGCATATTTTGAAACCCCAAAGTATCCCCTAACATTAGAAGTGAGTTGGGTTTAAGTGCTTTGTTTGAGATTTAATTTATCTTCAAGTTTACTTCACAAAAGATTGTAGTTGCAAACATGCTAAGATTAACCTATAAGACATAGAATGTGAAGTGGAATCATAATACACAATTAGGGTTAAGTGGTATCATGTAATTATTACTAAGTTCACGTTTTAAGTTGTTATGACTTAAAAGAAATAGTATAGGGTTTCTTTTGAAGTGGCAAAAAGAATAACATTTGAAGAAAATATTAGTTATATTAAGTAAACCAACTCTGATAATTAGTAGAACTAAAGCTATAGTTTATGGTGAGGTTTAAATAATTTTGATTTACTATATTCCTAGTTTATGGTATATCAGACCAAAGTTAACTATAAAAATATAATTGTACTTAAGACATAACATTTATGGCATTACCAACTATTAGGGTTTTTCCTAAGCATAACTAAAGACGAAAGCTTATAAATATGAAGCATATCCTTAAAGTTTTAAATCTACATTTTTAATATTCATAGAATATTTGTCTATGTGAAATATATGAATTTATTATATACTTTAATTATTACTAGGTTTAAGAATTATTATTGTTTTTTAAGAAATAGCTTTATTTAGGTTTTATATATTTTAGCCTTAATAACTATTAATATTTCTATAATTCTTAAGTAGTCCATGAAATCTTAGTATGAATTTATCTTGAATGGTAAGTGGTAAAATAAAATATATCTCTATTATTTTAATGAAAGAAGATAACTATAAACTCAACTATAACTTTTATTTGTTATAAATCATAAATTGAATTGGAATTTAATAATTAATATTTTTATAAAGTGATAGATTTATTTTTATAGCCAAAAATGTTTTTTATTTATTTTTATGTCTTTAATTTTATTTCATTAGAATTTCTTCCAAGAATAAATGTTTTTAAATACTTATTTCAATTTATCATATTAAATATAAACTAATATTTTTCTTACATGGGGTAATTATTTAAGAGCTTAAAAACGAATTGTATTTATTTTCAAGTATTATCTTTATTTTTTAGAAAATTTCCTAAAGGAATTACTGATTGAAATTAATCAAAACAAGTTTTATTAATTTAAAAGACAAGTTAATATTTTCTTAGATTATTTATATCTTTGTGAACATTTGGAGGTTTCATCTATATTTTTAGGATTTTTCTTTCTTTTTATATAGAGCTTAAAAATACTTAGAGGATATTTTGGTAATTTTCTAGTTTACCCCTTTTTATTTATTTGCTAATTTCCTTATTACCCATGTCACGCCCCGAGACCGGCCCCGGGAGAAATGACAGCCGCCGCGCGCATATAGACCAGGAGGTCTATATACCTGCAAGACTAAAAGGACAGCTATAAGCTGGCACAGTGGATCAAGAGAAGCCCAAAAACTACCTTTATTAGAAGATTATTTTACATTTACACAAGTATACAACTATGTTATCTAATTCGCTTCCCGTCCACCGATCTGGCATATTCCTCGAAACGATAACAACTCCCGCATGTTAGTCTCGACTGCATCCAAAAACATTAGGGAGCAAGGGTGAGTACGACAAGTACTCAACAAACTAATCATATACACAATCATATAAATTGTAAAATAGACTTTCCTTTTCAAAAACAGATGAATGAACTTGTTAAGCAGATTAAAAAACGCATGGTGCCACACATGAAAAGTAAGCATTCCCAAGCCGGGAGTCATAGGGGTTAATATTAACTCTTTTACACTCTGCAGAGGAGTAGTCCGACGTCGAGAGTCTCGACTAGCACCACACAGGCGCTAGAAGAGCAAAGCTCTTTTACCCACTAAAACCCGGACACCTAAATTTACTTATGCCGGTCGCTTCTACGAATCCATCACCGACACGTTCCGTTTCAGGGCCTTCCCCAGCGGAGAACTCAGCCAGTCCCATACCTGGACTGTGACCGATACAATACGATTACCTTCGTAGCACCAAGTTTTACTTCAGAAAACATTCATATTAATTTTCATGCCATTCCCAAGATCCATATTCATGCTAAATGCCCGGTTCATATCGGTGGCTCCAAACGGATCCATCACCGTATCACAACACCAGCGCATCAGCCATAAGTATTTAAAAGGAATATCCACAACTCTCATATCTCAAATATTATATCATAGTTTTAATAATAAAATATACTTTACAAAATATACGAGAGTTGTATAAGAAGCTTGCCTGTAACAGAAATACGTCTTCATGAAATATAAACAAGATCAATATATCCCTCATGAGAAAACCAAGATTAAATGAACCACGGCAGTATAATGCTATTCTCCAAACTTCAGCAGCGTCTCCTATAAAATTCACCGGCGCCTCTTTCTACGCTCCTCGTCCAAAATACATACATCTAAATACGCAGGCAGATCGCCTATCCACTACGATGAATCAATACTTCGGCAACACCTCCCGCTAGATTCTACTTCCTCGTATGCATATTCTTGGTCGATCTCTCTCTCTGTTCAAACACTCTCTTTATCAGCTAGCTCTCTTGCTCAATAGCTCTCACTACCTGGACCTAACTAATCGATGTAGTGTGTGTGTGTGTGGTGAGACACGGCAAGACTGGGCCTATTTATAGGACAAGTAACCGCCTAAGCCTCAAAATATCATGGCCACGTCGCTGCCGCCGATCGGTAGCTGATAAAAAAATATCAAGGCATTGCTGAGCTAGGGGTGCACGTGCAAGAGGTTTATATGCTAAGTAACATGCAGAACTCCACCCAAGAAACAAGGCTCGCATGCACTCTGCCAACAAGACATGTATGTCCATTAGAACAAGTAGTACTACTACCACTACCACTCGTACAGCTTCAGTGCATGCATGCATGATATTATGCTAAGCTCCATCGATGGATGCATTGCCAATACTACTAGTGATCATGTCCAAACGAATCAATTTATCTGGCCAGAATGATTAGCTCCTTAATTTTATATTACATGTACAAATAAACAACAAGGCTAAACATTTGAGATTAGCCAATCGAAATATTCATGGATCAAATATCACTTAACTAGAATTTAATCATTAACTAAAAAATCTAGGTTATTACAACCCAGACCTGGGCCCACTAGTTAGTTTAGCCCACTGGGTTGGGCTAGACCACGTGGTCCGGTCCATACTACATTTCTATTACCCGTGAGCTTCCCTCTCCTCTTCCTGACGCGATGCCGCGGGGTTGCCGTCGTTGCCGCACAACCATGGCTGGCTCCGGTCTCCTTGATCGTCGCCATCGGTTGTCCTCGACGCGCTCCACTCCACTACTTCTTCCTATCTAATTCGATCTGCCATTCAAGCCCTCTTTCGTTCTTCCACATTGCCTTCCTGGTGCTGGGGTTTTAGCCTTTGACTCTGATGTGCTCCGGTGACCACCGGATGGTGATGGTGGCGAGGTGGTGGTGCTATTATGGTGGTCTGATGATGTGTTGGTCGCCAGCGCCTCCTCTTCCGCACACGTGTAGTTTCTGACGCGGCTCGGTGTAGGTTGAGTACCACGATGCCCCTCGTGTCGCCGCGTTGTTGTCACCATCGACGGCATGCGATGCTTCCTCTTCTCGGCTTAAGTAAGGACCATCAGTAAGTTCCATTCTTCTACCTCCTCTCATGGTTTCTCTGTCTCTCCAAAAGTTCAAACCCTTATTAGGGTTTCCCATAATTTGTTCTAGCAGTGGCTTATTGATGCTTGTTTGATGATCGTCTTGTGTTTATTTATATTGACTTGGCTGAACCCTAGGTTCAGTAACATGCCTACTGGTGCTATGACCTTATAATTTTTTACTAGTCCAACTCATGATTATTTTATCACTTGTTACTATCAAACTGGACTATTTGCTATGGTGTAAGATTAGATTATGATGATACTGATTTGGGATCCATAAATTGTGAATCAGAGGCATGTGTTGATCATTTGCTATCAATGTTGACAGTGATGATTTTGGTGGATAGATATCCTGGTGCTAAAATAGATTGCCAGATTATGCTCTAGTGTTGATAGCCTTTGTTTCACTATCCTCGGCTTGCCTTAAGTTGTTGCTACTATTGTGGTCCTGATATTAGTGTAGCTTTTTGTTTTGGGGTAACACATTGGCTAAACACTTGTTGTATTTTGAATACATGGTGGTGTGCTAAATCATGGTTATGTGGAAACTTGTTGTACTATTGTGGAAACAAAATAGCTGGTGTTAATGCCTCAAGTTGAAGAATTTATTCCTCACAGACAATTCTAATAAATCTATATGTTGGAATACTATGCATTCATACAATCACTTATTATATGGTGTTCTTGTGGCTTATGCATTGCTGGCAGGTTACCATGGATTAACTGTATGTTTTTATTCCATAACATACTTGGTTTCACTGGGAAAATCTCTATGAAAATATTTGATTCCAACCTTGCAAATTGCTCTACTTATTCGTAATTGACTACCTAGGAAAATGATTTGAAGTTTATTAGATATGATTCCTAGTGATCAACACGAGGAAAATGATTTAGTTGAATGAATGTATTGTAAAATGGATTCCCTTGGCTGTTGGCTAGTCTCTGTGTACAAACCCTATGGCTACTGTAGCTAGGCTATGATGTTGTGGTACCTCCCTAGAGGATGCACAACAGTTTAGATCCTTCTGCATGATCTACTGCAAAGCTTGGTTGGCAAAATAAGATTATGGGCAATTGCCAAGGATGCAAAGGCTGAGGCTAATTTGGTAGATTAATTACAGAGTTGTATGGATAGATTTTCCTTAGCTCTAGGATGATCTAGCATAGCACTTCTATGATAACTAAGAGCTCCCTCTCCCTCCAAACCTTTTTCTTTTAGATAAAATGATAAGAACATATGTAACACTTGTTTTCTGGTGTTAACCACTTAGTGCCTTCTGCTGCCTTTGGAGCTACTACTATGGTCCATCCATGTTGGAGTGTGCACAGTAGTGGGTTCAAACAGCAGGATTTGCTGCTCCTTTGGGGTGACTGTGAATTTGTGCTGGTTGGTAATTGAACAATGGATTTAATTGAAATTATTCCTGGTGACCATCACTAGGAAAATGATTTAGCTTATTTAAGGTTTTATAAAGTTGATGCTTTGATCTGTTGGCTATGTCCTGTATGCAAGACTTGTGGCTTTTGTAGATGATCTAGCTGCTATGGTACCTCTTTGGAGGATGCACATTGGCCAGATCAAGTACATGATCTGATGCATGTTTGCTTGACCAATATTTGGTTTAACTCTTTCCAATGATGCAATAGTCTGAGGTCAAATTGATAACAGAAGTATATATGGTTGTGGCATTGTGCTTTATTCCTATGATGATTTTATAATCCACTTGAGTATAAATCCGAGGAGATGATCATTTTACACTAAATCATGTTTGGAAACTGGTAGGAACAAATACGATGCATAATTGATAATAGAGCAACCTTTTGTTATTGCTGAATCTGTGTTGTGACTTGTGGTTCCTGGTGGATCTTGTTCCCGAATACTACTTGATCTTCTCCTCCTTGCTACTCACTTGGAATGCTCTTCTTTCTCTTTTGATGCAGTTGCTTCCCTCCTTTTACTGCTAGCTTTTCTTGTGTTTTTGGTCTACTCCTTATGCTCCTGACCTCCTCTTGGTTCTCTTGAATGGCTTCCTCAAGCAACCAGGATGTTGGTGCTATGATGGTGGTGCAATATGGGGGGTTTTGGTGTTGAACTATGAACTCTAGAAGTGTAGATATGGAATGGCTGGGTGATATGTGTTGGGTGTACTTGTTGTCCTTGTTGTGGTGAAGAAAGTTCAGCATAGAACTCTCTCTGCTATGACTGTGTACCTATCTCTCTCTCACAGCACCCCCTGGGTGCTTACAGAGAAACTTGCCCCTTTGTCCCCTGCCAATGAGGGTGTACAACACATAGGCATGCATTTGTGTGTGAGTTGTGTGCTTGCTTGCTATGATATTATGGATCAGATCAAGTTAAAATATCTTAATTCTACTTTATTACTTCCACTCTCTCTGGTGAAACTTGCCCCTTTGTCCCCTGCAAATGAGGTTGTTCTGAGGCAAGAGTTTGTTCAAGAACAGATGTCGCATCTTTGTGGTAAACATTGCCCCTATTTATATTTTGCTTAGTGATGAATATCAACAGTGCATTTCGCTGTTAAGACTAAGAGAAAACCTACTAACAACAATTCTTTATTTATTGTTTTATTTCCTTCATTTTCTTGCAGATACAAGTGCTTACAGAGAATACTTTTAGAACTACAAGACCTAGTTAAGAATTAGTATAGGTTTTATTTTTACTACCTTGTAATTTCATTCTATCATTTTGTAAAGAATAATGTAACATTTATATAATTCAATAAAGTATTTATTTTCTTTCTTTTTGATTAACATTTGTGTAATGGCTTCTAATTTACTTGTATTCTTTAAATCTTCGTATTATTGAATAAGAAAGTAATAAATATTTCTACTTATTCATATTTGTTTGAATCACTTTAATGTATTCAATTTCCTTTATTTCAATTACTTAATTGTAATTTACTTTTATTCTTTTATTGTAAAAGTACAATGTAATACTTCACGTATTTTTTACTAATAAAGAATTCCTTTATTTCTTATTATAATCATTTTCTTTTTACTTAGTTATAGTATTAATATTCTTGAATTTCTTAATTCAAATTTGAATTCCATTTGGAAACTCAAAGTCAATTTCAAATTTACCCCTTCAAGAACACATATAACACCTAAAGGTCATGTCAAAATCTATCTCACTCACTGAGATGGCTAACCTCTAAACCATCAAAGTGATAGAGATCCTGATCGTTTTAGTTTGCAAAAAAATTACCCAAATTTTCGGATGCATGCATGCAGATGCACAAAATCCTAAATTACCCTTTGTTTAGTCCTAAATGTTGGGATGTTACACGCGCACTCTTTTTTCCGCCGCCATACTCGGCGTTTCGGTGCCACGCGCAGTCAATTTGGTAGTGTTGTGCTACCCCAGCGCACACAGACCTTAGCGACGACGATGTCATCCTCTAGCCGAGACGCAACTTGGCGCACCGTACGTGCTCGTCGAAATCACCGCAAGGTTTGCATCGCCGCCGACACGCCCTTTTTATTTAGATATTAGTTGATAGAAGTTTAATTGTTTTACTCTTTCCGATCCATAATAAGTGTCGCTCATAATGAGCGACACTTATTATGGATCAGAGGGAGTACATGTTTATTGATGCGCCCTTTTTATTTAGATTTTAGTTGATAAAAGTAAGTTCAATTGTTCTACATGTTTGTAGATGATCTTGTCTTTTGTTTCATCGGATGATGAATTTGATATGGAGGTAGAAGAAAACATCTCGATGCTATTGGCTTGGCAGGACAATAAAAAGCCGAAGTGCGGTAGCTCAGCTTTTGGTAGACGGAAGTTGTGGAGGGAACGGATCGAAGGCCTTAATAGTTTGATGCGGATGTATTTCAATGAAAATCCGACATACCCCGAGAACTACTTTCGTCAGGATTTTTGGATGAGCATCAAATTGTTCAAACACATTGCAGAGGAGGCGACGAAATATGATCGGGTTTTTTAGCAAAGGAAGAATGCCGCCAGAGAATTTGGACGTAGCGCCCCTTAGGAGGTGATCGCCGCCTTACGTATGTTGGTATACGGTATTACCGGCGGATCTAGTTGATGACAATTTGTATATGGGTGAGATTCAAGCTATCAAGTGTCTCAAGCGCTTTGCCGTTGAAATTATAAAAGTGCTCGGGTCCACATACTTGAGAGTCCCTAATGCTGAAGACACGACTAGGCTTTTGGAGATCAATAAGGCTCAGGAGTTTCTAGGTATGCTTGGTTCAATTGATTGTATGCATTGGAGTTAGAAGAATTGTCTTGCGGCATGGCATGGAAATTTCAAAGGGCACAAAAATAATTCCACTATAATCCTTGAAGTTATGGCCGATCACGAGACTTATATTTGTTATGCATTTTCTGGAATGACCGGTCGTGCAACGACATCAATGTTTTTCAACTGTCACCACCTATGACAAGGATTGTATTGCGTGAAGGTCTGCGGGTTGGAGTTTGAAGCAAATGGACACACATACCAATATGGCTACTATCTTGTCGACGACATCTACCCAAGGTGGAAAATATTTGTGAAGCCGCTTCACAAACCCAAAGGTAATAATCAACTCCAATTTCACAATGCACAAGAGGCGTCTAGAAAAGATGTGGAGACAACATTTGAGATTTTGCAAGTCCAATTTGCTATTGTGAGAGGACCGGCTAGATATTAAGCTCACCAGGCGTCATCCCTGACGTTACCACTTATTCAAACTCTTCGCATCCATGCAAAGGATGCAATGAAATATTTGGCTGAATATGCAAGCAAGACATCTGAGTCAAACATTTCCTCTGATGCCACAACAGATGAAGCTCTAGCAAAATACAAGAACTGAGTTTTTGTTCCAGTCTACAACTTAATTAGACACTCGGGGGTTACTCCTAATAGGAGCGCTGGTCGCACACCTGATGAACTTCTGGGCCCAGTGAATCGCCTGCATACCTTTCGACCGCTCTTACAGAGTAGAAATCTTGAGTCTTTATTCGAGTTTACAACTCTGTTAAACACAATGGGGCTACTCCCATAGGGATTGTCAATCGAGTCTTCAAAAACATAAGAAGATTATAAACTCTCGACTAAGAAACATAAAGAAGATTATAATAACTGTTGTGTTGACAACGTCCACAATGTCGACCGATGACTAAGCAACTGAGAAGTATAAGTCTTTTCTTGAGTGTACGACTTGAACAGACATTTGAGTGCTACTTCCAAAAAAAGCGTTGATCATGCACCCTATATAAAACAGGACCCACAGGGTTTTATTCCACATTAGAGATAATCAGACATATTAGCGATTTCGCTCACTATACATGTTCAGAGATAACATCTCCTTATTCACCCAAATTGCCTTCGCGGTGATAAACATTTGGATATTGTGTCGACGACACAAAGATAAGACCTACAGATTCAATCTGATGGCCTAGAAATCGCATCCGCTCTATCAGAAAATACTGCGTCTACGATGTGATGAAAATTCCGACGGACGCATTGGGTGCATACTAACCAACTGAAATTTGGCTTAGTAAGGCCTCTGTGGTATGAATCGAATTACACAAGCTTATATCGGATTCGAGTCCGGGGACTCGAATCTGAGTAGGTAGTGTTTTTTTTTGCCCAAGAGCAGTTCACTGGTCTTGATTTGTCAGGCGTACCGGACATGTTTTACCAAAATCCATATGGACTTTAAAACAACTATGTGATCGTTTGACCCGATGAACTTTCGGATCAACAACAAGCACCTTCTAAGATTTGCGACTTCTAAAGTCTCCACTCGAATCTACGATTCGACTGAACACTCAGGGGCTACTGACATAGGTATGCCCTATGGGTACTCACCCTTGGCCTACATAGTGCGGCTCAATGCGAAGCCCATACAATGATCATCTAGAATCTGCGAGGCCCATGGTGATTTGGATGAAGCGAAGCCCATGGAAACTTTGACTCCTTAACGGATACGACAAGACTAGGTAGGAAACTTATAGTGTTATGCCCTCAATCTTGTAGTCGACTAGGATGAAAACCGAGACTTAGCCTCCTCATATAAAGGCTATGAGGGATCACCGAGGAGGATCATAGAAACCCTAGCACACACATCCGCCAGATTCCAATCTTCGCACCATAGCCATCTCAGTGCCCTTGTAATCTTCGATTTCTTCATTAATCAAGAGCAAACAAGCAGGAGTAGGGTTTTTCCTCTGGTGTCCTGAACCTGGATAAAGCTTCATGTCCCCGTTGTTTGTCTGTTAGCTGAAGAAGTTTCTAGTGCACCACTCTTTCCGAAAAACCCAAGTCCATCAAGGATGAGCATTGACGTGATCACCGCACTTCACCAACCAAAGACAGATAAGACTTTTGTTCGTATTGTCATCCTTATTCCTCAAACCACCATTGGCACAGCTCCTTGCTGACATAGTCGTAGCATGGCGGTCCACTAACACCATGCACTACCGATAGTCTTCCACTTCCTGCGCGAAAAACAACTACTCAGACCTCCATCTCAATCGCTCACTAACAAGGGCAGCAACTGTCCCACCTTACATAACACCGCCCGATGTAGTTAACGCACCTACAAGATGATAACTACAATGCCCATGGCATGTGTGACCTAGATCAAGCCTAGATGGTCCCAAATTGATGATGTGCGGCTGCTACCTTTTTAGCGTTGATACCTCTGGGAGGGCATACGCGTGCCCACCACCGTGATGAGCTTCGGTCGCTACACTTCGGGAGCTCTACCGCTCCTAGACGAGATCGACAACACTGATGTCCAACAATGAGGCCATCCCGTGCTGTCCTCTGGTTCACTTCTAGGGAGACACCACCGCACTACCACACCATGTCCTCATTGTGGTTTCTCGATCGAGCTCCGCTCAACTCCACCATGCGTCGACTAACACCACGTGATGCCTTCTTAATGTCACGTAGACCTCGACCGCCACCTTCAACGGTCAGGCCATGTTGCCACTACTGGAGCTGGTGGCAACATCTTTTAGGAGAGCACTATTGGGTTCCGCGTATCCAAAATAATTTTTTTTGCCATATACGAAACAACTAAGATCCAACTATGAGATGCTAACGGTATCAGATCTTGATAACTCACCGACGCTGATGAGGAATTATCTTAGAAGATTCATAATCAATCTAGATGGGAAATTTGATGTGTTTACCCCTATACTTCAGTTAAAGAATGACGACGAGTTCACCTATGAGGAAAGATAAAGACACGTTTGAGATCAATACTTATCTATCCACTCCTCCCGTTCTTAGATCTAAGCCGACGCTTACTAAATACCGAGTCTAGGTACAACCTCATCGATAGGTTCTGTGTGAGCTTATGCTACACATGCGCTAAGTTGCGACATTACTTGTTGTCAAGTGAATGTGTGGTGGCTTGTCAGATCGACATTATCAAACACATAATGTTTTGGATATACTTCCTCGTGTTTTTTTGCCAAATTCTCCTCCAATTGCATCAAAGATATTGACCAATTTCTATTTCAAATGCTTTGAGTGCTATCTTGCCCACTTTAATGAAGTTTTTGATTTCCCATATTTGGATGATGTTAAAAAGATTTTTTTGCACATTGACCTTGCATATGCATTCTATTGGATATATTTTTGTTGTGATAATGGTGTTATAAACAAAAATGGACATGCGATACATGTTATGCTCCTATATCACGCACAAAAAATTTTGCTTGGTCTTTGTGGTATAAAGTTATAAAAGCATACCAATCAACCTCTTTGGAAAATGAGTTGACATGGATAAGCTTCAACGAGCTACACCGACGAAATCTTGCAAAAGTGAACTCATTCTACTTGCACACACATACTAAGAACTTCAAGATTTAGATACTATTTGAGTGTTGTTTCGATTTTATTGTGTGCTTGTTAGGTTACATGAAGTGTGAAGAAACATTGAAGAATTGTCATATCATTTATCTCAAGAATGACTACAAGTTCAAGGCCAAGATCATATCTCCTCCTATACATGTTGATGAGAGTTTAGAGTGGAGGACGACTCTTTTCCAAGAGGGAAGAAATGATGTAGTCGGACCTACGGTCGTCACCACATCAAGTATACCCTGTCAAGCTCTACAACATATGCATAGTTGTCATGGATATTAAAGTTGAATACCTTCCTCTATGTATGTCCAATTCATATCCCCGTGAATGGTATACTACTTGACCCTCGTACCCATTGTCCCTTTAGGATGGATCATGATTATATGGAGTCATTGGAGGCAACCCATGGTGTGCAAGGACTTAGGCCTGACAAGAGGGAAGCATGGAAGAGGAGGAAGAAGTTCTAGATCCAGGACTTGTTCTACCGCCCAAGCCCAGTACTATCGTAAAAGCCACCCTGGCCAAAGAACACTCATGTACACCTCGGCACCAGAGTCCGGTACTGCCGCCTCCTGCTACCATGACGCTGGTACTATCGGCCCCGAGACTCTATAATACCGGACTAAAGCCCACAACAACATCGACAACCGGGTACTAGCGCCGCCACATCACCGTTACTGCCTGACCAGTACTACTGGACCTTAAGCCTGGTACTGATGGATGAACACATGCCTGTGAGCATCTTTGGGTTTGATGCCCTAGAATATTCCCTAGATTATCCTTTCGCCTCAAGTAGACGAGATGATGAATTAGAGAGAGCTTTGCTCCTTTCCCTACTTATGTATAACTCCCTTGGAAATGATTCAGGTTCTTCCCATAGCTACTATTTTCTCATGTGGATTCTAGTATGCATGTGCCAATATTCACTATGAAGGTTCTAGTAGTGCCAATCTTCTATATTGTTCTATTGGTTACTATTCTTTCTTGCTAGGATTCTAGTGGGTCAGTGGACCGACATGTAAGAAGAAATCAGTTTCAATTAGAGAGATTGTTGGCTTGTCTTTCGAGTTTCAGAGGTTCCTCCATGGGGAGTTTATTGTCGGGATAAATTCCAGGGGTTTGATTCCCTATTTATCTCAACATGTGTGTGGTCTTCGCCTCCCCCCTCGAACCCCTCTCAAAATTCATGAATCCGTGAAGATCGAGCAATGCGGTGTCCACAACAATACCCGAGAGGTACCGGAAGACGGAGACGTCCCATTGCACTTGCCTTCACTGTCACATCGCCTTCGATCCCTCAGCACCAAGCATGGCTCTCTGCACTCTAAAATGTTTGTAATGATCCCTATATACAGATCATTAGTTGATAGCTATTCAGGCTGGCTTTGGCGCGCCATACTTATACGGTTAAAAATGAAAACATATCAGAGCATCATATTCGCAGGACCGGTGCTCGTGGCAGGAAACGGACCAGACCACAACTGCACGACAGCGACCTACGAGTAAAAGTAGTAAGCGAACTACTCACATATGTAAGCAATCAACAACATCATTATAATCAAATGGATGGATAAAAGTAATGAAATGAATCTAGTGCAAACCATAATTGAATCTAGAATTACAACAAGATCTAATGAATGAAAGATGGGGGTGGATATGGTGATGGTGATGCAGCAGTTGATGATGTAGGGATGATGCGTTGTCCTCCAATGATCCGTACAACAGCAAGGATTTGCCCTTCTCCAAGTTCCTCCTTCAGATCCTTTTCTGGTGTGGTTTTTTCTGGCTGAAGGTTTCTGTGTATGTCGGATCTATGATATGTTTTCATGAGGAGGAAGTATTTGACGAGGAGGTTACGACGCCGGGTCGTACGAGCGAACGGTATGGGAGGGCTCCACCCGTACCACTGGTCGTTATGCGCACTGGAACCTCCTCAGCGCAAGCAATCCCTCCGGGTGCAAAGATAAATCAATAAAATGACTTTTATCACTTAAAAATATCATATTACAGTATAATATGATAGTCTCAATTGATATGTTCATAATAGACTAGTAAATTAGGATTTTGTTAAAACAAGGACAAAAGGTGCGCGTAAACGAGGTAAAATACTAAAATACTACTCTACTTGTGCAAAAACAATAGGTAAAAATTCTCCAATTTTGGACTCATCAACCCCCATAGGTTAAATTGAGATCATCCTCTTAATTTTTTTATAAGATATGATATCTTTGTAATCAAGCAAGATATTCACATACCTAAAATAGAAGATATGACTCGCACTTTCTTAAAATGACTTCATGCATTATCAGAAGGTTTAGTGTAGCCCAAGAGGTCCATGAGCTAGGACCATGGTGGTCCATGTGCAAACCCCACTTCCGGGTTGCACCTCCGGATCATCCCCCCTCCCCTCCCCTTCCTGGAAAATCTTCCGATTCTTTTTTGCCTCTCTGGTTTCTTTCGAATAAAGACCGGTACATCACATGTAATCGAACCTATATACTTTCCCAAACATTTCCGAATGCTATTCGACATTTTAACTGTCTCAACATAATTTCGATAAACCTCAAAAACTATTTCGACAATTTTGGAACCAGCTTTAGAAATTAGGTTATGTCACCGCAAGCATTCCATTTACTCTCGGAAACGATTTCGTTGGATGCCCATGATGGTTCCCCCAAAGCCGAGTTTTGATCTAACGCCTTCAGCAAGGACACAACGCAAGCACGCATGTGTGGCATAGCCTGATCAGAGATCTCGTGTTCCCATCGAAGACCGCATACTCGGCGTCGAAGCCGCATATATCATCATCATCATCATCTCTTGCCCCTCTATCGACGCCTCGAAATCTGGATGCCGTTGAGATGTACCGAAAGACTAAGACGTCCCATGTCGCCTTGCCACCCGTCACCGTGGCACCGCCTTCGACCCCGCAGCAGCAAGCATGACTCTCTGCCCTCTAAAATGTTTGTGATGATCTCTGTATATGGATCATTAGTTGATAGTTTTTCAGGTGCTTTAGCCCGTCGTACTTACGGTTAAAAATGAAAGGACCCTGATCCAGTACTACCTCCTCGCCCCTAAACAGTACAATGTCAAATACAAGGATGGTCAGATCCTTTGATATCTCTTCATAATTAGTGTATAATTAGTATATACACGTATATATAACTCCGTACAAAACCCCATATAACTTAACTAAATAATATATTATTTAGTTGTATCCGTACTAGCACGAGCTCTACGCAAAGAAAAAAGTATGGCTATACGCAGGATCATCGCCGGTAACGGCCATGTCCGCGTGTGGTGGTAATGCTAGCGGTTAGGTCTGGCAAGCTGATGACTCGGCCTGTGAAACGCATGCCTCGGCTTGGTGTCATAGATGAGTGTCGGCGGGGCTGGCATGGCGGCACCGTCGGCGCGCAGAGGCGGCGTCGACCGGACTGTCAGACAGCTCGCCAGACTATTCGGCAACTTATCCGACGGCTTGCCGGACTGTCCGACGACTTGTACGAGTTTAACGGATTTAATATATACGTGGATATATTTGTACGGGTTAGAAAGAGGATAGTACTGGATCAAAACCCAAAATGAAAACATATCAGGTTTTGTATTTCTCGACTTCACACAAGATCGGAGCGTCTATTCTCAGTACCGGTAGTCGTGGCAGGAAACGGTCCGGACCACAACTGCACGGCGGCGACTTGCGAGTAGAAGTAAACGGATTCCACGTACGACCCAGCATACACGTCCGGGGTGAAAGGTCCACAAGAGAGACTGAAAACACTGGAAGCACGGTCGGTCACGACTTCACGAGTCACGACGACGACTCCAGCCCGTGCTCTGCACCCATCCACCCAAAACCAAGACTCGCCCGACGACCGACCGATTTTATTAATACTACTACAGCTTAATTTCAGCTCTGTTTTTCTGACTGGACATTGATTTTTGATCTCATCTTATAATTCAGTTTTTTTCCTGATAGAAAGAAAAAAGGTGCGCCTCTCCTTTCGCGCTCCAACTTTCTACACGCCCCCCGCATCCGCCAGCAGCAGTTGGCAGCTCCTCTCCTCCTCCCCTCCTCCTCCGCCCGTCGCCTTCCCGCTTCTCTTCCCTTGCACGTCACAGAAGCTGCTGAAACACGCCGGCCGGATCGATCCCCCTCCGGACCAAACGCATTCCGTCAGGGGTCTCCCCAGCAGTACAATCCAAGCAAGCCTCCCCCCTGTCTCCCGACTCCTCCATCCATATCTCCCCCGGCCGGGGCTGCTCGCGGTTGCACGAGTGAGAGTGAGAACCCGGCAAGGTCGAGCCATTTCTTTTCTTGCGAGCCCGCCTCACCTAACCTCGCTCGCCACCAAACGCAGCTCGTCGTAACTCGTAAGCCTTCTTGGCCTTTCCCTCCCTCCCTGCCGCACTCCTACTCCTCCTACCTCGCCGCCAGAGAGACACGAGGTGGGCGAATTGATCGGTCCGGCGGCGATGGGTAGGCGCGTGTGCCCGTTCCTGGCGGTCGTCGTCGTGGTGGCAGCGGCCATGGTGTTCACGCCGGCGCGGGCGCGGTTCGTGGTGGAGAAGAGCAGCGTCAGGGTGCTGGCGCCGGAGCACATCCGGGGCCACCACGACGCCGCCATCGGCAACTTCGGCGTGCCCGACTACGGCGGCACGCTCACCGGCGTCGTCATCTACCCGGACGCCAAGGCCACGGGATGCGCAGAGTTCCCCAACAAGTTCAAGTCCAAGTCAGGACGCCCCGTCATCCTCCTGCTTGACCGCGGAGGTACCCATACACTGATACACAGGCTTAATTACCTTGTTATGATTCGTGGTTTGTTATTGCCATTTTTCGCTAATCCTGACGAACCAAAAAATTGCTGACGGTTCTGCTCGAGTTTGAACTGTTCAGTCTTCTTGCCGACGACTTGTGGTAACACACACCAACCCGGGTTCATGTCAGTGTGCGTGCTATTGATGGGCCAAGTCAATGTGCTAATTCTAACTAGGAATCCACCAATGGCTAGCTAGATAGTTTATATTAGCAGCCACACATGCTACTCCCTAATTGATCTAGTGCAAGTAGTAGTAGTAGTATTTAATCCTGTTGATGTAGATTGGTCTCCAACTTAGATATCAGACAGTTTTCCATGTGTTTTTTCATATATAAGGGGGAGGGACTTTATATTTCTATACTAGTCTGCTAGTGGAGCTGAATTAGACAGTACTCCATTGAGTCAGCTGCTCTGTATCCGGTCAAAATTTGGAATTCAAATGGCATTTGTAAAAGAACGCATTTAATCCAGAAGTAGTAGTTTGTACAAATGCACAGAATTCAAATGGCGTTATGCAAAACACACCGGATTGAAACGAAAATTTTCAGATAGCTTTGCTCTCCGTCGTGTGTTCAGATAATTTAGTGCAAGTAGTAGTATTTTATCATGTTGATGTAGATTGGTCTCCAACTTAGATATCCGACAGCTTTTCATGTCTTTTTTCATAAGGGGAAGGGACTTTATATTTCTATACTAGTCTGCTAGTGGAGCTGAATTTGAACAGTACTCCACTGAGTCGGCTGCTCTGTATCCGGTGAAAATTTCGAATTCGAATGGCATTTGCAAAAGAACGCAGTTAATTCAGAAGTAGTTTGTACAAATGCACGTAATTCAAACGGAGTTATGCAAAACACACCGGATTGAAACGAAAATTTCAAACAGTTTCAGATAGCTTTTCCTCTCCGTCATGAGTTCAGGTAAAAAAATGTCTGGCATGCCAAATCTGAACCGGGCAGAATTATAGGTTCAGACATTCCATCAGTATCCAACCATTGCACTTGCTGTTGGTGCTCACTTCATCTGATCCAGCCATAGCAACGCACGTGATCACAACACTTGCACTACCAGTCAGTAGGTGTCGCAATCCCTTCAAGCCAAAGGATAGCATCACACTAACAATCTATCCCATCCTTCCTTAATTAGTTTCCAAGCAAAGCCATCCCAACCCTGTCCAAGAATGGCACCTTAACCTGACCTAACATTCCAGAGTTTTTTTTTTTTACTTTACATCGATAATAAGACTCTGACTAAAGGAAACAAGAAATGACAATGTGATGGATTATGATTTCCCAGAATGCTACTTCGCGCTCAAGTCGTGGAACGGGCAGCAGGCGGGGGCGGCGGCGGTGCTGATCGCGGACAGCGTGGACGAGCAGCTGCTGACGATGGACACCCCCGAGGCGTCGCCGGCCACGGAGTACATCGACAAGATCAACATCCCGTCGGCGCTGGTGAACCGCGCGTTCGGGGAGTCGCTGAAGAGGATGGCGGAGAAGGCGGAGTCGGAGGGGGAGGTGGTGGTGAGGCTGGACTGGCGTGAGTCGATGCCGCACCCCGACGAGCGGGTGGAGTACGAGCTGTGGACCAACAGCAACGACGAGTGCGGGGCCCGGTGCGACGAGCAGGCGGCCTTCGTGCGGAGCTTCCGGGGCCACGCCCAGATCCTGGAGCGCGGCGGCTACGCCCGCTTCACCCCGCACTACATCACCTGGTACTGCCCCGAGGCCTTCAAGCTGACGCGGCAGTGCCAGTCGCAGTGCATCAACCACGGCAGGTACTGCGCGCCGGACCCGGAGCAGGACTTTGGGGCCGGGTACGAGGGGAAGGAGGTGGTGGTGGAGAACCTGCGGCAGCTGTGCGTGCACCGGGTGGCCAACGAGACGGGCCGGCCGTGGGCGTGGTGGGACTACGCCATGGACTACAAGCTCCGGTGCTCCATGAAGGAGAAGAAGTACAGCAAGGCGTGCGCGGAGGACGTGGTCACCTCGCTCGGGCTGCCGTTGGAGAAGGTGCTGGCGTGCATGGGCGACCCCGAAGCCGACGCCGAGAACGCCGTGCTGTCCAAGGAGCAGGAGGACCAGGTTCGTTCGGATTTCCGTCAGTTCCTTATGTATGCTGTTCAAAGCTGAGCTGACATTATTAGCACGATGGCGGTGTTGGTTTCAGATTGGCCGTGGATCGCGCGGCGACGTGACCATCTTGCCGACGCTCGTTATCAACGACGTTCAGTACAGAGGTATCGGTCGGTCGTTGCGGCTTCTCTTTCTTCAGTAGACATGGAATTAGCTGCATCTTTGTTGACATTTATGGATTGGAATTGTTGCGTGCGTGAAGGGAAGCTGGAGAGGACGGCGGTGCTGAAGGCCGTGTGCGCCGGGTTCAAGGAGGGGACCGAACCTCACGTCTGCCTCAGCGACGGTGAGAAGAAGAAACTCGGTAGAGACGACGATGGTTTTCTGAACTTCTGACGAACTTTTCTGTTCTTTTCTCCTGCTGATGCATCACTGCAGACATCGAGACGAACGAGTGCCTGCACCGGAACGGCGGGTGCTGGCAAGACAAGGCCACCAACGTGACCGCCTGCAGGGTACGACGTAGAACCAGAAGAATACTGGGAATGTCTCATCCACTCTGCATCGATGTGTGATCTGAACTCTGTTTCCTCCTTGATGGTAAGCAGGACACGTACAGGGGCAGGGTGTGCGAGTGCCCCGTGGTGAACGGCGTCCAGTACGAGGGCGACGGCTACACCCACTGCAAAGGTACACCTCGTCACTTCTCATGCCGTTCCATGGCGATACTGGAGTCCGTGTGCTCATGTTTGTTCGTTTGTTCCCGTGTTGTTGTTTCAGCTGTCGGGCCAGGCAGGTGCGCGCTGAACCACGGCGGGTGCTGGTCGGAGACCCGGGGAGAACGCACCTTCTCTGCCTGCTCGGTATACTTCTCTTCTCGCTCACACAGCCTTCATCGTCCACCCATGGCTTCTGCTAACCCACGAAGTGTACCAGGACAACGCGCTGACCGGGTGCCGGTGCCCCACGGGGTTCCAGGGCGACGGCCACACATGCCAAGGTGAGACCTCCATTGTTACCTTCCTGAAACCTGATAGTGGCAGAGATGATCTCGAGACGAGTTGCTGGTAACCGACTGATAACCGACTTCTTATTGGTGCTCCTTCAGACCTGGACGAGTGCAAGGAGAAGCTGGCGTGCACCTGCGCCGACTGCCGCTGCAAGAACACCTGGGGCAGCTACGAGTGCGGCTGCGGCAAGGGCAACCAGATCTACATCCGAGGGGAGGACGTCTGCATAGGTAACTATCGCACTACTAGTCTGTCTGCAACTCTGCATCCTACCGGTTTCATTTGACAGCCATGATGAGATCATCATGGAGACAGAGAACACTTTTAGACGCTCATCATCACCTTGCATCTCTGCCTGACGGATGCAGCTAGCAGCATGTCGAGGTTCGGCTGGCTCGTCGGCATCCTGGTCGTGTCCTGCGCCGCCGGCCTAGGGGTCGCCGGCTACGTCTTCTACAAGTACAGGCTCAGGGTACGTTATGCCTGTCCCGCCTCCCGAAAATGTTCTTCATAACAAAAGTATACGATAAGAGCTCATTGATGTTTTCCTTTTGTAGTCGTACATGGACTCGGAGATCATGGCCATCATGTCCCAGTACATGCCGCTCGACAGCCAGAACAACGAGCACCAACCCCTCCGGCAACATGCTTCAGAAGCCTAATAAGGTAGCCCAAATGTGTGCCACTTCTACCTGGGGTTTTGTTAACTACTCCTACACAGCTGCCTGTGCAACATTCCAACTCCCGCTTTAGGTCGTTTTCTCGCACTGAATGCCCTCACGAAAAACGTCCTGACTTTTGCATCTTGTCAACAGGCAGTAGATGGACATGGATCTGGGAAGGGAAATCATGCAGAGTTACCTCTTTGCTTCAACCAAACTCAGGACATTCTCTCCTGCGCTTTTTCGACCATCTCCTACTTTCCTTTTGTATAGATATACTAGAAAAGAAAACGATGGTTTGTACAAAGCCACAGGGGTGAGCTTTAGATATAATTAGCTAGGTAGGCATTTCTGCTCCCCTGGTGGAACGGAAACAGTGCAGGCAGATTACTTTGGCAAACTGAAAAATATATTCAGGGATGTACAAACCAATACCAGGACTGGTGTTTTTGTCATCTGAGGTTCGACGCTTTCATGAAAGAACCAGGAAGCTATTTGGTCTGACAATGTAAACGTAATCGGAATCGGATTATATACACTGTTAATGTAAAGGGAATGGGGTAAAACTAGAAACTTGTTTGGTTCATCTCCAGAATGGAATTACAGAGGACCCAACATGAATTGATCTTAGCTGCCGCACTGCTCTTGTTGCCATGGCAGCCAGATCGCCGCTGCTGTGTTCTGCTGCTATGTGCCACCATGGCTAGCATTGAGAGCATACAACCTCCTTCGCCACAGACCTCCTCTGAGATGGCCGACAAGGGTGGAGGCGCTCCTGCTGGCTAGAGGCAGCAGGGAGAGAGAAGGCCCGCCGGCCAGGGGGAGGGGCGGGGCAGGCGGTGGTGGAGTCGCCACGGTGACCATATCGCTCAGTGAAGAAACTGGTAACTGGGAGAAGTGGGTGCTAACAGATTTGTAATCTCATTAACAGGGATCTGATTACTGCCCAGTCCAACCAAAAGAAAGCAACGTATACGTTACAAATCGCCGAACCAAACACGCTCCATGTGATTTATTATGGATTTATGGTATGCATCGTACTACTGTATGTGCTTCAGTCTGGAATCGATGACAAAAAGGCAGACAGCTGAGAACTTCTAGTTTTCTACTAGTAGGCGACGGTGTTCTCAGAATTAACACAAATTCACTACTAGCTGCCTGATTGGCCAAGGGTTGTCAGCAGTCAATTCCTTGGACAGTGGTTCATGATGTGATTCTGGCGGAGGTCCTACTTGGGCAGTCGACTTGTGTACCCTGAAAAGAGGACTCCGTGTTGAGAGCTCACTCCTTCAGCACAGAATACCATTTGATTTCTAAAGTGGTCCAAATAAGCAATACATAGTACAGGAAACAGATCACTCCATGATCAATTCAAGCATTCACGATTCGATTAGCGCTTTAATGAAGCATTCATATTTTGATAAGCGTCTTAATCAAGCATCCATAATTTAATTAGCACATTAAACATGTAAGGGAGTTTCAATTGTCATAAACAAATGGCGATGACACTTCTAGAATCAAAATGACATGGAGAAGAGAATCTCTCAAAAGAAACATCCATGTTTTTCAGTAATTTTATTTCTCTAACTACCATCCCAATAGAAGGGAATATAGCATGAATTGAACATAACATCATAGCCTTCTCTCAAAAAAGGGAAAGTCTGCTAAATCTTCTTACAGGTAAAATGAGATCTTACAAGAATGTAGCAGAAGGCCTTTACTTGTATTGTTCTGAAACTTCACGAACAAACTTGTCCATGAATTGACATTTCTTGTCAAAACCCCAGCCAGGATTATTCTGCAAAATACAAGAAAGCAAAGCAGAATAGTAACTAAGTAGCAAGTAGGAAGCGAATTTTGTCCAAGCAAACAAACTATGAGTACTGAAATACATCGAGTATAAACACATAAAATTATCCTAAGCTGTAAAGTGTAAACATCATGATTTATTTTCGAGAAATATAGACAAATAGCATTGCATATTGGTGAGTTTATGATGTTAGCTGCAAATATTTCAGTATCTGGTGCTTACTTATCTGTCAGGTGTTTACAAGAAGCTAACTTTAGGAATATCTGCTTAGCAAGCTTTTGAGATAGATGGTATCAGCCATTTGCTATCTTCGAGAAAAAAGGGTAAGCAGTTATCAAATGTATCTCTGGAACAGCTATACAGTGATGAATACAGCTAGATAAAGAAATGTTCTACGACCAGAGTGTAGCAAAACCAGACTATAGAAAAGACTTGAAGGTGAAATCGGGGGAAATATCACACAAAAACAACAATCACAGCCATAGTAAACATCATGTGTAGTACGCAAAGGGAAGACATTCTGGAAAAAAGCTGACTCCAATTGATTCTGTCAGAACCCGTCAAGTTAGACAGGAATCACATTGCTCCCGTGACAACTAGAAGCTCAATTACTCAAATAGCTATTCAGAATTGACCCATAATACTATTTAGAGTACCACTTGTAATAAGAACTTGAGAAGGCAAACCTTAAGAGAGAGTAAAGTTTTATCCGTAAACCGCTTTACTGAATTTGGTATGCTCTCTGGAAGAGTGTGGGCAACCCTTTGCAGCTCCTCTTCTTGCTGTTTTGCAGATACGACATCAGGCCCACTGTACATGTCTATAAGCTCTTTCATATGGGGTGCCCTTTCCATGACATCTTTCACCGCTTCCTAAGAATGATACAGTAGTTTATACCGAGTCAATTAAAGATACCCAAAAAGAACTCATAAGTAATGAAGGAATTGCATACAAAAAAAGCAACAAAGGGAATGGAAGTACACAACTGTGAACTGCTAGTGTATACATGTAATCTGATGGTTAGCAGAGAGCTGAATTATAGAACCTGAGATGCTTACTTCTAAGGTCAGTATCTGGAAATTATAAACATCTTATACCCTATAAATGATGAAACTGCCAAGACATTTCTGTATTTCTGGAAAGATAATCTACAAAACTTTCAAATGTATAGGGAGAACTGCCGTCATTTGGAACAAGAAACTCATCGGTTAGTTTAGCAGTTGAACCTCGTGAGCCAGCTCAGAACAAGAAAACTGACATGTAAACTACATGACAAGACTATAATGGCTCAGAGAGTTAAATATTGCTGCCTCCAGACCATTTATAAAATATGCATATATATGCTTATAACACTAGAATGTTATAAAAGTAGATCTGAGATATAACAGCAAATCTATTAATATCATTTCAACCAGTCATGGTAGTTCTATATGTATACTACTGAACAAAATTAGTGGAAGTTCGACTACAAACATACCACAAGGGTATACGATTGCAAACTAAGTTGATACTATTTTGACATTGATCTATGTTGCTGGTCCATCAATTTATTTATCAAGCCTATAGCTAGCTATCATATCTAAATATCATCCAACTAAAGATATGATTATGCAAACTATAACATCAAAACAAGGTAACAAGATCCAAGCCAAGCATACTTACTCTGGCACATTTTAATGCATGTGGTTAGTCAAAGCAGTAATACACGTATATCAGAATAAAACAGGAATTATCTACTTGCAAAAACATTTACTTAGCAAAACATATATCTCATCGGGAATTATAAGATTCACCTCCCATTCTTCCTGGTCCTCGATGCCTTCGTAGGCAACTATAAATGGCTTCATTTTTTGCAGCACCTCCTCCAATGCCATTGGCGGCTTCTCCTCAATATCAGGATTACCGAAGTTCACATGGTACTCTGGCTCAAACTCAATCTGCACAGACAAACACTCAGAAACAAAAATCCATCAGGAACCAAACAAGCACACCTAGATCTGATAATTTCGATAATTCTGGTGTAGTGCAGCACGCACCATGTTATTGGTGTGAACAGCGTCCCAGTGCGCATCCTCCACTGGGTCTGGCAGTGCCTCCTCTGCCGCCTCATCAAATGCCGCGTCCCAAATCGCCATTTTATCAGCACCAAGCCGCTTCTCGAGCTTCTCACCATCGGCGTTGTCCCCCAAGAAGACTGATTCACGTTCGTCCACAGGAGCAGGACGGCGGCCACCCTCACGCCCACGCCCGCGGCCGCCGCGCCCCCCTCTGCCTCGTCCGCCACCACCATTGCCACCGCGGCCAAGTAGCTCCAAAGCGCGCTTCATGGCGTCCTGTGGCGACAATTTCGGCTGTCCGCTTGGAGCCGAAGGGGTCGGGGCTTTCTTTTCCTCGCGACGTCGAACGAAGCGGTTCTCCTCGGGGGCCCTGTCCACTGGTTGCTGCACACGCGGCACGCCGCGGCCGGCGCCAGAGGTCGGGACCGAGCGCGGCGGTTCGGAGGAGGAAGAGGAGGCAACGGTCGTTGGCGGCTCCGGATCGGAGGGGGGGTGGGCGGAGTCGACGCGCTTGGTGAAGGTCGGTTGCTTGGGGGCATCTTCGACGGACGGCGGCGGGGGCAAAGGCGATCCACGACCGCGGCCAGCGCCGGAGAAGGAGGAGAAGGGCGGGATGGTGGGGGAGGGCGGGATCGCGGACTCCCCACGGCCACGGCCAGCAGAGGACGCTGCGGCGAAGAGATCCGCGCCATCGTCGTCTTCTGGGATGGGGCGCCCGGGAGCGCGCGGCGGCGCGGAGGCGGAGGGTGGTAGGCCGCGCCCGCGCCCGCGTCCAGCGCCACCGCTGCCGCCGATGCCGGAGAAGGAGGATAAAGCGGCGGCGTAGGAGGGGAGATTTGCGTGCCGCCGGGCGGTGGCGGCGGCTGCAACGGCGCCGAGGCCTCGCATGGTGGTGGGGGGATGGGTTTAGCGCGCGATGCTTGCTAGGGTTGGGCTCGCAAGCTGTTCGACGAAATGGTAGTGGGCTGCGACCCTGGAATGAATTTGCGATCCGGCGAAATCGTAGCCATTAGATCTCACTTGTTGGCTGTTCTCTCAGCCGTCCGTTTCTCATTCTAAGCACCACAAAAATACTAAGATTCCACCGTGGACCGTATTTGAAAGCAAAATGAGTTTGAAGAACATAACTGAGAGCAAAATGCCTTAAACTAAAACAAACATAGTTCACGTAAAAAAACATACTCCCTCCGTTTAGAAATATAAAATGTTTTAGGTTTATGAAAAAAATGTATCTAGACACGTTTTACTGTATAGGTTCAAATGAATCTAGACACTAAAATGTGTCTAGATACATCTCTTTCACAAATATAAAACATCTTATATTTCTAAACGGAGGGAGTAGTTGTGTGCCGCTTTGGATTTTAGACGCACTTAATCAGCAGTCATGTACTCCCTCCGTTGGAAATATAAGATGTATCTAGATTCATTTGAACTTATACACTAAAACGTGTCTAGATACATCTTCTTCACAAATCTAAAACATCTTATATTTCTAAACGGAGCGAGTATAAAGAACATAACTATGTGACCTATCGTCCACCCTCATCTCCTAGGATATTGATGCGGTAGAAAGGGGAAGTGTGGCAGAAAAATTTGAAGGGCATGTTAAGGTGGAACACATGTTCAAAGTCTCAAAAAAAGTCTCCAATGGTGAGAAACCTAGAGACAGAGCACCTCTCCGGCATCCGCCACGATGGTGAAAATTAAAGATGCATAAAATTCTATCTTTATTGCGGCGATGAAGAAAGAAAAGGAAGGGGAAAAGGAGTTTAGAAAGAGGGGGGTAAGATGACCTAGCTAAAGGAAGCGGATTGAAGCTCTACATCTACTCAGCGCGTGTATTATGATGGGCCGACGATCATGATATGGTTCACATTGGAATTTTTTAAGTGCGTCATTCTATGTAGAGTACGAATTAGTCCATGAAGACATTCATGCGGGGTTCGAAGTGTTCTATTTGTTGGCCTAAATAGGTCCAGCCCATTTATTATATGCCAATAAATTCCTGAAATCCTAGAGGTCCATTTAGCCCATTCATGCAAGGCAAGAGCTGGGACAAATGTTTAGTCCTACATTGCTAGTTAAGTGGAAGTTGGACCAGCTTATAAGCAGAGCTTTTCCACCACTTGTATGAGCTTGAGAAGAGAAGACATATACTCGCGTGCTCCTCATCCTCGCTCGCCACGCCACGCCACGACGCGCGGGTTGCGGAAATCTCGCTGAGCCGAGCTTTATTTTGCCACGCATGAATGGTATATGAAGTATATGAACAATTGTACAGAAGCTAAAACGTTTTGCTCGAGTGGATTTTTAATACGAGCTAAATAAATACGAACTGAGTGGTGGCTGTCCGGTGGGCTGCCGCCTGTTTGCTTCAACTTATGTCTATTCGTTTCATCTCCTGCGCAGTCTGTCTTTCTTCCCCTCTCTGCCTATATAAGAGAGAGGTCGCGTCTCCTCTCAGACATACTGCCACACATCCTTTGCGCCTCCAGTTCCAGAGCACTGTGCTACCCAGTCTTTCCCACCCCGTCTTGCGGTGTGCATCGCGAGCTGGGACAGTAGGCCTCCGAGACCCCGCTGCTTCGAGTCATGTACGGGAGAAGGGCGATAAGGTTTTTGGGGAGTGATACGTCGGAAACGTATCTATAATTTTTTATGCTCCATGTTTGTTTTGTATCTACTTTGCTTTGCTTTGTCTATACTTTGAGGTGTTTTTATATCTTTTCTGAAACTAACCTATTAACAAGTTGCCACAGTGTCAGTTGCATGTTTTCTTCTGTTTTTGGTTCCAGAAAGGCAGAAAATCAATAGTATCGGAATTGGACGGGAGAAAATCCAAAGTTATTATTTTTCCGGAGCAACACGGAACCACGAAGCAGAGCCGGAGGGGGGCCATAGGGTGGCCAAACCCCCCTAGGCGCGGGCAAGCCCTAGAGGCGCCTGGAGGGGGTGTGAGCCCCCTGGAACCCCACCGACCTTGATTCCTGTGCCTATAAGAAGCCTCCGACCCAAAAACCCTAAACAATCTAGAAGAAATCCATGAAAACCTCTGTAGCACCGCCGCCACCAAAAGGGAGATTCGGGGGGCAGAAGGTCTGTTCTGGCACCCTGCCAGGACAGGGAAGTGCCCCCGGAGCCATCTCCATCGATCTCCATCGCCATCTTCATCACCGTTGCTGATTCCCATTATGAGGAGGGAGTAGTTCTTTCTCATGGCTAAGGGCTCTACCGGTAGCTATGTGTTCATCTCTCTCTATGCATGATCTTGTTGTGGTCATGAGCTTTGTAATCAAGTAGATCTACCTTGCTACTCAAGTGCTTCAATAGATCTCTGCTCTCCCCATGTGCGTGAAAGTGACACCGTGCACGCCATGATGGCACTTAGGTTTGAGTCTACATAAATACTCTTTGTGCTTTAATAGATCTGTGCTTTTCCCCATGTGTGTGAAAGTGACAGCGTGCATACCGTGTGTGGCACTTTGGCTAGATTGAATATTTGTTATGAGTTATATTTGGAGTTGGATGTCTCTATGAAATTGTGGTGTTTGTTGGAACCATCTCGCGCTCAAGGTGACAGTGTGGGGTTATCTAGATTGGGGAAGGCGGACTTTGAGGAGTGTTGTTATAGCCCTACCGATGATTAGAGTGTCCAATCGGAGAGTAGTTAAGAGTAGTATCATGAAGATAGGATATTTATATGAGATAGTGTTCACTAGTGAAAGTATGATCCCTAGACCTTGTTTCTAAACATTGAAACACCGTTTGCTACTAGATCTGCTGCATGTTTGCTTGCTTTAGTTTTCTCCACGCCATCAGCTCTCTTCTGGCACCGTTACCCCACGTCAACAACAAGCCAGAAGCTATTTTCTGGCACTGTTACCACTTGTATTTCAGTATCTCTTCGCCAAACTAGTGCACCTATACACCTGACAAGTGTATTGGGTGTGTTGGGGACACAAGAGACTTCTTATATCTTGATTTCGGGGTTGCTTGAGAGGGAATACCTTTGACCACTTCCTCCCTGAGTTTGATAAACCTTGGGTGATCCACTTAAGGGAAACTTACTGCTGTTCTACAAACCTCTACACTTGGAGGCCCAACAACTGTCTACAAGAATAGAAGTGCGTAGACATCAAGCTCTTTCCTGGCGCCGTTGCCGGGGAGGTAAGGTAAAAGGTACTCACATCCTCCGGTGTGAGTGCTCGAAGTTATTTTCTTTAGATTCTGCAATTTGGTCTTTTTATTTCTTGTTTTCACTAGTTAGGCTTAATGGAAAACAAAAAAAATAGAGAGCTTTTTATAGTGTTTATCTTGAGTTAGGACATGAAGTGTTTGAAGAGAAGATTAAAAAACCTATGGAACTTTATTTTCATGCTAATAGCAATGCTATTAGTATGAATTCTTTGGACACCCTTATTGCTAATGCTATGGAAAAGTCTAAGCTTGGGGAAGCTAGTTTTGATGAAAATGATCTTTTTAGTCCCCCAACTTTGGAAGATAGCTATTCTATTGCTTATGATGATACCAAACCTCCAATCTATGATGATTACAGTGATGGATATGATATTTTCAGTCCACCTACTATTCAGGAGAAAATTGATTGTGATTATAATATGCCTCCTATATTTGATGATTATGGTGATGAGAATAACAATGATAGCTATTTTGTTGAATTTGCTCCCACTACAATTAATAAGAATGACTATGCTTATGTAGAGAGTAATAATTATTTTATGCATGTGGCTCATGATAAGAATGTTTTATGTGATAGTTATATTGTTAATTTTGTTCATGTTGCTACTGAAAGTTATTATGAGAGAGGGAAACATGGTTTTATGTATCTCAAAAATATTAAGTTTCCTCTCTTTATGTTGAAAGTCTTGAAGTTGCACTTGTTTTGCTTTCCTATGCTTGTTGCTTTGTTCTTTCATGACTTGTTTCTTTACAAGATTCCTATGCATAAGAAGTGGGTTAGACTTAAATGTGTTTTTCATTTGCTCCTTGATGATTGATATTTCTTATGTGAGCATCTTCTTAAACTATCAATCCTAACTTAAATGCGTTAAATAAAAGTACTTGTTGAGAGATAACCCAAGAGTTTTTTGAGTCTTAGAAGCTATTACTTCTGTAATGACCTCTCCTTATCCTTTTTGTTTGCTTTTTTATGCCAAGAATGACCTCTAATGAGAGGGAAGTGGGATTTGGATAGTTGCTGTCCCAAAACAGATTTCTGTCTTCCACCATAAAAATTCGTGAGGAGTCTATGTAAGTCAGATTGAGCTGAAAATTTACTAATAAATCCCTCATTATGTTAGATAACTTTCTTTAGTTCAACACTTTTTGATTTGAGCAAGAGAAGATGTTCGAAAAAATCGGTTTCTACATGTTGGTCTGTTTTGACAGATTTCTGCCATTATTTGCATTTACTTCTTATTGATTCCTTTTTGAGTTATTTTTTAGGGAATTGAGATTTTTGAAGGAGTTGCTACAATAACTTGTGTTTTTAGTGAAAAGACTTGTTGTTCCAAAGCTTTGCCAGAGGTCTAATATCTTTTGAATACACTAATGTTGCTAATGAAGATTGTGTGAAGGAAAAATTTCAGATGTAGAAAAAGAATGATGTAATGAGATGAAGAATGGACAAAAGCTCAAGCTTGGGGATGCCACCCCGGTTTCACTCCAAGAAATATTCAAGAGTTACAAGCGTCAAAGCTTAGGGATGCCCAAGGCATCCCCTTCTTCATCAATAAAAATCTCAGGTCTTTCTAGACACTTTGTTTTTATTGTTTCATGCATTGTTGTGTTGTTCTTGGAGCGTCTTAGTTTTCGTTTTTGGTTTTCATTTGCTTAGTTTGCTTAAGTAAGTTGGTTGGATACACCACACTTCTTTTGGAGAGATACACACTCTGTTTTCATTGCCTAGAACACTCTAGTTTTCACTATTATTGTTTTGTGAGTGTTCTCTTTTGCTAGCACTGTGTTTAGCCTTAGTTTTCTTGTGCTTTCAGCTTAGAACTTTTTAGTTCTTCTTTGTGGATTGGTGAGACAAGCTCACTGGTCTTTATTGATTATTATCTTTGTCAATTGTTTCAAATAGGTTGATTGGTGTTGGAAAATATTAGTAAGTTCTTGCTTGTAAGTGCAAGAGGAGCTTGCATTGACTGTGGCTTAGACTTTAGCATGACATGCTAGGTGTTGTTTTGACCTTATGCTTGGTGATTATTGCTGTAGCATGTCTTGTTCCAAACAATTGGGATTGCTTAGTGTGCCTTGAAGAAATTATGTGTTGTTTTAGCATAAAAAAGCATAGTATTGTGGTATTCTCCTTTAATGCTTTGTTTGGGTTTACTTGGCACATGCTTACACCATGTTACGACTATGACAAGTCACCATTAGCCTCTATGATCATTTAGTCCTTGACTTGTAGTACCACTCTTTTCTTTGACTAGTATGCTTTGTTGCACTGCATGATTATGGCCATTATTGCTCTCTTAGTTGGTTGCTCCCAGGCTTTTGCTAGCCTCCACTTGTATGAGTAAGTTCTACTCATGTCTCCAACTCCCAAGAAACCAAGTTTTTCCACAGTGTCCACTATAAACTCCGATGCATGGTGTGTTACACCATTCCAAGTATATTCTTGTTTTCAGCTATCTTCCAGTTAAAAAGTCTCTTTGTTATGTGAAACTTAGCGATTAAAGCCCTCACAAACTTGATGGCACACTTTATATTATTTGCCCCTAATAAACTTGAACCATTGTGACAACTTTGTTGTATATGCTTGCACTTATAAGTTGGAATTAGCAGAACCATGCAGTCATGGGGAACGTTTTCTACATTGCACTTGTACCTTGTTGTACTCAGTTGATATCATGTTCTTTTGTTTACGGATGTCACCGGTGTGAAATAAAGAGGGAACTTGTAAGTCCATGGAGTTTGTATCCTGTGTTAGAGAAACATCTGGGCCACTAGCCTAAACCATGCCTAATCATGGTGGAAACTTGCAGCATCACCATAATGAGCTATCTATGAAGCATCCTCAATAAAAAGCTATGCATATGGTAAATAAAAAGATTGCTGAGATGCTCATTATCTGCTCGCCTTGTCATTTTGGTTATAGGAAAGCTCATGTACCATGTGCAAGGGGTACCCCATTGGCGGTTCTTAATGATATGCAAATACTTATAGTGACAAGAACTTACCTGGACCCAAAGTTGAGTATGCATGAGGTGTGGCCCTCAAATTCAAGGAACTTGAGATTGCCAACTTATACTTCGTCAAGCATATACTCCACCTTTGCCACTTTAACCTTAACCACTTCAAGATGCTTATGATAGGGGCAATGAGGGCTGAAAGCTAACAAGTACCATAATTTTTGGAAGCTCTTTTTGAAACTTGTAATCCCTGCTTCCTTTACAAAAGGCCTTTCTTTCACCATTATTTAAGTATCCACCTTCTACCTTTAGGCACCATTAAGAGAGCATAGTTGTCATTCTGTGTGCAGTGTTCCAAAGCTTATTGATTGATGCATATTGTGATATTACTTGTTCTTGTGCTATTTGTATCTAGTCACTCTTGTGAACTTTGAAGGTGTCCTATGCATCTATTTTCTACTCTATGAGGGATAAGCTGAATGTCACTATGCCATGTTTTCTGTATGTGAAACAAACAAACGTTTTTCAATGCATGTTATTAATGATCTTTGTTTGTATCCTTTCATGTTGCATGCATAGTTACTTTGTCTTATTGTTAGAACTCCACCTTTCATGCTCATGTTTAGAGTTCTTTGATCCCAGCTTTCAATGCTTGCAAATGGTTTGATCTTGGTTTTAATGGTGCATGTCACCTTAAAAGTTATTCTTTTACCACTTACCTACTCGAGGACGAGCAGGAGTTAAGCTTGGGGATGCTTGATACGTCGGAAACATATCTATAATTTTTTATGCTCCATGCTTGTTTTGTATCTACTTTGCTTTGCTTTGTCTATACTTTGAGGTGTTTTTATATCTTTTATGGAACTAACCTATTGATAAGTTGCCATAGTGTCATTTGCATGTTTTCTTCTGTTTTTGGTTCCAGAAAGGTAGAAAATTAATATTCTCGGAATTGGACGGGACAAGCCAAAGTTATTATTTTTCCCGGAGCAACAGGGAACCACGGAGTAGAGCCGAAGGGGGGCCATAGGGTGGACAAACCCCCCTAGGCGCGGGCAAGCCCTAGAGGCGCCTGGAGGGGGTGTGGGCCTCCTGGACCCCCACCGACCTTAATTCTTGCGCCTATAAGAAGCCTCCGACCCAAAAACCCTAAACAATCCAGAAGAAATCCACGAAAACCTCCGTAGCGCTGCCGCCACCAAAAGGGATATTTGGGGGATAGAAAGTCTCTGTTTCGGCACCCTGTCGGGACGGGGAAGTGCCCTGAAGCCATCTGCAATTCTGCATCGATCTCCATCGCCATCTTCATCACCGTTGCTAATTCCCATGATGAGGAGGGAGTAGTTCTTCCTTAGGGCTAAGGGATCTACCGGTAGCTATGTGTTCATCTCTCTCTATGCATGATCTTGTTGTGGTCACGAGCTTTGTAATCAAGTAGATCTACCTTGCTACTCAAGTGCTTCAATAGATCTCTGCTCTCCCCATGTGTGTGAAAATGATAACGTGCATGCCATGGTGGCACTTAGGTTTGAGTCTACATAAATATTCTTTGTGCTTTAATAGATCTATACTTTTCCCCACGTGTGTGAAAGTGACAGCGTGCATACCGTGTGTGGCACTTTGGCTAGATTGAATATTTTTTATGAGTTATATTTGGAGTTGGATGTCTCTATAAAATTGTGGTGTTTGTTGGAACCATCTAGCGCTCAAGGTGACCATGTGGGATTATCTAGATTGGGGAAGGCGGACTTTGAGGAGTGTTGTTATAGCCCTACCGATGATTAGAGTGTCCAATCGAAGAGTAGTTAAGAGTAGTATCATGAAGAGAGGATATTTATATGAGAGAGTGTTCACTAGTGAAAGTATGATCCCTAGGCCTTGTTTCTAAACATTTAAACACCGTTTGCTACTAGATCTGTTGCATATTTGCTTGCTTTAGTTTTCTCAACGCCATCAGCTCTTTTCTGGCACCGTTACCCCACGTCAACAACAAGCCAGAAGCTATTTTCTGGCACCGTTACCACTTGTATTTCACTATCTCTTCGCCGAACTAGTGCACCTATACACCTAACAAGTGTATTGGGTGTGTAAGGGACACAAGAGACTTCTTGTATCTTGATTGCAGAGTTGCTTGAGAGGGAATACCTTTGACCACTTCCTCCCTGAGTTTGATAAACCTTGGTTGATCCACTTAAGGGAAACTTGCTGCTGTTCTACAAACCTCTGCACTTGGAGGCCCAACAACTGTCTATAAGAATAGAAGTGCATAGACATCAAGGAGCGCTATCGGCGCAACTACTGGCTTCGTCACGGACTCCCTTACGGATAGCGACTGCGGCGACGTCTTCCCCGATGAGGACTTCTTCCCCGACATCAGCACCCTCTTCCTTGACGACATGGCTAACGACGGTGCCAACCCGAACGCCGGCGGTTCCTCTGCTGCTACTGCCGTGTATATTTTTCTTCTCAACCTTGTTCTGATCGCATCTGAAGTTTTATGACTTGCAGTCTGTTTGATTATCTGCCTTAATATGTATTCGCTATTTTACATGATTAGTATATTTTCTATTATTCTAATCATGTTTTATCTAGCGATTATTATGGGTAATTCGATTGGTAAATTGCTCTTTTACTCAACACTATTTGCAAAGAAGAAACATACACCATAGAGCAGTTGAAAACTCATTTAGACCAAAATAAATTTAACAAAGCTAATGAAACTTATGCCATGGACATTTCATGTCACCGTTTCAACAACGAAGTGGTGAGAGCGATTCCTAAACGACTATTATGCACAAATAATGAAATAACCGCCATTTTCTATGTACCAAGAACACCGTGAGTCCGTGTACAACCTTCGAAAGGGATTAGTGCAACCATTTTGCGACTCTTGATATCACATCTGTCTATTTATACCTTGATGCAATTTTGCTGGTCCTTGTCGAGAATGAGACGTACCTGCAGAATATGTCCCCAAGGAGTTGAAACTAGGTACGTACCTCGTGATAACATCACAAGTCATCGTGATCCTCGGCGATGATAGTTTTCTTTTTCGACCCATGCATTCCACTGAGGTCCCAAGACTTCAATATGCCTTCCATTGTCACCACAAAGAACCTACCATGGTGGTAGACACATTCAGCAAAACTATCATTGTTTCCCGGATCCTGCTGCTCTGGCACATGTCGATGTAAGGACATCAGATCCAATGTCGCTACACGAAGATCTAGTGCCACTGCCGCAGGTCCACCGCCAGCACAACGCATGTCCATCCCCGCCGCATAAAAGTGTGATGATTATGACCTCCTGGTCGCTGACAGGGGGAGCAAGAGGAAAGAGGGGATTCGTGTGGAGCGAGAGGAAGAGGGCGGCGACGGTGAGGGAGAGGAAACGGCGAGGGAGCCGGAGGAGCCTAATGGATAGAGGAGGAGACGGGAGTGTGTGGACCGACATCAGCGAGAAGAGGGCAAAATGGGAATCTAGAATTTTTGTGTGCGGTGCGAGACGTGATCGTGTTTTCTTCTGCGACTAACATTTGTGGACGGAGGGAGTAATACCTTCAAGTTGCTATCGACTTCGACCCGCCGCTGTCTGTGCTGCCTGACACCATCCTGTGCCGCCTGACACCATCCTGTGCCGCCTCACGATGCCACCGCGTCGTTTCGGTGTCGAGAGCTCCACCGAAACCCGCGACGTGTGACTGCGAGAATCTAGCCGCTAAGTGCTGGAGCTCGCCTACGACTACAAGAGGATGTGGCTCGGCACGTTCGACATGCAGGAGCTCTCCGCCTGCATGTACGCCACCATCGCGTGGAGGTTCGACCGACCGCATCGAGAGCTCATATTCCTGGATTTGGAGAGTCATGTGGAGGCGGAGATGCTAGCTCCGGAAGTGCGATTCGTGTCTTGCGAAGTGCAGAAGCAACACCGCCTCGCCATGAGACAACTTGCTACCCACGAGGCCGATTAGAGGGCCATGGAGTGGTACAAAGAGGTTCATCCGGAGGCCATCTAGGCAGAGATTGAGTTCTACGTTGCGAGTGCCATCACAAAGAAGAAGGACTAGGAGGAGAAGAAGGCAAGGTTGGCCCCTTGATGGTGATCAAGGTGGAGTCCAATGACAATTCCTATCGCTTGTCGATGTTTACTGGTAGTGACGTGGAATAGTGTAGTATCGATATTTAGTGTAGTGTAGTCGGAATCTAGTTTGAACATGTTGGAAGTATCGAATTATGCAGTTGTTTGTATCAGAAACAAAGTTTTAATGTGTTGATATCCTATTTTACATCATCTAAAAACTAGTTGAAACCCTATTTTATATAATCTAGAACATGAGCCCTAATTTCATGCCCTAAGACCCTCAAAGTGGTGTCGTAAAACTAAAAAAGTTGTGCCCTATTTTAGGGCATCTTTTGAGATGCTCTAAGGTGCATCTCATCCGCAATAGGAAGGCACACGCGTTCGCACTCTCTCACGTCTTATGCAATAACGGATTCACACTTCAGAGAAAAACAAACAAACAAATAAACAAGAGGAATAATCCAAGATCTTGGAGGACAAAACATCAACTAGACAATCTTTTTTCATGAAAATAACAACAAGAACGGAGAAGCTCGCTTTATAAATGATTAGGTCCGATGCTAGTTAAGTGACTACGCAGAGAAACAATAGAAAAACTAAATGTTCTGTATGGCGACAGGCTCGGTGTGAACCAGACTTCTAATGGATATGATCTTCCGTAATCGTCACCCCTAGGGCTCCACGGGAAAGCATACTCCAACGTCTGTTTTCCCAAGTCATAGACCCTTACACCGCTACATCGGTTATAGCGTCGTGTGAGAGTGTTGTCATTCCTTAGTCGTGGAGTTGTGAAATATATGCAGTCTGGTCTCAGCTCTGGGAATTCGTGGGTGGATAAAACACTCGGGCTATTCTGTCCAAGGAACACCGTGTGTCCATGTAGAGCCTTTGCTGGGTTTACTCCTACCATTCTTTGACTTTTGAGAATTATCCTGTCTATTTTGACCCTGAAGCAGTTTTTGTGGCCCCTATCGAGGATGACACAAATCTGCAGAAGATGTCCCCATGGAGTGGAAACTAGGTACCTCGTGATAACATCAGGTAACTTATTATCGTCCTCGGCGATGACCACTTCCCTTTTTGGTTTGTGTGCAGGGCCGGCCCTGAGCCCTGTGCAACCTGTGCATGCGCACAGGGCCTCCATATGTGAAGGGCCCCAGCTCATGTGTACTTGCATGGTATTAGTAAATATAATTAGTGTATAGTCCAACAAAAATCTAGAAACGCATAGGTATATGGGCTATTGCTTGAAGAACTGTAACAGGGCCTATTTGTTTTTCACTCCGATCGATTTGATTGTACCATTTCATGTTAGATAGAAAATCGATTTAAATGTAGACAAAAGGCCCGCTTTATTATCTTGCACCGGGCCCCCAGATTTCAGGACCGGCCCTGTTTGTGTGGTCCGCAGAAGTCCAAGGACAGAAGTACCCCTTTCACCGTGAGGACATAGAACATGCCACGGTGATGGACAATATCAGCAAAACTATCATCACCATCGTCCATCCTTAAAACTTGATGCCAAGAAGTGTGTCCTACCCTTGCAAAAGAGAGTCGCTTTCCATCGGTGTGGGACGACCAAAGCAATGGCACCACCTGCAGATGGAGAACCCGACAACACAACCTTGTCATAGAAGTATCTGTCCGGGGACACCACATCGTAAATAGAGTGTAGGTGTAGCACCCAGCCAGCCGCACGATTCTATCAGAGTCTCTCCTCTCTCCCCCCTTGAGCTGCTTTGAGAGTCGTGCACAGGAGGTCGGGGCTCTTCCGTGCCCTTCTCGCTGGAGTAGCCGGTGGGAGGAGGCGGCGGAGAGTCGCCGAGGTAGACGTAGGTTGTAGTTGTTTTGGCTTTATGCCAGTACTGGGTGTTTTGCCCATTAGGAGCAGCGGAGCTCTGGATCTTTGCGACGAGATCTGGAAGCTTTTAGGGTTCTTCCCCGTTCTTCTTCTGGCCCGATGGCTGGTGCTGAAGAAGATGAGGACGGCGCCGCTTCTCATAATAAATCAAGCGTCGCGGGCTATCCTTCGTGCAGTGGCTGCGCGCTGTGACTTTTCCTGGCCGGCCGTGGAGGCGGGGGGGAAGGGCGCGGCGTCGCAGCTTGTGGTGAGGCGGATTCTCTCCCGGCCGGCCGTGGTGGCGAGGAGGAGTGGAGAAGCCTTGCGGCGAACTTCTCGACTGGGTGGTCCTGTTCTCCTGCAAAGGGGACGGTTTTGGTGGAGCCCGTGGAGTGGGTGGGTCGGCCTCCCCCTCTTCCAGGTCGCGATGGTGGCGACGCAGAGGAGGTTGGTGGGTGGACTCTCCCTGCTTCTCGAGCTTTGCAGGTTGGTGAAGCTGCACCTTGTGGAGATCCCAAGCGAAGGCGTGGTTGCCGGAGCTATCCCTGGCCAGAGAGGCCTCTCCACGCTCGACGATGCTCGAGCTCTTCGATGCGCCATGGATGCGCTCGTTCAAACCTCCGGTGTGGAGGCCATGTCTGGAGCACTCTGTCGGATTCCCCCACCAAGCGCTGCCAAGTGGTTTCGTCCCCGGCGTCGCTCTGGTGTCCGGCAGGAGGTGCTCGATGTCGACGGCGGTGGAGAAGAAGCCCGAGGACCTGATCGCTTTTCTGCTTTTAGTTTTAGGGTCTTCTTTGCATATGTTGTGGTACTGCTTTTGTTGTTCCCCTCTTTTGGGGGTTTTTCTGTAAGATGTACCCACTGCCTTAATTAATGAGCAGCTTCTGGGGCCTTCGGCCCCTTTTCCGTTCAAAAAAAAAACATCGTAAATAGAGTCACCGCCACGGTAAAACAGATAACGGTAGCCCTCGATGTTCCCATCGTATCCATAGACCACCTCGATGCACCTCGAGAAGCCGGTGATCGGCGGTAGCGGGATCGTCGACATGGTGAATGGGTCGTAGAGGACAAGGTCGGAGAGATCGTTGGCCACGACCAGCCATCCATGGGAGGCGCCGCACAAGGCCACAGCCTTTCCCCGGGGGAATGCGACCTTATAGGTTTTGCCGTCCAAGAGGTTACGGAACTTGGAAGAAACGCTTGGATGCCATGTCCTAGGATTTTGTTTATCTCCCCAAAGTGAGCCCGTCACCAAGGGCACGAGCCATGGCGCTTGGCGAGTACGCGGGAACGGGATGCCGGTGGCGGCCGTGAAGGCAGAGCGCCATAACGGGCAGACGGCGCGGAAGGATAGAGCTTCGGGGAGCTCGAGGAGGTGAAGGACGTGGATCAGGAGGTCGATGGGGAGGTCCGACCAGCCTGCAGGAGCAGGACTCGCGTAAGGTTCTGCCATGATGAGCAATTGATTTCCTACGATCTCTTAGTTAGCACATAGGGACACGTTTATATATAACAAAGAAGTTGGCCTGTACCTTGTCAACAACTCGGACAAGAATTCCTTGCTTTGTACGAGAATTTGATTATAAAATAAGGGAACGCCTATGTCTCAGGCGAACTATTTCTCGGTCGACTGACGTGGCTGGCTCAATCAAATAGAAACAATGTATGGTTTATAAATAAAAAACTGCAACCAGATGGCTCAATCGAATCTTGGAACCAAAATCTATTTCTTAGGCGTCTGAGAAATAGCAAAACCGATAAAATAAAATATAATTTGAATGGAAAACCGATTTTACTTCAGATTGAACACTTTTGCTTCGGTCCTCCTCTTTTTTTAAACTTTGACAAACAAAAACTTGATACCGATTGTTTAAAGAACCGCACAAACTCATCCGAAGTTTGTATGGTCTTTTTAGACGTATACTCACTTTATATGTATACTCATGTATTTGCTGAAGGCGAAAATCAAAAGTTATATAACAACAATAAAACAATTAAAATATAATATGCAAAGACGTAGATCGTGATAATGGGAGGTGGGATCAGCGGACCGGAATGTGTATTATATCCAGTTCAACCGAGTACACATATACAAAGATATACGTGGCCTCGATATGGGTTTTGACGGGTAAAAAAAAAACCATGCAGCTTAAGTTTAGGGGGGAGGGAGGGAGGGGGGAGCACACCTCTAGCTTGAAAGGGCAGAACACCTATCTAACCTCATACAAGTTGAGTGTAGCTATGCCCACCACATACAAGTGTAATAATTGTGTTGTGTTTGGTAGGTTGGGTGAGATGAGCCGAGCTCGGTTCAGATCCTGTTTGGTGTGGCTGTATGACTTGAGCCATGCTATACAAAAATAAAATGCAACTAGGTCCTGGGAACAAAATAAAAACGCAATCGGGTCCATCTCGGGCTTCGGCGCTGCCGCCGGCGAGAGAAGGCGCCGCAACGCTCCACCGCCAGCAAGCCTCAGGCGGGAGCCTGCTGGTCGTGAAGTCCCGGTACATGCCCCACTCCCGCGGCTTCCCTCCGTGTCCTCCGGCGATCTGCGCGGTGTTGGCGTGGCCTATCCCGGACTTCACGCGCCTGGGGACCACCTTCACGACGTGCGTCAGGCGGGGCAGAGAAGAGAGCGCAGGAGGTCGGGCTCCTCCTCAACGGGCCGCCGCCAGCAGGCTGCCTCCACTGCTCCAGGACGTCAGTCCTCTCCGCGCGCGCTGGGCAAGGCAAGAGGTCGAGCTCCTCCTCAACTGGCCGCCGCCAGCAGGCCTCCTCCGCTGCTCCAGGACGCAGGTCTTCTCCGCGTGCGGTGGACGAGGCAAGAGGCAGTTGGACGGCGGCGACGCAGTTGGAAGAGATGGGGATGCGGGGGCGAAGCGGTGACCCCTGTGGGGTGGTTCGTTGCAAGGGGAAAATAGTCGAGAGAAGGGGGTGCGGGGCCGTGACCCCTGCGGGCTGGAGCGCTCTCGCGGGATGGATTCGGCAGTGCCCGGTTGTGAAGCTCGATTTGAGCTTCCCACCTGGGCAGGGCTGAGGGGCAGTTTTAGTACGAGGCGGGCACTGCCGACGGGAGCAGACCCGATCTAACAAACAACAAAAAGTAGGATGAGGTGAGAATATCTGAGTTCCCCCGGTCTACCAAACACGCCCTTAATAGCGCAATTGAAATACAATTCAAATAGAGTAAGTTAACCAACGACCTGCCGGTGTATAAAACTCTAGATAGTACTGTAGTAATCATGCAGTCCTACATGTACTGTACAAAGCAAGGATCTTATTTGAAACAAAATCGGCCTTGCACTGTGTCCCTTCCGAAGATGTGAAGGGGAATTCATGTCCGAGTTGACAACGAGGGTATCTCCCTTGGTACATAAACGTGTCACCGTGTACTTTGCTAACTAAGGGATCATATATAGCAACGTGAATCAATTGCTCGCCATGGCAGAACCTTACGCGAGTCCGGGCTGGTCAGACCTTCCCATCGACCTCCTGATCCACGTCTTTCACCTCCTCGAGCTCCCCGAAGCTCTCGCCTTCCGCGGCGTCTGCCCGTTATGGCGCTCTGCATCCACGGCCGCCGCCGGCGTCCCCCCACGTACTCGCAAAAAGCCGTGGCTCGTGTCCTTGGCGACGAAAGACCCACTTCCCAACAGAGAGCAACAAAGCCCTAGGGCATTGGATCCTAGCGTTTCTTCCAAGTTCCCCCAGGGCAAGGCCGTGGCTCTGTGTGGCGCCTCCCACGGCTGGTTGATTGCGGCGAACGAGCTCTCCGACCTCGTCCTCTACGACCCCATCGCCACGACGACGACGGTCCAGCTGCCGCCGATCACCGGCTTCTCGAATTGCATCCAGACAGTCTACGGAGACGACGAGAGGGTCGTCCAGGGCTACCGCTATCTGTTTGACTCTGGCGATGACTCCATCCACGACGCGGTGCCTCCGGGCAGTTCCTTCTATGACAAGGTCGTGTTGTCCGGTCCTCCTCCGTCTGCAGGCGGCGCCATTGCTTTGGTCGTCCACACGGATGGCAAGCGACTCTCTTTCGCGGAGGTAGGAGGCAGCTCCTGGCGGCAAGTTTTAGGGATTGCGGTAGACGATGACAGCTTTGCCGATATTGCCCACCACGGCGCCAGGTTCTACGCCCTCACGATGAAAGGGGAACTTGTGTCTCTGAACTTTCGCCGACGGCACAAACCCAAAAGGGAAATGATCATCGCCAAGGACGATAACAGTTTGTCTGTTGTTATCACGAGGTACCTAGTCTCGACTCCATGGGGGCATCTTCTACAAATACGTGTCGTCCTAGACAAGGATCAGAAACATGGCTTTAGGGTCAAAATCGACAAGCTGGATCTCAAAAGTCACACGATGGTAGGGCTAAGAGACCCCTCGGAGGCTTTGCGAGGACACGTGGCGTTCCTCGGACAGAATAGTCCGGTTGTTCTATCCACCGGCGAATATCCAGAGCTGAGGCCAGACTGTATATACTTTACAGCTCCACGACTCAAGAATGACAGCACTTACCGAAACCGATATAACCGATGGAACGGTGTAAAGGTGTTTGACTTGAAAAAGCAAACGTTGGAGGTTGCTTTTCCGTCGAGGTGTGGTAGTTACGGAAGAAGATCAAATCCATCGGAAGTCTGGTTCATGCCAAGCCTGTTGCCATAAAAGAACATTCGGTGTTTCTCTAATTAGCATTAGGCCTATCCATTTATCGGCAAGCTTCTTCATTGTTGTTATCATTTTAAGGGGGAAAAGAGTGTTTCAAGTTGACCTTTCCTCTTCCTGGATCACTTCTATATTTCTACAGATATTTTCTCTTATTCTTTTTTTTTCAAGCTCTACAGATATTTTCTCTTATTTTTTTAAGGACGTTTTTATAGAAGAAAGGCCAAGAAGCCAAGTCTACAACACGTTGTGGCACAGACGTCCCACGCGCAACCCCACGCTGTCCTAGGGACAACACACACACACACTAACCAACTACTCGCGGCATCTCCACTTGTCTACCTGACTTAAACAATCACGGAATAACCAAGCGGCTCTCCACCGACCTGCCTCAGCCGAAATCTTCTCGATGACTCTTGCGGGAGATGGGGTGACTCCTTCAAAGACAACATCATTCCGGTGTCGCCAGAGCGTCCAACAAACCAGGACGATCCCCGTCCAGAGGTCTCGCTCGCGGCCTTTGCCACCGCGCCTGTCCTGAAGCCAGGCGACGAGTTTTGTCTCGTGATCCGACATCCACTAGATCTTGCCCCACCATCCAAGGCAGATCATCCAAACTTCCCTAGCTAATACACATCCCATGAGGAGGTGGTCAATAGTTTCTCCACATTGATCGCAGAAAGGGCATGTTGTTGGGTGTTGTAGACCACGCCGGCTTAACCTATCGGCAGTCCAGCATCTGTTTCTCACGGCCAACCAAAGCGAGACCTTGCAACTGGCAGGAGCTCGGGAGCGCCAGATCTGCAGTGCCCCGGCCATCGAGGTCCGTCCAGCAAATAGGGCCTGATAGCATGACTTCGCGGTGTAACAGTTGGTCGGGTCCTAGTTCCACTTGAAGACGTCCTGCGTCCCTACTACAAGGGTGATCTCCTCCAGCCGATTTGCAACTTCGAGGAGCTCTCTGATAGCAACTGCGCTTAGGTCAGGGGGGACATCGTGTAGCCAGGATCCTGCTAGGCCTTCTCTCACCCGGCGGGTTGCGACCGCGCTCGCCGGGACCGCTGCGAAGAGGTTTGGCGCCGTGTCTCTGATGCGTCCACATGGCAACCACTTGCCTGTCCAGAAAAAGGTAGATGCCCCGTCTCCCAGCACCGAGGTTGTTGCTGCCTCAAAAAGTTGTTTTGCAAGCTCGGGTACCCGGATGTCGAGATCATGCCATGGCTTATCCATCTCCACTCGCTTCAACCATAGCCACCTAGCTCTCAGCGCAATGTTCAAAAGGCGCAGATTAGGGATGCCAAGACCACCAAGCTCTTTGGGCATGCACACCCTGTCCCATGCCACCAAGCAGTGCCCGCCATGGACATCCTTTCTCCCCTTCCAGAGGAAACCGCGAATGATCTTCTCGATGGCAATGATGATCTCTATAGGAATATCTAGGGACATCATGGCAAAGACTGGGATGGCCGAGAGCGTTGTCTTCACCAGCTCAAGCCTCCCTCCCCTGTTTAGCATTGAAGCTTTCCACAATGGCAGTTTAGCCGCCACCAGGTCCACCAGAGATTGGAGCTGCGCTGCAGATGGCTTCCGCAAGGAGAGCGGCAACCCAAGATAGAGGAGCGGGAATTGCGTGATTGGGCATCGCAGCTCCTGGGAAACCAGGTCCCTGTCCTCTTCACCACATCTGATCAAGTTAGCCGAGCACTTGTCAAAGTTTGTTCGTAGGCCTGAGGCAGAGCCAAATTCCTCAATGATCCCAGAGATCACCCGAAAATCCACCACCGACGGCCTCAGAGAAGTCACCACGTCGTCCGCATAGATTGAGGTACGGTGCGGGAGGCCTGTTGCTGCAAGCCTGGTGAGGAGGCCAAGACCTTCCGCCTTGGCAATCAACAAATGAAAGACCTCCATGATCAGGATGAACAACTGTGGGGAAAGAGGGTCCCCTTGCCGCAGACCTCGTCTGTTGGCTATTCTTGCACCTGGGCAGCCATTCATCAAGATGTGTGTGGTGGCCGAGGAGAGCAGGGCGCATATGCACGCAAGGAGCCGCTCCCCAAAGCCCAGCTTTGTCAGGACTTCTAAGAGGAAGGCCCAATCCACTGTGTCGAAGGCCTTGGTGATGTCCAGCTTAAGGAGCACTGCTGGGGTTTTGCTGGTTTGAAGTTTGCGAGCCGTTCCTTGTACCATCATGAAGTTATCATGCAGACACCTTCCACGTACGAATGCACTTTGATGCACCCCTACCAACTGAGGGAGGATAGGCGCCACCCTGTTCGAGATCACCTTGGCAACCCACTTGGCGATCCCGTGGATCAAGCTGATGGGTCGGTAGTCCCGTACCTCCTCCGCGCCCGGTTTCTTGGGCAAGAGCGTGATCAAAGCACTATTCACCGCTCCAAATCCACGGCAGTCCTGCCTAGAGAGAGAGTTGAAAGCATCCATGACGTCATCCTTGATGATGCTCCAGCATGTCACGTAGAAGCGGGCGGAGAAGCCGTCCGGTCCGGGGCATTTGTCCAACGCCATGCCTCTGATGGCTGCCAGGACTTCTTCTTCTGTGAACACTCCATCGATGTGTTGGAGGTCCCTCGACTGTGGCCCAGGAAATCTAGGTCAATCGAGAAAGGTCGATCTCCTGCCATACCCAGCAAGTCTCCGAAGAACCTGTCCACGGCCTCGGCCTTGTCCCCATGCTCAGAAATCCGAACATTGTCCACTAGAAGGTGACTGATGAAGTTTTTCCGTCTTCGGTGGCTAGCATGCGTGTGGAAGAAACGTGTGCAGGCATCTCGCTCCCTAAGCCAAAGGATCCTCGATCGCTGTCGCGCTAGCGTCCTCTCAAGGGAGGCAAGTCCCAGAAGTTTCTTCTTAAGCAGGCGTCGCAGCCACGCTCCGCAGGCGAGAGCTGCCTACTCTCCATGGCCACATCAAAGCGGAGGATCAGCTCAGTCGCTAGAAGGATCTGCATTTTGACATTGCCGATAAATTTCGAACTCCACCCTGACAGCCTCTTGGCCACGGCTCGTAGCTTGGAATCAAGCCTCTTGAAGGGGTTGGGGTCCCATGGTTGTGCGCTCCAGGCTTCCTGAACAACGTCCATGAAGCTCTTATTCTTTTCAAGTATGAGTTGTTTGTATTATTATTGCATAAAGCTGCATTTGTTGATTTCGTAATGTGCAACGGAACCAGGGTGCTTAGCCCTATAATTCCACCCGAAAACATGATGGATTTTTCATGCTCTTGTGAACATGCTTTGCTTATTATCTAGGCCCTGTAGGCCTGTACCGTCAGTCAGTTAACTCCCACAAAAGAATCGCGGTTCTATATATAATGTTGTAAGGCCTGATCAGATCAAACTGTAGTGAAGGAAACAATCAGATCAAAGCCCCAGTGTAGGCAGCATTCCATCCGGATGCCAAACCACCCCATTTTCACACGACTCATACTTGAAAAAATAAAACAAGAGCAATGACTACAGAAGAACAGGGAGTATGATACAAGATCTGACTGATGAAATGTCAAAATTACAGTTTTTTCCGCTCGAAATGCTAACAGCAAAGAAAAAGCTCACCGAGAAATGACTATGCCCAATTCTATATAACAACATGATGTTATAAGTTACAACATGGATGAATCATAGGCTCGGCGTGAACCAGACTTCTGAAGGATACATAGTTCCGCAATTACCACCACCTGACGGGAAAGCAGGCTCCAGCGTTTGCTTATTCAAGTCATAAACCTTTGCACCGCTCCATTGGTTATAATGGCGCATGAAAGTGCTGTCATTCCTGAGACGTGGAGTTGTGAAGTAGATACAGTTGGGTCTCAGCTCTGGGAATTTATTGATGGGTAAAAAACATGGGCTATTCTGTCCCAGGAACACTGCAAGTCCCCGTAGAGCCTTCAAAGGGCTCAGTGCGACCATTTTGCGAGTCTTCAGATCACATCTGTCTATTTCTACCTTGACGCAGTTTTCCTGGTCCGTGTCGAGAATGACACGTACCTGCAGAAGATGTCCCCAAGGAGCTGAAACTAGGTACCTCGTGATAACGTTAGAGAAGTCACCGTCCTCCTCCGCGATGATAGTTTTCTTCTTCGGCCTCGTAAACACGGTCATTGTACCCTGCTCCATGCCCAGAGAGTGGACATCGTAAACACGGTCATTGTACATAGTGTTGCGGTCGCTACCATAACCGTAGCCCATAACATTCATAGACACCCTCAATGCGCAACGGGAACCTAGTGATCGGCGGGAGTGGAACCAAGGCGGCGGTGAAGGGGTTGTAGAGGACGAGGTCAGAGAGCTCATTAGCAACAACCAGCCAGCCGTGGGAGGCGCCGCAGCAGGCCACAGGCCCACAGCCTTGCCACGGGGGAAACTGACCTTGAAAGTTTTCTCATAGCTTACTGCTTTGCTTGCTTCTTCCATGAAGAGGCTCTGCTGCCAAATGCACGAGCCATGGCGTGCGGCGAGGTGGGACAGTGGTGGCGGCCTCCTTAGAGGCAGAGCGCCATGAAGGGCAGACAGTAGCTCCAGGAGGTTCAGGATGCGGATCAGGAGATCGTTGGGCAGGTCCGACCAGCCTGGACTCGCATAATGTTCTGCCGTTATGAAAAAAAAATCACGTCAGAAAAAAGATGGCATCACCCTATCCATCTAAAGGTGTTATTGATGCCCCACCGTGGAGCTCCTAGGGACGCTAGCTGATTTAGACCGTTGGATCGTCCTCTGAAACTAAATCTGGGCCGTTCGATTGTGCTATGACCGTTTTGCCCCCGCATACAGTAAAGGATGGAAACGCTGTTCGCACGCCCTTTTTGTACGCAGGTACTGCGCTTCTCTCTGGCCGCCGCGCTTGTTCCCCGTCGAGTCTAAGGCCGGCCCCGCATGTCGGCCTCCTGCGAGGTGTCCCGTGGCCGCTTTACGGGGTTGCCAGGGGCAAAAGCATCCCCGCCCGTTCTGCGCTCGTCGCCCACGCCGGCAGGCCATCCGCCCATCCCTTCGCCCGTCCCGCACCCATACGCCGCCTCCCACGCCTATCCCCCCGCCCGTCCCGCGTCCATACCGCTGTCGTCGGTTACGTCGCAGCCTACCCTCTTGCTCTCGCTGGACGTGGCCCCCTTCTTTTGGCCCGATGCTTGTCAGCGGTCCTGGCACGGGGGTGGGCATCCGTACATGGTGGTCGCGATGGTGGAGACGGCTCCTCGCGCTGGGGCAGGGCCGGGTCTATATTCTTTCCATCCGCCATGCGCTTCCGCCCCTCGCACTTCCCCCGCCTCTCTCGTCCCGCATCCCTCCCCGCCGGCTCTTTCGTTTCTTCATCTTTCTGTCCAAGGAGTCGCCGGCTGTCTTCCCCACCTTCACCGACGCCGCCCTTTCCTCGCGATGGATGCCCTCTATGGCGAGTTCTGTTAGGGTGAGCTGCTCTTCGATTCCCGAGGGCTAGATCCGGTTTGTTTTCTTTCTTCCTTGCCTTTTCTCGTGACGGCGGATCGACACGGCTGTCGCTTTTTGGTTCGTTCCTGTCGCTTTTTGGTTGGTCGTTGTCGGGATCTTTGCTTTTCTCTTGTTTCGTTCTTTTGTGATTCTTCTTCCCTTGCTTTCTTCCTCTTAGTACTACGGCTTGTCTTTTTTCGGTTAGTCACTTTCGCCGCTGTGGAGATCTACGGTTTGGCCATTTGCTGTTGTTTTCCTTGGTGCTTTTTGGTGGTTCTTCCTTTTGGCCTGCCTTTTTCTTTTCCTCACTGTTTTCCCTTTTGGATTTTGCAGGTGCCTGGTTCGCTGACGATTGGGGGCTCGGGTCGTCGTCTCTGTTGTGCTCGTCTTGCTGTGTGAGTTCCACATCTCTGCTGCTATTTTCTAGGAACAGGAGCTCAGCCTTCCTAACAAAAAAATTTCAGTTTGATGGTTATCCGTTCTAGGATGTGGTCTGCCGCTGGTCGCTATGGACTATTTCCTGTGTTTATTATAGATCGGTATGGTGCGGTATTATTCAGGGATTTGGGAAGCAACATCGCTGGTCGATTTGTTTATCCTGCATGTAGAGCTGCTCCCTTTCTAATTACTATTACCTGTTCACGAGCATTAGTGTGTACAGAAAGTACAAGCTAATTAAATGTTTAAGAAAATTGATATGTACTTCTGTCTAGGAGTAGATAAATCTAAAGCTAGTCATGGACACAATTGATTACATTGGAGTGTAGAGTGTAGAGATTATTTGGCTCTTTCCTTCGGTATCCTCATGATTTGCTTTCTTCGGATTCAAAATTTTAGTTACTCTTCGTCGATTGCAGGAATTGCATCATGCCATATTAGGTGTTTGGTCTGAATTATTTCATAGCCCATAGGTGTTTGGAAAGAAAGGAAACGTTCTGTGGGCTGTCTCTAGCTTAGGTGAACAATAAGCAACCGAACCTGAAATTGGGGAGTTGTTATTGATTGGGTTTGGTCGTAAGCCACCAATTAAACTGTCATTTTTGCAATATAAAATTATCGGTTGAATATAAAAAAACTTGTGTGTTACATCACATCCTTACATCGGACTACAATTTACCAAATCTGAATCATTAGCTGATCATCTTTATTTACCTCCTTGCATCCTTGCAGCTCCAGAAAGTATATTCCCATGCAAACAAAGTGCTTTGCTTTACATGGTTTTGTATATCTATATCTATATAAATAAGGTGTAAGTTGGTCCAGTTGTGTAGCATTGGTTTCATTTATACCATGTGCCCCTTCATGTAGATTGCTTGGTTATGTTTTTCAAGTTTCTCATGCTATTTGATCTGCTAGGCCTTTGTACATACTAGCGAGCTGATGCCTCCTCCTCGGTATTCAACTATAATTGTCATCCCTCAAGCTGAAGTTATAAAGTCCATGCCGAGCCAGTAGTTGCCTGTCTTACTATGAGCCTGCACTCTTCCAATACTAAGTGTGAATAGGCTTCTTGCATTGAAACTTTGTGGAATGGTAACAAAGAGCAGCAGTAGTGGGCTGACTCACTCTACGAATGAAATTTGCCTTGAACTACTGTAGGCGTTGGTTAGCTTATTAAAATTCTTTGACGTAGATTTTGTTTCTGTAGTTGTAGTAGTGGGCAACTACCATGCACAATATAGTAGTATTGTTGCATCTTGCAAGTTACTATTATTTGTGTTGTTTGCCTGGCTAGGGTTTGAGAGTGGCATTGTTGTAGATGAGGTTCAGATACCGGAAATAACATGAACAGTGGTAAAATATTACATGAGTCAGGCATTTGGGGAAGCAACAACGCTGGTCGATTAGTTTGTCCTGCGTGTAGAGCTGCTCTTTATTCAAATAAGCACCTTGCAGTCATTGATTGACATCTAGCAATCTTTATAGAATTGTCAACTTATAGGAACATAAGGTTCCTTTCTTAACTTCTCTTTCCTTTTGTAAGAGAGGTTGCTCTTAGTTTTTTCTTGAGGTTCAGAAGCTTATGTCGGAACAACCTACTAACTGCCATGGAGATGACCTAATGGTGCGGCGTAGGGGATTGGAGAGTAGGCCATAGGTTTGGGAGGAGGGAGGGAGATAATAGATTGACTAACTTTCCGAGAACTTGCTCATGTTTGCCTTCTTTAATAGCTATCCATTCTCAGTTTATAGAACTAAACGTAAGCAGCATAAGCTGTGCATGCCCAAAAAAAACAAATGTTTGTCCTGAATGGATTTATGTATAAATACGACAATGTTATAAATAATCTTTCTGGTTTCTAATAGCTGATGATGATTGGAAATACACACTCGCTAAAAAAAGTACAAGAGAGAACATGCCATTTGACATGCTTTGTGCGTGCTACATATCTAATATATTTGAGGTTTCGGTTTAGATGCTAAATAAAATGGACAAATAAGCCTTTGCTAATATTTTTCTTTCTTTTCAGGTCGTGTGCTGCTGCGGGCTTTTCTGTACCCTTTCCCTAGACCGCTGGTGCTCTCTCTCTTTGTTTCAGGTTAGGGATCCTACTTACTGTTCTGGTGCGTTAAGTTTATTCAAATCTGCTTTCTCCGGTTCCTGATGTGTGTGTGTGTGCTCTCTATGGTGTTTACCATTCTTTTTGTGTGCGTGGTCCTTTTCATATGTCTCTGCATTGCTACAGGATGTTTACTGTCCGCTATTCTTCCATTCATTTGTTTGAGCTGGTTGGGTCCCGGTGTCAGTTGTCGTACCATTCCTACGTGCGTGAGGTGAGCGGGGATGGTTCTGTCCTCGGAGGCGTCAAGCTTGGTATTGCTGTTGTCCAGGAGGGAGCCACACCTGCCTGTGTATTTTTTGGGCCAGTCGTGTCCGACGGTTCTGAAGGGTTTTGCGGCATAGTAAATCAAAATTTTCTACGGATGCGAACAGAGGGAAAGCCAAGATCTAATCTAGGAGATGCAATCAACAAGAGAGATTGGATTAGATCTTCATACCCTTGAAGATTCGCACAGCGGAACGTTCGTCGGAACGTGGGTGATGTAGTCGTACTCGCTTCTCCTCCTCGCGATCCGATCCGATCTAGCACCACAAGTGGCGGTGCCTCCGTGAGATGCACACGTGCAGCACCTCGACATCTCCTCCTTCCTCGGACCAGCAAGTATGGTGTAGAGATAGATTGGATCTACAACACGACGGCGTGGTGTATATGGTGGAGAATTTATGCAGCAGGGCTTCGCCTACAAACAGTCGGGAGGGAGAGAGGAAGGCTAGCAGGGCAGCTAGGGTTTGGAGGCAAGGTGTAGGGGGGAGGGGGCGCACCAGCCCTCTTTATATAGAGGGGGGGCGGCCAGCCCTTGCCCCTCCTCCAAGCCTTGGGCCGGCGGCCAAGGGAGGGAGAAGTGGGGGGCAAGGACTCTCCCCCTTCTAGAAACCCTATCTCTAGTTTAAACGAGTTTAAACTCTCTAGGATCGGCTGGGCCCTATGGGGACTTGTGCCCCTGGCCCAATGCGGCCAGGACACTCCCTCATAGGCCCGTGCCCCCTCCCGGAAGGTGGGGCCACGTTGGTCCCCTTTCGGAAGGTTCTATAAGCTTCCGGTACAATACCGATTAACCCGGAACAATTCCGAACTCCAAAAACTGCATTGCCTTATATGAATCTTATTCTCCGGACCATTCCGGAACCTCTCGTGATATCCCGGATCCCATCCGAGACTCCGAACAAAAATTCATAAACCAATTATCCAATCTATCCTAGCGTCGAGATACGTTAAGTGTGTGACCCTGCGGGTTCGAGAATATGCAGACATGATCTTCTATCAATAATCAACAGCGGGGTCTGGGCACCCATATTGACTCCCACACATTCATCGATGATCATATCGGATGAACCATGATGCCAGGATTCAATCAATCCCATATATATATTCCCTCCGTCTCGCGATATTTTACTTGCCCGAGATTCGATCGTCGGTACCGTCATACCTAGTTCAATCTCGTTCACAGCAAGTACTTTACTCGTTCCGTAATCCGATATCACTTTGTGATTAACTCCTTAACCACATGCTTGCAAGCGGTGTTGATATCGATTACCGAGTGGGCCCGAAGTATATATCTCCGACTTGGGAGGGACAAATTCCATCTCGATACATACAACCCAACAGATACTTTCCGATCACCTGAGAGACACATTTATGATCACCCTCTCATAGGATGACGTTTGATGACCTCAAAGCTTTCTTCCGATACCAGGGAGTTGTATTATCTCATGGTCTAAGGAATACAATATTTGACATAAGAAGAGCTTCGCAAAGATGAACACGATGATACGATCTAATTGCTTTGCTTAGTTTGGGTCTGTCCATCATATCATTCTCCAATGATATGATATCATTATCAATTGACAACTCATGTCTATGGTTAGGAAACCTTAACCATCATTGATCAATGAGCTAGTCCATAGAGGCATACTAGGGACACGGTGTTGTTCACAAACCACACAAGTATTAATGTTTCCGCTTAATACAATTCTAGCATGGAATATAAACTTTATCATGAACAAGAATTATAATAATAACATCTTTATTATTGCCTCTAGGGCATAATTCCAACAGTCTCCCACTTGCACTAGAGTCAATAATCTAGTTTACATTTGGCAACAATCTCACACCCATGGCACTGAGGTGCTGATCATGTTTTACACGTGGAAGAGGTTTAGTCAATGGATCTGCGACATTCAGATCTGTATGTACTTTGCTAATCTTCGGATCTCCATCTGCAATATAATCTCGGATTATATGAAACTTGCGGTTGATATGCTTGGTATTTGGATGATATCTTGGTTCCTTAGCGAGTGCTATGGCGCCAGTGTTGTCACACAATATCTCCAGTGGGTCCAATGCACTTGGAACCACGCCAAGCTCGGTGATGAAGTTTCTGATCCAAACTCCTTCACTTGACGCTTCTGCAGCAGCCATGTATTCCGCTTCCACTGTAGATCCCGCGATCACGCTTTGCTTGCAGCTTCTCCAGCTCACAGCTCCTCCATTCAAAATATAAACGTATCCTGTCTGAGATTTGGAATCATCCTTGTCGGTGTCAAAACTAGCGTCGACGTAACCTTTTACGACAAGCTGTTCATCACCCCCATAGACTAAGAACATTTCTTTAGTCCTATTTAGGTACTTTAGGATGTTCTTCACGGCTGTCCAGTGTTCCACTCCTGGATCACTTTGATATCTGCTCGTCAAACTAAGAGCATTGGACACATCCGGTCTAGTACACAGCATGGCATACATGATGGAACCTATGGCCGAGGCATAAGGCACTTTGCTCATAGCTTCCCTATCATTTATCGTAGCTGGACACTGAGCCTTGCTCAATATCTTACCTGACAACATAGGCACTGAACCTTTCTTTGCCTTATCCATTCTGAACCTTTTTAGAACTTTGTCTAGGTATGTACTCTGGCTTAAAGCTATCAGACGTCTTTGTCTATCTCTATAGATTTTGATGCCCAATATATAAGCAGCTTCACCTAGGTCTTTCATTGAAAACCATTTGTTCAAATAACTCTTCACATCGTTAAGCATGTTGATGTCATTTCCAATAATCAATATGTCATCCACATATAGTACCAGAAACGTCACCGAGCTCCCACTCACTTTCTTGTAGATGCAAGCTTCGTAGAAATTTGGAACAAATCCAAAGCTCTTGATCACTTGATCAAAACGAAGGTTCCAACTCCGAGATGCTTGCTTCAGTCCATAAATGGAACGCTGAAGTTTGCATACTTTATCAGCATCCTTAGGATCGACAAAACCTTCGGGTTGCATCATATACAACTCTTCATCAATGTTGCCATTGAGGAAAGAAGTCTTTACATCCATCTGCCATATTTCATAATCATGAAACGCAGCAATTGCTAATAAAATCCGAATGGACTTAAACATCGCTACGGGAGAGAAAGTCTCATCGTAGTCAACACCTTGAACTTGTCGAAAACCTTTCGCGACAAGTCGTGCTTTATAGACGGTAACATTACCATCCGCGTCCGTTTTCTTCTTGAAGATCCATTTGCACTCAACGGCCTTTCGGTCGCTAGGAGGGTCCACCAAAGTCCATACTTGGTTTTCGCTCATGGATCCCAATTCGGATTTCATGGCTTCCAGCCATTTCTCAGAGTCTGGGCTCATCATCGCTTCCTCATAGTTCGTAGGTTCACTGTCTTCTACTAATAAGACAGTCAAGACAGGGTTGCCGTACCACTCAGAAGGGGCACGCGACCTTGTCGACCTGCGACGTTCAGTAGCAGCATCGTCCGAAGCTTCATGATCCTTGTCATTAGCTTCCTCTATTGTTGGTGCAGGCGGCACTGGAACAATTTCAGGTGCTGCGCTACTCTCCAATTCAAGAGAAGGTTCAATAACCTCGTCAAGCTCTACTTTCCTCCCACTCACTTCTTTCGAGAGAAACTCCTTCTCAAGAAAGGAACCGTTCTTTGCGACAAACACTTTGCCTTCGGTTCTGTGATAGAAGGTATACCCAATAGTTTCCTTAGGGTATCCTATGAAGACGCATTTCTCCGCTTTGGGTTCGAACTTGTCCGGCATCAACTTCTTGACGTAAGCTTCGCATCCCCAAACTTTAAGAAACGACAACTTAGGTTTAGCACCAAACCACAGTTCATACGGTGTCGTCTCAACGGATTTAGATGGAGCCCTATTTAAAGTGAATGCAGCGGTTTCTAATGCATAACCCCAAAATGATAACGGCAAATCAGTAAGAGACATCATTGATCGGACCATATCTAATAGGGTTCGATTCCGGCGTTCTGACACACCATTGCGCTGTGGTGTTCCGGGTGGCGTGAGTTGTGAAACGATTCCACTTGCTTTAAGATGCGTGAGAAAATCATAACTCAAATATTCACCTCCACGATCGGATCGTAGAAACTTAATCTTTCTGTTACGATGGTTCTCCACTTCATTCTGAAATTCCTTGAACTTTTCAAATGTTTCAGATTTATGTTTCATTAAATAGATATACCCATATCTACTTAAGTCATCGGTAAAAGTGAGGAAATAGCGATATCCACCGCGCGTCGAAACACTCATCGGTCCGCATACATCGGTATGTATGATTTCCAACAAGTCCGTTGCTCGCTCCATCATACCGGAGAACGGGGTTTTGATCATCTTGCCCATGAGGCATGGTTCGCATGTGTCAAATGATTCAAAATCAAGAGACTCAAAAAGTCCATCAGAATGGAGTTTCTTCATGCGCTTTACACCAATATGACCTAGACGACAGTGCCACAAATAAGTAGTATTATCACTATCTACTTTGCATCTCTTAGCCTCAATGTTATGGATGTGTGTTTCATCCCTTTCGAGATTTAGAAGAAATAAACCATTTACAAGAGGTGCATGACCATAAAAGATGTTACTCATATAAATAGAACAACCATTATTCTCCGATTTAAATGAATAACCGTCTTGCAATAAACACGATCCAGAAATAATGTTCATGCTCAACGCAGGCACATAATAACATTTATTAAGGTTTAAAACTAATCCCGAAGGTAAAACTAAGGAGAGCGTGCCGACGGCCATCACATCCTTGATCCGTTGCCAACGCGCATCGTCACCTCATCCCTCACAAGCCGCCGCCTATTCCGTAGCTCCTGTTTCGAGTTACAAATATTAGCAACTGAACCGGTATCAAATACCCAGGCACTACAACGAGGGCTAGTAAGGAAAACATCAATAACATGTATATCAAATATACCTTTGATGGTGCCAGCCTTCTTGTCCGCTAAGTACTTCGGACAGTTGCGCTTCCAGTGACCCTTGTCCTTGCAATAGAAGCACTCAGTGTCCGGCTTAGGGCCAGACTTGAGCTTCTTCTCAGCAGGAGCATTGCGCTTGCCGCCGCCCTTCTTGAAGGGCTTCTTTGCTCCCTTACCTTTCTTAAAGGAGGGCTTGTTGACCATCAACACATGATTATCCTTCTTGATGTCCACCTCCGCAGCCTTCAGCTTTGCGAAGAGCTCGGTGATCGTATCAGTGGAGCCAATCTGATTATGAGTTACTACAAAACTTTTGTAGCTGGGAGGGAGTGATTGCAGAACCCTGTCAATCTTGAGCTCCTCTGGAATCGTGCATTCCAGTTGCTCAAGGCGTTGAGTGTAGCCCGTCATCTTTATGGCGTGCTCACTAACGGAACTCCCTTCCTCCATCTTGCAGTTAAAGAACTTCTCGGAGATCTCATATCTCTCAGAACGGGCCTGAGTCTGAAACATGGTTTTCAGCTCCTCGAGAATCTCAAAGGGCCCGGGATACTCTTCAAAACGATTTTGAAGCTCCGGTTCCATAGCAAACAACATGGTGCTCTTAATCACACCATAATCATCTTTGCGCGACTGATAGACAGCTTTCTCATCAGCCGGCGCAGTTGCAGCAGGGGGGTCACCTAACGCTTTCCCAAGGACATAGTCCTTTTGTCCGCCAGACAGAATGATTCTTAGATTGCGGAACCAATTGGTGAAGTTAGACCCATTGTTTCTAAGCTTTTCCTTCTCAGCAAAAACGTTGAAGTTGAAGTTGGACTTGGCCATGTGATCTACAGTATTTGCAAGTACAATTTAGACTATGTTCATGATAAATAGTTCAACTTAATCAAATTACTAGATGAACTCCCACTAAATTCAACATCCCTCAAGTTGTTTAGTGAACACGATCCAAATTCACCACACCTAATCCGATCATCACGAGAAGAGATGTGGTTTCAATGGTGGATAACAAAGTGTCGATCATATCATTCATATGACTCATGCTTAACCTTTCGGTTCTTGTGTTCCGAGGCCATGTCTGTACATGCTAGGCTCGTCAAGTTAGACCCAAGTATTTCCGCGTGTGCAAAACTGGCTTGCACCCGTTGTATGTGAGCGTAGAGTCTATAGCACCCGATCATCACGTGATGCTTGGACACGACGAACTTTCGCAACGGTGCATACTTGGGGAGAACACAGTTTTTATCTTGATCTTTAAGTGAGGAATCATCTTATAATGCTACCGTCGCGATCTAGAGCATAATAAGATACATAAAAGGATAAACATCACATGCATATAACTTTATGTGACATGGTATAGCCAATCTTCGCGCAATGATCTCCATCTTGTGCGTTCCGGCATGATCTCCATCACTCCACCACGATTGCCTCCACCACGAATAGCAACTACAACTATTGCTAACTACTTAGCGATAAAGTAAAGCTATTACATGGGGTATAAGAAGTTGACTCGCAGGTCATACACAATTATAAAGACAACCATATGGATCCTGCCGGTTGTGTACTCATCGACATGCAAGTCGTGAAACATTACAAAACATGATCATCGCATACAATATACACATCACATCTTGGGCCATACCATATCACAGAAAACACTCCCTGCAAAAACAAGTTAGACGCCTCTACTTTGTTGTTGCATGTTTTACGTGGCTTATGGGAGTAGATGCTAAGAACGATTCTTACCTACGGAAAGCCACAATGGTGATATTATGGTTGCCAAACTCCGGTGTTAATCCCATGACAACTATAGTGAGAGAAACTGACATCCACCAGCCGCATGTGTGGAACAAGCCACACGTCAAGTGCGGAGCCGGTCTCGCGAACGACGTCGCGTAAGGTTGGCCTGGACCGCTTCAATCTCACTATCCCGCGTCATAAGAAGAACACAAACAAGAGGCTTGCAACAGAAAACATCAACGCCCGCAACAACCATGTTGCGTTCTACTCGTGAAACACATCTACACATAGATCTAGCTCTGATACCACTGAAGGGTTTCGCGGCATAGTAAATCAAAATTTTCTACGGATGCGAACAGAGGGAAAGCCAAGATCTAATCTAGGAGATGCAATCAACGAGAGAGATTGGATTAGATCTTCATACCCTTGAAGATTCGCACAGCGGAACGTTCGTCGGAACGTGGTTGATGTAGTCGTACTCGCTTCTCCTCCTCGCGATCCGATCCGATCTAGCACCACAAGTGGCGGTGCCTCCGTGAGATGCACACGTGCAGCACCTCGACGTCTCCTCCTTCCTCGGACCAGAAAGTATGGTGGAGAGATAGATTGGATCTACAACACGACGGCGTGGTGTATATGGTGGAGAATTTCTGCAGCAGGGCTTCGCCTGCAAACAGTCAGGAGGGAGAGAGGAAGGCTAGCAGGGCAGCTAGGGTTTGGAGGCAAGGTGTAGGGGGGAGGGGGCGCACCAGCCCTCTTTATATAGAGGGGGGCGGCCAGCCCTTGCCCCTCCTCCAAGCCTTGGGCCGGCGGCCAAGGGAGGGAGAAGTGGGGGGCAAGGACTCTCCCCCTTCTAGAAACCCTATCTCTAGTTTAAACGAGTTTAAATTCTCTAGGATCGGCTGGGCCCTATGGGGACTTGTGCCCCTGGCCCAATGCGGCCAGGACACTCCCTCATAGGCCCGTGCCCCCTCCCGAAAGGTGGGGCCACGTTGGTCCCCTTCCGGAAGGTTCTATAAGCTTCCGGTACAATACCGATTAACCCGGAACAATTCCGAACTCCAAAAACTGCATTGCCTTATATGAATCTTATTCTCCGGACCATTCCAGAACCTCTCGTGATATCCCGGATCCCATCCGAGACTCCGAACAAAAATTCATAAACCAATTATCCAATCTATCCTAGCGTCGAGATACGTTAAGTGTGTGACCCTGCGGGTTCGAGAATATGCAGACATGATCTTCTATCAATAATCAACAGCGGGGTCTGGGCACCCATATTGACTCCCACACATTCATCGATGATCATATCGGATGAACCATGATGCCAGGATTCAATCAATCCCATATATATATTCCCTTCGTCTCGCGATATTTTACTTGCCCGAGATTCGATCGTCAGTACCGTCATACCTAGTTCAATCTCGTTCACAGCAAGTACTTTACTCGTTCCATAATCCGATATCACTTTGTGATTAACTCCTTAACCACATGTTTGCAAGCGGTGTTGATATCGATTACCGAGTGGGCCCGAAGTATATCTCTCCGACTTGGGAGGGACAAATTCCATCTCGATACATACAACCCAACAGATACTTTCCGATCACCTGAGAGACACCTTTATGATCATCCTCTCATAGGATGACGTTTGATGACCTCAAAGCTTTCTTCCGATACCAGGGAGTTGTATTATCTCATGGTCTAAGGAATACAATATTTGACATAAGAAAAGCTTCGCAAAGATGAACACGATGATACGATCTAATTGCTTTGCTTAGTTTGGGTCTGTCCATCATATCATTCTCCAATGATATAATCTCATTATCAATTGACAACTCATGTCTATGGTTAGGAAAACTTAACCATCATTGATCAATGAGCTAGTCCATAGAGGCATACTAGGGACACGGTGTTGTTCACAAACCACACAAGTATTAAAGTTTCCGCTTAATACAATTCTAGCATGGAATATAAACTTTATCATGAACAAGAATTATAATAATAACATCTTTATTATTGCCTCTAGGGCATAATTCCAACAGGTTCGTGTTGTCCGCTCGAGGAGTCCGCCTTCCAAGCCATCCGCTTCTTGCAGCGCGTGTATGGATTTGCTGTGCATGACTTCAATTATGAGGAGATGAGAGCTTATAGGGAGCTGGCGCGGTCTGGTGTCGTGCTTGCAGTTTCGCTTCCTAGATCGGCTCAGCTTGCGTCTTGTGTTGCTACTGCCGGTGCCGTGTGTTCTCGGACCGAACCAGCTCAGTGGCGTGCTCTCTATGACCAACTAATTGCTTCTGTGTGCAACATGTAGCACTTTGTATATATTACTGAACATTATTGATGTGTTCTTGAATAAATATGGGCTTTATGCTATATATGTCTGTACTTTACATGTGTTTTTTTCCCTTTTGACAATGATTGGTTACTGTTGTGGTCAAATTGGGTATGCAACGTATAAAATTTGCAAGCAAATTAGGAGCACTTTTGCTTCGGTCCCCCCTCCTCCCTCCTTCTTTTCAAACTTTGACAAACAAAAACTCATATCAATTGTTTTCAGGACCGTACGAACCCACTCGAAGTCCATATGGTCCTCTTAGACGTATACTCCCCGTACACGAATACTCATGTGCCTGCAGAAGCGAAAATAGTAAGTTATATAGCAGCAACAACAACAAAAATTAAATATGACATGCAAAGACGTAGATCGCAATAATAAGAAGTGGGATCATCCGTCCGAGACATGGATTATACTCAGTTCGACCGAGTACACATATACGAAGATATACATGGCCTCGATATGGGTTTCGACGGGTCAAAGAAATAAAACGGCCCATAAAACTTAAGTTTAGGGGGGGAGACCGAAGCACACCTCAATTATGTGGCATCCCGCAAAACCACTACTAGAAAATCGCGTTGAATTTGTGCATTGCATCGTCCTCATCATGCATTGTTTGCTTAAAACTATTTCGCAAAAACCTGTTGTTGTTTTCTAAAACGCCCCGTCTTGTTTTCGAATCCAAATCCGGGTCGCCGGAATATTTTGTTTTGGTATGATATCGGTTTGCAAAAAAAACCTTGTTTGAAATAAATAAAAATATTTATTATTTTAGCGGGGCAGTCGAACGGGCCGATTGACCCGAACGACCGCCCCAGAAATTAAAACGGTCCAACTACACCCGCCCTTCCAAATCCTAAACCTACCCATCTTCCTACCCACACACCCCAGCCACATCACCCCAACCAATCGGTGTTCGCCACGTCACCTTGCCCCAACCCCCCACCCAACCAGAGACAGCCACCTCATCTCACCCCTCTCTCCCCTCTCTCTCCCACCAGCCACTTCCCCACCACGCATGCGCTACACCCACCCAAGACACACACGCACCCAGCCAACCCCACCCGCTGCAGCTAGGCCCCACGCGCGCAGCCCCCTCTCCACCTGCCCAATCCCAGCACCCGGCCCCACCCACACGCAGAGCACGCACGCCACCCCTGACCCGCGTGGACCTGTCCCCTGGGTCCCACCCCGCCCGCGCGTCCCACGCCTGGCGCCCGCTCCCCCTGGTCATCTTTAACCTCCCATCCCGCTCGCCCGCACCGTCTCTCCCTCCCACATGCAACCCCCCTCGCCGCCTCCAGCGCGCACGCCACCGTCCTCCCTCGTTGCGCCGCCCTAGGCTCCACTGCCGTGGCGCCACGAGCTCCGCTGCGCGCGCTCGCCGCCAGCGCCTTCGCTCGCCATCCCCGCCTACGCCTCCGAGCCCGGCCGCTCCTACCGCCCTCGCCGCGCCGCTGCGCACCCTCCATCCCGCGCGCCTCCGCCTCCCGCTCGCCCGCGGCCGCCTGAGCTCCGCGCCGCCTCCGGCCTCACCTACCGCCGTCCTCGACCGCGCTCCGGCGCCTCCACCGCATCGCCAGGCCGTCGTCGCCGGCCGCCCTCCTCTCCTCGACCCTCTGCCTCGACAAGGTCCCCCGGCCTCGCCACCTCCGCTCCGCCACGTCCCCTCCCGAGCCTGCGCCGCCGCCTCCCTCAAGCCACCGCCACCGCCTGACCCTCCTTTCCTCGCCCCGCGCTGCCGTCCCTCACCCAAGGCCTCCTCGACCGCCCCCTCCGCACCTTCCTCGCAGGCTGCTGCAGCCAGGGACGCAACCACCGTCCCCGCTGCCTCCTTTGGCCGCGCAGCCGCGACGCCCCTGCGAGCGCCGTCGACCAAGCGCCGCCTGCGTCTGCCAGTCGCCGCCGAAGACCCTCCGTCCAGCCGCCTCAATCCTCGGACGCGGGTTTCTGTTCAAGTAGTTGTCAGTCCGTTGGTGTGATGTGCGTGGCTCGACACAAGTTTTGTTTGCGTGGTGTGGTAGCCTTGATGTGATGTGGGTGCCGCCCTCCAAAGACAAGGTCGACACCGACACGACAATCGAAGCCGCGAGAGACCTCAAGTTCCTCTACATGGACAAGAAGATCGCCTACCCGGACCCAAGGTCGACAATCTCGTCTTCACGGAACACCAAGGACTTCCCCCTGAACGCCAAGGTTGTCGACACGGTTGCGACATGAACTTCCGCTCGACAACGCCAAGTGCTCCTACCCGGACCCGAAGACCATCGGTCAAGTTCACCACCGACAAAAGACGGACTAAAAGTTCTACTTCACGGATACCAAGCGACAAGATATACTACCCCGATCCGAGACCTACCCCTGAGTCAGAGAACGACCTCGCCGAACCCTGAACCCTGAGACCGACCCCGAACCCCGGAACCCCAAGTCCGTCGAGACCCCTCCATGTGTGAACCCCTTTCCGAGAACCCTATTTTATAAATGGTCAACTATATGAATTGTTGCATATTGAATTGTCATACTCGCATGCATATTTGTCATGTGGTTTGGGGGCCTTATGCCGATGCACTGCATAATTAAATATGGGGCCCATATGCGGGCAAACTCTAGCCTTATATTGGCCTCATTTAAATTTGTGTAGCGAACCGGTGCTATCTTTTGCCATGCTAAAACAACATTTAAATTGCGGGGTTCTAAATAACTTGAACCGTTTAATTAAATGTCGGGACCCCGGTTCCGCCTAATCTGACCTAATTGCATCGCACCTTGCCATGCCATGCATCATACATGCATCATGCCGATCTTCTGCCGTTGTATTAAATATTGCATCCGGTGTTTCTTCTAGTGTTTTGCTTCTTCGCGGATAAGGTCGTTGAGTTGATGTGAGCTTCGCCCCGATCTCCGGTTGAACCTTCGGCAATGTTTTCAGGCGAGCATCTCCCCCTTTCTACCTATCTTACTTTTATAGTATTTACTTCCCTCATGTTGATCTATTGCTATCTGTGTTGCGATGCTCTAGTTTTCCGTACCCGTGATAGCCCTTGCAGCCCTATATTGCCTCGGACACATCCTATTACCTGTTGTTTGGTAGATAGTTGGACTTGCGTGTCGTAGTCGCTTGCTCAAGTGCTGTTGCGTGTCGTCAAGTGCCACAGTTGTTGGTGTATTGCCGCATGTTTGATGTTGGAGATGATCATAGTTTTACTTATTGTTCACTTTAATTCCTGTTTAACAACTAAAAGTGAAGTAAGCAGAGGCATCGGTGGGTGATAGATAACATTTGGCTTCCGAACGCCCACTTGTGTCCCGTAGGACCCCGAGTACTTGATACCTGTTCCTTGATTTATCGCGCTATCCACATATGGTGAGTATGGGCCCCCCTTAGCCAGAGCTTGATTCCGTCTTATTTCTTGGGGCCACAAACTAGTTTGAGGTTTTATTTACGATCCTGTACTTATGCCATGCTTTACTGCTTTAATTAAATTGTGCGACAGATATCACCTGTACTGTTTAAGATCGGGACACGATTCCGCGGTGTCGACAAGCCCAGTTTTGGGTTCCTTGTCGTTCACAGCCGTATACCCAAACCTTGAGTCCGTCTCGGAGCTTGCTTACTTCGTTGCGGGTGTACTCCAAGGGGTGGCCCCCTGAAATATTTCTGAATCTTGTGATTGCTCTGTCGTGAAGACCTCGTTGGGTTTTGATTTGGTTTTTCCGAGGTTGATCGTGTGTGTGTTGCTATTTGTGCACCCCGGCCGGGTTAAAACTTTCTGAAAGCCGTGTCCGCGGTTATGGACGACTTGGAGCACAGTATCTCGATCATAGACAAGCATAACTAAAGTTTATTGCTATAAATTTGACTTTATAATGACTAGTAATCAGCTTCACTATAATGGAATGGCTAATTAATACTGCCCACAACTGCTTGTTTTGGAGTGTCGCTAGCGACCATTGTACCTGACTAGTAAGTATGGCAACTACAACGGAATGGCTGAATAAAAGTACCAACAACTGCTGGGTTTCGGGATATCACATGCTAATTGTATCTGACTAGTAAGTGTTGTAACTATCACGGAATGAATAATTAAAAGGGCCCACTGCTTCAATTATCAGGACAATTATCTATAATGACTAGTAATTGCTGCAGCGAAAACTGAACAAATAAAACTGCCAACTGTGTGAGTTCCTCGGTTGACTTCCTCGATCGGTGTCGAGGGAGAAACACCAGGATGGGTTTGTTTGGTGGTAGTATCAGGTTGGATCCGAATAGGTCTTTCTTACCCCTCTCTGATTGCCGACAGTTATGTCGAGTCTCTATAGGTTGTTAGTGCATGCTGCCGCTGCCGCTCAGTCCACCATACCTATGTAGGCGAGGACCGCCGAATTCTAGTCTCGCCGTGTACTGGCCTCAGTACTGACGCTCCTTCTTTTTCCTTTGCCTTTGTCGGCACCCCTTTTGTTTAAGCAGGTGTGAGATCGACGTCGTTAGCAGGGTTACCCTTCCGGCTTGGCCTGGGCAGGGTTATGGACGCCATTGGTTATTCTTCAGGGCTCTTAGCCCCATTTGCATCTTGTCCGTAGCTGGACGCTGTATCATTTTCAAGGTGATTTGGATCTTTGTATATTATGTCTGTATTCTTGACTCGTTGAGTCGCTGTTATAAATATCTGTTTTGTGGGTCCCATCGAGGACTGTTGTGTAATGTTATTACTTCGTTTTCCACCCGCACGAAAGTGCCTGGTGGGCACCTTTGAATCATTTCTATGCGGGTTTGGCGAATTTTGCCCAAACTTGCATAGGTCCGATTCGGAGGGTGTTACAGAGTGGTATCAGAGCTCAGCAGTTACGATACCCCACAAGTCCAGCCTGTAGGATAACCTAGCTAACGGCCGAAGTAGAGTGTCAAAACTATTTTTGGAAAAATCGGTTGGATAGTTCTGGTTAGGTCTGATTTTACTCCTTACCCCTCTGCTGTTCTCCTCTTACCTCTACGTGTTTTGAATCCGCTCTCTCCTCTTTCTTCGAGTCCAGGATTTCTCGTGGTTGGGTTTCCGTCGTACCTTCAGGGTTTCGCTTTCTTCCTTTTGTAACGGAGGTGCTACGATCATCAATCTGTAACTTGTCTGTTGTACCCTTCATCCAATCTTTTGTTCTTGAGCTCCTTATCCATATGTGTTCCTTGCTGGATATCAGTGTCGTTGAAAAACATATGAGAAGGACGAGCTTTGGTGAAGTTGGAGTCGACCTTGAGCATGTGTTGTTCATGCCAATGGAACCATCGCGGAACCTAATCATTGTGTCTTTCATACGATTTCTGTTGTCTCTTCCGGTGTTTCCGACACGACGACATCATCTACGCCAGATCCGATGCAGAGTCCGCATCACTCCTTTGTTCCGAACCTCGTTTGGCGAGATCTTCAGTCTGATTCCGAGAGTTGGTTGCTTAATCCGCCTATTCGTGTGCAGAGTAATGGGTTGAGTGCGGGATGGAGTAGCTACCCTACCACTGCTCTTATCATTCGCTCTTGTACGTTGAATCAGGGGATCCAGCAGTTTTACTCCATCCATGGAAGTTAGAGGTGGCCTTACCTTCAACTTCGTCCTTTGTTTCCCCGGAGTGTTCTCTCGACGATCAGGAACAACGACCCTTTGTAGGTGGTGTCGCCGATTTCAAGATGAAGAAGGAACCATTGTTAGTGGTGTCGCGAGGATCTACCTGAAGCGAGAAGATGCAGATCGCCGACCTTCCTTCCGGTACCATGAGGCGGATCTCGAGGGCGAGATCCATTGTTAGTGGTGTCGAATTGTGGCATCCCGCAAAACCACTACTAGAAAATCGCGTTGAATTTGTGCATTGCATCGTCCTCATCATGCATTGTTTGCTTAAAACTATTTCGCAAAAACCTGTTGTTGTTTTCTAAAACGCCCCGTCTTGTTTTCGAATCCAAATCCGGGTCGCCGGAATATTTTGTTTTGGTATGATATCGGTTTGCAAAAAAACCTTGTTTGAAATAAATAAAAATATTTATTATTTTAGCGGGGCAGTCGAACGGGCCGATTGACCCGAACGACCGCCCCAGAAATTAAAACGGTCCAACTACACCCGCCCTTCCAAATCCTAAACCTACCCATCTTCCTACCCACACACCCCAGCCACATCACCCCAACCAATCGGTGTTCGCCACGTCACCTTGCCCCAACCCCCCACCCAACCAGAGACAGCCACCTCATCTCACCCCTCTCTCCCCTCTCTCTCCCACCAGCCACTTCCCCAGCACGCATGCGCTACACCCACCCAAGACACACACGCACCCAGCCAACCCCACCCGCTGCAGCTAGGCCCCACGCGCGCAGCCCCCTCTCCACCTGCCCAATCCCAGCACCCGGCCCCACCCACACGCAGAGCACGCACGCCACCCCTGACCCGCGTGGACCTGTCCCCTGGGTCCCACCCCGCCCGCGCGTCCCACGCCTGGCGCCCGCTCCCCCTGGTCATCTTCAACCTCCCATCCCGCTCGCCCGCACCGTCTCTCCCTTCCACCTGCAACCCCCCTCGCCGCCTCCAGCGCGCACGCCACCGTCCTCCCTCGTTGCGCCGCCCCAGGCTCCACCGCCGTGGCGCCACGAGCTCCGCTGCGCGCGCTCGCCGCCAGCGCCTCCGCTCGCCATCCCCGCCTACGCCTCCGAGCCCGGCCGCTCCTACCGCCCTCGCCGCGCCGCTGCGCACCCTCCATCCCGCGCGCCTCCGCCTCCCGCTCGCCCGCGGCCGCCTGAGCTCCGCGCCGCCTCCGGCCTCACCTACCGCCGTCCTCGACCGCGCTCCGGCGCCTCCACCGCATCGCCAGGCCGTCGTCGCCGGCCGCCCTCCTCTCCTCGACCCTCTGCCTTGACAAGGTCCCTCGGCCTCGCCACCTCCGCTCCGCCACGTCCCCTCCCGAGCCAGCGCCGCCGCCTACCTCAAGCCACCGCCACCGCCTGGACCCTCCTTTCCTCGCCCCGCGCTGCCGTCCCTCACCCAAGGCCTCCTCGACCGCCCCCTCCGCACCTCCCTCGCAGGCTGCTGCAGCCAGGGACGCAACCACCGTCCCCGCTGCCTCCTTTGGCCGCGCAGCCGCGACGCCCCTGCGAGCGCCGTCGACCAAGCGCCGCCTGCGTCTGCCAGTCGCCGCCGAAGACCCTCCGTCCAGCCGCCTCAATCCTCGGACGCGGGTTTCTATTCAAGTAGTTGTCAGTCCGTTGGTGTGATGTGCGTGGCTCGACACAAGTTTTGTTTGCGTGGTGTGGTAGCCTTGATGTGATGTGGGTGCCGCCCTCCAAAGACAAGGTCGACACCGACACGACAATCGAAGCCGCGAGAGACCTCAAGTTCCTCTACATGGACAAGAAGATCGCCTACCCGGACCCAAGGTCGACAATCTCGTCTTCACGGAACACCAAGGACTTCCCCCTGAACGCCAAGGTCGTCGACACGGTTGCGACATGAACTTCCGCTCGACAACGCCAAGTGCTCCTACCCGGACCCGAAGACCATCGGTCAAGTTCACCACCGACAAAAGACGGACTACAAGTTCTACTTCACGGATACCAAGCGACAAGATATACTACCCCGATCCGAGAACTACCCCTGAGTCCGAGAACGACCTCGCCGAACCCTGAACCCTGAGACCGACCCCAAACCCCGGAACCCCAAGTCCGTCGAGACCCCTCCATGTGTGAACCCCTTTCCGAGAACCCTATTTTATAAATGGTCAACTATATGAATTGTTGCATATTGAATTGTCATACTCGCATGCATATTTGTCATGTGGTTTGGGGGCCTTATGCCGATGCACTGCATAATTAAATATGGGGCCCATATGCGGGCAAACTCTAGCCTTATATTGGCCTCATTTAAATTTGTGTAGCGAACCGGTGCTATCTTTTGCCATGCTAAAACAACATTTAAATTGCGGGGTTCTAAATAACTTGAACCATTTAATTAAATGTCGGGACCCCGGTTCCGCCTAATCTGACCTAATTGCATCGCACCTTGCCATGCCATGCATCATACATGCATCATGCCGATCTTCTGCCGTTGTATTAAATATTGCATCCGGTGTTTCTTCTAGTGTTTTGCTTCTTCGCGGATAAGGTCGTTGAGTTGATGTGAGCTTCGCCCCGATCTCCGGTTGAACCTTCGGCAATGTTTTCAGGCGAGCATCTCCCCCTTTCTACCTATCTTACTTTTATAGTATTTACTTCCCTCCTGTTGATCTATTGCTATTTGTGTTGCGATGCTCTAGTTTTCCGTACCCGTGATAGCCCTTGCATCCCTATATTGCCTCGGACACATCCTATTACCTGTTGTTTGGTAGATAGTTGGACTTGCGTGTCGTAGTCGCTTGCTCAAGTGCTGTTGCGTGTCGTCAAGTGCCACAGTTGTTGGTGTATTGCCGCATGTTTGATGTTGGAGATGATCATAGTTTTACTTATTGTTCACTTTAATTCCTGTTTAACAACTAAAAGTGAAGTAAGCAGAGGCATCGGTGGGTGATAGATAACATTTGGCTTCCGAACGCCCACTTGTGTCCCGTAGGACCCCGAGTACTTGATACCTGTTCCTTGATTTATCGCGCTATCCACATATGGGGAGTATGGGCCCCCCTTAGCCAGAGCTTGATTCCGTCTTATTTCTTGGGGCCACAAACTAGTTTGAGGTTTTATTTATGATCCTGTACTTATGCCATGCTTTACTGCTTTAATTAAATTGTGCGACAGATAGCACCTGTACTGTTTAAGATCGGGACACGATTCCGCGGTGTCGACAAGCCCAGTTTTGGGTTTCCAGTCGTTCACATGCGTATACCCAAACCTTGAGTCCGTCTCGGAGCTTGCTTACTTCGTTGCGGGTGTACTCCAAGGGGTGGCCCCCTGAAATATTTCTGAATCTTGTGATTGCTCTGTCGTGAAGACCTCGTTGGGTTTTGATTTGGTTTTTCCGAGGTTGATCGTGTGTGTGTTGCTATTTGTGCACCCCGACCGGGTTAAAACTTTCTAAAAGCCGTGTCCGCGGTTATGGACGACTTGGAGCACAGTATCTCGATCATAGACAAGCATAACTAAAGTTTATTGCTATAAATTTGACTTTATAATGACTAGTAATCGGCTTCACTATAATGGAATGGCTAATTAATACTGCCCACAACTGCTTGTTTTGGAGTGTCGCTAGCGACCATTGTACCTGACTAGTAAGTATGGCAACTACAACGGAATGGCTGAATAAAAGTACCAACAACTGCTGGGTTTCGGGATATCACATGCTAATTGTATCTGACTAGTAAGTGTTGTAACTATCACGGAATGAATAATTAAAAGGGCCCACTGCTTCAATTATCAGGACAATTATCTATAATGACTAGTAATTGCTGCAGCGAAAACTGAATAAATAAAACTGCCAACTGTGTGAGTTCCTCGGTTGACTTCCTCGATCAGTGTCGAGGGGGAAACACCAGGATGGGTTTGTTTGGTGGTAGTATCAGGTTGGATCCGAATAGGTCTTTCTTACCCCTCTCTGATTGCCGACAGTTATGTCGAGTCTCTATAGGTTGTTAGTGCATGCTGCCGCTGCCGCTCAGTCCACCATACCTATGTAGGCGAGGACCGCCGAATTCTAGTCTCGCCGTGTACTGGCCTCAGTACTGACGCTCCTTCTTTTTCCTTTGCCTTTGTCGGCACCCCTTTTGTTTAAGCAGGTGTGAGATCGACGTCGTTAGCAGGGTTACCCTTCCGGCTTGGCCTGGGCAGGGTTATGGACGCCATTGGTTATTCTTTAGGGCTCTTAGCCCCATTTGCATCTTGTCCGTAGCTGGACGCTGTATCATTTTCAAGGTGATTTGGATCTTTGTATATTATGTCTGTATTCTTGACTCGTTGAGTCGCTGTTATAAATATCTGTTTTGTGGGTCCCATCGAGGACTGTTGTGTAATGTTATTACTTCGTTTTCCACCCGCACGAAAGTGCCTGGTGGGCACCTTTGAATCGTTTCTATGCGGGTTTGGCGAATTTTGCCCAAACTTGCATAGGTCCGATTCGGAGGGTGTTACAAATTAGGAGGGCAAATTACGAGGTAGTCTACCAGTCTAGGCAAAGCCGTTTCATACAGTCATCTTGCATTTATCCGCCACTAATTGAGCCAGCTCTTCAACCAATACTTATATTAAAGTATCGGTTCTGTCATCATCTCGACTCCGGCAATTCCTAAACTGCGCGTTTGTTTTAGTGTGTGGTCCACACTGTTGGACATTTCCTCCGCTAGATTAGCACGGTCAACTGAACATGTAACCAAGGGAGTGCTTTGCAAGATAGTTGAGATAAGAATGGTGATCCTGTAGAGTCTGAAGTGACGAACAGTTTGTGAACACGTTGTTTGTTAAGTAGAATTTCAGGGTATTCTAGGACCTCTCTTTACCTTAACCAGCGCCTCGTTGACAGGCTCATCTATCCAGTTTAGTGCAATTTGTATAATGCGCTGCTTTATTTCTCGCCGTGCTAAATTTTTCTTGGTTTTAGGCAGAGTGCTTCTACAGGTTGTTGCTGTGAACTTTCTCCCAATAAATAGTGTTCTCTTTCTTTGTATTATAGCATGGGTATCTATCTTCCATTTATACTTGTTCTGTTTTTCCAACTGTATTAGGTATCCAACTGTGTACTTTGCTACTGCTTCTAGATTAGCTCCGCTACAGCCTCGATGATACCTACAGGTCTGATATATATCGTATAAAAGTTTACAAACTCCTCTTTCAGACACTCAAGAAAGGTGCATGGTCAAAAGGCTATGGGTCCGGTGCAACAATTATGTTCGATAGCCCAGGGTCATCAGGCCCGACGTGCTTGATCGATGGCAGACCAGAGCTTCCTATCCAGGTAAATCCAGATCTGTATACACGTGTTCCGCTACTGTTGCGCTTCCTGTTCATGAAAATCATTAGCATCTGCCAAACTAAGGCACTCTTTTCACTATAATTTCCTTTCGTGTATTATAACTAAATTTATTATTCAGAAATTAGTTCTGTAAGCACCCACACGAATATTAGTTCAGGCTTATGTGACTTTGTATATTAGTTTGGCCCACTATAGCTGCACCGGGTATATAACAAGACATTAGTGTTGTTGTGCCTACGCTAGATTCGTACTAACATAGCGGGTTCTCTTATTTATTGTCTTCAGCATGGCCAGTTAAACCACCCAGCTCCACGGTGGTAAAGGTCCCTTGCAAGATAATGTTAGATCTTATGCTAGAAGAACTTGCCCTGCCAAAGGCAAGGTATGATAACCATACAGATGAACGTGGGCGAGTGTCTGCCGTTGTCACATTCTACATGTCCATGGGTGTGCCCGGTAATCTCCTACGTCCTGTCAAAATGGGTGGCTACCGACTCTGAGAGAGCAAAAGACTCGGCTGCTAAGGAAGCTATTAGGATCGTTGAAACATGGGAGAACATGGATGTCGAAGACCTGCACTAAGTGAACTGAAATATGTAAAGGAAGCCAAGGAAGATCTTTATAAGAAATTGGAAGCAGCGCAAGGAGATATGAAGAAATTACACAACGTTCTGTGTCTTGCGTCCTCAAGAATGATTGCATTTTCTAACCAAATCTATGGTATCATACACAATAACCAATCTTTGGGCCAAGACGATACAGCTGAGGCTATAAATAAAACAATGCAGCTATTTGAAGGAGTGGCTGCTGATCTGGGACATGCAGGACGGTGTCTGAAGAAGGATCTAAAGACGATCGAGAAGTTTCTATATAAAAAAAATTAAAGTTCGGCCTGACTGTAGGCACCGGCCCTCTGCTAGGTGTTAGCTCGTTCTTTAGAAGTCGGGACCTACTTTTGCTGTAAATTCCTTCGCGTGGTTTATCCCTTATGCCACTCTCTTTTCTACTCTTTGGTAATGTAAAGTACCTGTGTTGACTGAACTATGACCTGTGTATGCTAAGACGCTATGTGTTCCTTTCAAGAACACTGAGTGTGTGTTATATGCATACTTCTTTATCTAGCTTACATTTTGGAAAATCATAATTCTCGATTCAGCGTGTCCTGGGAAAAACAAATAATTATGGTAAGACCGTCGGTCACATGCCTTTTATTGGTTCCCGATCTTTAACTCGGTCCATGTAAAACACGACATTAGATTGCCTGTGAAAGCAGGAAAGGTAAGACTAGAGCAATTCTTCTTCTTAGATGAAAGCAAAATCAAAGCTATTCGCTTTACAGTTTATGCTTCGTTTTGTTCAGGTTGCGCGGAAGGTTGTCTACATCTGCAAAGAAGCTATTCTTCAGCAAGCTCTGAAAAGCTTATCTTTGGAGATAAACGAGTCTAGGACATGCTCTGTTGGTAATAACCAGATGGTTGGATCTAATTGCATCGCTGCACCAACGCATGGACCTTATTCTATGTTACACAACAAAACAATCTATGGTGATTACAAGTCAACAGAGGAAGATGCTCTCGAATCAGCGAGGATTGCTGCTCTTCTTTATCTACAAAAGATATGCGTTATCTTTGTAGAGGACATTAATCAAACCGAGCTTACAAATTGTGAAGCTAAACTTGCTGATTGCCAACAAAAGTTATTCACTGCATCAAACTGGGCAGACATATTTTAGGACCAGACGGAATCCCTTAAAGCTAAGCTAGCCATTGCCTATGAAGAAAATGAAAAACTTGTGAAACAAGCCAAGGTGTAAACTTTTTTTAGTAGCATAGAACATATAATGTCTCTACAATTTCCCTTGCTAACAACTTTCTTATTCGTCTGTTTCTTTTGCAGGCTTACAATATTAAAAAGGAGGTACTAAAAACGCAGGCAACCGACGTTAAGAAAGAGATACCTTCCCTACCATTGTTCAATGTTGGGAAAGATTCGTCGACTCCACCGCCTTTTAACAACGCTGCTAATGCTAGGTGAAGCCACCCCTGTTTTTTTACTGCCATTCATGTGCGTGTTTGCCTTCCCTGAAAAACAATTACTCTTGCTCTATTCTTTATAGGAGTCTGCAATCCGAGATGGAACGCACAATACCTAATACCGGGGTGAAAAAAGCTCTTTTTAAAACAGAACCGTTGGATGATTGTAAAACACAGGTATAGTCTCGGTTCCCTGTTTTTAACACTCCCTGCATATTTAAAAAAGTTTTCGAAGGAGACTAGCAAAACTCCGAGCCTGAACATGTTTGAAATTCAATTAGGAGCCTCCGGCGCATGTATTCCTGTGCTTGCCAACACCGAGTAAACTGGTAAAAGCACCCACTGGGTAAGATATATGTTTTCATTTACAGTTGTTTAAACAAATTCTCATATGCCACTGACCACCATCTTCTAAAACTGCAGGAAAAAACGCAAGCTCGTCCTCCACACAGACCGCTCCAACTCTACAGGTTGTGTTAACAGAATTCCATGAAACGTTGTTTATAAACCTTCTAGGATATGACACTTAAGGAATAACTAGCTTTCCTTTTTTCATAGACAATACAGATGTTGTGTTTGCTAAGGATATAGCCGTCGATTCAGGAATCAGCCCTACGACCTCTCTTACCATTAAACAATAAAATGTAGGCCAAACTTGAGCATGGTTCTCGTATGCTTTTTATCTGTTAAACATGTTATCACGTGTAATATAAATGCATGTCAGGAAAACAAGCTATAAAAGCCACATCCAATGCAGCTGACAGCAAATACAACCCTTAGACCGTACGGGTTCACGGATGCGGCTACGTGTTAGGTAAGGATGTTGAATTTCGTTTCAGCAATCTAGCAATAAATTACATATAGATATTGGGTTTGGTTTTAGCTAACACTATATATATCCTTACTAATAATTCGTATGCTTTAATGGAAACTTCAGTGAATAGCTATCTCCACGAGCTGATATATTTTACCTTTTATAGATCTTATCAGATTACTCCTCTCTATTACTGACTAATAGTGGAATTTGTTTTGCAGGCTGAATACGTAGCCGTCCAGGTTTATTTTGCTCATATGTAAATACAATCCATCAGACTTTTAAAGATTCATGCTGTCTGTTGCGAGTGGAACAGCGTGATGATGAAACTTGCATTAAATTACTATGTTTTGTATTCATGTTATGTTAGCCGATACCTATTTTCATCTATCTCAGCCTTAGCTTATGTGTGCTTAAGTTCATAGTACATGTTATTATTTAATATTTACAACTGATTATTTACAAACCACTATCCACTACTGACAACTGAAACGCGTATAACTACGATTATATCGGGACGGTGCGCCAAGGCGCACCCTAAATCTAGTTTACATGATCTGGCACCTATGAAAGGAACGAGGAAGAAGAATTTTTCAAAATGTGAGCCTGGCTGCACCTGCTGTGGCTGCACTTATCAGAGCCGACCTCAGATTGATCGCGATGGCGCGCAAACAAAACTGAGATGTGAAGAGCGTTTTTTAAAAAGCGGTGTTGTTTGGGTTGGCTAGGTGGCTTAGCGCTGGGCTATTTCTGCCTAAGTCAGGTTCTAGGACCTTCTTTCTTCTTTCTTTTTTCTCCTGTTTTCCCACACTCGGCTATAAACTTTGTGGGGTGTTTCCCTCTCCTTTAATGCATAATCAGAACGCCTGCTGTTCCCTGTAAAAAAAAAATCATGTTATGGTATTGTTTGAAGAAAAATACATGCAAGCAGATCTATATAGCCAGGCCTGACTGGTTCGTTGCCATCTCGGACCAGTACGTCCCCTTCCTTTTTCCAATAAAACTCAAACTGGGAAACCGATTTAGATTCGTAAAAGTTCTTGGCGGCTTCCGAAGTATAGTATTCCCTTTGTTTTAAAATATAAAATATTTTAGCTTTGTAAAATAAATGTATCTAGACTTTTTTAGTACATAGGTTCTCTCAGATTTATAGTGAATCTACACACTAAAACAAGTGTAGATATATTTTCTTTATAAACCTAAAACATCTTATATTTTAAAACGGAAGGAGTAGATAATACTATAATCTCTCGCTTGATTTCATAAAAAATATTACTGTTATTAATTATCAATTGAGACAGCACCATAGAATCACAATTTGGCAGGAAGGCTAAAAGTTCGACGATCTTTTTTAGAATCAGAAGACTGCTAAGCACCATGGATCAGTTGCTGAGAGCAACGCATAACATAAATATATGCATCTTTATAAAATAATCCATAGGATTCGCAGGAAAATCGCATTTTTGCTCCACAAGGGCAAAAAAATCAGATCTTTATAGGCGTTGCGGGAAATATCAGCGATGGTGTAGGCTTACCCAAAGGCCAAAGCATCGGCTATCGAGAATCCATAACAGGTAGGGATAGTAAGAACGGCTGTGGAAGCTCCTCCGACGGTCTTCTCCTGATTCTAAGGGGAGAAGATTTTAACCCCTCTGGTCGTGCGCCTTGGATAATAAGCCCTCTATTTTAGCCCCCTCCCACCCACACACACATCGTTGCCACAAGTGTTACTGATGGCCCCTTTTGCATTGTTAACGCCTCATTAAGGAAACATTGACTAATCGTGTGTGACCTCCTAGCCCATTGCAACGGCGCCTCCGGTTCGTCTGCTCCTCGACCTGGCATTGTGATGTGGTGATCGAGCGACTGCTAGGGTTTCGCGAGAGAGAAGGTGAGGAGAGAGTGAGATGATGGAGGGTGCATGCGCCCCTTTTTATCTCTGGCGACAGGCGGGCGCACAAACAATAGCACCAGCGCTATTTCCCGCTACGCCACACAATGCCACGTGTCATAGTGACGAGGCGTCTCTGCTCCCACCTAAAGAACCAACACATCTATTACTCAGCTTGACCGGAGGTTGGCCATGATAGTTAATGACGAAGGACAACCGATGTGTCGATGAGAGGGATAGCCAACCACTCATCGCATCGCCAACGCGTTGTATCTGGCACGTCCACAAGGAACCCTGTCGGGCAGGGACGGTCTAGACACATCGGACACGCTATTGGGCCTATATGACTATGGTCCTTGAGCACGCGACTGGGAAAAAACACGCGCAATAAGGGCAACTCCAACGCCCCCTACATTCTGGCCACCGGATCGGTTATTTAGTCCATTTGTGGGGAGGGGGGCACACGCTCCGGGGCAGGCACGTTTTACGAGATGTAGCGCACCCAACGCCTCTCCCCCCAAATGGAAAAAGTAGGCAAATACTAATAATAATTATACAAATTGAGTTTCTGGTAGTTCCACGTCCAAAATACATCTATTTTTTTTAAAAAACACCCTCTATATTACATGGTGTATCACATGGGGCTGGCTGGGGGCATGACTGGCTAGGGGCAGAGAAGGTGAACCTCCACGATGTGGTGGCCTACTCATTATCGTCGTCCTTGATCTTGAGAAGACCGGGGGCGGCGGCTAGACCAATGCGTAGGCAAGCGGTGCAGGTGCAGGGTAGTGCAGGCGCGGCCGAAGGCGGCATGGGAGCAACAGGACCCTACTGTGCCTCAAGCCATGATTCGTGAAGGGCCTGCGCGGGTGCCATCCCATTTGCGCTCCTCCCCGAGATGGGACTCGAGGAAGATGGCTTGGAGTCCCTCCTCTGTCATGCTGCCGCGGTCCACATGCGGCGGCTCGTCCACCTCCTCCTTGACGGTGACCTGCGGGAATTGGTAGCCTACAATGTCGGGCTCACCTAACGGCCACACCTTGGACACCACAGTGTCGGCACCCCGGGCTCCTGACGATAGGCAGACCCGAAGTACTTGTAGTCCCCCTCGCCGTCCTCCTCCTCCTCCTCACCGGAATCCTTAAAGTACTACTCGTCCGAGTCGTCGGATGTAACATCTCAGCATTTAGGAACCAACGAAGGGTAGATTTAGGAATCTGTGAAATAGCATGCATTCATTTGTAAAAATGTGGGTAAAAAATTTCGCCAAATAAAAAGCTAAAGTGATCAAAGTTTCTTTCACTCTTTAAGATTAGGAATAGTCTTGGAGAATGATGGTGATAGACTTTGATATGATCTTTGTAGATAAGTGTGTTTTGGTAAATTAAATTTGAATTTAAATTTGAATGTTGGATTTATAATTCAAAAGGATTTAGAATTCTGTTGAAGTATTATGATTTAGTCAAGAGTTAACAATTAGTTATTCAAACTTTAAATCAATGACACAATCAATAAAATGAATATTAATTCCATAATTATATTTAAGAAAGAAGTTACAAAATGTAACTTATGAAAATAAGCAACAATCTTTACAATAGTAATTAAATAAAAGAATAATCTTTATATATTGAGTAAATAGTACAATCTTTATTACAATAGAAGAAAATAAAAATTACAAAAGAATAAAAGAAATATTACAAGTATCTATCTATAAAGAAAAGGAAAATCTAATCTAAGTCTTGAATTTCCAAGTCTGGTACCTGCAAAACAAACACAAACAAAAAGAAAGAAAGTTAAGGTTAAAAAGGTTTTACTCTCAGACTTGACAGTGAAGTGCACTATTCAAGGTTCATCATTGAGTAATCTTGTAAGGGGCAAGTTTCACCAATATGAAAGAATTATATCTTTCATAATTTTTAAAGCCATAAGACAAATAAACAGCTAGGAGGGGAAAGTTTCACGAGCCAAGTAAAATGTAACTAGATAAAAGTAACCTCATAACCAGAGCATATCCACAGGGTGTGCAGCAGGCACACAGGCAGCACACACACCAAACTGCATGGTGTGTGCTGTCAGCACAACAGCAACAGCTCTAACACACAAAACTACACAGCCCAGCCGTGGGCAAGCCAACCCCACACCATTTCCTTGTTCATACACACCAAGAACAGAAGCCCAGCTAAACCAAATCAAAGCCAAGCAAGATCACACCAATCAAAACCCTGGATCACATCACCAAAATGGTGACATAAGGAGGGGTAAGTCAGGTGGATAGTAAGATCAAGATCAAGCCATCAGAACCAGGAGGTGAAGAGCTAGATCAAGGACAAGCCTAGGAGCTGGAAGTATCAGGAGGAGCACCAGATCAAGCTAGGCACACAACCACAAGATCCACAACTTGCAACCCCAACAACACCCAAGTGTGGTGAGTATCATAAAACATCCATATATTCTGTTCATCTTAGTCCAATAGAAAAGCATGTGATGTTTTACAAGTTAAACCTCTCAGTGTTCACCCAAGTGGGGTGAACCTATCATAGAGGAAGTTTGAAACATAAAGGCCAGTAGTAAGCTCTACCAAATCCACCAGGACCTCAGACCAGCATCATAGGTCCTGGTAATCATAAATAACTCATATATTCCAAAATATTCTCAAATAGCCTATAAATTTTGGGCAAATCTCATGATGGAGTAGCACCTCAGATTTTATAAACTACATGCAGCAACATTAAGCTACAAGCAAACCAATTCTTTTAGCCCACTAGGATCCAAGGTTCAGTAAACAACCTTGGTACTTAAGCATATCTATGAGGGACAGTAGGATAGGAATTTAATTCCTAAGCCTCAGACCAACATCATAGGCATTGATCTTTTAAAGAAAAGGGCTTACAATTTATCTTTAACAGACATCCAATCTTAAGCACTGCTATAATAAAAGCCCAACAGTAGATCACTACTTGCGTGCCATCCTAAGATGGTGTCACAAGAACCAATTCTAAAACAAGCCAACAATCATTGATCTTTCATAAATAAACCAATACAATAATCACTATCCTTTTCCTAGAAAGAACAACCAGGAATCGGGATTAGGTTTATTTGTGCAAAGGGTTACTTTAAAGAAACTAAGTAACTTCAATCTGCACATCTCCACTGATAGTGCTACTATCAGTACTAGAATACTAACAGTAGAGAAACTCACTAAGCATCAACTTAATAATCAAGTTTCATAGTTCAATCATCAGCTTAACCAAGCTTAATCACCAGTTAAAGGCAACACTATTGAACCACCAGCATCAGATCAAGAATGTCATCAGGTAATCAAATCATGACAGAAAGCACTAAAGTGCAGTGAACACCATCTTCACTAAGCATCACTACCAAATCAAACCATCATCTTACAAGCACAAAGAGGTATGAATCCTAGAACCAGGGAAGAACCCTAGAACACATATGAACCCTAATGAGGGATGGCCACTAGATACACACATATGAACTCAGAGGAGATAGAGGCACGGGTGACAACCCAAGGACCAACTCACATGTGGTCCTTGCTGAAGGATATAAGAGGAAGCAGAGGAGGCTGACAAACATGGCGGCATGGGGAGCACCCCCAAGGGGGGCGCTGCGACCCACACCATGCCATGGTGGCGACCATAGCCACGCCTAGAGGCGAGAGCGCCGCCACAGCAATGGCGGCGACAGCAACCGTATCACCCCAAACCCTAGGGTTCGGGATGAAACTAGTTTGGCCACAGGAAAGCTCCAGAGCCAAATAGAATTGGACAGAAGGGTAGCTCGTGGTCGACAACATTGCCCTGCATTACGGCAGCGGCCAGGAAGGACCACGGCGGCGAGCAGAGCACGACGACATCGACCACGGGGTCGAGGAGAAGAAGATAGAGATAAGGACGAGCGTATGATAGAGGGAGTGGGTTGAACTGGGCCAAAACCCCTTTGGGGTGTGGTTTTGGTTATGTCCTATTGGACCACAAGGGCCCAATAAACCAACACAGGCAGCCCATCTACCTAAAGGCCATTTTTAATAAATAGGAAAATACCAAAATGCCCGTGAACCTAAATAAATGCTAGAAAAAAATAAAAATCCAAAAATTATAAATAAAATATTTCTGGATTCACAATAATCCAAACTATCCAAATATATTGAGAAATAAAATTTTAAACATATAAAGTTTATTAAGAATTTTGTAATATAAATATTCCTTATGGAATTTTACAAAATTATTGAAAGTTGATAAAAATAAATAAAAATCAGTTTCATCATAGATTAATATTGTAGTATTTTAGAAAAATACTAAACAAATATTTAATAACAATTTTTGGTATTTAAATGATAATTCTTAAAGGAATTATTAAATTAATAAAATTCAAGTAAAAGGGAAATAAAATAAAAGAATACAATATTCAATAAATATTAGAAGTTAATATTTATAAATTCTTTATTATTAAAAAGAATTATTATAATTTAAATAATGGGGGAGATTACACATAAAATGAAATAATGCATTACATTACTTTGCATAATCATTTTGCTTCTTTAAATATTGTCCTTACCGGGCAATAATGATGTTTTTGTAGACATAGAAGCTCAAGGTCCAGTGCAAGCATCAGACTTCACTACCTTGCAATCACAAGGCAAGTTCATCACTTGATCATATCCTTTGAAGAGTCTTTATCAAAGTATTTGCAAATTGTGTGTTATCATATATACTCCAAAGAAAGAAAATATTATTTTCACAAATAAAGAAATAATAGATATCATCCTAAGTGATGATATAATGGAGCAATAGAACTTAGGGTTATAATTGCAACAATGATGATAAATTAGGGACTTAATAACCCCTGGCATCAGTGATTCTAGCGCCGTATATTACGCGTTAGCCATGAGATTTGGAATGGGACAGAGAAGTCAGCTGTATCTTCTTCCTCTCGCATGTAGCCGGATGTGCAGGTCATGGCTGTTATCCTCGTAGCATGCATATTAATTGGTAATTTGTAGAGGATATGCATCATACGGGTGGGAACCCTCAACATCCCACGATAGTTCTGGCGTCTAAGGGTATGTACAAACCATTGCTGTAATTCAATATGTGGGCATGGTGTACACCAAGGAGGCATGCGAGGTCGCGAAGGGGGCAGTGATTGGCTTGGACCAACTACTGGGCCCCACATCATGGAATTGTGGACGGGAAAGTACGCCCGGTTGTGCAACAAGGATTTGATCTCTCATGGGTAAAGTAACGCACCTCTGCAGAGTGTAAGAATTGTAACTTGTTACTCCCTGTTCCGGGAAGGAGCTACGAACATGGCAGGAAAGGAACTCCATGAAAGTTCTGGTCCACCTGTGAAGGCTGATGGTCATATATTTTTATAATAAAATCAATCTTTGAAGAAAGATTTACAAAAACTACATAGTGCCAAGGATTTATAATCCAAGGTGGTAATTAGAGCATCAAACTTCCCACCTTGCATATAATGAACTTGTTGGGTAACGCTGTTACTCATCCTTTCCTTTGATCCCTTGCTTAGACTCTGAGGATCCCGAAGACGTGCCAATGTATGCAGCCAAATGCCAAGAATATGTGTTCTACGAGGAGCCTTGGCTGTAAGGAGGTGTTGAAGGAGTGGATTACGAAATCCTCTATGGTGTCGATGATAATGAGTCCAACTAAGTATCCTAGTTAGTAGTAACCGACGGAGCCGAGCAGCATGAACTCTATAGAATAATCTGCTGAGCTCAACTCCTAGTTGGAGTTACTACTTTTAAATTCCGCTGAAACACTTTATATTTTGGTTTGTAAGTTGAATACTTTTGAAGTCTCGAACTTCTGGTATTGTAATAATAATAATGTGTGAATGTTTGTAATATGGACCCGCAATGTTTCTGTTGCACCACTCTGAGGGATGTGATATTTACATAACGGTGTTATGTGGATGTCATGTCAACGACTATAGTGTACTACACATGCAGTGGTATGTTGGGTCACCGCAGTTGGTATCAGAGCAAATTGCTTTGACCTTAGGTTGGAAACCTAGTAAAGGGTATTACCTGTAGGAGAGTGTAGCAACGATAAAGAATTCTCTAAAAATAAATATAATGGGTATTCAAATGAAAATATTCTGTTATATGTTTTAGTGCGATAATTCTTTGTTATGATGCAATATATTATTGGTTACTAATAAAAATATTTTTCTGATATATAGAGCTATGGCACCAAAGTTTCCAAAACAGACTTTGGTAAGGAAAGAAGAGACTCTTGATGATTATCAAGGATCATTCACAGACCAACTTCGTCAACTTTTAAAGATTTTTAGTTGTCCAACTAGAATTCAAGTGAACACTATAACTTACTATGATGGCCGGATGTTATCCAAGTATCGTGTGAGTATCCAACTTCTTGAGGAGCTTGGATTATATCAAGATTTACCTATAGGTGAAGATAGGAGTCACTTAGCAGCATATCATGTTGTCGTTGTGGAGGAGATAGCTAATATCATAAAGCCAAGGAGTTAGAAGGCATCACATTTTCTGTGGTACCGCATGATTCTATAGACTCGGAGCCTATACCGGATCATCTTACTTTAGTTAAGAAGAATCCTAAGTTAGCTTCCAATTTTATGGATAGATACCGAACACTCGTTGCGTCTTTTTATAAGACACATCAAGTGATTGTCGGAGATAAAAATGACATGTTAGAGGATCTAACTAATCCGGAAAGGAGGAAGCAGTTAGCATTCCAGTTGGAGAAGGAAGCAAGTAGTAGTGCAAAACCTATCTTTAAGGATATACCTATAGACTCTGAATCTTTTACACCATATCCTTATTCACCAAGTCCTGAACCTATACATGATCCTACTATGGATATGAGGTATGTAGTACCACAAGTTTCAGAGGATGGTTCTGATTTAGAACTTCCTATTGAGAATTCTGATGGTTGGAGAAGGGGATCATATGAAGGATCTCATGAACACCAAATGTCCACAGATGGTTCTGACAAAAATGTTGGACAATCTAGCTGGATGGGTGCAAGAATTAACCCTAGTAACAGAAGTAGAAATGCCATGTTGATAGATAATCAGGATGAAGAAGAAGATCCTAAGGAGAGAGTGTTTGAATCATCAACCTCTTCTCAAAACCCAGGAAATATACATTATCCGGTGTTTAACTATCTTGCCCAAAGGAGCACCTGGGAATCAGCAAGATCTGCGCATTCTGTTGACGACTCAAGGAATGAAGCTCAGGAGATGCAAGTGGAAGATAATGTTGAAAATGTTTCTGAAGACTTTTCAGCTGAGCTGGAGGGAGTCAGTGCGCTCAGGTTGAGTAACGACTCAAGTCCTAACACTTCAGATACTGAGTATGTTCCTTCTGGAAGGCCATTTGTTCCAAAAATGGTGCGACGAACGTCACGTCATCATGGTTGGACATTAGGCATGTATGATGAGCGTTGTTACTACTAGAGGTAGGCAACTATTTAGAGGTATCGAGTACCATGTATTGTAATCTGAGAAATAAGGTAGTGTTGTGATTATACCTATATGGTATATGTTGTAATGACTGTATTATTATGATATTGTAATGTATAATATGTGAAATGCATATTTGGATTTTATTTGGATCTTCATTGTGTGACTAGTTCTGTGCGTAAAGTCGAGCTCAAAACACATGTGCATGATGTAATTATGAGTATTCGCTTTATGTTGCAGGACTAGGGGGTCATGGATACGGGTTTAGAGACCGAATCTGAGCAGCAGCAGATGGAACGTGAGGCCAAGGATAAGGCTGATGCAGATGCAGCAAATCAGGGAGCATTGCCACCACCACCACCAATGAGGTCGTTAATGGAGCAGAACTTTATGCAGTTTATGCAAATGATGCAAGAGACCCAGAATAAGTTCATGGAGGAGTTGTTGGGACGAGCGAATCAGAGGGCACCTGCAGGTGGAGGAGTGAGTCTTTCTAACTTCCAGAATGCAAGGCCTTTACCTTTTGCATCAGCTCCTGAACCAATGGATGCAGAAGATTGGCTAGCAGATACAGAAAGAAAGCTCAAGATTGTAGGTTGCAATGATGAGGAGAAATTGAGGTATGCAACTCATCTTCTGATTGGACCTGCAGCATCATGGTGGGAGAATTATTTGGCCATGCAACAACCAGGAAGGGAGTACACCTGGGAGGAGGTCAAGCAGAGATTCCGTGAATATCATGTTCCGGAGAGTGTTATGGAGCTGAAGCGGAGAGAATTTGAGGAGCTTCAGCAGGGATATACTAGTGTTATGAACTATATCCGGGAGTTTAGTCAACTGTCTCGTTATGCTGAGGAGGATGTCAACTTGCTCATATCCTTTGAAGAGTCTTTATCAAAGTATTTGCAAATTGTGTGTTATCATATATACTCCAAAGAAAGAAAATATTATTTTCACAAATAAAGAAATCATAGATATCATCCTAAGTGATGATATAATGGAGCAATAGAACTTAGGATTCTAATTGCAACAATGATGATAAATTAGGGACTTAATAACCCCTGACATCAGTGATTCTAGGCGCCGTATATTACGAGTTAGCCATGAGATTTGGAATGGGACAGAGAAGTCAGCTGTATCTTCTTCCTCTCGCATGTAGCCGGATGTGCAGGTCGTGGCTATTATCCTAGTAGCATGCATATTAATTGGTAATTCGTAGAGGATATGCAGCATATGGGTGGGAACCCTCAACATCCCACGATAGTTCTGGCATCTAACGGTATGTACAAACCATTGCCGTAATTCAATATGTGGGCATGGTGTACACCAAGGAGGCATGCGAGGTCGCGAAGGGGGCAGTGATTGGCTTGGACCAACTACTGGACCCCACATCATGGAATTGTGGACGGGAAAGTACGCCCGGTTGTGCAACAAGGATTTGATCTCTCATGGGTAAAGTAACGCACCTCTGCAGAGTGTAAGAATTGTAACCTGTTACTCCCAGTTCCGGGAAGGAGCTACGGACACGGCAGGAAATGAACTCCATGAAAGTTCCGGTCAACCTGTGAAGGCTGATGGTCATAGATTTTTATAATAAAATCAATCTTTGAAGAAAGATTTACAAAAACTGCATAGTGCCAAGGATTTATAATCCAATGTGGTAATTAGAGCATCAAACTTCCCACCTTGCATATAATGAACTTGTTGGGTAACGTTGTTACTCATCCTTTCCTTTGATCCCTTGATTAGACTCTTAGGATCCCGAAGACGTGCCAATGTATGCAGCCAAATGCTAAGAATATGTGTTATACGAGGAGCCTGACCTGTAAGGAGGTGTTGAAGGAGTGGATTACAAAATCCTCTATGGTGTCGATGATAACGAGTCCAACTAAGTATCCTAGTTAGTAGTAATCGACGGAGCCGAGCAGCATGAACTCTATAGAATAAGCTGCTGAGCTCAACTCCTAGTTGGAGTTACTACTTTTAAATTCCGCTGAAACACTTTATATTTTGGTTTGTAAGTTGAATACTTTTGAAGTCTCGAACTTCTGGTATAATAATAATAATAATGTGTGAATGTTTATAATATGGACCCGCAATGTTTCTGTTGTACCACTCTGAGGGATGTGATATTTACAGAACGGTGTTCTGTGGATGTCATGTCAATGACTATAGTGTAGTACACATGTAGTGGTATGCTAGGTCACCGCATCGGGCTCCTTGAGGTAGGCCTCGATGGCAGCATGCTGAGCCTCGTGATTGGCCTCAAACCACATGTCCCACAGGGAGGAGTTGATGGCGTATGTCGGGTCACGACGAAGATTCGGTGGGAGGTGGTCTCGACGGCGATAGATATCCCGCCGGTGAGAGGGCCCGAAAATAGGGATGCCCATAATCGACACACGAGCCTCGTTCAGGTGCCAACCGGCCGGCAGGTGGATATCTAGCCACGGGGAGGGCATCCCCGTCTCCGAAAGAGCGGGGCGACCTTGATGCTGATGTTGGCCCGCCGCTCCGAGCTGGGCCTCGGCGGCGCGCTGGGAGGGGCTTGTGACGGTGGCAAGCGGGATAAGTAGCAGGAGCGGGCGAGAGCGAAGTGGCGGCATTTCGGTGGAGGCAACCGAAAGAGGACCTAGCCTCGTGGTCGTTGCGTCCGAGCTTGCACTAGTGCTTCCAGGGCTTCATCATCGGCTCCGACCAAAGGAAGGCTAGGGTTTGTGTCTGTGGGGTGGCAGTGTTTTGGGGTTTGACCGAGAGGGGAAATGTCGAGGATTGGGACGTCGCTATCCCTATTAAAAAGGACCAAGTTGTCCTTGTTCCCTTTCCTTGCCCGCTGATGCGTGGACCCGATGGTAGCTTCTGGAGGACACGCGAGCCGTCAGACTCCCTGCAAACCATAACCAAATTTAGGTCGCGGACGGTTCCACCTGTCCTAAGCTGGTTACGAGGTGTTGTTGGACCATTGCATCGGTCCATACGGATCGACCCGGCGCTCCGTTTGATCTCCCATGGAGTTTCCCTTATTACACGTACAATGGTTTCATATGATTGATGAGTTGGAGAAGAGAGGAATAAAAAAAGACCTCTGTCTTATTTTAGCCAAGAGATGATCTCTTAAAACGAGACATGATCTCTTAGCACGAGAGATGATCTCTTAACATGATATGTCTCACCATATATTTAGAAATATTTGTCTTAAAGATAAGACTAAAAATCACCCATTAATCCATTATATATAATGTTTTATGGTCGTATCAAAATTAGGGTATCCTATATAAGATACAGTAAGACTTATCGACCATCGTACTAAGGGCATCTACTATGTAGTCCATAAGGCTATCCACAAGCCAAAAATTAGTTCATAAGATTATCCATATACATAGTGGAGGTTTACTTTAGGAGATTTTCTTTAAGGGTGACCTACAAGCTTATAGGTTGTCCACAAGCAATAAACAATTATATTACTCTCTCCTCACTCTCTTGCTTGTGTGTCCTTTTAACAGACACGTGGGTCCCAGCTTATGGTGAACTTGATCTTATATATTGTAGCTATTTACATAAGTTGTGTGGGTCCCATCTTATAGCAAAAGTTCACCTATGCGGCGGAATGGACAAAAATAACCCTTTCTGAAAAGGATTTCACGAAATGACCTCTCTGTGCAAAAAATTCACTGGACTAACCCTTTGGGTAACGCCTAACATCAAGGCGCTACACTCTACAGTGTAGCGCCTTGCCGCTAGGCGCTATGCCCCTACCAGCGTGGCACCGCCTGGCCCCTCCTGGCCGTGTGATGCCCAGGCGCTATGCCTGGGGCGAGTAACGCCCAGGCGCTATGCCCAAAGTGTAGTGCCTATCTGATAGGCGCTATCCTTTAATGTGTAGCACCTAGCAAATAGGCTCTACACTTTGAGACTTAGTCTGTCACGCGGAAGCCCCCTTCCTACCCCTCTCCATTCACTCCCAGGCGCCTGGAGAACGGCAAGGAGGCCAGCCGACGGTTCCTCTCTCCCCCTCTCTCAAATCCATCCCTAAAACCAACAGATCTGAGGGATTTCACCGTGGATTTGCTCCATAATCCCTCCCTCAAGGTAATCCCCTCCTTTCCCCTCTCTTTCATCCAATGAATCTTGCACATTATCCTCAAACCCTAGGTCTAGTTGGATTCATAATATGGCCTATTTGTGCATGTCTTTGGTTACTTGTAGTTATATATTAGTTGTATTTTATGGGGAATGGAAGTGTGTTGTTGATTTGCATTGTATATGATGGTTGTATATGGATTTGTATGGATGTGTGAATAATATGCTCCCATAATCTTTGTAGTTTATTGTATAAATTGAAACAATGGCCACATACTACACACATTTTATTGATGTTTGGAATATATATGTAGGATGGTGTGGCTACTTAAGGATTACTATGATCATGAACACCGGGCATACTTGATGGCAGAGAAGCATATGGTAATAAAACCATGGTTGAACTTCTTTGTTTTTATTTTTCTATTGATTCAATTGTGTTGGAAAAAGCATAATGTTCGATCTTGTATGTATGCAGAGGCTTCGTCCCCTCAAGCTTCGGTCTCATGGCGCGTCTTCGAATGACATGCCGTACGACGAGCGGTACTCCGAGTACATCCAGCGGCTAGGCCTCCTCCCTTTCATCATGCTTGTGAGCCGGTTGACGCCTAACCTCAACGCGGCTGCTATCACCGCACTTGTCGACCGGTGGAGGCCGGAGACGCACACTTTCCACCTCCGGACCGGCAAGATCACCCCTACTCTTCAGGATGTTTCCATGATCTTTGGACTTCCTATCGCGGGGGAGCCTCTCTGTATGAGCACAGATTCCGATGGGTGGCGCAATGCGATGCAGCTACTTATTGGCATGGCTCCTGAAGAACTTGAAGATAGGAGCAAAGATAGAGTCCCAGCAGGCGCGACATATGTGTGGATTGTGGAGAACTTTTCGGAATGTCCAAACCCCACCGAGGTTGAGGTGATCGAGACACATGCTCGTGTGTAAGTGTGGTATGTCCTTTCTAGAACTTTGTTTGCTGATAGCGGAGGTAGGACCGCTTGGTGGATGTGGCTGAAGGCACTAGAAAACTGGGATAGCAATATCATCTGGGGTTCGGCGGCTCTTGCCTACTTGTACCAGCAGGTAATCACATGTGCACTCTACATTCATTTGTATATGTCGAGTCCACACATATGCTATCCTGACCTCTTTTTTGTTCACTTGTAGTTGGACGATGTCTGTCGTACGACAGGCCAAAATGCCGAAATAAGTGGTGCTATGGTTCTTCTCTCGATATGGAGCTGGGAACGCTTACCAGTTGGGCGTCCCAAAGAGGTGGGCCACCATCCTTGGCCAGAGTATAATAGAAACCCTCTATGCCTCCCGACTTGGGCTTACAAGTGGGACGTGGTATCGGAGATGACAAGCGATGTTGATGCCATGTACCTCAAGTACACGAGCGAGTTCAATGCGCTTACGCCCGAGCAGGTAGATGTTTGTCTGTACGTCACTACCCATAATATTTACTTCACGAGTCAAAATCGATACCAAACATGTTCTTGTGATATGTTGCAGGCGGAGTGGAAGCCTTATGGTTGTGGGGACGAGTTTGGTGTTGCTCCCGGGTTTGATATTAACCCGAAGTGCTTGGAGGAACAATGTCTCTGGCTCATGTGCTGCCCATTGATTTGCAATTGGGCGGTTGAGTTTCATATGTCACAACGGGTGATGAGGTAGTTCGGGTTGTTTCAGTGCAACCCTCCCGTGTGGAAGGACACCGACAAGGAGCTTCATCGGTTAGTTAGCATGAGAACTTGTGCTCAGTTGCTGTGGATGGTACTAACATGGTTCTTTGTTGTTATTCAGGTTGGACAGGAAGAGGCAGAGGAAGATCAAGAAATGGGATCACCATCATAGGAGGCACGTCATGGACTTCCTCATTTGTGTGGGGAAGGCTCGACAAACGGAATGGAATACTGGAAGAGCTCATTGCCCAGTTGCATTCAACAACTACATCCATTGGTTTCTTTCTAGTACCCGTGTCTCCATTTGCCCGCCATTCTTTGAGGAAGAAATATTGGAACAACCATGTTTGTTCGATGACCTTGCCTACACCCAGTACAACCGACAGGTCAGGGAGGGGACCGACATCCCGCTTTCTTCCTCACTCAACTTTGCGGTAAAGTTATCGTTGACCTTACATTACTTTCCTTGCCCTCTCATCTCTTTCTTGCCTAACATGTTCTTGTTCTTGACTCTGTAGCGAACGGAGGTAAAGAAATACGTCGACAATGCCGAGGCTATTCTTTATGTTGCCCCTAAGAGGAAAGAGGGATAAGGCATGATACGAGACTTCCTTAAGGTATGGATGTGAGACTTCCTCAAGATAAGCATGTTCTTGTTCTTTACCGGTTTTGACTTATCTTGTTATTTGTTACAACGCTCGGCCCAAAATATGCGTCGGTTATCTAACCTGCTAGGTTGCTATGATCCCGAGTACACAACTCCATCCGGTTCTAGGTCCAAGTTGACTACTGATCCGTCGGCCCATCTTTAGGATGACGTTGAGGATGACACCACTTCGACGATTCGTTCAGAAGATGAGGTATGGGACAACCTTACATGCATTTAGTGCTTTCTGTTTCCCATGCATTTTCATAGCCACACAATCTTACATGTAGCTGCCTCATATGGAGAATGAGATGGAGGAGTACCGGATTCGTTCCACATACCAGCTGAATCCAAGGAAACAGTTCAATCGCTGGACGTCGGACGACTTCCGTAACAAGGGAAAGGCCAATGTTGCCGAAGACGAGCCGCCACGGAGGTCAAGAGCGACTAGGAGGACGAGAGACCTACGGTATGATGATGACGACGAGTCGGAAGAAGAAGAGGAGGTGACAAAGAAGATACCTCCAAGGAGCGGACGAGGCCCAAGGACGCGTGGACGGAAGTAGGTCCCGTATGGCACAATGTTTATGATGATGCACTAGGTTTGAGACTATGTATGGGTTGATGTATGGCACTATGTTGATGTTGTTTGAGACTATGTTGATGTTGATGTTGTTTGAGACTATGTTGATGTTGATGTTGTTTGAGACTATGTTCATGTTGTTTGAGACTATGATGTTGTTTGAGACTATGTTAATGTGAAACAGCTGAACCCAGTCCAGTTCAGCAGTGTAGCGCCTATCTGATAGGCGCAGATAGACGCTACACTAGCAGATTTTATTTGCTCCAAAAATAACAGGAGCATACTGAGAGCAAACCGAGAGATCGCTGGCGTGGGAAAACTCTAAGTCAGAGTGTAGCGCCTGCCTGCTAGGCGCTATGCCCCTGTGTGTAGAGCCTAGAAGACAGGCGCTATGCTAGGAGATTTCGTTTGCTCCAGAAATAACAGGAGCATACAGAGAGCAAACCGAGAGAACGCTGGCGTGGGAAAACTCTAAGTCAGAGTGTAGAGCCTGTCTGCTAAACCGAGAGAACGCTGGCGTGGGAAAACTCTAAGTTAGAGTGTAGCGCCTGTCTGCTAAACCGAGAGAACGCTGGCGTGGGAAAACTCTAAGTCAGAGTGTAGCGCCTGTCTGCTAGGCGTTGTCTGCTAGGCGACAACGCCTAGCAGACAAGCGCTACACTCTGACTTAGAGTTTTCCCACGCCAGTGTTCTCTCGGTTTGCTCTCTGTATGCTCCTGTTATTTCTGGAGCAAACAAAATCTGATAGCATAGCGCCTATAAGATAGGCGCTACACCATGCGCTATGCCTTGAAACTGTGTTTAGGTCAAAGATTTCCCTGTTTTGAGACTGACACGACATGTTTACAAATATGACACAAGACAAATATAAGACGAGGGATAGCAGTTCATGACATACTCGAATAGAAGCATCTCAAACATGGTGTTCATTCCCTTAAGGGGCTTTACATACTAATAGTTCGACAGTGCTCAATGGGCCACGAGGCTCCGTCTACAAGTCTAAAGCAAAGGCCCTTTGCCCTTCCTCTTCTTCTCTTCCTCTTCCTCCATGGAACGCCACGCCGTTCGACGCAGCCTTTCCCTCTCCGCATCACGAGCCTCCTTAGCGAGGTGCGCCCGTTCCTCCTCTTTCTTGCGGATCTCGTCATCACGTTGCTTGCGCTTCTTTACCATCTCCTCGTCACACATCCCTTCGTAGTAGCGCCTTCTTTTTATGGCAAAATCGATCTCTTGGATAGTCTTGTTGGATTGAGGTTGCTCGAGATCTATCCAAGTGTAGTACCTGCATACCGGAGGGAGGGACTACAAGAAAATAGTGCATGTTAGAGGCTATGATATGGAATAGTTGGGACACATGAAGAACTAAAATGCTTTGTGCATACCGGTATAGTGTCGTATGGGTTGCGGCTATGAGAGCGATTGTAGTTGGCACACATGAAAAACTTCTTTCCCCAACTATCGGAATAGTAGTCTTGGGACTGCTTAACAGTTCAATCGGTTCCACACCAACAAATAGGAACCTCCTTTCCATGGGCCTCAGAAGTACGGAACGCCTTCCGTGGCCTTTCCTCTTGGTCGGCGCAAGGTGGCCTATCATTGGCCCTCCTCTTCCTCTCTTCCTCTTCCTTCTCCCTTTTCCTCTTCCTCTCTTCCTCTTCCTTCTCTTTTTTCCTCTTCCTCTCCTCCTCTTCCTTCTTCCTCTTCACATCGTCCTCTTCATCCTTATTTTTAGCCAAGTCACGAGCAAGTTGAACTACCTCTTCGAATGCCTTCCTATTCTTCTCTTCCTCAGCTTCCTTCCTCTTCCTCTCTTCCTCAGCTTCCTTCCTCTCTTCCTCGGCTTCCTTCCTCTTCTCCACCAACTCCATAGCATTCGCCCAGACCTTCGAGTAGCTCACACCTTCCCCATCATTGGCCTTGTTGGGTTGAGTCTCCATACCTATTATAAGAATAAAAGGTACAAGTTAGTAAAGGATGCATGAATGTGAACAATAATTTATTCAATGAAATAAGCATAGCAGGTAGTAACATAAGCATGCAAGTATGAATATTTCAGTCGTATCTGTTAACATAAGGATTTGGTCCTGCCAAGTAACCTAACATACTAGCCGGGTTAAAATCGCCACGCCCTCTTCCTCTTCTAAGCCCAAGTGATCAACCTCTTTGTTGTCTAGGATCTTGTTGGATAGTTCTTGGTTGGCTTGGGTCTTGTTGGCTACCACTAGGTTGGCTTGGGTCTTGTTGGCTACCACTTGGTTGGCTAGTGCTTGCTTCATTTCCTTTTGCTATTTTACTTTGAGAACACTTTCTTGCATTGTGCCCTTCACCATTGCATGTTCCACACCGGGCTCTCTCACGAGGCTCTTGGAATTGGTCATTGCCCGTTTCTCGAGCACCACCACGGCCCCATCCATCCATGTCGCTCCTAAAGTGCTTTGTCTTGCGTCTTCCACGTTTAATCACTTTCCATTTAGGATCGGGCCATAGTTTAATCCCATGGTACTCCGGCTATTTTGATTGGTCCAAATATGGATGAAATCTAAGAGCCCATGTCTTCTTAGTAGTCTCAATAGAGAACTCAGCCTCTCTCACCGTGAGCGGATTATTGTAATCCAAATGTCGTCGGCGAGACGCCACGAGCAAGTGCGAGCAGGCAAGATGAAGCAATGATGGCCTTTCGCATGTGCACTCACAAGTCTTGAGCGAGACCTTGAAATCTCGGCCTCCGTGTTGGACACCATCGGCCGTTGTACCTCCGGGATCCGTAACTTGGTAAATTAGCTCGTCATTATCATATTCCGTGACAACTTGGGCATCCGCTTTCTTTGACTGAAATTGCATCCAAACATCAACCTTAGGTGGGTACTTGTATTTATACTTGTTCTTGTAGTCCCCCGCAATCTGCCAGTCCGTTTCCTCTGAGTATTTCAGAAAATACCCATTCATCATGTCGAATGTATATCGGACTATTGCCGTGACGGGCAATGCACGGACACCTTTGAGCAACTTGTTGAAGGCCTCTGCCATGTTGCTTATAATTTGGCCATACCTCCGGCCACCATCATCGAAAATTCGTGCCCATTTTGTCCTTTCTTCAATGCTCCTATCGAGAAACTCTCGACCACCCGCATTGAGCTCTTTGTTGAAGAGCAATTTCTTGTACAAGTTTGAGAAACGACGTTCCGTGAAAGCGAGGCAACAATCTTGTAGATCATCGACCAAATCCTTGCTCTTGCATGCCCTATAGAAGTTTGCACAAAAGTGTCTCATGCACGAACGATGGTGCAACGGAGCATGCCCGGGAATATCTTGGTCCACCGCATTAAGAATTCCTTGATGACGATCCGAGATTACACATATTTCCCTATGAGGGGTTAATATCTTGGTTCTCAAAATATGTAAGAACCACTCCCAATTATCATTGTTTTCCACCTCTACCAAAGCAAAGGCCAAAGGAATCAACCGGTTGTTGGCATCATTGGCAATTGCAATCAAGATAGTGCCCTTGAATTGACCGGTCATAAAGGTGCCATCAACGGAGATGACCGGCCTACAATGTTCAAATGCGTGAACACATTGCTCGAAATCCCAAAATGCACGGCCAAAAACTCGAACGGTTCTTCCGTTTATAATCCTTGTCTTATTCCCCAAAGGTTCAACCACATGAACCATGCCCGGGTTAGCATCGGCCATCGCTCCCAACAACCTTGGGATTCGGTTATAAGATTCCTCCCAATCACCGTACAACATCTTGAATGTGGCTTGCTTAGCCTTCCATGCCTTCCCGTACTTCACCTCGTAGTGAAAGAGGGCTTTCACAAGCTCCATGACCATCTTGATGCTCATTATTGGAAACGATGCGATGTCATTGGAAAGCCTATAAGCGAGGAACTCGGAGGTGAGTTGCTGGTGCTCGTGCTTTGCATCCTTGCCATCCACCACCGGGCCTCGGCACATATGAGTTGATACGCAACTAGATATGTGCCAATCGGGACCTCCCTTGAATGGTCTTGCACGCACAATCCAAGGACATCCTTCCTCCTCGCACCTCACCGTGTAGCGCTTCTTGATGTCTGAGTGCACGACCGTGTAAGGACGACGATGCTTCACCGAGAAGTCCTTTATCCATTGCTTAAATTCCAACAAGGTCTTAAACCTTGATCCTTTGCAAAAGCCATTATTCAGGTGATTGTCATACCGATAAGAACTTGTCCTTGGTCCAAGCACTATGCCTTTGCCACCATCATCCGTGGCCTCATCCGCGAGACTAAGATCATGAAACAAAGGCACCCGATGGTCCCGCCCCAAAACGGTATGGTGGATTTCGGCCTCTCTAGCCGTGAACCCCTCCTCGTCAACTTCTTCTTCGGGACCATCATCATTCGAGTCCTATGCATAGCCTCGAGAATACGGGAGGTCACGGTCCATGTTATCTTGAGTGATATATTTATCCAAATCACCAACATTGTTGTCTTGGAGTTCAACATCATCATCATCTTCACCCTCACCATCATCATTGTCCTCTTCCAACACTTCGTCTTGGTGTCTTGAAATCGGGCTCAATGTTTGGGTCAAAGGATGTTCAATCCATAACTCTTGCTCTACGGGTGGAGGACTCCTACTATCCAATGGAGAGGCAAGACGGTTCAAGTCCAAAGGCAATGAACTATCAACCTTCTTGGTGGCAAATAGCTCAAGAGCCTTGTCTAGTGATTCGGCCACCACCTCCTTGTATGCAAGCCAACGAGCCTCGGAGAAGATACGCATGGTCTTCCAACGGATATGCGTTCCAAAACCCACATTATGTCTTTCCTCCAACTCAACAACATCATATGGGTCCATCCATTTCAATTCAATCTTCACTTGCTCCAAGACCTCGACATAGGTGGGACTACGCTCAAACACAATATCTAGCTCATCCGGGTCCGGTTCTATGTTGCCTTTCAAAAAGGCATCCTTGTCCACATGATGAACATGAACAATTCTTGCCATCCCTAACACATAGGAGAATATGTTCATTAACTAACCATGACAAGATAAACAAAAATATACTAGACACATTACCAAATCATAAAGCTAACAAAAAACACCCTCTCTTACATAAGCAAAACCTAACCCTATCCATAACATTCCAATAAACCAAACAATGACATTTCAACAACCCTAAACCTAACTAAATGCTTCATATACATCTTTATACCCAACATTGGCAAATGAATCTAACAATTTTCCAAACATTTCTCTCCAAATCAAATTTCTAGGGTTTCAAGCCAAGTCCAACCAAAATGAAAGATTTCAAGAGGTCAAAACGGAGGGGAATGAGGGAGGGTACCTATAGCAGCTGGGGAGAGGCACAAATCCACCAAATGAAGCTTCCAATGTGAGAGATTTGAGGGAGGGGGGGAGGGAAGAGAGGAGAGAAGGGACGCCTCCTTGTTGTTCTTCTTGGCTGGGTCGAGCTGGGAGTGAATGGGTCAGGGTGGGGAGAGGGGCTGCGCGCTGCCTTCTAAGTCTCAAAGTATAGTGCCTATCTGCTAGACGCTACACATTAAAGGATAGCGCCTATCAGATAGGCGCTACACCTTGGGCGTTACTTGCCCAGGCATAGCGTCTAGACGTCACACGGCCGGTTGGGGCCGGGGCCGGACCAGGCGGTGGCACGCTGGCAGTGGGCATAACGCCTAGCCGTAAGACACTACACTGTAGAGTGTAACGTCTTGCTGTTAGACGTTACCCAAAGAGTTAGTGCCAGTGAAATAGTTATTTAGAAGAATCAGTTCATAAAATCTTTTAAAAAAAATTATTTTTGTCCATTCTGACTACCTATGCCCTAACCGGCGGCTGAAATCCGGTGCATGCACACTGACACACGTTTGTGGACTTCAGCTACCCTGGGGTGCGACACGTTACGGAGTACCTAGAACCTAGCCCCTATTGGACACGCATTGCATTAAACGAGCTAGCTCCTTCCCGAGGGATAATTTTCACCATCATGGCGAAAACGAGCGCGCGTGCCGTGCGTGTTGGTCAGTTCCAATTCAAGCTGCGAGTACCCGTAGCAGCACCCCGCCCGCCTAGGCCTAGCTAGTCGCCATTCGGTCCAAGTCCGACAGACGGACCGGCGGGCCGAGGCTAAGCGGGAACAAGGAGGTCGCCGGCAGCAGCGAGGATCTTCCCGGACGTCGATCCTCAATCATCCTCATCATGTTCAGTGTCCAGTCCCCCCGCCCCCTGCGGCGTGGCGAGGCGGCGGACAGTGGCAGGGAGCTCCGCCGCGAGAACAAGGTGGCCGCACGGACGCGCGCCAAGGCCAAGCCGCGCGAGACGGCGAGCGCGAGGAAGAAGAGGGAGGAGCAGGAGCGGCTCGAAGCCGAGGAGGCCGCCGACTACCGCCGTCTCTGGGACTTAGGTTTCGCCTCACCACTTCTCTTTCTCTTCTAGTATACTTTTTGATTGATTGATTGATTTGCCAAAAACAATTATCGATGCAAGAAAATATATTTTCCTGTAACCAAGTCCCCTCTCTCTCTCTCTCTCTCTCTCTCTCTCTCAACGTCGCCTGCCTCCACCACCCCGGCGATCCATGCGTGCCTCCCGTCCCCTGATCTGGATGGCGGCGACCCGAGGATTCCCGCTCTGTCTCTGTCCGGCCACCGCCTCCGTGCCCACCCTGGTTTAGCTTCAGGTCTCCTCGCCTGAACCAGTGAGCACACCGCTTGCTGCCGCCTTTTCCCTTCTTCGGTTGCCTAGTGTCTTGTTCTCGGTTCAGTAATGACGACCTGTTGGTGTTCTTTTCCTGCTTCAGTTCAGTTCCACATGGCAGCCAGAAAAAAGAAATTGACATCAAAATTAAATCAATACTAGTTCAGTTCTATGGAGCTAAACGAGGTAGGGGATTTCTAAAAAGGGACATGAACATGGATTGTAACGAGTGTTAACGTTCTTAGGATTTTCCACGATTTTAACACGCAAAAAGAAAAAAAAGGTACTCCACTTGCTTCCTTCCAAAATGTGTTTGGTACTTCTAGAGTTGGGCGCGAGATTTTAATAAGGTTGTTGGTAAAATAACAATTATCACCATTCACCCATTTCAAACATTTTTTCTGTTTCCTCTCAACTGCAGGAAGTGAATAAATGCTAGAGTTAGAAGACCAATTGTTGATGGAACTAATTAGGGGCTAAACTGGAACAACTCGAGAAAATTTACATTGAGACTATACAATGACCTACATTTTGGACCAAATTGAAAAGGCCTTAGATTGGACGAAGTTGCAAACATATTTATGTGTGAATTTCGTGTTATATAGTTCTTGTGTTTGTGTATAATAAGGAATATCCTAAGAGGACTGGAATACTTGCCATGTTTGGTTTGAAAAACCATGCTCTGGATAGAAAATACCACATGTGGACAGGCTACCTCTGTTCCATAATATAAGCCTCTTTAGAAAGCTAAAACAGTTTGCTAAAAAGGCTTATGTTTTGGAACAGAGGGAGTATGTTTCTTCTTCAACCATGATACATCCAGCTACCTTTAGTTGTATGGCATATGCCACTGTGATGCAGAACTGCTGATTCTGGTATTTGACTGTACACAGCTATCTATGCATGTTGCAGGAAATGAACTCTTCTACAAGAGAAATTATCAGGAAGCAGCAGCTCACTATGCTGAAGCTTTGAAAAAGAATCCAAATGAACCCGCAGTAAGGATTTTGGTTTACAGTGATTATACTTTACAATAACACCTGGAGGGAACTTGTATGAGCTGTCTTAGTTCTTATAATTCCATCACAACACTTCTTTGAGCTATCAATACTTTATATAATACATTGCATAAATTTGTTTCTCTGATGACCATAAAAAAAATCTCTGATTAATAAAAGTTCCGTCACGTAGTCTATGAGCTCTCTTATTTGTTATACATCGTAAATGTAAGGCATGCTTCGGAGACACCCTTTTTTATCTTGGCACCCTGATTACTACTTTGATAATATTTATATGATTGACCATCCAGGTTTTTAGAAACAGATCTCAATGCCACATCTTTCTGGGAGCTCTGCCCGAAGGTCTGGAAGATGCAGAAAAATGTATCGAGCTGGATCCTACTTATCTGATGGGTTACGTGTGTAAAGCGAAGGTTCAATCCCTGATGCAGAATTATGAAAGTGCTATGGCAACATACATAGATGGTTTGAAGTGTGATCCAAAGAATCAGGTTTTAATTGATGGCTTTAAGAGGTAGCTTTCCATCTCTATGTTTGCCTTCTTGATTTTATAACATGAGCTGACCTTTCTTTTTGTTGGCCTAGATGTATGGCATGCATTCAGATGTCTATCAGCGGTGATGTAGGGCGTGAGGATTTAAATGAAATTTTGGTTAGTCTAGTTTATATTCTTTGTGGCAAGTCTTGCATATGTGTGGTTCACTGTGACTCTGGTAATTCTTCTGCAATAGGGAACAGAGACACTGTATCTTGACTGGGAAGGTGTCTACGTATAATTTAAGTACCACTTAGAAATCTTAACAATATGTATGGTGTACATGAGGCACAGCTCGACAAAAACCTGGTTATTAGTTAAACTTTACCCCTTAGAAATATCTGCTTGAGTTTTATTACCCTAAGTGACTAATTATTTTTTTCTCAATGATCCTCACAGAGAGATTGGCATTCAGACATTGCTTTGTGTGCTGAATTGAAAAGGAACATGGAAGAAGTTGCATTGCTCAAGAAGGAAGTATCAGATGAACGTTTGAGGCGGATTGAATCTGAACGAATGGTAAATTCATACCATTATGACCTAAAGAATTATCAAGATAATCATCTACTTTTGAAAAAAGCTATCATATCCATACTGGAGGGTTGCACAATAGCCGTATTAGTTGTGCACACACTCTCTAGATTCAGCCATTCTTAACTTTATGCTCTTTGCTTTCGGAGATTTCGGAACTATGCAATTAAAATGGATGTGTGCATCAATTGATGCAGAGGCCGGGGTATATACCCCATTTCTAAAAAAAAGCCATTCTTATTTCGAACATGGCAGGATATTGATGTTAAATGAAACCATATTAGTCAAGCCATCTATTACAGATAAATATGAATGAAAGAGTGTGATTTCTGCAGGAGAGGACATCAGAGGCGAACCATGTGCAACAACAGAAAGAAGCTGCGGAATATCTTTCAAAAATACAACAAGAGTTGCAACAAGTTAAAGTGCGACAAGATGAGGTCACTGATGAGCTTCAGAAAGCCAATGAGCGTAATGAGCATGTTCAACAGGAGCTCTCGGAATCCAAAAAGCATCATATTGAGGAACTTCAGAAAGCCATTGGGCATAGTAAGAGTGTTCAGCTTAAGCTTTGTGGAGTCATAGGGCGTTCTGCTATTGAACTTGAAAAAGCCAAGGAGCATACTAAGAGTGTTCAGCATCAGCTCTCGGAATCCAAAAAGTGTCATATTGAGGAACTTCAGAAAGCCAATGAGCATAGTAAGAATGTTCAGCATCAGCTCTCGGAATTGAAAGAGTGTTATAATGAGCTTCAGTCCAAGCATGACCACTTGCTAAAAGAACGAGATACCACACTAAAAGAGGTTGAGAAATTATGCTGGATAAGTACAGCGATGCCCTACCAGTTTTCATCATCTGAACTGGAGCATGCGACAAAAAATTTCAGCGCTTCACTGAAGATCAGAGAAGGTGGGTTTGTCTCTGTGTACCGAGGTGTCCTCCGGAACATGAAAGTTGAGATAAAGGTGCTGACACCTGATGTGCAAGGACGCTCACAGTTTGCACAAGAGGTAGTTTTACTGAACGTACTTCGAAGTTTATTTTGCCTATGAGAAATTCTGGTGGTAATTAATTTCTTTTGGATTTACATTGCAGGTTGCTATCCATGGTAGAGTGAGACATCCCAACCTTATAACTCTGCTAGGAGCATGCTCAGAGTCATCTATGCTGGTCTATGAGCTCTTACCAAATGGTACCCTTGAAGATTTTCTTTCATGTGCGGATAAGAGGGAAATTCTGACGTGGCAGATTCGTGTCCGTGTCATTGCTGAGATATGTTCAGCTCTGATATTTCTGCATGAGAACAAACCAGACCCAATTGTTCATGGAGATCTTAAGCCCGACAACATTCTCCTTGATGCTAACTTAGTTAGTAAGCTTAGTGACTTCAATATTTCTCATCGGAGGAATACATACATGGACCCAGAATATCTTGCCACTAGGAAGATTACACCTCAGTCTGATGTTTATTCTTTTGGAATGGTAGTCTTGCGCCTTTTAACTGGAAAGCCTCCTGCCGGTATAAAGAAGATTGTGCAAGATGCGATAGAGCAAGCTGACTTGAAATCTGTAGTTGATACCTCGGCCGGGGAGTGGCCCGAGGTGCACATCCAGCAGTTAGCGTACCTTGCTCTGAGTTGCACTAAGCAAAGCAGCAGGTCTCGTCCTGTACTTTCAGGCCAGCTCTGGACAGCAGTTGAGATCATGAGGGATTCTGCAATGTCATCTTCACCACCATCTTCGAGTTCGGTGCAGGATGAAAGCAGCATACCGTCACACTTCATGTGTGCTATATCTCAGGTGAGTAGAAAGGAACATGATTTCTTCCCTATATAGGAGCACATGAATAGATGACAGCGCTGAATGACTTGAACGTGTCTTCCGTTTCGTGTTTTCCTAGACATTCTGATTATGATATTAGTAGCTCTCCTATCTTTTGACTGATCATCTGCTGTCAAAATTTCAGGATATCATGAAGGATCCTCACTTCGCCGCGGATGGGTTCACCTATGAGGGTGATTCTATCCGGCTCTGGCTTAAACGCAACAACACATCGCCGATGACTAACTTGCCCCTTCGACACCGGGAGCTCATCCCCAATCTCGGTATACGTTCTGCCATTCAGGAATGGCGCCAAAAGCACAAAACGCTGCTGCTTTAATAATCTGTCTAAGCTGCAAGACCTATACATATGCCATGCATGAAGTAGTGATCACTCGACTAGTTGCTATTGTAAAACTAATCTGGCCAAGCAAAGCTTCCAGGCACAAGACATTTTATTATCTTTCTAGTTTTTGCTAGTATGTAAAAACATGACATTTACTGACTTTCTCGTTGTATGCTGGCTACTTATATTTCCAGTGCCAAGTGAGTAATTTTCTTCTGAAAATCGTGCTGAATTTTTATGTCGGTTCAGTTATCATACTGCCAGCCTATGTCAGTATGCTTGATTATTCTTCCAAGCCTGTATGCGTATCATTCTGATGAAATTAGACCGTGCCCATATGTTGTTGTTGTGTGAGTGTGAGGCTGCTTTGTTGCCGATGTCAAGATCTACTGTCGATGACGAGCCTGCGTTGCTACAGGCTGTTAGTATTGGTGTCCTGGGGTGTTGCCAAATCGAGCGATGTAGATGAGTTTGTCTAGTACATGTTACTCTTAATTTTTTTTCTACTTGTTCATAATAACTATAACATAAATGGGGTGTAAAAAGATTGAGATTTGGTAACTAGTATATTTGTCTGACGGGAATATTGTCTTGCCTTCTCTGATTCTAACCTGAACTAGAAGGTTTGGTGTTTCTGATTGTATGGAGTTGCAGCGAGGCAGCAAATTAGCTAGTTGTACTAGTTAGAGCATCTCCACTCGTTGGCCGAACCTAGGGCAAAAATTGGTCCGTTTTTTAGCCGAACTGCACTAGTTTTTGGTCTAGGTACGCCCATTTTTCCACCCGCGTACCCAGGCCGAGTCCCCAAATTTAGCTAAAATTCATCAGATGGGCGATTTTCGTTAAGTTGGACGAATATAGGCGGATTACATCAAATTTAAACTAAACTAGTACATAAATAAACTTAAAAAAAGCCGCCGCCGCCCGGCCTTCGCCGTCCTACATGCCGAAGTTGTTGTAGAACGCCGTGTAGCCGGGGTCGGCGCGGCCGTCATCCTCGCCACTGCCATCGTCGTCGTCGCTCGGCGGCTGGTTCTGGCGGGAGCTCCCCTGGCCTGGGTCGCCGCACCTCCAGGGCTGGTAGGACGGGCCCGCGTCCTCGTCCTCCTCGTCGTCGTCGTCCAGGACGTAGAGCGGGGCGTCCTGGTAGGCGAGCTCACGGCCAGACAACGCCCGACGGCGGGCGGCCTGCTCCTCGGCCTGCTGGATGCGCTGCCGCTCCGCCACTCCAGGATGTCCGGCGAGGAGGGCTCAACCGGCGGGGTCTGCGGCGTCTGCGGCGGGGCCTCGCGGAGCGACTGCTCCAGCGCCATCTTCAAGACGGCGTCTTCGGCCGGCACCGAACCTTCTACCTTGGGGCGGCGGAGGCGGAGGTGTCCGGTTGGAGACGCCGTCGCCCGCGGCTCGCGGATGATGATGCCGCGCGAGCGCGTCCGCGACGGCGAGCGCACAGGCGACTCCGCCTCGCGCTTGACGGCAGTCGGCGCGTGCAGCGGCGTCGAGCCGGAGGAGTGGGACGCCGAGGCGGAGGAGGACGAGCTCATGTTCGCCATCCTCCTCGGCATCCAGTTCGGTGGAGGACGCCGGCCGGACTTGGCCGCCGAAGTCGGTGTGCGCGGGAAGCCCAGCCGCGGCGTGTTCCCGCGGTTGATGTGCTCCATCACCGCCTCGAGGGTCCGCCCTGGCGCGCTCCACCAACGCCGGCGACCCGCCGAGTTGTTGCGCTTCGGCGGCGACTCGTTGGACGGCCCCTCGTGGTGGGCGAGCTCCTGCTCGCGGCGCTCGGCGAAGAATTGCTCCCAGTGGAGCAGGTTGTCGGCGCTCTTGGCTTCGGCGGGGTCGGACATGCCGTTGATGTACTCCTGCACATCATACGGCAGCTCCTCCGGCGTCGGCACCGGCGGGACAGGGATGCCGCCGGCGCTCAGTTTCCAACCGGGCGGCATCCGCATGTCCGGCGACGCCATATAGCCGGCGTCGTGCAGGAGGCGTGCCTCCCAGGCCTGCAGGGTGCGCCGGCCAAAGCCGTTCGCCGCAACTCCATAGTCGGGGGTACCTTGAGGCCATAGCTGGAAAGGGGAAAGCGGTGGAGGTTCGCCGGAGTTTGTGGGTGGGGGAGCTGTGAGAGAGTGTGGAGATCTCCGGCCAGGGGTACGGCTTATAAAGGCCGAGGTGGGCGGCGAGGGCGGGAGGGGTGTAGCGGCGAGGGCGAGAAAAGAGGAAACGGCGGGAAGTTAGTGCCTGCCGGTCCGTCGCGGGAGCCGATGCGGCGACGATGGCGCCGTAAATCGGCGACGCGTGGCCGACGCGACGGGCAGTTAATGTCCGGCGGTCGCCGCGTGGTTTCGAGGATGACGACGACTCGGCTTCTGTCGCTGACTCGGCGGGTCCACGCGCCGCTCCGTTTTTTTCCGCCGAGCTCGCTGAGTCCGACGTTCCCAGGACGTACCCGGAAACCTGGCTTCGGCCTGGATAGTCCGGACCAAATCCGGCCGAAAACAGGTCTTTGGGTACACGACTGGGCCAATTTTCGCGTCCGGACCAAAATTCGGCGTCCGGATCGGCCTCCTGGGTAGGCGAGTGGAGATGCTCTTAGCTCAAGGTGCTTCTCACTTTGAACTGAACCGGTCAGCTTCAGCTGCAAAGGTCAATTTTCGTTCAAATTTCGTGAAGTTCTTCAAAAATTCAACCGAAAGATTCAAACGGATTCATCACATTTGTCTGAATTTTTTATTTTGAAATTTCGGTATTTTCTTGAAAATTCTGAATCTATTAGAGGTGCAATTTTTTTTTTTGGAAATCGAAATGCAGAACCCTGTGCACGCAAGTCACTCCAATTTTTTTTTTTAAGACTAAAGGAGCCCAAGGCTCCCAACTTCATTTTATAGAAGCTGAAAGTGACAGAACGTTACACAACATACTCCAGGTCCGCTACCCCCAAAATTCTTAACTAACTTCCCTTCAAAAAAAAAAATCTTAACTAACTTAACACCAGGCTCAACTCCAAGAACATAGACAGTACCCAACACGCTTCCACAACTCTGAAACAAGATTACAAAGCACCCGTAGAGGCAGTGGGCCACAGCGTGCAGACAGCTTGGAAGGCGATAGCCTCGGGTAGCTCGGGGAGATCCAGGATGCGGACCAGGAGATCGGTGGGGAGGTCTGACCAGCCTGGACTTGCATAAGGTCCTGTCATTGTGAAAAAATCACGTTAAGGTATTATTCGAAGGAAAATACATGTTAGCAGATCTATATAGCCACGCAAATAAGCCCTTGTACCGTTGTACGTTGCCCTATCGAATAGCTAGTTAGTCCCCTTCCTATTTCCAATTTCTATACAACTCCAATTGGGAAACCGATTATGATTCGTGTAAGCTCTTGCTTGCTTTCATGAAAAATAATATCACTGTCATTGATTGAGCCACCGAAAGAGACCTGGGCCTGGATAATAAAATCCCATAGGAAGTTCTTGTTCATTTAATTTCTACCAAATGAAATGAAATCAGAGGAGCCAAATCCGCCGCCGCCGCCATCTCGGAGATGGCTACGTCTTCCGCCATCGTCGTCTCCGCACCGATTGGTCCGATCGTCTCCGCCCCGGGAGCATCGGCATCGGCACCCTCCTCCTTGACCGCCATCTCAGTGCGGCTCGGACGGGGGAACTTCATGTTGTGGAAGGGGATCGCCATCCCGATCCTCGCCGGTGCTAGCCTCCACGGCCATCTCGACGGCACCACTGTAGCCTCGGCCAAAACCCTAACTCAGGGCATCGGTGATGCTGCGACCACCACCGCCAACCCCTAGTACCTCCGTTGGTGGACTCAGGATCAGAAGGTCAAGGGCCTTCTTCTCTCCGCGATGGACGATGACATCGAGTGCCAACTTGTCGGCTGCAAGATGGCACAGGCCGTCTAGGCGTCCGTCACCGCCATGTTCGGCGAACAGAGCCGCGGCAACGTCCGCCACATTAGGCGGCAACTCTAGTTGCTGCCCAAGGAGGATTTGTCTGTGGCGGAATACATGCATAAGATGAAGGGCCTTGCCGATGTCATGGCGACTGCCGGCGCCTCCATCACCGACGACGAGCTCATCGACCACATCCTCACTAGGCTCGGATCGGCCTTCAACCCCATCGTTGCCTCTCTCGGTGTTAGCAACGCCGAGATAACCTACTCTGCCTTCTACTCGCTGGTTCTCTCCTATGAGGCCTTGCAGGCTCAGCAGAGTGTGGCGGAGGGGTGGTTGTCGTCTGCGAACGCTGCGTCCCGCGGCGACCACGCGCTTTCTCCGCTCCCTACGGTGGGGGGCGGTCTACTGTTGGCACTGGCCAGCCTGCACCCAACCGCCAAGGCGGCAATGGCGCCACTCAGGGAGGCAGCTACGATTGGCCGCCAAGGCGGCAATGGCAATAACGCCGGCAATGGTGGTGGCCGCAACGGAGGCGGCAACGGCGGTGGCCGTACAACAAGCGCCCCAGGTGCCAGATATGTAAATATTGGGGACATGAGGCCTATGCCTGCCACCGCCGCTTCAACCAGGACTTCAACAACCGCGCCGGCAACTCGGCCTCCACCAGCTCCTCCGACAACCAGCCCTGGGTGATGGAGTCCGGGGCTACGGATCACTTCACCAGCGAGCTTGAACGTCTTCAAGTTCACGAGCGCTATGGAGGGAACGACCAGGTCCAGGTGACTAATGGTGCAGGTTTGTCTATTGCGCACATTGGTCATTCGTTTTTACCCGGTGCTTAGCAGTCTTCTAATTCTAAAAAAAATACGAATTTTTAGCCTTCCTACCTAGACCCCGGCCCTCAGCTAACTCGCGCAAATGGAATTGCGATTCTATGGTGCTGTCTCAATTGATAATTAATAACAGTGATATTTGTCATGAAAGCAAGCCAGATATTACAATAATGAAAAAATCTAAGAAGATGCACCCCACATGGCTCTCTACCGTGCAACAGTGCGCTAAGATTCGCGGAATGGATCGTGGCTCCACCAGCCTTATCTCTTATCCTCTCACCCTACACACCTCCTCACCACACATTCTCGCACACACAGAAATCGCCACGGGAGCGACGGCGCGCTGGAGGAGCACCGCGTCGGAGAGGTGAGAGAGGAGGAGAACGCCGTCGCAGCTGAGCTCGAGGTGGGGAGGCCGCCGTCGCGGCTGAACTCGAGGTGGGGAGGCCACCCTCGCGGCCGAACTCGAGGTGGGGAGGCTGCCGTCAACGAGCACGACTACCAGGCCGTCGAGGAGCGCGGGGAGAGATCCTCCAGCTCGTCTCCAGCAAGCGCGAGGAGGAAGCGTCCCTCACCACTGCAGGGAGGGCTATGCCAGGGCGTCTCCGGTGACTGTGAGGAGGAGGCGTCCCTCGCCACTTCAGGTAGGGCTTCACCAGCGCATCTCCGACGAGCTCGAGGAGGAGGCGCCCCTCGCCACCGCAGGGAGGGATCAGTCAACGCGTGTCTGGCGAGCTCGAGGACGAGGCGTCGGTCTCCTTGACAGGGCCTCCATCGTAGAAGAGCAGCGCCACCGAACAGGCAGTAATCTGGCAACTAGGCGTAATTAACCTGGCAGCTAGGCCTGATTAACTAGGCAGCTAACTAATATGGCAATTAACAACAATTGGTCCTACAACTAGGCCTAACTATCTTATAATTAGTAATCTGGCAACTATGAATAATTAATATAACAATTAAGAAAATGATTGGGTTGGCAGTACAGCTGTCCAGGAGGCCATGCGTTAGCTATCCTTTAGACCCAGACGTGACTTAGTCCTGAAGGTTTGGCTCGGGATGTAGCTACGTGCGGCGCCACGCGATTAGCATAATCCTACATTAATATATCTACTACTTCGGAAGCCGTCAATAGCTTTTACGAATTGAAATCGGTTTCCCAGTATTGGAAAAGGGAAGGGGACGTACTGGTCCGAGATGGCAACGAACACGGGCTTGTTTGCCTGGCTATATAGATCTGCTTGCATGTATTTTTCTTCAAACTATACCATAACGTGATTTTTTTTCACAATGGCAGAACATTGTGCGAGTCCAGGCTGGTCGGACCTGCCCAACGATCTCCTGATCCGCATCCTGAACCTTCTGGAGCTACCGGAGGCTCTTGCCTTCCGAGCTGTCTGCCCGTCATGGCGCTCCGCCTCTAAGGCGGCTGCCACCAGTGTCCCACCTCGCCGCACACCATGGCTCGTTTCCTTGGCAGAGGAGCCTCTCCCGGGTCGCACAAAATGTCGTAAGCAATGGGATCCCACAGTTTCTTCCAAGTTCTGTAACCTTCTGGACAAGAAAAAATTTCAGGTCAGCTTTTCCTGGGGCCAGGCTGTTGCCCTGTGTGGCGCCTCCCATGGCTGGCTTATCATGGCAAACAAGATCTCAGATCTTGTGCTCTACGATCCTTTCACCGCAACATTGATCCCCCTCCCGGCAATCTCCAGTTTTGATTCGTGCATCGAAGGGGTTTATGGAGACGACGAAGGGAAAACCCTCCTAGGGTATCGCTACGGGTGTTACAAGTGTACCCATGTCTACGATTTGCACAAACTTGGTGGGCATTTCTACGATAAGGTCGTGCTGTCAGGTTCTCCATCTGCTGGCTGTGCGTTTGCTATGGCCATCTACTTGGATGGCAAGCGACTCTCTTTCACGAAGGTAGGGAATGCTTGTTGGCAAATAGTTTCAGGGATACGAAGGAAAAATGATAGCTTTGCCGATTGTGTCTACCACCGTGGAAGGCTCTACGTGGTGACGATGAAAGGGAGATTGAAGTGTGTGGACTTTGGTGGACCTGGCGAACCGTGGATGAAAACTGTCATTGCTGAGGACGATGATGACTTCGATAATGTTATCACAAGGTACCTAGTTTCGACTCCTTGGGGCCGTCTCCTGCAGTTACGTGTCATTCTCGACAAAGAGCAGGTAAACAACGTCAGGGTCGAAATAGACAGGTTTGATATGCAGAGTCAGAAAATGGTAGGACTAAGCTCGGCAAAGGCTCTGCGGGGGCACTCGGCTTTTGTTGGGCAGAATAATCCAGGGCTTTTATCCACGAAGGAATTCCCTGAGCTCAAACCGGACTGTATCTACTTCACTACTCCCCGTCTCAAGGATCACAATGCTTTTGATAAACGCCACAACGAATGGAATGGTGTGAAGGTATATGACTTGAAGAAACGGACTCTTGAGGCTGTTTTCCCATCAGGTGTAGGAGACTATGGAACGTGGTGTCCGTTGGAAGTCTGGTTCACGCCGAGTCTCTGATGGCTAACCATCCCTTTTGTAACTTGTAACAGCCGTTTCAGTCTGTAATCAACTTGCGTTAGACCTAATAAAAAAATACTATGTGAGCTTGTCATTTCTTTTGTTAGTTTTCTGTAATAAACTAATAAAAAATATGTGAGATGATAGTATCATAGATCGTTTATTTTTATTGTTCATTGTGTGGAGTCCGTTCGAAAATGTTGTGGTCACTGAATGTAAGTTGCCGCCGGCTACAACAAGCCTAGACCGTTGCTTTGCTCTCTGTGTTCAATGATTACAGTGTAGGCATTTGTTTTGCTTCGGATAATGTGTTGTGTGCTTTCGTACATCAATGAGAAGATCGCAGTGAGTTTGTACGATCCTGCAGTTTATGATTGTGGTACAGTCACTAGTTCCAACACAATCATGAGGCGTGCTAACTGACTGAATTTTTTCTAGGCTTGTTGTGGAACTGCTTTGCTTAATATCTATTCCCTCCGTTTCAAAATATAAGATGTTTTAGCTTGTAAAATAAATGTATCTAGTATATGTAGGTTCATTTAGGTTTAGAGTGAATCTAGACACTAAAAAAAGTCTAGATATATCTTCTTCACAAATCTAAAACATTTTATATCGAGTCTTGCTTCGGTGTCACCCCTGGAATAAGAAATTCAATGTTAGCGGGTTTCGGGTTCATACTCCGGGTGAAGACTGGGTGGAGATGGAGACCCTACTAGCTATCTATACTAGTTATACGACAGCGGCATACGGACGGGATCCTAATTGATCGTCGGCGCGATACACGCTCAGCGCTGTGCATGCACGCTTCAATATTGCCACACACCCAAATAAGACCGCGATGATAGGACATATGGTCTTTTTAAGATAGACGTACGCTGTGCATGTTCGTTAGTAAGAACTAAATACTAGCATGTACCACAATTTTGAGGTAATTTCGAAAAGGTTTAGAAAATCAAGTTGTTTAAAAAGCTATTCCCTTTAACTCATATTAGTTGACTCAAATTTGTCTAGATACGGCTATATCTAACACTAAAACTTGATAGATTCATTCATATTTAGTCGAATCTACAACTAATATGGGTCGAAGGAACCAAAAGGTGTGTTTGTAATTCTTTATTTTTTTTAAACTGAACAAAACCACCAAAAATTTAGTGCACATGCTAGCATACATAGATAAAACCACCTTACGCTGTAAAAGTGACCACCGGAGTGTCGGGATCCCACGAAAACTTGCATCTGACCCTAGCATATATCCATAATTGTGGTACATTGTGTGTAGATGGAATGAGTACCTCCCGGGTGTGACGGCGAAAGTTCGCCCAGCCGCGTTCCTATGATGTCGAATAACCGGATTTGACCTGGCTTTCATCCGGCGTTCTCAGGCCGAACCCGGGGCGCTGGGAAGCGCCAGGGAACGCCGGATGCAGCGGAATCGGCGAAAACAAAACCCGCCCATGGCCCTGCCCTGTCAGCGTGTGAAGCCGAGTCGTCATCATCCCGTCGCCTCGGTCCCGTGACGGACCGCTGGTCAATGATCGCCCGTCGTGTCGGCCACGCGTTGTCGTAATCCCCACCCATAAGCTCGATCACATCACCGCTGGCGACCGCTGTAAACTGGTCTACCCCCTCGCTCGCCACTGTCGGCCGCCCGACGCCGTGCGTCGGCCAATTGGCTGCCGAGGAGGATGGCCTCCTCTCCTCCTCTTTGTTGGTGTCGGCGTCGCGCTTGTCCGGCTCGGTGCTGGCATAGTCACCTCGCGCCCGCACACTCGCCACGCCTCTGCTTTGGCCGGTGAAGCGTGAGGTCTAGTCGCCGGTCCACTCGCCGCCGAGGACGCGCTCATGCGGCATCGTCGTCAATGAGGGCCGCGTGCCGCCGCCGACCGGCCGACTTAACCTGCGCACGCCGAAGACCGAGCTGGCGGACTGGGTCGTTCCTCGTCGAGGAGGAGGCGTTCGTCATAAAGATGGCGATGGTGCGGTCCCTAAACGATGTTTCGTCGACGTTGGCACCGGACGCCTGCGCCTGGTCGAGGGACGATTGGGAGAGGGAGAAGGCAAACCGCATTCGGCGTCATCAGGAGCAAGCCGAGTGCGAGGCTACTTGCTTCGCTCGCTAGGAGCGCGCCTACCAGGGCATGCTGCTCATCGTCCTCGACGACGACGCCAATCTCTCATCACAGCCGTGGCGCTACGACGACGCCGACCAGGGCAGCTTGCGTCTCCCGCAACCACTGAGCGACAACGACGACACCGTCTTCTACCGCAACTTCGGCATGTGAGCGGCGCCCGACAGCATCGGCATCGGAGTAGTATTTTCTAAGAGTTTTTTATTTTTTTCTTTAGCCTAATATAGTTAAAATTCTAGTATTTGTCCAAATTTAACGTAATTTGTATGAACTCACCCAAATATTAATGAAATCGCCTATATAGTCCATATTTCGTCGAGTTTGCCTAAAATTCGACCAAAACCAGAAAATCGGCCGAAAAGAGCGAGTGAGAAACTGGACGTTCTTAGACCGAATATTATATCTGTAAATTGGGTCTAAAAATGCCAAACGAGTGAAAATGCTCTTATAAAACAGATACAGTATAAGATTTTTTTTTAAAAAAAGGGCATGAAGATCCAACTAAACCGGTCCATTACGATCAGTTACGGGAACTGATCCCGCCCGTTGTCGTATATATGTATATAGCCAGTAGAGTCTCCACCTTTACCTGGTCTCCACCGGCAGGACAAACCTAAAACCCGCTAACTGGCTGAAAAACCCAGAATTCTTTGTTAGGGCGGGATACCGATTCAAGAGTCTTTTATATTTTGAAACAGGGGTAGGCCACAGCCGTTATTTAACACTGCTCCTATTGAATTGCGATTCTGTGGTGCTGTAAAGATGTCTTGCTCTTCTCGATGGCGCGATCAACCCCACTGATATTTTCTTCCAAACCCAGCAAGAGCTCGGTGGTGCTGTAAAGATGTCTTGCTCTTCTCAGTGGCGCAATCAACCCCACTATATTTTCTTCCAAACCCAGCAAGAGCTTACACAAAACGAAATCGATTGGAACTGTGTACTTTTTCTTTGTGTACATCTGAAAGGGAAAAGGGAAGGGAGTTACACGTTCACGAGCAATTGCAGGTTATAGATTAGATGAAGAGTATACTGTGAGCAGACCTGGAATCTGCCTTTGCATGTTGCTCCATGTTATAGAAGGGCCAAGGTTATGACCTTCAAGCACATCATAAATAGCTTGTGGAGGGCAAGAGAAGCTGTTTGAGCAACATGACAAAGTCCTGTTGGGCGACGCGGTTAGGGTTAGCCAGGGGCGGTTAGGGGAATCCGTGGAGGAGAGAGAGCCGAAGCGGATCCGACTAGCGGCGGTGACTGATTTGTCCGGCGGCGGCAACATCGCGTGCGCGAATAGATCTTGCTATTGTGAAGTCACTACTATGCACACTCCAAAGAGGCACCACAGCAGCAGCAAGAGCAGCAGATACCAACAATAAGAAAAGAAAAGGGCACTTGACCTATGTATCATAAGCCACGAATGTTCTTAAAGAACATAATTACCACTACAAGCAAGCAAAAGATACATATCAATCATTTTCTTTAGGAAGAGCACCTAGGAATCTTTATTAAATGAATCTCAGTAAGTCACTGTTTACTTTGCAAACTCACAACATTTGTAAGCAAATATATATTTCAAATCACTTCCCTATGTAGAGATAAAGTTTAGGAATCATTGAAATTGTTACTTCTCTAATCCATCACAAGTAATCAACATTTTAAATTCGCCTTCCCTGTTTATACTTTATAGCCCCAGGAAACATTCCAAATTGGTAACTTCCATTTTAACAGTATTTGGGAAACACCATTGTATTTCCATCAGTAAAGCATCTTACATGAATGGAATTCAAGCATCTAGTTTGAAAGCAAGCATATCTCACCAGCCACACATTTGGCAACAATATGTTGCAACACATCAACGAATTATACTCAACAGCAAGGGCTATAGAAATTTACTATGAAAGAGAGGTTTGAGAGAAAGGAAGAGGGGAGAGGAAGATAAGCATCAGGGCATGTACCTGGCCCCCGAGGCACAGCCACTGCAGCGTGGTGAGGCAGAGCTCACGCGACCACGGCGGCACACTCACGGGGAGACTTCACCGTGCACAAGCACCATCACCATGACCACCTATGGCACGTCGGCACAGAGATCGCCACTGCGCTACACTGCATCGAGCCACACCGCTTGAGCTTCCACACCAACACAATCAACACTGTCATCCACACCACACGAATGCCACCATGAACCAGGGGGCATCGGGGTTGCGGTTGAGCACCGTCGTCCCACTGGATATGAAAAATAACAGTAGAAGGATTCAGTGAAGAAGAAGAAGAAAGTGGCAGAATCACGCTAGTAGAGTAGGCGCTGGAGCCGGAGAAGGACATTAGGGTTCCGGGATTGGGAACGAGCACATGAGGACGTAAAAGACAAATCGAAATAGAGGTCGAGGTGAACTGGAGTGCGGCGGAGCTTTGGCTGCCAACAACAATGACCGTGGCGGTTAACATCGCCGGAATCGAAGCTGGAGGCATGCAGGAGGGCGGCGGCGACTAGGGTCGCAAGGGACAAAAAGATCAAGGGGTCGAGGCGTGTGTATCTGTGCGTGAGCAAGAGAGGTTGGGCCAGGGTCGAGATTAACCACGATACTAAATAGGCCGGTTAGGTGGACTGATGATGCTCGACATGGCACTTCGTTGGTAACCCCAAGCGCAGGGTGTGTGAAGAGCAAGCAGCAATTTTTCCCTCAGTTGAGACCGAGGTTATCGAACCAGAAGGAGGAAGGAAATGTCACACATGTGTTGCAAACAACGTGGAGACCTGCACAATACAAATTCAAGACTTTGTCCCAACAAATCAGTGAGGTTGTCAAGCTCACCAGTTTGCTGTAACAAAGGATTAAACGTATGGTGTGGAAGTTAATGGTTTGCAGGAAGTAAAGAAGTAATAGTGGAAGATGTATCAATGGTAAAGATTGGACCGGGGTCCATAGTTCACTAGAGGTGCTCTCCTTAGATAAACAACATGGCATGAAGGGTAAACAAATTACAGCGGGGCAATTAACAGGAACTGAGCAAGGCATAACAATACAATTACTAGCCAGAAAGATCCTATGAGGTTGATTGGGCAATTCAACAATATACATAGACCGTCATCCAACTGCATCTATGACTAGAAGTCCATCTTCAGGTTATCATCCGAACCCCCTCCAGTATTAAGTTGCAAGCAACAGACAAATGCTTTAAGCAAAGTGTGTAAGGTAAACAGTCCACATGTTCCATGAACAAGAGACTGTTGTTTTCTCCCTAGTAGCAACAACACATCTACAACCGAAGAGATTATTGTCACTTCCCTTGGAAACTAGAGGCATGAACCTACTATCGAGCATAAATACTCCCTCTTGGAGTCACTAGCAACTACTTGGCCAAGATAACCACTAGCAACAGAGAGCATGCAAGATCACAAACAACACAGACATGATAGAATCATAAAGATAAAACCATTAATCAAACCAACATAATAATATCAATATGAATCATAAAGATAAAATCATTAATCAAACCAACATCGGATCCCCGCAAACACAACATGCATGACTACAAATAGATTAGATCTTGATCATGAACGGAGCTCACATGATTTATACATGAAAGCACAAAGGAGGAGATACAACCATCTAGCTACTACATGGACCCATAGTCCAAGGTGGAACTACTCACGAATCATAATGGAGAGAAGGCCTCCGGGATGATCTCCCCTCCAGTAGGGTGCCAGGAAGAACTTTAGATCCCCCCGATCTAGGGACGATGGTGGCGGCGGCTACAGACGGTTTCATGGATTTCTGATCGGGTACTCAGGGTTTCTGTATCGGGGGCTTCTTATAGGCGAAGGGGCGAGACCGGGAGGCGGCCAGGGTGCCCAAACCCTAGCCAGGCGCGGGGCTGGGCCCACCCGCGCCTAGGGTGGGTCTGGCCCCCATGGCTGGTCTTCCGGGATCCCCTCTGGACTTCTTCTTCCCCACGGAAAGTTATTGAATTTTTCCTTTTTCCCGTTCAATTCCGAGAATATTTCTTTACTAGATTTTCTGAAACCAAAAACAGCAGAAAACGGGCATCTGACACTGTTGCAATTTGTTAATAGGTTAGTACCAGAAAACATGTAAAAAGCACCTCAAAGTGTGGACAAGTAAAGCAAAGTAGATACTAAATAAGCATGGAGCATCAAAAATTATAGATACGTTCCCAACGTATCAGTATCCCTAAGCTTAACTCCTGCTCGTCCTCGAGTAGTTAAGTGATAAAAGAATAATTTTTGAGGTGACATGCAACCTCATAATAAAGATCCAATCATTTGCAAGCATTGAAAGCTGGGATCAAAGAACTCTAAACATGTGCATGAAAGATGGAGTTCTAACAGTAGGACATAGTAACTATGCATGCAACATGGCAAACTACAAACAAAGATCATGAATAACATGTATTAAAAACGTTTGTTTGTTTCACATGCAGAAAACATAGCATAGTGGCAATCAGCTTGTCCCTCATAGAGTAGCAATATAATGCATAGGACACCTGCAAAGTTCATAAGGGTGACTAGAAACAAATAGCACAAGATCAAGTAATAACACAAGGAAAATGATACGTATCCCCCGGGGGATAACTGCTTCTCCATCCCCCGGGGTGCCGGCTCGCTTGCGTCAAAGAAAAACGGGAACATGCGCGCGTGTACGATCGATGAAGCCATTCTCTTGGTTGTTGGACTTGGACCAAGCGTGCGCATGTCTTTTCTCCAACCGTTTCGCGTCTGGCGTGTTATGCATCCTCCTCCTCCTACCTTATCTCTTCGATCTCTCTTTTCCTCCACACAAACTGACATAGCCGCTGCCGCGTTTTTCTGTTGCACAGCCGCCGCCGCCGGAGACTGCACACGTCGCCGCAGGAGGTCTGTGCCCACGCGTGGTGCTGCTGCATGCCCACGCCCCTGGTCTGCATCTTCGCCCGTGTACACTGCCATGCCTGCCGGCCTAGGGGTGCTGTCCATCCAAGGGAATCCTTCCATCTCCGCCTTCGACGACCATGAGCCAGCCTCGAATCTTCATCGCCTACCTTTGTCTAAGTGGAGGTGCTCAGTCATGAGGACGCGGTAACACGCAGGCATGCCCCTGCGATGGCAATGCTACATACGACGTCAGGCGTTGCTATCACAATTTAGAACATTTGATACTTTATTAGTTGGATGGTGTTGTTATTTCGGTCTGCGTCGTTGCTACTAGCATTTTGCTACTTTAACATATTATATTTGCTATGTATTCATATAATTTTTGCTACTTTCACACAATTTTTTTGCTACAACCAATCTCTTGTAGGGGTTCGTAGCATGGAAAACAAAAAAAATTCTACCGCATGCAAACAAACAAGCCAAGATCTATCTACTAGATTGTAGCAACGAGTCGATAGAGGAACTCACCCTCGAAGATTCCAAAGCGGTTAACGAGAGCAGATTCTCGTGGGTGATGTAGTCGTACACTTGCCGATCTCAAGATCGCGTAGACGATCCTTCCGGCGCTGCGTTCCGGCAGCGCTTCCGCAGTCGGTCACACGTTCGGTACTCGAAGAATACCTTCCTCTCCCTTGTTCCAGCAGGCAGCGGAGGTTGTAGCACTCTCCTCGCGATTCCGGTAGCACGACGGCGTGGTGTCGGAAGTAGAGGGGAGATCTCGCAGGGCTTCGCCTTAAGCCGGAGCGAGTATGGTGGAGTATGAGAGAGTCCTTGGTGATATAGGGTTTAGAGGTCACCAAGGGGAGGGCTTGGCCGGTGGCTAGGGTTTGGGTAACCCCAACTCGACGAGTTGGAGGTCCCCTAGGCGGCGGCGACAACACAAGGAGGTGGTGGCGCCGGCGTCTTGGGTCTAGGGTTTTTAGGTGTGTGGGTAGGGGGAAGCCCTACCCCTCCTTATATAGGTGGAGGGTGGCCGGTTGGGAGGAGAGAGTCCTCCTCCAACTCGCCCTCCTTGGCCGGCGGGTGGAGGGAGGGGACTTCCTCCCCAAGTAGGTTTCCTACTCTCCCTCCACCAAGCAAACTTGAGATTTGACTTTTTCAAATTGGCGTTTGACTTTCAAACTTCGATTTGATTTCTCTATTTATTTTGCCCAGCCATGTGACCTAGTACATGATGCAACCATTCCATATTGTCATGAAACATTCATGTACCCTTCCCCTCCGGAGTGCTGGACCTTCCGAACCCTTCTAGAACATTCCCGGTGAAAACACCGGAATTATTCCCGAACTCCGAAACAGGACTTTCCTTATATGAATCTTATTCTCCGAACCATTCCGGATCTCCTCGTGATATCCCGGATCCCATCCGAGACTCTGAACAACATTCGGTCTCTTACTCGTCATTCCATAACTACTGAACAACATCTAATCCTTAAGTGTGTCTCCCTACGGTTCGTGAATTATGCGGACATGACCGAGACACTTCTCCGATCAATAACCAATAGAGGAATCTGGAAATTCATATGGCTCCCACATACTTCTACGATTACTTTGCGATCGAATAAACCACTTACATACGATACCAATTTCCCTTTGTCTCACGATAGTTTACTTATCCGAGGTTTTGATCGTAGGTATCTCTGCATACCTAGTTCAACCTCGTTACCGATAAGTACTCTTTTCTCGTTACCGTGGTATATGATCCCTTGTGAGCCAGTCACCTGCTTGCAAGCTAATTGGATGACATTCCACCGAGAGGGCCCAGAGTATATCTATCCGTCATATGGATGGACAAATCCCACTCTTTATCCATGTGCCTCAACCAATACTTTCCGAACACTCAATGCCACCTTTATAGCCACCCAGTTATGGTGTGGTGTTTGATGTCATCAAAGCATCCTTCCGGTGATGGTGATTAGCATGATCTCATGATCGAAGGAATTAGGTTACTATGTATCGGAAAGCTTATAGCAATTGAACTATTAAAATGACTTGATCTTTATGCTACGCTTATCTATAGGAGTATGTCCATCATACCATTCTCCTAATGATATGATCTTGTTGTTAACAACATCTCAATGTTCATGATCGGGAAACCACGATCATATATTAACTAACAAGCTAGTATTATGAAGAGGCTTTACTAGGGACTCTATTTTAGTTTACAAATCACACAAGTATTAATGTTTCCGGTTAATACTATTATAGCATGAATGTAAACATTTATCATAAACACAAAGATATAATAATAACCACATTTATTATTGCCTCTAGGGCATATCTTCAACAGTCTCCCACTTGCACTAGAGTCAACTAATCTAGATTACATGGTAATATACCGAACACCCATGGCGGTTTGGTGCTGGTCATGTTTTGCCCTCGGGAGAGGTTTAGTCAACGGATCTGCCACATTCAGATCTGTGTGTACTTTGCAAATCTTTATGTCACCATCTTGGACATGTTCTCGAATAGCGTGAAAACGTAGCTTGATGTGCTTCAGCTTCTTGTGTGACCTTGGTTCTTGCGCATTGGCTATGGCGCCCATGTAATCACAGTAGATAGACATTGGGTCCAACGCACTTGGAACCACACCAAGCTCTGTAATGAACTCCTTCATCCATATTGCCTCTTGTGAAGCCTCCGAAGCAGCTATGTATTCCGATTCAGTTGAAGATCTCGCCACAACGCTTTGCTTTGCACTCCTCCAGCTAACTATTGCACCATTCAAAGTAAATACGTGTCCAGATTGAGATTTGGAATCATCCGGATCGGTGTTCCAACTAGCATCGGTGTAACCATTAACAACGAGTTGTTCATCACCTCCATAAGAAAGAACCATATCCTTAGTTCTTCTGAAGTACTTAAGGATGTTTTTGACCGCTGTCCAATGATCCACTCCTAGATCACTTTGATATCTGCTAGTCAAACTAACAGCATATGCAATGTTGGGTCTAGTACATAACATGGCATACATAAGAGATCCTATAGCTGAAGCATAGGGAGTCTTACTCATCCTTTCTCTATCTTCTGCCGTTGCGGGACTTTGAGTTTTACTCAAGGTTGTATTGGGCAACATGAGCAAGAACCCTTTCTTGCTATCTTCCATTCCAAACCTCTTTAGAACTTTGTCCAAATATGTACTCTGTGAAAATGATATTAGGCGCCTTGATCTATATCTATAAATCTTTATGCCTAATACGTAAGCTGCTTCGCCAAGATATTTCATTGAAAAACTATTATTCAAATAATCCTTGACACTATTAAGAAGGTCTACATCATTCCCAAACAACAATATGTCATCTACATATAGTATTAAGAATGCTACAGAGCTCCCACTCACTTTCTTGTAAATACAAGCTTCTCCATAAGTTTGTATAAAACCAAAACTTTTGATTACCTTATCAAAACGTTGATTCCAACTTTGGGATGCTTGCTTCAATCCATATATGGACCGTTGAAGTTTGCATACCTTGTTAGCATACTTAGGATCGACAAAACCTTTGGGTTGCATCATATACAACTCTTCATCAATGTCTCCATTGAGGAACGCCGTTTTGACATCCATCTGCCATATCTCATGATCATAATATGCAGCGATTGCTAACATAATCCTCACAGACTTTAGCTTCGCTACCGGTGAGAAAGTCTCATCGTAGTCAACTCCTTGAATTTGTCGAAACCCTTTTGTGACAAGTCGAGCTTTATAGACAGTAACATTACCATCAGCATATGTTTTCTTCTTGAAAATCCATTTGTTCTCGACAGCCTTCCGGCCATCTGGTAAGTCCACCAAAGTCCATACTTGGTTTTCGTACATGGATCCAATCTCGGATTTCATGGCTTCTTGCCATTTATTGGAATCTGGGCTCATCATTGCTTCATCATACGTCGCAGGGTCATCAATGTTATCCACCAACATGACACTCATAACGGGATCATACCAATCAGGAGTGGTACGATTTCTTGTTGACCTGCGAGGTTCCGTAGTAACTTCAACCGAAGTTTCATGATCAACATCATTAGCTTCCTCTCTTATTGGTGTAGGCGCCACAGGAACTACTTCTGGTGCTGCGCTACTCACAAGTTCGAGAGAAGGTTCAACAACCTCGTCGAGTTCTACTTTCCTTTCAGTCACTTCTTTCAAGAGAAATTCCTTCTCTAGAAAGGATCCATTCTTGGCAATGAAGATTTTGACCTCGGATCTATGATAGAAGGTATACCCAATAGTTTCCTTCGGGTATCCTATGAAGACGCATCTTTTCGCTTTGGGTTCAAGCTTGTCCGGCTGTAACTTCTTTACATAGGCTTCACAACCCCAAACTTTAAGGAACGACAATTTAGGTTTCTTCCCAAACCACAATTCATACGGTGTCGTTTCAACAGATTTAGATGGTGCCCTATTTAAAGTGAATGCGGCTATTTCTAATGCATAACCCCAAAACGATAGCGGTAAATCTGTAAGTGACATCATAAAACGAACCATATCTAAGAGAGTTCGATTACGACGTTCGGACACACCATTACGCTGTGGTGTTACCGGCGGTGTCAATTGTGAAAGTATTCCGCATTTATTTAAATGATCGCCAAACTCGTAACTCAGATATTCACCTCCACGATCAGATCATAGAAATTTAATCTTCTTGTTACGTTGATTCTCTACCTCATTTTGAAATTCCTTAAACTTCTCGAAAGTTTCGGACTTATGTTTCATGAAATAGATATACCCATATCTACTCAAGTCATCCGTGAAGGTAAGAACATAACGATAACCACCGCGCGATGCTACACTCATTGGACCACACACATCGGTATGTATGATTTCCAATAAGTCCATAGCTCGCTCCATCATCCCAGAAAATGGAGTCTTAGTCATTTTACCCATCAGACATGCTTCGCATCTTTCAAGTGATTCGAAATCAAGTGATTCAAGAAGTCCATCGGAATGGAGTTTCTTCATACGCTTCACTCCGATATGATCAAGACGACAATGCCACATATAGGACGAGTTATCGCTCAATTTCAAACGTTTGGCTTCAATGTTATTAATATGTGTATTTCCACTATCGAGATTCAAAAAAAAAATAGACCATCTATCAAAGGTGCTTGTGCATAAAACATATTACTCATATAAATCGAACAACCATTATTCTCGGACTTAAACAAGTAACCGTCTCGCAATAAACATGATCCAGATATAATGTTCATGCTCAACGCAAGCACCAAATAACAATTATTTAAATATAAAACTAATCCCGATGGTAGATGAAGAGGTAGCGTGCCGACCGCGATCACATCAACCTTTGATCCATTTCCAACGCGCATCGTCACCTCGTTCTTCGCTAGCTTCCGTTTATTCTGCAGCACCTGTTTCGAATTACAAATATGAGCAACCGAACCAGTATCAAATACCCAGGCACTACTACGAGTACTAGTGAGATACACATCAATAACATGTATATCGGATATACCTTTCTTCTTGATGTTGCCGTTCTTCAAATCCGCCAAGTACTTTGGGCAATTCCGCTTCTTGTGACCTTCTCCCTTGCAGTAAAAGCACTCAGTATCAGGCTTAGGCCCAGCCTTGGTCTTCTTCGCCGGCGCGGCAACTTTCTTACCGCCCTTCTTGAAGTTTACCTTTTGCTTGGACTTGCCTTGTTTCTTGAATTTGGTGGTCTTATTGACCAACAACACTTGGTGCTCTTTCTTGATCTCCACTTCTGCAGATTTCAACATGGAGAAGAGTTCTGACAACGTCTTGTCCATGTTTTGCATATTGTAGTTCATCACAAAGTTCTTGTAACTTGGTGACAGTGATTGGAGGACACGGTGAATCCCCAAAGAATTAGGAATCACTATACTCAAACTTTGGAGTTTGTTTGCGTGCCCAGACATCTTAAGCACGTGCTCACTGACGGAGCTGCCCTCTTCCATCTTGTAGTCAAAGAACTTTTCAAAAGCCTCATAACTCTATACTGCCGCGTGAGCCTCAAATATCATTTTGAGTTCATGGACAATATCATGTGGGTCATGGTTCTCAAACCTTTTCTGAAGCTCCGATTCCAAACCATACAAGATAGCACACTGAACTGTGGAGTACTGATTCTTCCGAGTGAGGTAAACATTCTTTATTTCATCGGTAGCAGCAGCTGCAAACGGGTCACCCAGCGGTGCATCCAGCACATAGGTCAAATTACCAGCTGTGAGGACAATCCTCAAATTGCGGAACCAATCCGCGAAGTTGCTTCGATTGTTTTTCAACTTTTCTTTCTCTAGGAACACATTAAAATTGATGGTAGGGGCCGCCATTGATCTACAACATATTTGCAATAGTTTAGACTAAGTTTATGACAAATTGAGTTCTAATTAATAGTTAAATTAATCTAGGTGAACTCCCACTCAAAACAATATTCCTCACATTGTTTTAGTGATCACACGAACCAAATCCACCACATCAAAACCGATCATCACGAGAGTTGATGTAGCTTCAATGGTGAACAATCAACATGTTCATCATATCTTCTATATGACTCATGCTTTACCTTTCGGTGATCCGTGTTCCGAGACCATGTCTATACATGCTAGGCTCGTCAATATTAAACCTTAGATTCCGCATGAGAAAATCTGGCTTGCTCACGTTGTATACACTCGCAGAATCTAGCACACCCGATCATCACGTGGTGCTTCGAAACAATGAGCTTTAGCAACGGTGATTACTAAGGATGAACACTTTAAAACTTGAAATTTATGTGCTTGAGGGATCATCTTATAATGCTACCTTCGTTAACTAAGCAATACAAGATGCATAAAGGATTAACATCACATGCAATTCATAATATGTGATATGATATGGCCTTCTTCTTGTGCTTCCGATCTCCATCTTCAAGCACGAAAATGATCTCCATCATCACCGGTATGGCATCAAGGTCAATGGCATCGTTTCATGGTTGTCGTCCACCAGCTTCAATGTAACACCCTCAGAATCGGACCTATGCAAGTTTGAGCAAAATTCGCCAAACCCGCATAGAAACGATTCAAAGGTGCCCACCAGGCACTTTCGTGCGGGTGGAAAACGAAGTAATAACATTACACAACAGTCCTCGATGGGACCCACAGAACAGGTATATATAACAGCGACTCAATGAGTCAAGAATACAGATATACAATACAAAGATCCAAATCACCTTGAAAACGATAGAGCGTCCAGCTACGGACAAGATGCAAATGGGGCTAAGAGCCCTGAAGAATAACCAATGGCGTCCATAACCCTGCCCAGGCCAAGCCGGAAGGGTAACCTTGCTAACGGCGTCGATCTCAAAACCTGCTTAAACAAAAGGGGTGCCGACAAAGGGCAAAGGAAAAAGAAGGAGCGTCAGTACTGAGGCCAGTACACGGCGAGGCTAGAATTCGGCGGTCCTCGCCTACATAGGTATGGTGGACTGAAGCGGCAGCGGCAGCATGCACTAATCAACCTATAGAGACTCGGTACAACTGGCGACTATCAGAGAGGGGTGAGAAAGACCTATTCGGAACCAACCTGATACTACAATCAAACAAACCCATCCTGGTGTTTCCCCCTCGAAGCCAAACGAGGAAGTCAACCGAGGAACTCACACAGTTGGCAGTTTTATTTATTCAGTTATCGTTGCAGCAATTACTAGTCAGGTATAGATAATCGTCCTGATAAAGTAAGCAGTGGGCCGTTTTAGTTAACCATTCCGTTGTAGTTGCAACAATTACTAATCAGATACAGATAGCATGAGATAAACCCCAAAACCCAGCAGTTGTTGGTACTTTTATTTAGCCATTCCGTTGTAGTTGCCATACTTACTAGTCAGGTACAATGGTCGCAAGCGATACCTAAACAAGCAATTGTGGGCAGTATTATTTAGCCATTCCATTATAGTGAAGCTGATTACTAGTCATTATAAAGTCAAATTTATAGCAATAAACTTTAGTTATGCTTGTCTATGGTCGAGATACTGTGCTCCAAGTCGTCCATAACCGCGGACACGGCTTTCAGAAAGTTTTAACCCGGCCGGGGTGCACAAATAGCAACACACACACGATCAACCTCGGAAAAACCAAATCAAAACCCAACGAGGTCTTCACGACAGAGCAATCACAAGATTCAGAAATATTTCAGGGGGCCACCCCTTGGAGTACACCCGCAACGAAGTAAGCAAGCTCCGAGACGGACTCAAGGTTTGCGACAATGGCTGTAAACGACAGCAGATCCCCAATCGGGGACTGTCGATACCGCGAAAACATTCCGCTTCCAAAACAGTACAGCGTGCTCCTCACACAATCGTAATTAAAGCAGTAAAGCATGGCATAGGTACAGGATAGTAAATAAAACCTCAAACTAGTTGTGGCCCCAAGAAATAAGACGGAATCAAGCTCTGGCTAAGGGGGCCCATACTCCCCATATGTGGATAGCGCGATAATTCAAGGAACAGGTATCAAGTACTCGGGGTCCTACGGGACACAAGTGGGCGTTCGGAAACCAAATATTTTCTATCACCCACCGATGCCTCTGCTTACTTACTTCAATTTTAGTTGTTAAACAGGAATTAAAGTGCATAATAAGTAAAGCCATGATCATATCCAACATCAACATGCGGCAATACATCAACAACTGTGGCACTTGACGACACGCAACAGCACTTGAGCAAGCGACTACGACGCGCAAGTCCAGCTATCTACCAAACAACAGGTAATAGGAGGTGGCCATGGCAATATAGGGCTGCAAGGGATATCACGGGTACGAAACTAGAGAAACGCAACACAGATAGCAATAGATCAACAGGAGGGAATAAATACTATAAAAGTAAGATAGGTAGAAAGGAGGAGATGCTCGCCTGAAAACATTGTCGAAGGTTCAACCGAAGATCGGGGCGAAGCTCACATCAACTCAACGGCCTTATCCGCGAAGAACCAAAACACTAGAAGAAACACCGGGTGCAATATTTAATACACGGCAGAAGATCGGCATGATGCATGTATGATGCATGGCATGGCAAAGGTGCGATGCAATTAGGCCATATTAAGCGGAACCGGGGGTCCCGACAATTAATTAAATGGTTCAAGTTATTTAGAAACCCCCGCAATTTAAATGTTGTATTAGCAAGACAAAAGTTGGCACCGGTTCGCTACACAAGTTTAAATGAGGCCAATATAAGGCTAGATTCACCCGCATATGGGCCCCATATTTAATTATTAGGTGAATCGGCATAAGGTCCCAAACCACATGATATGGATGCATGCATGAACAATTCAATATGCACAAGTTGTATTATATTATAAAATAGGGTCTCGGAAAAGGGGTTCACACGTTGGGGGGGGGGAGGGCTCGACGATCTTGGGGTTCCGGGGTTCGGGGTCGGTCTCAGGGTCCAGGGTTCGGCGGAAACGTTCTCGACGGAAGCGTTCTTGGATTACTGGGGTCTATCTTGTTGTTCGGGATGAAGCACTTGTCGCACCGGGGTCTCGGTGTCCGGGATGAAGTACTCGGCGTCTCCGCGTCGGTGGCCTTGGCGGTATCAGGTTCGGACTCCGGATCCGGGCACGGTCCTAGCGCTCCGTCTTCAGTGTCGTTGGCGAACTCGGGCTCGATACCGGGGGTCCTTCGGATCCTTGAGGCGATCTTGGCGTTCCGGGCATCTTCGGTGCTCGGGCCCGAGAGGGGTACTTGTTGTATTCGTGTCGTGGCTCTGGTCGGGGTTCAGGGTTCCGTGTCGAAGGCCTTGGCGCTTCGCCTCCTCGTGATGATCTCGGGGCGTCGAATCCGGGAAGGAGAGCTTGGTGGTCTTCAAGTTCGGACTTCGCCTCCGGGAACGGGCCTTGGCGGAACTTGGCGTTGATCCGTACTTGGAAGATCTTGGCGAGGCCTTACAACACGGTGCAGATACCGACTCAGCGAGGGACGGGACGGCGGCCGGCGAGGTGCTTGGTGGTTGACCGGGGCAACGTGAGGCGACGCAGGGGCTCGGGGGCGAGCGGCGACGGCGGGTGGGGCTGCTGCGGCGGGGCTCAGGCGGCGCTTGAGGCGGCTCAGGGAGGGAGGACCCGGCCAGGTCGAGCACGGGCCGCGGCAGGAGGTTGGTGCGGAGGGCGGCGGTGGCGGGGAGCCGGCGGACGGAGAGGTGGGAGAGGCGAGGCAGCGGGGCGGCATGGCGCGCCGGCTCGCCGGAGCGGAGGAAGGGAGAGGGACTCGCGGGGAGGAGGGCGGCGGAGCTCGCCGGAGCGGACGCAGCGGAGGAGGAAGGCCAGGGGGAGCTCGCGCGGAGGCGGCCAGGCGAGGGGTACGGGCGGGCGGCTTGGGGACTGGAGGCGGTGGCTGGGGGGCTTGACGGGGACGGCGGGGCTCTGGCGACGGAAGGACGCGCGAGGGGGCGGTGGCGACCGGGGCGAGGCCGGTGATGCGAACGGCGGTCGCGGACGGACGGGCCGGGGTCGGGGCTAGCGCGAGGTGCAGAGGCCGGGCCGGCGCTGCTCCAGCGGGCGACGGGGGCGGCTTCCAGAGGAGGGCGACGCGGCGGCCTGGCGCGAGCGAGGGCGAACGAGGGATGCCGGCGGAAGGCGGGGCGGGGCTCGGTGCAGGCGGGGGCGCCGGAGATCGAAGGGACGGCGAGGCGCGGCGGTGGGGGGCCCTGCGGCGGCGCGGCCACGGCCGGAGCACGCGGGGGCCGGGGGAGAGAGGAGGCCCACGGGGAGAGGACTCGCTGGGGGAGAAGGGAGCGGGGCACGCGGGGCGTGAGGTAGAAGACGCACAGGGGAGCGGCGGTCTGGGGAATGGGTCGTGGTGGGCCAGGGGGGACGGGTCCACGTGGGTGGGACCATGGTGTCTGGGGGTGGGGCTGGTGGAGGAAGTGGGTGCCGGCGTGTGTGCTGTGTGTGGGCTGGCAGGGGAGAAGAGGAGAGAGAGATGGGGTTGGCTGGGTAGGTGGCAGCATCTGAGAGGTGGAGATTTTGGGGAGGGTGAGGTGGCAGCCTGCTACTGGTTAGGGTGAGGTGGAGGGTTGGGCTGGGTAGATAGGTGGGTGTAAAAAGGATTAAGGGTGGACCGTTTGTAAAATCCTGGGGGTGGTCGTTCGGGTCGAAACGGCCCGTTCGACTGCCCCCGCTAAAAATAATATAAATTTTATTTGTTTTGTTAACACCGTTTGCAAACCGATAGCACTCAAACAAAAATAATCCGGAGACCGGGCTTTGCATTTGAATTAAGATGGGGCGTTTGGAAAATAAATCAGGCTTTGCGGAAATAGTTTTATGCAACCAACACATGATGATGACGATGCAATGCACAAATTCAACGCGATTTTCTAGTAGTGGTTTTGCGGGATGCCACAATTCGACACCACTAACAATGGATCTCGCCCTCGAGATCCGCCTCATGGTACCGGAAGGAAGGTCGGCGATCTGCATCTTCTCGCTTCAGGTAGATCCTCGCGACACCACTAACAATGGTTCCTTCTTCATCTTGAAATCGGCGACACCACCTACAAAGGGTCGTTGTTCCTGACCGTCGAGAGAACACTCCGGGGAAACAAAGGACGGAGTTGAAGGTAAGGCCACCTCTAACTTCCATGGACGGAGTAAAACTGCTGGATCCACTGATTCGACGTATAAGAGCGAATGATAAGAGCAGTGGTAGGGTAGCTACTCCATCCCGCACTCAAACCATTACTCTGCACACGAATAGGCGGGTTAAGCAACCAACTCTCGGAATCATACTGAAGATCTCGACAAACGAGGTTCGGAACAAAGGAGTGATGCGGACTCTGCATCGGATCTGGCGTAGATGATGCCGTTGCGTCGGAAACACCAGAAGAGACAACAGAAATTGTATGAAAGACACAATGATTAGGTTCTGCGATGGTTCCATTGGCATGAACAACACATGCTCAAGGTCGACTCCAACTTCACCAAAGCTCGTCCTTCTCATATGTTTTTCAATGACACTGATATCCAGCAAGGAACACATATGGATAAGGAGCTCAAGAACAAAAGATTGGAGGAAGGGTACAACAGACAAGTTGCAGATTGATGATCGTAGCACCTCCGTTACAAAAGGGGAGAAAGAGGAACCCTGAAGGTACGACGGAAACCCAACCACGAGAAATCCTGGACTCGAAGAAAGAGAAGAGAGCGGATTCAAAACACGTAGAGATAAGAGGAGAACAGCAGGGGGTAAGGAGTAAAATCAGACCTAATCAGAACTATACAACCGATTTTTCAAAATAGTTTTGACACTCTACTTCGGCCGTTAGCTAGGTTATCCTACAGGCTGGACTTGTGGGGTATCGCAACTGCTGAGCTCTGATACCACTCTGTAACACCCTCAGAATCGGACCTATGCAAGTTTGAGCAAAATTCGCCAAACCCGCATAGAAACGATTCAAAGGTGCCCACCAGGTACTTTCATGCGGGTGGAAAACGAAGTAATAACATTACACAACAGTCCTCGATGGGACCCACAGAACAGGTATATATAACAGCGACTCAATGAGTCAAGAATACAGATATACAATACAAAGATCCAAATCACCTTGAAAACGATAGAGCGTCCAGCTACGGACAAGATGCAAATGGGGCTAAGAGCCCTGAAGAATAACCAATGGCGTCCATAACCCTGCCCAGGCCAAGCCGGAAGGGTAACCCTGCTAACGGCGTCGATCTCAAAACCTGCTTAAACAAAAGGGGTGCCGACAAAGGGCAAAGGAAAAAGAAGGAGCGTCAGTACTGAGGCCAGTACACGGCGAGGCTAGAATTCGGCGGTCCTCGCCTACATAGGTATGGTGGACTGAATCGGCAGCGGCAGCATGCACTAATCAACCTATAGAGACTCGGTACAACTGGCGACTATCAGAGAGGGGTGAGAAAGACCTATTCGGAACCAACCTGATACTACAATCAAACAAACCCATCCTGGTGTTTCCCCCTCGAAACCAAACGAGGAAGTCAACCGAGGAACTCACACAGTTGGCAGTTTTATTTATTCAGTTATCGTTGCAGCAATTACTAGTCAGGTATAGATAATCGTCCTGATAAAGTAAGCAGTGGGCCGTTTTAGTTAACCATTCCGTTGTAGTTGCAACAATTACTAATCAGATACAGATAGCATGAGATAAACCCCAAAACCCAGCAGTTGTTGGTACTTTTATTTAGCCATTCCGTTGTAGTTGCCATACTTACTAGTCAGGTACAATGGTCGCAAGCGACACCTAAACAAGCAATTGTGGGCAGTATTATTTAGCCATTCCATTATAGTGAAGCTGATTACTAGTCATTATAAAGTCAAATTTATAGCAATAAACTTTAGTTATGCTTGTCTATGGTCGAGATACTGTGCTCCAAGTCGTCCATAACCGCGGACACGGCTTTCAGAAAGTTTTAACCCGGCCGGGGTGCACAAATAGCAACACACACACGATCAACCTCGGAAAAACCAAATCAAAACCCAACGAGGTCTTCACGACAGAGCAATCACAAGATTCAGAAATATTTCAGGGGGCCACCCCTTGGAGTACACCCGCAACGAAGTAAGCAAGCTCCGAGACGGACTCAAGGTTTGCGACAATGGCTGTAAACGACAGCAGATCCCCAATCGGGGACTGTCGATACCGCGAAAACATTCCGCTTCCAAAACAGTACAGCGTGCTCCTCACACAATCGTAATTAAAGCAGTAAAGCATGGCATAGGTACAGGATAGTAAATAAAACCTCAAACTAGTTGTGGCCCCAAGAAATAAGACGGAATCAAGCTCTGGCTAAGGGGGGCCCATACTCCCCATATGTGGATAGCGCGATAATTCAAGGAACAGGTATCAAGTACTCGGGGTCCTACGGGACACAAGTGGGCGTTCGGAAACCAAATATTTTCTATCACCCACCGATGCCTCTGCTTACTTACTTCAATTTTAGTTGTTAAACAGGAATTAAAGTGCATAATAAGTAAAGCCATGATCATATCCAACATCAACATGCGGCAATACATCAACAACTGTGGCACTTGACGACACGCAATAGCACTTGAGCAAGCGACTACGACGCGCAAGTCCAGCTATCTACCAAACAACAGGTAATAGGAGGTGGCCATGGCAATATAGGGCTGCAAGGGATATCACGGGTACGAAACTAGAGAAACGCAACACAGATAGCAATAGATCAACAGGAGGGAATAAATACTATAAAAGTAAGATAGGTAGAAAGGGGGAGATGCTCGCCTGAAAACATTGTCGAAGGTTCAACCGAAGATCGGGGCGAAGCTCACATCAACTCAACGGCCTTATCCGCGAAGAACCAAAACACTAGAAGAAACACCGGGTGCAATATTTAATACACGGCAGAAGATCGGCATGATGCATGTATGATGCATGGCATGGCAAAGGTGCGATGCAATTAGGCCATATTAAGCGGAACCGGGGGTCCCGACAATTAATTAAATGGTTCAAGTTATTTAGAAACCCCCGCAATTTAAATGTTGTATTAGCAAGACAAAAGTTGGCACCGGTTCGCTACACAAGTTTAAATGAGGCCAATATAAGGCTAGATTCACCCGCATATGGGCCCCATATTTAATTATTAGGTGAATCGGCATAAGGTCCCAAACCACATGATATGGATGCATGCATGAACAATTCAATATGCACAAGTTGTATTATATTATAAAATAGGGTCTCGGAAAAGGGGTTCACACGTTGGGGGGGGGCTCGACGATCTTGGGGTTCCGGGGTTCGGGGTCAGTCTCAGGGTCCAGGGTTCGGCGGAAACGTTCTCGACGGAAGCGTTCTTGGATTACTGGGGTCGATCTTGTTGTTCGGGATGAAGCACTTGTCGCACCGGGGTCTCGGTGTCCGGGATGAAGTACTCGGCGTCTCCGCGTCGGTGGCCTTGGCGGTATCGGGTTCGGACTCCGGATCCGGGCACGGTCCTAGCGCTCCGTCTTCAGTGTCGTTGGCGAACTCGGGCTCGATACCGGGGGTCCTTCGGATCCTTGAGGCGATCTTGGCGTTCCGGGCATCTTCGGTGCTCGGGCCCGAGAGGGGTACTTGTTGTATTCGTGTCGTGGATCTGGTCGGGGTTCAGGGTTCCGTGTCGAAGGCCTTGGCGCTTCGCCTCCTCGTGATGATCTCGGGGCGTCGAATCCGGGAAGGAGAGCTTGGTGGTCTTCAAGTTCGGACTTCGCCTCCGGGAACGGGCCTTGGCGGAACTTGGCGTTGATCCGTACTTGGAAGATCTTGGCGAGGCCTTACAACACGGTGCAGATACCGACTCAGCGAGGGACGGGACGGCGGCCGGCGAGGTGCTTGGTGGTTGACCGGGGCAACGTGAGGCGACGCAGGGGCTCGGGGGCGAGCGGCGACGGCGGGTGGGGCTGCTGCGGCGGGGCTCAGGCGGCGCTTGAGGCGGCTCAGGGAGGGAGGACCCGGCCAGGTCGAGCACGGGCCGCGGCAGGAGGTTGATGCGGAGGGCGGCGGTGGCGGGGAGCCGGCGGACGGAGAGGTGGGAGAGGCGAGGCAGCGGGGCGGCGTGGCGCGCCGGCTCGCCGGAGCGGAGGAAGGGAGAGGGACTCGCGGGGAGGAGGGCGGCGGAGCTCGCCGGAGCGGACGCAGCGGAGGAGGAAGGCCAGGGGGAGCTCGCGCGGAGGCGGCCAGGCGAGGGGTACGCGCGGGAGGCTTGGGGACTGGAGGTGGTGGCGGGGGGGCTTGATGGGGACGGCGGGGCTCTGGCGACGGAAGGACGCGCGAGGGGGCGGTGGCGACCGGGGCGAGGCCGGTGATGCGAACGTCGGTCGCGGACGGACGGGCCGGGGCTGGGGCTAGCGCGAGGTGCAGAGGCCGGGCCGGCGCTGCTCCAGCGGGTGATGGGGGCGGCTTCCAGAGGAGGGCGACGCGGCGGCCTGGCGCGAGCAAGGGCGAACGGGGGATGTCAGCGGAAGGCGGGGCGGGGCTCGGTGCAGGCGGGGGCGCCGGAGATCGAAGGGACGGCGAGGCGCGGCGGTGGGGGGCCCTGCGGCGGAGCGGCCACGGCCGGAGCACGCGGGGGCCGGGGGAGAGAGGAGGCCCACGGGGAGAGGACTCGCTGGGGGAGAAGGGAGCGGGGCACGCGGGGCGTGAGGTAGAAGACGCACAGGGGAGCGGCGGTCTGGGGAATGGGTCGTGGTGGGCCAGGGGGGGACGGGTCCACGTGGGTGGGACCATGGTGTCAGGGGGTGGGGCTGGTGGAGGAAGTGGGTGCCGGCGTGTGTGCTGTGTGTGGGCTGGCAGGGGAGAAGAGGAGAGAGAGAGGGGGTTGGCTGGGTAGGTGGCAGCATCTGAGAGGTGGAGATTTTGGGGAGGGTGAGGTGGCAGCCTGCTACTGGTTAGGGTGAGGTGGAGGGTTGGGCTGGGTAGATAGGTGGGTGTAAAAAGGATTAAGGGTGGACCGTTTGTAAAATCCTGGGGGTGGTCGTTCGGGTCGAAACGGCCCGTTCGACTTCCCCCGCTAAAAATAATATAAATTTTATTTGTTTTGTTAACACCGTTTGCAAACCGATAGCACTCAAACAAAAATAATCCGGAGACCGGGCTTTGCATTTGAATTAAGATGGGGCGTTTGGAAAATAAATCGGGCTTTGCGGAAATAGTTTTATGCAACCAACACATGATGATGACGATGCAATGCACAAATTCAACGCGATTTTCTAGTAGTGGTTTTGCGGGATGCCACATTCAACTATTACAACTACTTTGAATAGACATGCGGGTCTTAACGGAATTTAAAGACAACCATATGGCTCCTGCCCGTTGCCAACTTACAATAAGGAACATTGCATACATCATATATACTCACAATCATGGCCATATCACATCACGACACACCCCTGCAAAACAAAGTTAGACGCCTCTAATTTTCTTTGCATATTTTACGTGGTTTGGGGCTTTCAATAAGTGTCGTTCTAACTTACGAAAAAGAACCACAACGTTGATGTTTGAACTATCAAGTGCCCGTTGTAATTGGATCTATTCTATGATGGGAGAGACAGGCACCCACAAAGCCACTTATGCAATACAAGTTGCCTGTTGAGCGTGGAGCAAGTCTCATGAACGATGTCATGTAAGGTTAGCCCGGGCCGCTTCATCCCATCATACTGCAAGATGCAAAGTACACAAAAATCAATTGATAATAAAAGCACCACCGTCCATAATGACCATTGTGTTCTACTCGTGCAACAGATCTACATATAGACACGACTCTGATACCACTGTAGGGGTTCGTAACATGGAAAACAAAAAAAATCTACCGCATGAAAACAAACAAGCCAAGATCTATGTACTAGATTGTAGCAACGAGTCGATAGAGGAACTCACCCTTGAAGATTCCAAAGCGGTTAACGAGAGCAGATTCTCGTGGGTGATGTAGTCATACACTTGCCGATCTCAAGATCGCGTAAACGATCCTTCCGGCGCTGTGTTCCGGCAGCGCTTCCGCAGTCGGTCACACGTTCGGTACTCGATGAAGACCTTCCTCTCCCTTGTTCCAGCAGGCATCGGAGGTTGTAGCACTCTCCTCGCGATTCCGGCAGCATGACGGCGTGGTGTCGGAAGTAGAGAGGAGATCTCGCAGGGCTTCGCCTTAAGCCGGAGCGAGTATGGTGGAGTATGAGAGAGGCCTTGGTGATCTAGGGTTTAGATGGCACCAAGGGGAGGTCTTGGCCAGTGGCTAGGGTTTGGATAAACCCCAACTCGCCGAGTTGGAGGTGCCCTAGGCGGCGGCGACAACACAAGGAGGTGGTGGCGCCGACGTCTTGGGGCTAGGGTTTTTGGGTGTGTGGGTAGGGGCAGCCCCACCCCTCCTTATATAGGTGGAGGGTGGCCGGTTGGGAGGAGAGATTCCTCCTCCAACTCACCCTCCTTGGCCGGCGGGTGGAGGGAGGGGACTTCCTCCCCAAGTAGGTTTCCTAATCTCCCTCTGAAGGGAATATGCCCGAGAGGCAATAATAAAGTGGTTATTATCGTATTCCTATTTATGATAAATGTTTATTTTGCATGCTATAATTGTATTAATACGGAAACGTTAATACATGTGTGTTTAATAAACAAACAGAAAGTTCCTAGTTATGCCTCTCTTATAAACTAGCTCGTTGATTAACAAGATGATCAAGGTTTCCTGATCATGGACATTGGATGTTGTTAATAACGGGATCACAACATTAGTGTAATGGTGTGATGAACATTCATCCGAAGTATAGCATTACGATCAAAGTCATTGAGTTTATATTGCTATAACAACTTACGAAGTGATCCTAATCCTTAGACCATGAGATCATGTCAATCACTAACACCGGAAGAGCTTCTTGATAACATCAAACGTCACACCGTAACAGGGTGATTATAAAGATGGATTCAGAACTAATAAAGTGTTATGTTGAGGCCCATGGATCGAGAGTGGAATTTGTTCATCCCGATGACGGATAGATATACTCTGGGCCCTCTCGGTGATATCACATTGGTTAGCTTGCAAGCAAGTGATTTGATCACTAGAATGTTATATCACGGGAACGAGAAAAGAGTGCATGTCAGTAACGAGATCAAACTAGGTATGGAGATACTGATGATCGAATCTTGGACATGTAATATATCACGAAACAAAAGGATTAAGATACTAGCGTAAAAGGTTCCGACGATCACAAGAAAGTCATCGTTGAATGTGTGGGAGTCAGTATGGGTCTCCAGATCCCGCTTCTGATTATTAATCTGATAGGGGTCTCGATCATGTCCACATTATTCGCGAACCGTAGGGTGACACACTTAAGAGACACCGACATCCAATTGGAGCAAAAGTTTCATGCCTGAAAGAAAAGGAAAGCGCAGGAATTTATTTCACTAGACACCGAAACTGTTTCGGTTGAAATTGCTGAAACTGGTTCTGCATGTGAAATGGAATACTAGCAAGGGGTTTTATGTGAATGTTTGTTAATTAAAGTAATTAACAAAATTCTGAATAAATAAATAAAAGAGTTTTATTTAAATGAGAGCTTGCATTAAATTTGGTGGAAATTTAATGCATGTGAGTGGATTTTTGAGTGGAGGCTTTTTAATGGGAGTGGAGGCTTTTCATTTTGAGTGGGAGCTCCACCCACATGAATGTGGAAGAGGTGGGGGCAGCCCCATGGCTGGGCGCCATGCCCCTTGGGTGCCCCCCTCTCCCCTATAAAAGGCCCCCCTCTCCTCCTCTCACAACACACCTCCTCGTGAAGGATCTCTCTCCCCCTCTAGAATTTATCCCCCATGTTCTCGGACTAGCGAGATACATGTTTCCGGTGGCTATTCGGCAAGAAAGAGTTGTGCTTCCGCTACATCGCTGGAGCGAGGAGGCGGAGGTTGCTCGGTGCCTCGAATGTGTGTGCGAGCACGGATGCGCTGCTGTTTTGCGGCGCTAGGACTTCCTCTCGATCTTGAGATCGGCAAGAGATCGTCTACATCAACCACGAGTTTGGACTCGTTAAGCTTTGTCGGTCTTCAAGGGTATGTTATCTACGGATATACATCCGCCCGTTGTTTGTATCTAGTAGATAGATCTTGGTACATAGTTGTTCCCATCGTAGGAAAATTTTTGTTTTCTATGCTGCGAACCCTACAGTGGTACCAGAGCCGGATCTATGCGTCGATACTTTGCACGGGTAGTACACATATGAGTATGTGGTCGATGATGATCATTTTATTGCTTCTTAGTTGTACTTTGGATATTGGTGGCATAGTGGGATGAAGCGGACCGGACAAACTTTACATGTCCTCGCACATGAGACCTGTTCCACGCTTGACATGCAACTAGTTTGCATAAGTGGCTAGCGGGTGTCTGTCTCTCCTACTATAGTCAATATCTAATTTGCAACGAGTTGTCAACAATTTGGTTATCCTCGTTGTGGTTCATGTTCGTAGGTAAGAATGGTTCTATCTTCGAAAGCCCTAAGCCACGTAAAATTTGCAATGGATAAATTAGAGGTGTCTAGTTTAGATTGTTGCTGGGCTAGGGTTATGATATGGTAGTGTTGTAAGTAGAAGCATGAGATGATACTCTTACAACACACATAGCGTGTAAACTCCATAGACCTTGGATTTACACATATAGGTATGATAGTGATCATACCACGGTGCACATGATAGAGATCATCTGCGGGAACCATATCATTTCACTAATAAACATATGATGTTTGATAGCATCTTATATTGCTTGTTTAGCGCTTTGTTAGCATAATAAGGTGATCCCTCTTTTAGATATCAAGATAAAAATGTGTTCTTACTTAAGTATGCACCGACAATGTTTCGTCGCTTCAAGACATCACGTGATGATCGGGTATACTTGAATCCATGAGCATATCTCGGGTGTAAGACAGTTACACACGCGAATACTAAGGTTCTTACTTGGCGAGCCTAGCATGTACAGACATGGCCTCGGAACACAGACCGAAAGGTTAAGCATGAGTCATATGTTTTGATATGATGACCATATGGATGCTCGCCTTTGAAGCTACACCGACTCACGTGATGATCGGACTTGGTGTAGTGGATTTGGTTCATGTAATCACCAAAAAGACACGAGGGATGTCGTTTTTGAGTGGGAGTTCATTTCTAATTTGGATTAGTAGAACTCAATTTATCATAAATTAAATCAAAGTGAATTTGCATAATTTCTTGTAGTTATTGGCATTCGTTCACCACCTTATGCTTAGTTGTAATTGAGATAATAGAACTATAGAATTCTGGATATATACTTTACGAACTGGTAACGTATTGTGTTGAGTGTCAATCTAAAGTTTAAGTCCTATTGCAAACTTTCAGCAAACTCTATTTACTCCGTGAAATTTAATAGTTGGTATTAAATCGAGAGTAACAATTCCAGTGTTAGTATCTTAAGTATCATGTTTGCCTCCATGATACTTGATTTTTTTTAATATCAAGTTTATCTAGGAGCTGAAAGAATTGTTTCAGAAACCATCATGTGTGGCAGATATAACGATATCTGAAACAATGTTTTGGTTGCAATATGATAGAGTATAATATATGTTCTCATATTGGATGAGAATTTACAAAGGTTGGAGATGCTAGACATCCTAATCATCCAAAAGGGTTTTGGAAAGTAATGTTATACTCACGATTCGCCTTTATAAGCTACAGTAGCTTGATCATGAAAGTCGTCATGATAAGGATGAATAGAAGATGTATGTAAAGTGTTTACTACACTAAAATATTACTAAAGAATGGATTTTGAAAGAATACCGATCATTTTGATGATGGTGATCTACTTCAAAGTGCAAGTCCAAAGGTATTATTATTTGAATATACACGCTTTGGACTATGTGTCATGTATATGGCACCACTTTTGATGTTGATAAATTCTTTTAAAAAGGAAAAGGAAATGCTGAAAGAGAATCTATAAAATATACTTGGCAGAAAAGAAAAGATTGGAAATATCCAATTTAGGTATATATATGATATACATGTTATGGTTGTATTCTTTGCTTGTTAAACAATGTGGTTCTTGGGTATTGGATACCGAATTGGTTGGTATGAAATTTCATACGGAACGATGCAATTCATGAACCACAATGGCCTAAGTAACTAGCAAGAGAATATGTGATGATGTTCATCAAAAACAAACAAACCGTTGTTTGTATTTCTCGTTGACATCAAGGCTTGACTTCAAGATTTGTTTTAATAATTGTTATTTGAATCAGGTATTATGAGAACAAAGGTTGTTCAAATAATTACCGTATTCCATATAAGATGGATGATTTACAAATCTTGAAGAAATCACATCCATAAAACCTAATGCTAAAATGTCGCAAGACAAATGATTGAAAGATCACTTATGAAGTGACATCGCTGTTTAAATTATATTGGAAATAAAACATGAAGAATCTCCATATTCATGGATTTTTGGAGTCTTTGATTTGATCAAGTGACACTTGTGAGACTTTCCACGTGATAATTAAAACTTCGTCCAAAGGCCAAAGAAGAACGAACGACTAAATTATTGGAATTTATACATATCGATGTATGTAGTCCATTATGTGTAGTCGTAAGCGATGGGTTTCAACTTCATATGCTTTCTCCGGAATTTTGAGTGAATGTTCACTTAATGAGAAAGAAGTATGAAATATTTGAAAATGTTTCAAAGACTTTCAAGATGAAGTGGAAAATCATTGTAACAAGAAAAATTAATGAATTATGATTTGATCATCAAGGGATTTATTTGAGTTACAAGTGTAACAAGAAAAATAAATGAATTATGATTTTATCATAAAGGGATTTATTTGAGTTGCAAGTTTAGCAAAACACCTAGATTTATATCTCCTGAAACACCATAGGAGTATGGAGTGTTTGAGATTTGTAATGAAACCTTTTGAGACATGGTTGGATCAAAGGTGTTATTTATAAAACTGCCATTATGTTTTAAAAGATTAAAGCTTTAGAGACTATCGCTTTTACACTGAAAAGAGCTCCATCTAGATCCGTTGAAATGACACCATGGAAGTTATGGTTTGGGGTAAAACCCAAGTTGTCATTTCTTAAATTTTGGTATGCTAAACATAAGTAAGATGTTTACAACCGAATTCGGATGAGCATGTCTTTGTAGGTTATTCCGAATAACAATTGGTTATTCCTCCATAACACCGAGGACAAAAGGGTTTGTCGCTTGAAATGTGAAGTTTCTTGAAAAAGGAATTTTTCGCAAAAGTTAAGTGGGAGGACAATAGAACTTTGATAAGGTTAACGAAACTTAGCTAAATGTGCTGAGTTGCGCAGTGCCGGAAATCGTTCTGGAGGCTGCCATAATGCCCATAGCTTATGTGCCTCAAAGGTTGTGGTCACGGAGGTCTAAAGTTCCTATTGAACCAGGAAGGTCGGTTAAACAATCAAATGCTAAGATTTGAGAGTAAATCATTATTGTTTGACAATGATGAACCGAATACATACAAAGAAGCGATGATGGTCCCTGACTCCGTCAAATGGCTTGAAGCCATAAAATCCGTGATAGTTCCATATACGAGAAATCAAGTTTTGAACTTGGAAGACCCTCCGGAAAGGTGTAAAAACCTATCGGTCGTATTTGGATCTATAAAGAAACAGACATGGATGTCTCACATCTATGAAATATTCGACATGTCGTAAAGTATTTTATGACAATGTTCAAAGAGTTGACTATGACAAGATTTGATCTTTCATAGCGATATTTAGTCTGAACGGATTAAAGTAGCAACCACTACATATAATTTGGTATATGGTAGATGAATAAACAAAACAAAGTTCTTCTAATAGAATGGTTACCTAGGACGTGTACATGACACGGTCCAAAGGGTTTTGTTAAATTCAAAGGATGTTAAAAGGGCATGCAAACTTCAATGGTTGAAGTAAGCATCGCGGAGTTGGAATCTTCACCATGATGAAAAATGAGTTTTTCATCTGGAGACGATGAAGATGCTTGCATTTTCAAGAAATTAAGTGGGAGCGCTGAGACATATTTCTAATACATTATGTGAAGGACATCTTGTTGATTAGAAATGATGTATCTTTTATTGACAAAGGTTAAGAATTTCATTTCGATGAAAGACTTAGGCAAAACCCGAATATTTAGCATGAATGTCTATAGTGGATAGACTGTAATGCTAATATGTTTATGCCAAACATACATATATGAGATATTGAAGGAGTTCAATATAGAAACGACAAGAAACAGTTCTTGTTGCATGGAAAGGAATTGAATCAAGATTCAAGTGTATCGACACTTGATAAGTGAAACAAGATTCAAGTGCTTTGACACTTGATGAGTGCAATCACGAGAATGTTTTGATCAATCATACCATGATATGCACACATCCAGATATGTCTTATGCTCTAAGTGTTATGAGCATATACCAGAATGAATCATAAAATGATCATTGGACGATAGTGAGGATATTCTTATGATCTTTTGGAAGAACTAAGAATATATTTGTGTAGAGGTGACAAACAATCACAAATAGTTCATTGTAAAGCGTTACATTGATACTAGTTTTGTCACAAGATAAAAATTAAGTTTATCTCAATTTAAACTATGGGTGGCACAATGAAATGGAAAGAAAGTTTCCATGATGGATTTGGATGAATTCCAAAGTTAAGACATTGTGACGAATACTACAACAAAAGGCTAAGTATATGACTGCTATAGTAGCAGCAAAGGAGGGAATTTGTGTCAAGTAGTTTGTTATCAAACTAAGGTGTGGTTCGCAACGGGCTAACACTAAAGATATATTGTATGACAATAGTATCGACATGATTTAACCCCAAGGAACTAAAGGTCTCACCAAAATACCAAATTTATACAATGCCATCTCATTGGAGAATGAGTGATGCGTGAAGACGCAAAGACATGCAAATACACACGGACCTGAAGCGTCAGATCCGTAGATTATGTTAACCACTTGCAATTGCGTATTTGGAACACCAGAAAGCCATAGGTGTTCAATACACAAAGTTTTCAAACTAGATTATTGTCTCTAGTGCAAGTGGGAGACTGAAGGGAATATGCCCGAGAGGCAATAATAAAGTGGTTATTATCGTATTCCTATTTATGATAAATGTTTATTTTGCATGCTATAATTGTATTAATACGGAAACGTTAATACATGTGTGTTTAATAAACAAACAGAAAGTTCCTAGTTATGCCTCTCTTATAAACTAGCTCGTTGATTAACAAGATGATCAAGGTTTCCTGATCATGGACATTGGATGTTGTTAATAACGGGATCACAACATTAGTGTAATGGTGTGATGAACATTCATCCGAAGTATAGCATTACGATCAAAGTCATTGAGTTTATATTGCTATAACAACTTACGAAGTGATCCTAATCCTTAGACCATGACATCATGTCAATCACTAACACCGGAAGAGCTTCTTGATAACATCAAACGTCACACCGTAACAGGGTGATTATAAAGATGGATTCAGAACTAATAAAGTGTTATGTTGAGTCCCATGGATCGAGAGTGGAATTTGTTCATCCCGATGACGGATAGATATACTCTGGGCCCTCTCGGTGATATCACATTTGTTAGCTTGCAAGCAAGTGATTTGATCACTAGAATGTTATATCACGGGAACGAGAAAAGAGTGCATGTCAGTAACGAGATCAAACTAGGTATGGAGATACTGATGATCGAATCTTGGACATGTAATATATCGCGAAACAAAAGGATTAAGATACTAGCGTAAAAGGTTCCGACGATCACAAGAAAGTCATCGTTGAATGTGTGGGAGTCAGTATGGGTCTCCAGATCCCGCTTCTGATTATTAATCTGAGAGGGGTCTCGATCATGTCCACATTATTCGCGAACCGTAGGGTGACACACTTAAGAGACACCGACATCCAATTGGAGCAAAAGTTTCATGCCGAAAAGAAAAGGAAAGCGCAGGAATTTATTTCACTAGACACCGAAACTGTTTCGGTTGAAATTGCTGAAACTGGTTCTACATGTGAAATGGAATACTAGCAAGGGGTTTTATGTGAATGTTTGTTAATTAAAGTAATTAACAAAATTCTGAATAAATAAATAAAAGAGTTTTATTTAAATGAGAGCTTGCATTAAATTTGGTGGAAATTTAATGCATGTGAGTGGATTTTTGAGTGGAGGCTTTTTAATGGGAGTGGAGGCTTTTCATTTTGAGTGGGAGCTCCACCCACATGAATGTGGAAGAGGTGGGGGCAGCCCCATGGCTGGGCGCCATGCCCCTTGGGTGCCCCCCTCTCCCCTATAAAAGCCCCCCCTCTCCTCCTCTCACAACACACCTCCTCGTGAAGGATCTCTCTCCCCCTCTAGAATTTATCCCCCATGGTCTCGGACTAGCGAGATACATGTTCCCGGTGGCTATTCGGCAAGAAAGAGTTGTGCTTCCGTTGCATCGCTGGAGCGAGGAGGCAGAGGTTGCTCGGTGCCTCGAATATGTGTGCGAGCACGGATGCGCTGCTGTTTTGCGGCGCTAGGACTTCCTCTCGATCTTGAGATCGGCAAGAGATCGTCTACATCAACCACGATTTTGGACTCGTTAAGCTTTGTCGGTCTTCAAGGGTATGTTCTCTACGGATATACATCCGCCCGTTGTTTGTATCTAGTAGATAGATCTTGGTACATAGTTGTTCCCATCGTAGGAAATTTTTTGTTTTCTATGCTGCGAACCCTACACCCTCCACCAAGCAAACTTGAGATTTGACTTTTTCAAATTGGCGTTTGACTTTCAAACTTCGATTTGATTTCTCTCTTTATTTTGCCCAGCCATGTGACCTAGTACATGATGCAACCATTCCACATTGTCATGACACATTCATGTACCCTTCCCCTCCAGAGTGCCGGACCTTCCGGACCCTTCTAGAACATTCCTGGTGAAAACACCGGAATTATTCCCGAACTCCGAAACAGGACTTTCCTTATATGAATCTTATTCTCCAAACCATTCCGGATCTCCTCGTGATATCCCGGATCCCATCCGAGACTCCGAACAACATTCGGTCTCTTACTCATCATTACATAACTACTCAACAACATCGAATCCTTAAGTGTGTCTCCCTACGGTTCGTGAATTATGCGGACATGACCGAGACACTTCTCCGATCAATAACCAATAGAGGAATCTGGAAATTCATATGGCTCCCACATACTTCTACGATTACTTTGCGATCGAATGAACCACTTACATACGATACCAATTTCCCTTTGTCTCACGATAGTTTACTTATCCGAGGTTTTGATTATCGGTATCTCGGCATACCTAGTTCAACCTCGTTACCGATAAGTACTCTTTTCTCGTTACCGTGGTATATGATCCCTTGTGAGCCAGTCACATGCTTGCAAGCTAATTGGATGACATTCCATCGAGAGGGCCCAAAGTATATCTATCCTTCATATGGATGGACAAATCCCACTCTTGATCCATGTGCCTCAACCCATAATTTCCAAACACTCAATGCCACCTTTATAGCCACCCAGTTACGGTGTGGTGTTTGATGTCATCAAAGCATCCTTCCGGTGATGGTGATTAGCATGATCTCATGGTCGAAGGAATTAGGTTACTATGTATCAGAAAGCTTATAGCAATTGAACTATTAAAATGACTTGATCTTTATGCTACGATTATCTATAGGAGTATGTCCATCACACCATTCTCCTAATGATATGATCTTGTTGTTAACAACATCTCAATGTTCATGATCGGGAAACCACGATCATATATTAACCAACAAGATAGTATTACGAGGAGGCTTTACTAGGGACTCTATTTTAGTCTACAAATCACAAAGTATTAATGTTTCCGGTCAATACTATTATAGCATGAATGTAAACATTTATCATAAACACAAAGATATAATAATAACCACATTTATTATTGCCTCTAGGGCATATCTCCAACATCTCTATGGTTTTGCTACGAGGTCTTCGGCTGGAGTTTCCGGCGACTTCTCCGGTGATGTCCTCTTTTGCTACATTAGAAAAAATATTTTGCTACAACCGTTTTATGATTTTGCTACAATAGCGTAACTTTTTTGCTACGAGGACTTCGACGGCGTTTTTTCCGACGAGAGTTTTCGGCGGTGTCAGTTTTGCTACATTAGGATATTTTTTTGCTACAAGGTCGCCGGCGAACTCTCTGGCGAGGTCCGGTCTATTTGCTCTTTTTCTGAATAGAACCATTTTCTGCTACATGTAGCAAAACTGGGACTATTTGTAGCAAAAGCGGGTATGTTTGTAGCAAAAGCGGGATTTGAGGGCTATTTGGGGGACACGTGTCAGCAGGAGGACCCGGGGTATTTTAGGAAATTATTCCCCGGGGGACGCGTAGTATGACCCATAACACAATATGCATCAATTAATAAGCCTTGGAACATTGCCCATAGAATGACAACTATGCTCTCTTAATGGTGCCTAAAGGTAGAAGGTGGAGACTCAATAGTGGTGGAAGAAAGGCCTTTTTGTAAAGGAAGCAGGGATTACAAGTTTCAAAAAGAATTTCCAAAAATTATGGTACTAGTTAGCTTTTAGCCCTCATTGCCCCTATCATAAGCATCTTGGAGTGGTTAAGGTTAAAGTGGCAAAGCTGGAGTATATGCTTGGCAAAGTATAAGTTTGCAATCTCATGCTCCTTGAATACGAGGGCCACACATCATGCATACTCAACTTTGGGTCCAGGTAAGTTCTTGTCACTGTAAGTATTTGCATATCATTGAGAACCGCCAACGGGGTACCCCTTGCACATGGCACAGGAGCTTTCCCATAACCAAAATGACAAGGCAAGCAGACAATGAGCATCTCAGCAATTCTTCTTATGTACCATGGGAATATGGTGATTTTTTTCTCTCTTTCCTCTTTTCTCAATGTGTCTCTTTTTTTATAAGAAGAATGCTTCATAGATGTCACTATGGTGACGCTGCAAGTTTCCACCATGATTAGGCATGCCCAGGCGTTTCTCTAACACAGGATACAAACTCCATGGACTTACAAGTTCCCTCTTTATTTCACACCGGTGACATCCATAGACAAAAGAACATGATATCAACTGAGTACAACAAGGTACAAGTGCAATGTTGAAAATGTTCCTCGTGACAGGACGGTTCTGCTAATTCCAACTTATAAGTGCAAGCATATACAAAAAAGTTGTCACAATGGTTCAAGTTTATTAGGGGCAAATAATAAAGTGTTCCATCAAGTTCGTGAGGGCTTTAATCACTAAGTTTTCACATAACAAAATAGTTTTAATTGAAAGATAGATGAAAACAAGAATATACTTTGGAATGGTGTAACACACCATGCATAGGAGTTTATAGTGGACACTTTGCAATAACTTGGTTTCTTGGGAGTTGGAAGCATGAGTAGAGCTTACTCATACAAGTGGAGGCTAGCAAAAGAATGGGAGCAACCAACTAAGAGAGCAATAATGGCCATAATTATGCAATGCAACAAAGCAAACTAATAAAAGCAAAGAGTGGTACTACAAGTCAAGTAATAAATGATCATAGAGGCTAATGGTGACTTGTCATAGTCATAACATGGTGTGAGCATGTGCCAAGTCAACCCAAGCAAACATCAAAGGAGAATACCACAATACTATGCTTTTGCATGCTAAAACAACGCATAATTTTTCCAAGGCACACTAAGCAATCCCAATTGTTTGGAACAAGACATGCTACAACAATAATAACTAAGCATAATGCTAAAACAACACCTAGCATGTCATGCTAAAGTCTAAGTCACAGTCAATGCAAGCTCCTCTTGCACTTCAAGAAGAACTTACTACTCCTTTCCAAACACCAAGCAAACTTATTTGCAAAACAACACAGCGAGAGCGGGGGTCCAAACTACTAAAGCAAACTAAACAAACTAAGCAAAGCAAACGAAAACTAAGACGCTCCAAGAACAACACAACTGTGCATGAAACAATAAACGAAGTGTCTAGACAGACCTGAGCTTTTTATTGATGAAGAAGGGGATGCCTTGGGCATCCCCAAGCTTTGGCGCTTTTACCTCTTGGATATTTCTTGGGGTGACACCATGGTGGCATCCCCAAGCTTGAGCTTTTGTCCATTCTTCATCTCATTGCATCGTTCTCTCTCTACACCTGAAATTTTTACTTTATACAAAACTTCACACAATCTTCATTAGCAGCATTAGCTTATTCAAAATATATTAGACCACTGGCAAAGTTTTGGAACAGCAAGGATTTTCACTAAAAACACAATCTACTGTAGTAAATCCTTCAAAGAAACTCAATTTACCTAAAGAGAGCTCAAAAAGGAATCAATAAGAAGCAAATGCAAATAAGGGCAGAAATCTGTCAAAACAGACTAGCAGGTAGAAACGAATTTTTCCGAACATCTTATGTTGCTCAAATCAAAAAGTGTTGAACTAACTAAAGTTAGCCAACATACTGGGGTATTTATTCATAAATGTTGAGCTCAATCCGAGTTACAGATCCTTCTCATGAATTTGTTTGGTGGAGGACAGAAATCTGTTTCGGGACAGCAACTCCCCAAATCTTACTTCCCTCTCATTAGAGGTCATTCTTGGCACAAAAAGCAAACAAAAAGGATAAGGTGAGGTTATTACAGTAGTAATGACTTCCAATACTCAAGGAAACTCTTGGGTTATCTCCCAACAAGTACTTTTCTTTAACGCCTTTAAGTTAGGCACAAGAAGCAAGAAGAATCAAGTATTTTCAAATGAGGAAGCATTAACATCAAACCTTCCTTTGAAAGGAGGAGCAAAAAGCAAATTATCTCTTATAATAGGCAAGTGTTCAATACCTTTCTTGAATGGAAAATGATATTTGATGGTGCCTTCTTTCATATCAATGATGGCACCAACTGTTCTAAGAAAAGGTCTTCCCAAAGTAATAGGACAAGAAGCATTGTATTCAACATCCAAAACATAGAAGTCAACTGGGACATAAGCATTGTTAACCATAATGAGAACATCATTAATACTCCTCATGAGTTTCTTCTTAGCATTATCATTGAGTGGTACATCCAAATAAAATCTTCTAATGGTGGCAAATCAAGCATTTCATAAATCTTCCTAGGCATAATAGAGACACTAGAACCAAGATCACATGAAGCTTTGAGATCAAAGTCATTCACTTGCATATTAATAATGGGTTCCCAACTATCTTTTACTTTCCTAGGAATAGAAGCTTTGTGTTTTAGCTTCTATTCCTTAATCTTAACAAGAGCATCTGTAATGTGTTTGGCAAAGGCAACATGCATATCACTAGCATCAGGACTTCTAGCAAGCTTTTGCAAGAACATAATCACTTCAGAATATTGCAACCATCAATATCAAAGTCAAACTTAGCATCACCAGTAGTAGGCTCACTAGGCTTAGGCATAGTAGGAGGAGGAATAGGATCTACTTGTGGTTTAGTGGTGATAGTGCACACACTATTGTTTCTATTAATTTCAGCTTCCCTTTCCCACCTAGAATGAAGTTGAGATAACAGCTTAACATTTTCATCAATAGTAACTTGTATGGCATGAGCAGTAGAAAAGGTGTTTTCCATAGTTTCAGGTTTAGCAGCCATTTTATTAACCAAGGAAGTTTGAGCTTCAGACAAAGAGGATATATTTTTCTTAACAGTTAAAAGCTTTTCCTCTATAGTCTTATTGAAAGTGGTTTGTTTACTAATAAAGTCCTTAAGCATTACTTCAAGTTCAGAGGGGGCACTTCTAGCATTATTGTAAGAGCTTCCATAGGAATTACCATTATTGGTAGGATAAGGTCTATAATTGTTGTTGCTACCAAAATTATTCCTATAGGCATTGTTGTTGAAATTATTATTTATAATGAAGTTCACATCAACTTGTTCTCCTTGAGCAACCAAAGAGGCTAAAGGAACACTATTAGGATCTAGAGGAGCTTTCCCATTAACAAGCATAACCATAATAACATCAATCTTTTCACTCAAAGAGGAAGCTTCCTCAACAGAATTTACCTTCTTACCATGTGGAGCTCTCTCAACATGCCATTCAGAGTAGTTGGCCATCATATTATCAAGGAGCCTTGTTGCAGCACCCAAGGTGAGGCCCATGAAGGTACCTCCAATAGCAGAATCCAACAGGTTTCTTGAGGATAAGTTCAAACCTGTATAAAAAGTCTGGATAATCATCTAAGCAGTGAGTCCATGAGTAGGGCAATTTTTAACCAAAGATTTCATTCTCTCCCAAGCAGGAGCAACATGTTCACTACCAAGCTGTTTAAATTTCATAATGTCACTTCTCATAGCAATAATCTTAGCAGGAGGATAGTACTTTCCAATAAAAGCATCTTTGCACTTAGTCCAAGAATCAATACTATTTTTAGGCAAAGATAGCAACCATTTTTTAGCTTTTCCCTCAAGGAGAAAGGAAAAAGCCTGAGCTTAATAATATCTCCATCTACATCCTTATACTTTTGCATCTCACAAAGTTCAACAAAGCTATTAAGATGGGCATCAGTATCATCAGAACTAGCACCAGAAAATTGCTCTCTCATCACAAGATTCAACAAAGCAGGCTTAATTTCATAAAAGATAGCATCAGGAGCAGGTGGAGCAATAGGAGTGCTTAGGAAATCATTGTTGTTGGTGCTAGTGAAGTCACACAACTTGGTGTTCTCATCAGAGTTCATTTTGGCAAAGGTGGGCAAGCCAAAAACAGCAGCAACTAGAGCAGGAACTAATTTTTGTGTGTTTTTGAATAAGGCAAGCAAACCAAACTAGACTATTTTTTTTGGGTTTTTTGAAAAGAGGCAAACAAAACCAAGCAAAAAAAACAAAGCAAACTAAAAACAAAGTAAAGAGAAAGGAAGTGAAGGACTCCCCTAGTGAAGACGTCCTTAGCCTCCCCGGCAATGGCGCCAGAAAGTCTTGATGATGCTCGACGTGGCACTTCGTTGGTAACCCCAAGCGCAGGGTGTGTGAAGAGCAAGAAGCAAGTTTTCCCTCAGTTGAGACCGAGATTATCGAACCATAAGGAGGAAGGAAACGCCACACAGGTGTTGCAAACAACGTGGAGACCTGCACAACACAAACTCAAGACTTTGCCCCAACGAATCAGTGAGGTTGTCAAGCTCACCGGTTTGCTATAACAAAGGATTAAACATATGGTGTGGAAGGTAATGGTTTGCAGCAAGTAAACAAGTAACAGTGGAATATGTATCAATGATAAAGATTGGACCGGCGTCCATAGTTCACTAGAGGTGCTCTCCTTAGATAAACAACATGGCATGAAGGGTAAACAAATTACAATGGGGCAATTAACAGGAACTGAGCAAGGCATAACAATACAATTACTAGCCAGAAATATCCTATGAGGTTGATTGGGCAATTCAACAATATACATAGACTGTCATCCAACTGCATCTATGACTAGAAGTCCACCTTCAGGTTATCATCCGAACCCCCTCCAGTATTAATTTGCAAGCAACAGACAAATGCTTTAAGCAAAGTGTTTAAGGTAAACAGTCCACATGTTCCATGAACAAGAGACTGTTGTTTTCTCCGTAGTAGCAACAACACATCTACAACCGAAGAGATTATTGTCACTTCCCTTGGAAACTAGAGGCATGAACCCACTATCGAGCATAAATACTCCCTCTTGGAGTCACTAGCAACTATTTGGCCAAGATAACCACTAGCAACAGAGAGCATGCAAGATCACAACCAACACAGACATGATAGAATCATAAAGATAAAACCATTAATCAAACCAACATAATAATCTCAATATCCATCGGATCCCCGCAAACACAACATGCATGATTACAAATAGATTAAATCTTGATCATGAACGGAGCTCATAAGATCTATACATGAAAGCACAAAGGAGGAGATACAACCATCTAGCTACTACATGGACCCATAGTCCAAGGTGGAACTACTCACAAATCATACCGGAGAGAAGGCCTCCGGGATGATCTCCCCTCCGATAGGGTGCCGGGAAGAACTTCAGATCCCCCCGATCTAGGGACGATGGTGGCGGCGGCTACAGATGATTTCGTGGATTTTTGATCAGGTACTCAGGGTTTCTGCATCGGGGGATTCTTATAGGCGAAGGGTCGAGACCGGGAGGCGGCCAGGGTGCCTAAATCCTAGCCAGGCACGGGGCTGGGCCTACCCGTGCCTAGGGTGGGTTTGGCCCCCTGGCTGGTCTTCCGGGCTCCCCTCTAGACTTCTTGTTCCCCACGGAAAGTTATTGACTTTGTCCTTTGTCCCGTCCAATTCCGAGAATATTTCTTTACTAACTTTTTTGAAACCAAAAACAGCAGAAAACAAGCATCTGGCACTGTTGCAACTTGTTAATAGGTTAGTACCAGAAAACATGTAAAAAGCACCTCAAAGTGTGGACAAGTAAAGCAAAGTATATACTAAACAAGCATGGAGCATAAAAAATTATAGATACATTTCCAGCGTATCATGGACCAATCTAATGGGCCGGGTCAGTCAGTGGGCCAAGCCCTATTATAAAAAATAGAGGGATGAAAAAAAATAAAAAACATAGAGATAAGGAAATGACCAAAATACCCTGTACACAATTTTAGTTCTACAAAAAATGTATAAAATCCCTAAATATATATAATACATCAAAATTCTCACTAAAATAATATGTAACTAGGGAAAATATAATAATACTTATTTGAGTTAAATAAAATTCTAGTAAGTATTAACACCATTAAATATCTGAATGAAATTTAGTAAATCAAAGAAAAATCCTAAAAATGATTAAAAATTACTTTTGGGTACAAAAATAAATATATTATTTCATAAAAATATTAGTTGTAAAATTTCAAGTTATCTTAGGATTTTTAGAAAATAAATGTTGTGTTTAGCTTTATAATTTTACCTTCTTAAAATGTATTTCTTTAAACCAAAAATAAACTCTTTACAATTTTATTTAAATCATTTAGAATTCATTACTTTGGCAAAATAATTATTCTTTTCTCATAATGGTTTACTTAATAAATTAGGTAAGATACCAAATAAAGATTAAGTCTAAATATCACACTTAAAACCATAAATATATCTTCTAATAAAATTTAAAAATAATTTGTTAGCTATATAATATTTCTTTAAAATCTTTAACTAACTATAAGTCAAAGATTTACAAGTTCATTTTAAAAATCATTAACTTATATTAGAAATAAGCGATCTCATTATATATAACCATATTCTATATAACTCCTAAACTTGGTATTAACTAAATAAACTATATAATAAATTCACCTATTTCCTATAGGAAAATATTATAATATAACCTATGAATATTAAAATGCCAGATTAAAGTCTTTAAGACTAAAATTCATATTTATAAGGTTTCATATTTGATTATTCTTAGTAAAAAACAAATAGTTGGTAATGCCATAAATGTTATGTCTTAACTCGAATTTATTTTTTATAGTTAACTTTGGTCTGATTTTACCCTAAGCTAGGTATATAATGACTCAAGATCATTTAAAGCTTATCAAAAACCATAGCTTTAGTCCTATTAATCTTTAGAGTTGATTAACTTAACATAAATAATATTTTCTTCAAATGTTATTCTTTTTGCCACTTTAAAAGAAACACTATGCTATTTCTTTTAAAACATAACAACTTAACATATGATATTTGTAATAGTTACATGACACCACTTAACATTATAATTGTGTTATGATTATACTTTACTTGTCATGTCTTGTATGTTTATCTTAAAATCCTTGCAACCACACTCTTTTGTGAAGTAAACTTTAAGATAAATCAAATCTTAAATAAATCATCTAAATCCAACTCACTTATATTGTTGGGGAATTACTTGGGGTTTTACAACATGCATCTCATTACTTATGCATAACAAAATATTGCTTCTTTAAACATTGTCCTTACCAGACAATGACAGTGTTTTGTAGGACCCAAGGTCCAGGGTCAAGTCGAGACATTCGACTACAATACTTATCAAGGCAAGTTCACACTTGGTAATGTCATTTGGTTATTTTGTATCAAGTATTTGCAAATCCAGTGTTGTCATCACCTGCATTTCAAAAAGAATAGAAAATACTATTTTCATAATAATATGATTATGAGTTATTTACCAAATGGTAAAACCCTACTATGAAAGTTTCGGTGGTAAAGAAACATAATACCTAGGACTTAACAATCAATGTCACCAGTGATTCTTGCGCCGTATAATAGCGTTAACTGTGAGATCTATATGACTCTAGAAAAGTCAGCTGGATCTTTTTCTTTCACATGTAGTGAGCACTGTTCTAGGCTTTTTGTAAGTTGCAGATCATGGGTAAAGCCATGTATTTGGGAAAAGCCTACCGTGGATCTGGGCATACAAAAGACATATTTTTAGTGTTAATGGTTGACGTACGTATTAGACTAAGGTAAAGCTATATTAACAGGGAAAAGTCTGTCTTGAGTCTGATAGCACAACAATTGCGATGTATGTAGGGTCGCGAAGAAGGATAGTGATTGGCTTGGATCCTTATACCGGGCCTCATACCAAAGAAGTGTGAACGGGAATGCGCGCCTTGCTGTGCAATATGGATAAGGATCTCTCATGGGTAAAACAACGCACATTTGCAGAGTGTAAAAGCTGTGACATGTTACTCCCTGTTTCGGGAAGGATTCGCGAACGCTATAGTAAAGGAACTCCATGAAGTTCTAATCAACCCGTGAAGGCTGACAGATATAACTTTTCAGAATAAAAGCAACCTTTAAATAAATGTTTATGAAAACCTGCATAACCTACGATCTTTGGTATGTGGTTGTAGTTAGTGCATCAAACACTTCTTTTTAGTAAACTTGCTGAGTACGCTTGTACTTAACCGTACCTTCTTAAGCCTTGCTAGATTTTGAAGACATTAAAGACCAAGAAGAGAAAACACTCTATTAAGTTGAAGACCAAGAAGAATTCCACTATGAGGAACCAGAAGAATCCGTAAGCTTCGAAGGGGACAACTACGAAAGCATTTATGGAATGGAGACCGAAGTATATGAAGCGTAGATGTGTCAAATATAGTTGATCGAGTCTAATAGCATAGATCTCTATCCTCTATATCTTAATCTCGTATAAACCGTAAAGTTTAGTTTGCTTCTTTATCTTGGATACCTCTATGGACCTAAGAGGATCTCGAAGTCGTCATGTAATTTCTGGTTGTAATAATAATAGTATATATTTGTGGACCTGCTTTGTTTTTGTTGTACCACTTTGAGAGATGTAATATGTAGAATAGTGCTCCGTGAGTGTTATGTCAATAACTATAGTATACTACAACATGCAGTGGTATGCTGGGTCACCGCAGATACACTCTTATTTTTTCGTGCTATTGAAGGGGAGGCTATGCGGGTGAAGGGCATGTTAGATGCCTTTGTTGGGGATACTGGAGAACTAATAAATAAATCTAAATGATCTATTGTGTTCAGTGAAGCCTGCCTTTCCCGAGCGTTCAGAGCAATATTCAGAATATTCTCCATGTGGAGGCTCAAAACTTCGAGGAGAAATATCTGGGGATCCCTACCCCAGATGGTAGGGTGCATAAAGGTCCTTTTGTGTCCCTCCAATCCAGATTATGTCAACTCTTTATTGCTTTAACTGAAAGACTGTTATCCCAATGTGGAAGGGAGGTCTTTATTAAGGCCATAGCTCAGGCTATCCCGACGTATGCGATGGGAGTTTTTAAGTTACCATTCTCGGTTTGTGATGATATCATGAAACTCATTCGAGACTACTGGTGGGGTGTTGAAAAAGGAAATAAGAAAATGCACTAAATTAATTGGCAATCCTTGACAAGACCTAAATCAGATGGAGGTATGGGTTTCCGAGACATGCATCTCTTTAACCAGGATTTGTTAGCTCGCTAGGCCTGGCCATTATTGATTAACCTAGACAACCTTTGTGCACGTGTGTTAAAGGTACACTACTACCCAAGTGGTAATCTGTTGGACACGGTCTTTATAGGCAATCCTTCATCAACATGGACAACTATTTCATATGGTCTGGACTTATTGAAGAAGGGTATAATTTGGATGGTAGAGGACGGTGCATCTATCAGAGTTTGGCGGGACAGTTGGTTGCCTCATCCTTGGTTAGGTAAAATTGTGACTGCCAAGGGTAATAAAGGGATATGCAGAGTGTCCAAGCTGCTGGATAATGAGGGTTGCTGAAAGGAGCAACTAGTACGGGACACTTTCCTGCCAGTGTCTGCCAATTGACACTGAAGCAATTATTAAAATCAAAGCTTCTTTAGGCCATGCCGACATTGTTGCTTGTCAGCCTGAAAGTACTGGATGTTTTTTTGTTCGTTCCACATACAAGATGGCCTGTAATGAGTTTCATTCCATGGATGATGTTGGCTCTGCTAGCTCATGGCGTGGCGAAGGGGACCCATGCTGGTCCAAAATTTGGAAATCAAAGGTCCCTCCCAAGATCAAGAATTTTGCCTAGAGGATGATTTCTAATGCCTTGGCCACATAGGAAAACAAGCTAAGAAGGAAAATGAAGGTTTTAGGAACATGTAATATCTGCCATCATGAGACAGATGATGTGATGCATATACTCACCAGGTGCCCTCACGCGCGCCGACTCTAGGAAGCAATGCATGAGGTTTTGTCGGTACCTTCGGTTGGCGACCAGTTTACAATGACCTGAAGTGGTTTTAGGAACCTGTTGCTGAACTCTTCTGACCATACGTTTGAGAATATGCTATTTATTACCTAGAGAATTTGGTATGCAAGAAATGAGGTTACGCATGAGAAACCCTTACCGTCGGTGGAAGGGTCCAAGAGGTTCCTGTTGAGTTATCGGAGTACTTTGCAGCATGTGCATGAGCTCCCTAGGAATCCGATTATTCAAGGAAAGCAACCGGTGGATCTGACGGAGGCCTCGATCACAGCAAGGAGGGAGAAAGAGCCACCTGATAAACCCCGGGTGTTACCGCCGCAGGGATAGGTAAAACTTACAATTGATGGCTCCTTTAAGAGTGGTATGGAAAGTACTGGTATGATGCTGATACTATCATCTTCTCGGCCTGCCCGTTCATGGAAACATGTGATGATGCCCAGGACACAGAACTGCAAGCATGTCTTGAAAGGTTGCGCTTATCTATTCAACAGAGTCTGCTCCCAATAATCATTGATATGGACTGTGCTCGTTTGGTCATGGCTATCTTGGAGGAAGAACAAGACCGTTCGTCTCATACTCATTTATCTTAGATATTAAGCATTTAGCCAGTAGTAGTGGTAGAGAGTACAACTTTGTAAAAGTGGATCATGGACAGATTAGAGTTAGCCACTATTTCGCCAATTGGACTAGAACGGAACATAGAACTATGGTGTGGCTTGATTCGGCTCCTGATGTTGTTCTTAAGGAGTGCGAACTTGAATAACTTGTAATCTCCCCTACTTAATATGATCCGATTTTACCCGAAAAAAGAAATCTAAATATATTTATTTTATAAAATCTAAATATCTTATATTATAAAACAAAGGGAGTAAAATCATAGATGTATTTCATTCACAGAAAATGCGACAGTGGCGTAGCAGGGCACACTTCGTAGGAGTAGCAGAATTGGTTCAACACGGTCAGCCCGAAACTGTTTGGAATAAACGATAATAAAGATTGACTGATTTTTGAGGTTGCAGTGCTTTGAGATTCGTGTGCACACTGCACACGTGGCACATTTTAGAGCAGGTCTAATTTGACGGGTGCAAAGACCTGGTGTCATAGGATTATCTTCCCTCCTCTTCTTTCCCACAGATCCCCCACTCAATCGACGGAAACAAAAAGAATACGGCTCCGTTTGTAGCGCCCCGCCCGACGCCGCCGGCAGGACAAGCCGCCCCCCCTTCCCAGCCCTATGCCGCTCCCATGCCGACGCGCGCCGGCCGCCGGCGCCGTCACACTTGCCTGCTCTTCTTCGTGGCCCGGATCCCGTGAGTCCGTTCCCCTTCCTACCACTTCGGATCAGGAGAAGACCGTCGGAGGAGCTTCCACAGCCGTCCTTACTATCTCCACCTGTTATGGATTCGCGATTGCCGATGCTTTGGGTAAGCCTACACTGATCTTTCCCGCAACGCCTATAAAGATCTAATTATTTTGGCCTTGTGGAGCAAAGATGCAATTTTTCCTGCGAATCCTATGGGTTATTTCATAAAGATGCATATTTATGTTAAGTTTTGTTCTCAGAAATTGATCCATGGTGCTTAGCAGTCTTCTGATTATAAAAAAAATTGGTCGAATTTTTAGCCTTCCCGTGAACTTGCCTAGGCCCCGGCCCTCAGCTAACTCGCGCGAATGGAATTGCGATTCTATGGTGCTGTTTCAATTGCTAATTAATAACAGTGATATTTTTCACGAAAGCAAGCGAGAGATTACAGTAATATCTACTACTTCGGAAGCCGCCAATAGCTTTTACGAATCGAAATCGGTTTCCCAGATTGAGTTTTCCCAGTCCGAGATGGCAACGAACACGGACTTGTTTGCCTGGCTATATAGATCTGCTTGCACGTATTTTTCTTCAAACAATACCATAACGTGATTTTTTTCACAATGGCAGAACATTATGCAAGTCCAGGCTGGTCGGACCTACCCAACGATCTCCTGATCCACATCCTGAACCTCCTGGAGCTACCGGAGGCTCTCGCCTTCAGAGCTGTCTGCCCTTCATGGCGTTCTGCCTCTAAGGCGGCTGCCACCACTGTCCCACCTCGCCACACGCCATGGCTCGTGTCCTTGGCAGTGGACCCTCTCCCTGGAAGCAAAAAAAGTCATAAGCTATGGGATCCCACCGTTTCTTCCAAGTTCCGTAACCTCGTGGATGAGAAAACTTTTAAGGTCAGTTTCCCCCGGGGCCAGGCCACAGCCTGCTGCGGTGCCTCCCATGGATGGTTGGTTGTGGCTAATGAACTCTCTGACCTCGTCCTCTACGACCCCTTCACCGGGGTGCTAGTTCCACTCCCACCGATCACCAGTTTCTCGTTGTGCATCGAGGGGGTCTATGGAGACAAAGGGAACATCGTGGGCTACCGTTTTGGTAGTCACGGTAAGACTCCGTGTAGTGACCGTGTTCATGGCATAGATTCTTTGGGCATGGAATTGTACGACAAGGTTGTGCTATCTGGCTCTCCTTCTACTGGTGACACCATTGCTTTGGCCATCCAATTAGATGGCTCGCGGCTCTCTTTTGCAAGGGTAGGAGACGGTTCTTGGTGCCATTTGTCGGCTATAAGGGGAAGCAATGATAGTTTTGCCGATTGTGTCTTCCATGATGGTAGATTTTTTGTGGTAACAATGGAAGGCATATTGAAGTCTTGGGACCTTAGTAGACTGCACATGCCGAAAAAGAAAACCATCATTGCCGAGGATGACGGTGACTTCTCTGATGCTATCACGAGGTACCTAGTTTCAGCTCCTTGGGGACATCTTCTGCAGGTACGTGTCATTCTCGACACAGACCAGGAAAACTGCATCAGGGTAGAAATAGACAGATGTGATCTGAAGAGTCGCAAAATGGTCGCACTGAGCCCTTCAAAGGCTCTACGGGGACTTGCAGTGTTTTTGGGACAGAATAGCCCAAGTTTTTTACCCATCAGTAAATTCCCAGAGCTGAGACCCAACTGTATCTACTTCACAACTCCACGTCTCAGGAATGAAAGCACTTTCGGGCGTCAGTATAACCAATGGAGTGGTGTAAAGGTCTATGACTTGGAGAAGCAAACGTTGGAGCCTGCTTTTCCTTCCGGTGGTGGTAACTACGGAACAATCTATCCATCAGAAGTCTGGTTCACGCCGAGCCTGTGATTCATCCATGTTGTTATATAGAATTAGGAATAGTCATATTACTGGGTGAGGTTTTTCTTTGGTGTTAGCATTTCGAGGGAAAAAACTGTAATTTTGACATTTCATCAGTCAGATCTTGTATCATGCTCCCTATTCTTCTGTAGTCATTGCTCTTGTTTTATTTTTTCATGTATGAGTCGACTGAAAATGGGGTGGTTTGGCATCCGGATGGAATGCCTATACCGAGGCTTTGATCTGATTGTTTCCTTCACTACAGTTTGTCTCAGATAATGTGAGTGTGTAGCTCAGCAGAAGATTAGTGAGTTGTGTGTATCTAGGCATGCTTGCGATTATGAGTTTGTATGATCCTGCAGTTTGATTTTTATCCTGGTCTATCCTGACAAGCCGAGGAGGAAGATCCCTTTGATGATAATGATGATGATGATGATACCACGAGGTACCAAGTTACTGTTCCTTGGGTCATCTCGTGAAGGTACGTGTCATTCTTGACACACTCCGGGAACATAACATCACATTTCAGATAGTAGAACTGAGCTCGGTGAAGGCTCTGCCGGGATACATGGGCGTGTTTGGTAGACCCATTTTTGTTTCTCACATCCAGCAAGAAGAAATGAGCATGTTTGGTTATTTGGTCCATATGGCATGAGTTTTAAAGCAGACTAAAAAATTTGACATATGGTATATAATAATAACATATGCATTTATGCACTTCAATAGTGAAGTTTACGTGTTATATTAATTTCAGAGATATTACAGACAATTTTTTAGCACACAGCCAGCCAAGTTGCCAAACAGTCAAACTCAGAGAAATAGACATGATGCAAGGAGGAGGACGAAGGGGAGGAGGCAAGGAGGAGGAGGCAAGGAGGAGGAGGCAGGAAGGAGAATGGAGGGGAGGAAGGCGGCGGGGAGGAGGCAGGGAGGAGGACCCGAGCTGGCGGCGGCGCTGGCGATAGGAGGGTGCGTACGGGGAAGTAGGGGGTGGCGGCGCTGAGAAGGACTTGCGTACGGGTGTGTGGGGCTTTTTTTTTTCCTAGGAACCGTGGTCGGGAACGAGTTTGGGTAGCATTTTGTTGTAAATTAGGTGAACAACATGTTCAAATAAAAAAACGGTTCGTCCGAAGCACCCTCAGACGTGCTTTGCCTGATAGGTCTGTTGTAAAAAGTATTTTAGCAAAAGACTAACGCAAAATAATGGAATTGCGATTCTATGGTGCTGTTTCAATTGCTAATTAATAACAGTGATATTTTTCACGAAAGCAAGCGAGAAATTACAGTAATATCTACTTCGGAAGCCGCCAATAGCTTTTACGAATCGTAATCGGTTTCCCAGTTTGAGTTTTATTGGAAAAGGGAAGGGGACGTACTCGTCCGAGATGGCAACGTACCAGTCGGGCTTGTTTGCCTGGCTATATAGATCTGCTTGCAAGTATTTTTCTTCAAACAATACCATAACGTGATTTTTTTCACAATGGCAGAACATTATGCGACTCCAGGCTGGTCGGACCTGCCCAACGATCTCCTGATCCGCATCCTGAACCTCCTGGAGCTACCGGAGGCTCTCGCCTTCCGAGCTGTCTGCCCTTCATGGCGCTCTGCCTCTAAGGCGGTCGCCACCAGTGTCCCACCTCGCCGCACGCCATGGCTCGTGCATTTGGCAGCAGAGCCTCTTCATGGAAGAAGCAAGCAATGTAGTAAGCTATGGGAACCCACTGTTTGTTCTAAGTTTCATAGCCTCGTGGATGAGAAAACTTTTAAGGTCAGTTTCCCCCGTGGCAAGGCTGTGGCCTGCTGTGGCGCCTCCCACGGCTGGCTGGTTGTTGCTAATGAGCTCTCTGACCTCGTCCTCTACAACCCCTTCACCGTGGCGTTGGTTCCACTCCCGCCGATCACTAGGTTCCCGTTGTGCATTGAGGGTGTCTATGGAGACGGAGGGAATGTTGTGGGCTACCGTTATGGTAGTGACCGTAACACTATGTATAATGACCGTGTTTATGATGTCCACTCTCTGGGCATGGATGTCTACGACAAGGTTGTGTTGTCAAATTCTCCATCTTTAGGTGGCATTGCTGTGGCCATCCACTTAGATGGCAAACGACTCTCCTTTGCGAGGGTAGGAGACAGTAATTGGCGGCATGTGTCGGTGATAAGGGGAGACAGTTTTGCCGATTGTGTCTACCACCATGGTAGGTTTTTTGTGGTGACAATGGAAGGATTATTGAAGTCCTGGGACCTCAGTGGACTGCACGGGCCGAAAAAGAAAACTATCATCGCGGAGGATGACGGTGACTTCTCAGATGTTATCACAAGGTACCTAGTTTCAACTCCTTGGGGACATCTTCTACAGGTACGTGTCATTCTTGACACAGACCAGGAAAACCGTGTCAAGGTAGAAATAGACAGATGTGATCTGAAGAGTCGCAAAATGGTCGCACTGAGCCCTTCGAAGGCTCTACGGGGACTTGCAGTGTTTCTGGGACAGAATAGCCCATGTTTTTTACCCATCAATAAATTCCCAGAGCTGAGACCCAACTGTATCTACTTCACAACTCCACGTCTCAGGAATGACAGCACTTTCATGCGCCATTATAACCAATGGAGCGGTGTAAAGGTTTATGACTTGAATAAGAAAACGCTGGAGCCTGCTTTCCCGTCAGGTGGTGGTAATTTCGGAACAATGTATCCTTCAGAAATCTGGTTTACGCCGAGCCTGTGATTCAACCCATGTTGTAACTTGTAAGAACCTGTCGCTATATAGAACATTCAATGTTCCTCTGTATAATTAGCATTAGGTGTAATCATCATTTCGTGGTGTGCTTTTCCATTGTTGTTAGCATGTCGAAGGAAAAAATTGTCTCATGTCAATATTTCCCTATTCTTCTGTAGTATGTAAATACAGTTGATGGGCATGCTGCCGATAATGAGTTTGTATGATGATCCTGCAGTTTGGTTTTTTCCCTCTTCCGACACATGGTTCAGTCGACCTAAACAGAGATACCTAAATAGAGTTGTGCAGGGAGCTTAAACATTTAACTGCCTCTAAATTTGGCCGTGCCTCATAAGAGGAAGTTTGAGAAAAGGCCATGCTGATTCATTCTTCGCACAACATTTACTCAGAAGCGGAGTAGAATAATTTAAAAAAAAGAAAGAGAAACATTGTGTACGAGTGCGGATTGGTCGGGACTGGCGGGTCAGTTATTTGGCCATTGGCACAAAGATGTGAGATTTTCCAAATCTTACGTTTTCGTTCTTTTTTTTAAGGAAAACCTGCCAACTTTATTAACTTATAACAGCTGACTGACCATCAGCCTGAATACAATGTTTAAAAAACCGAGGATTAATTTTTAGCCAACACATAGAGTTGGAGCGTACACAGCCATAACAAGCACACTTATGAGCTACTGAGTTGGAAAATCTACAAAGAAACATAAAGGAAACACTAGTAAAACACCTCTTGAGTTTATCAATCTCCTGCAGAATTGGGGCAACTACAGCCCGTTGAATATGCCTCTCCTTCCATAAACGCACCGCTTCTGAACAATCAGTCTTGATAATGATCTTTCTAAACTGATTTTCTTTATCAAATAGAGTTGCATCCCGAAGTGCCAGGGTTTGAATCACTAGAGGTTCAGTTGTACCTCTATATAGTTTGCACCACGGACCCATGAAACCGTGTGAATTTCGTTCTGTCAAATGGTATTGTACCATAAAAATTTGAGAAACCGATTTGTACAAACCACAAAAAATGATATTATACCAAATCGGTTTCTTAATTCTTGTTGTATACTTTCTCCATTTGGGATTATAATTCCCGCGCAGGTAACTAGGTTGTCAATTAGAATAACAAAATATAAATAGTCTATCTATCTATCTACTAATTTACACAGAGGTAGGTTCGTCCTTCCAGTTTTTCGTTCCGATTTTTCGTTGGTCGATTTTGCCCCTGCCTATTTGAACATATTACAAGTCATGCCACCGCCAAAACTAACCAGTTCGGTGAAGGAAAAAAAATATCCCGAACCGGCCACGAACGCACGCAACCTCTCCCCGAGCGCAGGCCCCTCTCGCGCGCAGGGTCAGGCTCTCCCCGAGCGCAACACCCCTCTCGCGCGCAGCCACGCCGCCGGCCACCCCACCCCGCACCGCGCGGACCTCCCAAACCCTGCCGCTCGCCGGCGTAGCCGAGCGAGCTCTCAGCGTCCGATTCCCCCACCGACGCAGCCTCCCCGCGCCCCCAATCCAGATGCCTCCCAAACCCTAGCCTCCTCCCCTGCCGTCCCGCGCCTTCTGGTCCTCCGCAGCCAGGCCTTGCGCGACATCTCTCTGTCCGATGCAACCGACCCCTCCTCGCTCCACTGCCAGAGAAGAAAGGAGCCTAGCCGAGAAGGTCTTCCCAGCTGCTACTTGTGCTCTCTGTAGGCCGCCAGGAGCCCACCATCGTGCTCCATGTATTCTCCAACCACTGGGTCTCCGAGGAGGACGCGCGCTTCTGCGAGGCCTTCAGGTGGATGCTCAAGGCTTCCTCCCCATGAATCCCAGGAGCTCCTTCCGCTATCCTGGAATGGCACCCAGAACCTGTTCGACAAAATGCCCAAACCGAAACATGGGTATCTACTGGGTCAGTTCCTTTTTTTCATTTGTTTGTGAACTTAGTTAGAAAAATTCTACCAAATCGATTGTACGAGGTCGCCGAAGTTCGCTAGCCATTGAATCTCGAAATCGTCAACGGGGATCCCCGGAGTAGTAACTGCTTAAGTCCTCCACTCTAGGACCTAGAGTCATATCGAATCACAATTGCTAAGTCACAATTGCTGCAGGAGTCCCCGTCAAGAACCTGACCAATGTGGTGAGAAATCTCTCCTCTTGACTGATTTTAGTTCCAGATTGTTTGATTGCCCTGTTCTGTTTACGGCTACTCGTATCTAAGTGTGCCCGCTTCACATATAGATCTTAATTGATGATGGAAGTGCTACAGCGGGTATGCTAAAACTTTTACTCTTTGTTGGTACTAATGCATCTTCTATTTTACTCTTTATTGGTACTAATGCATCGTTTATAATTTTACTCTTTGTTGGTACTAATGCATCGTTTGTAGTGGTCATGTGCAGGAAGTTGTTATCCCTTTTCTGCAATCAGCACAGTAGAAAGCATCAACCAGCTTGTCACCGTGAGCTGGTCACATTATCCGACCAGGAGCTTCTTGTGTATGACACCAATGGGTAGAGCACTGGCTGCGATGGGGTCTTATGTATGACCCCTTTGAATTCATCATAAAGAACGCTGAAACAAAATCCTGTTCAGTTTGCTTTGTTAGGTGCTCATAGTATTCAGTTTTGTCAGAAGAGAGCACACAGTTCAGCATGTATTAACTATTGAGCTACACACGACACGGTAGAGTTTGGCATAGCACGAAATCTGTACTTTTCCACCCTTTTTTATGCTTGCTAATAGAATAACTACGGAGATGTTGTGACTGTCTAGTCAAACTTGTTTTCCAATCAAAGCCTACCGCTACTGAAGATGAGTTCTTGTCGACTGTCCGAAAGTCTATTTTGCAGTCTATGAATAAATACATAACTATGGGTATAAGGGCAATGAACTGACAGTGTATCTTTCTGGGCGTAGCGGGATAACACAATCGGAGTTCACGTGTATTTGATTCAACAGTACATTAGCACCGAGAATTGAAAATTCTGTTCAGTTTTAGACCTATTCAGTCAAGTGTATTTATATTCACTCCATGTTTGTTAGCCACTTGGTGACCTTCCTTTTCACCGATAAGACAGTAAGCAAGAATATGAAATGGTTTTTATAGTAAACATGCAGTTAGATGGTGTTTGCTTTTGCAATCTTGCTCTTTCATTTCCATTTGGAAAAGATACGATCATGGGGTTATGATGCTGTGAGAAACTGTTATGTAAGACTCAAATGAACAGTTTTTCTAGAGATTTAGATATTTGAATGTTAATAATGAGGTCGCTGAGTTTTAAATGATGCCCCTACGAAAGTAGAATGTAGAAGTTGCATATATGAGTAGTTATTTTCAGTGATTTCTGAACAGGAAAGTGCAGCAGCGAGGGTGGTACATGCGGCGATATTGAACTGTCATTTTAGAACTTATTTTATAGACTATTTAAAGATGTACTGCATACAAGAAAACTTTGTACATTGTGAGCTGTCTTCAAGCAACATGTCTAATTCAAAGAGGTATACCACAAACAGTTAACACGCTTTCATGAAGAACCTACCGTTCATCAAAGATTAGCGACATTTAGCAACATGTCCAATTTAAACGAGAAGTGATACTTATTATAAGATAGGGTGACCAAGACAACAGGTTTTGTTCTAGCGTAGCATCGCGCGGGCATTGTGCTAGTATAGCATAAAAATTATACCATTAGAAATTTTAAGGTTATATTTTTTAATGGTATAACTTTTGTGATATATAATATATACATTTTTGGTTAAATTAATAATCTAGGTATACGTGTAGGACCTATAATCTCAAACAGAGAAAGTACTACTCTCTTCGATCCATATTATTGTTCTTAACTTTTTCTAGATTCATACGTATCTAGTTAAGTATTTAGACTATCTAGACAAAGTTGAAAACACTAATACGAACTAGAGGTAGTACTTGTTCTACATAGGTCTGGCCTTTGGACAGGGCCGAAGGCCGCGGCTGCCCCGGGCCTGTGAATCTGGGAGACCTTACAAGTTACAGGAGGGTTTGGTCGCTATATAGATCAACTGGATATGCAGCATCGTCGTACAGGAGGGTTTGGTCGCTTTACACACTCACGGAAAAACTAACGTGGCATAGGTGTGGGCCCATATAGCGGCCTTGCGCACTGCGCACACGAGGGCCTGGTCGTTTGGAGGATAGCAAAAATAGATTACCGATGATTAATCTCCAATCGCGATTGCATCTTATAATTCTGGCGGCTGGCCGGCTAGCTGGGCCTGGGGAGATCGCTAGTTGTAAAAAATTGGAAACCATCGGACTTTAACTGAAGGGGAAATAAGAGGCACAGACGTAGACCCGTAGAGAGATCTCATTTTGGTGCTTATGCAATCAAAGCAGGTATAGCTTTCCAGGGATTTAGATGGGGTGTTTCGTTGAGTTTAGAGAGAGAGAGGGAGACAAAAGGGAAGAATAAATCCTAATTTTTTGCGGTATGGCGGGTCCCAACAACAAATGTCACACATTCAAGCAAAATGTTTGAAATGGCATGTATGCCCCCATGTGTGGTTTTGGTAATTAGTGACAATTTCTATGGACTAATGTGTAAATTGAGTCCATTGGCATCGCTTGGGCCATGTGTTGGTCTCAAGGTTGGAAGATGAAGAAATGTCCAAGGGCTTTGTATCCATTGGAATCATGAAGAAAGAAGGAGCTTGAAGGTTGATCAAGACATGTGCAAAGAGTTGCATCAAGATGGATCAACCTCAAGAAGGGATGAAGAAGGGCGAGCTCAAGATGCGCCATCTCTAGAAGATCTCATGCTTAAAGCTTGCCATCCTCGTGATCATGGAGTGATGAAGACAAGTTCAAAGAAGAGGTTTCCCCATGGAGTATGGGGGAGCAATTTGCAAATCTTCATCTCATCAAGCAATAGCAAACAAGAAAGGTATTCCCACTATAGAAGAACAAGACGGTCTACATCAAGTTCAAGTGGGATGCTCAAGGCAAAGGTATGTTCTTGATAGGGCTTCTCTTTTGCCGGTCTCGTGTTGTTAGTTGGGAGACCGGGTTTAGGATAGATAGCCGTACTATCAAGAGGGGCTCTCAAGCGGGTGTATTGATTGCATCATTCGGAGAGAGCTCAAACCTTTGCATTCATAGCATCATCTTTCTTGGTTGTTATTTTGTTCTTGTCCATGAGAGGATCTAGAGCTTGTGGTCATCATCATAACAAGCTCTAGTTCATCGTCTAAGGATTTCACTTGCATATCTTATTACGTTTTTTGATTCTGCGAGGTTTCCGGCTCCACACCTTGGGGGATTCTTCACATATATATTCATGGTATTTTCTCCCAAGGTGATACCCAATATATATTCATGGCATATCTTTTTGCTAGATTCTATTCGTCATTATCTTTCCAACAAAATTGGTTTCATCCTGTTTGGAGTTCGGATGCAAAAGTTATTGTGTTTCTGGTTTTCTGGTTTCTGGAATTTCCTTGACCGGAAGTTCCGGCTTGCCATCGGAAGTTCCGCTAGGGCATTTTTGCCGCCGAAAGTTCCGCTGGAAGTTCCGGGTATTCTTCCGCTCACGCTCAGTAACCTTCTGTTTTGGATGTGCTATTTGATGGAACTTCAGTCGGAATTTCCACCGGAAGTTCTGCTCCCACCGGAAGTTCCGGCCAGGGACCGGAAGTTCCGCTCAGGCCAAAAGTTCCGGTTGAATTTCCGGCTCTTGTTCCGCTCACGTTCAGTAACCTTCTGTTTTCGTTGTGTCTATTTGACAGAACTTCTGTCGAAACTTCCACCGGAAGTTTCGCTCCCACCGGAAGTTCCGGTGAACCGGCGGAAGTTCCAACCAGGATTCGCTTTTTCAGTTTCTCACTCCGCAGTTTTTGACCGTTGGCTGTGTTCCACCGGAACTTTCGGCCTCCCACCGGAAGTTCCGGCCAGGAGTCGCGAATGCCCATAACGGACAGATCTGGGAGCCCTTTAAAAGGGGCTCCTCTTCCCCTTCGTGGGCACTAGCTTTTCTTCTTGGTTCTTGGCTTTCTCTCTCTCCTCCATTCTTAACCTTGAAGAAGCTTTCCCTCTCCCTTTCCCTTCCTATGATTCTTGCATCTTTTTGAGGGATTTGTGAGAGGAGATCTAGATCTACAATTCCCCCAAGCCAAATCCCTTCTTTGTGAAGCAATCATTGGGATCTAGATCTTGGAGAGTTTTGTATTCTCCTCTTGTGTTCTTCCTCCCTTATTCCCCCAATAGCTTTTGTAGCTTTGTTGGAATTTGGGAGAGAAGGACTTGCCCTTGCATTTTGTGCATAGGTTTGAGTTCTCCTCGGAGATTCGGCGAGTTCAAGCTTGTGAGCTTGTTTCTCTTGGGTTCCTTGGAACCCTAGACGGTTGTGTGGTTGGATTGTTGACCTTTTGTGGTCTTGTAGCCTTTTGTGGCTTTGTTGGCCTTTTGTGGCATTTGTAGCCTTTTGTGGCTTTGTTGTTGGGAGCCTCCAATTGAGTTGTGGAGTTAGCCCCAATCTTGTACGGGTTCGGTGACCGCCCTCAAGCATCCCATAGTGGAGCGAGTGCCCGCCTTTTGTGGTGCGCACTCGGGAGAATAGGGTGAGCCTTTTGTGGCGTCGGTGAGTTGCGTGCTTCCGCATCCAGGGTGAGGCATGTGTGGCGTTGGGTGAGCATCGAGCCACCACACCTCGAGGTGAGCCATTTGTGGCGTTCGGAGAGCATTGCGCCATCACACCTCTCCAACGGAGATGTAACTTCTTTGGAAGTGAACTTCGGGAAACAAATCTTGGTCTCCGCGTCCATCGGTTATATCTCAACCGAGCCCGTTACTTATGCACTTTACATTGTGATAGCCATCGTGCTTGAAGTATTTATATCTTGCTATCGCCTTGTTGCTTGTATTGCTTAGCATAGGTTGTTGGTGCACTTAGGTGAACTTAGTGGCTAGGTTTTGTGCTCAATAAATTAAACGTTAGTTTTATTCCGCATTTACTTGAGCCTAAACCGTAATATTTTTAAACGCCTATTCACCCCCTCTAGGCGACTTCCTTTGTACTTTCAATGTTCACTGTTCCAAGTGTTGGAGATATGCCCTAGAGGCAATAATAAATATAGTTATTATTATATCTTTGTGTTTATGATAAATTTTTACATTCATGCTATAATAGTATTAACCGGAAACATTAATACTTGTGTGATTTGTAAACTAAATTAGAGTCCCTAGTAAAGCCACTTTATAATACTGGCTTGTTGGTTAATAGATGATCATGGTTCCTGATCATGAACATTGAGATGTTGTTAACAACAAGATCATATCATTAGGAGAATGGTATGATGGACATACTCCTATAGATAAGCGTAGCATAAAGATCAAGTCATTTTAATAGTTCAATTGCTATAAGCTTTCTGATACATAGTAACCTAATTCCTTCGACCATGAGATCATGCTAATCACCATCACTGGAAGTATGCTTTGATGGCTATAAAGATGGCATTGAGTGTTCAGAAAGTATGGGTCGAGGCACATCGATCAAAAGTGGGATTTGTCCATCTATATGATGGATAGATATACTCTGGGCCCTCTCAGTGGAATCTAATCTAATTAGCTTGCAAGCATGTGACTGGCTCACAAGGGATCACATACCACGGGAACAAGAAAAGAGTACTTATCGGTAACGAGGTTGAACTAGGTATGCATAGATACCGACGATAGAAACCTAGGATAAGTAAACTATCGTGAGACAAAGGGAAATTGGTATCTTGTGTAAGTGGTTCATTCGATCGCAAAGTAATCGTTGAAATATGTGGGAGCCATATGAATTTCCAGATTCCTCTATTGGTTATTGATCGGAGAAGTGTCTCGGTCATGTCCGCGTAATTCACGAACCGTAGGGAGACACACTTAAGGATTCGATGTTGTTGAGTAGTTATGGAATGATGAGTAAGAGACAGAATGTTGTTCGGAGTCTCGGATGGGATCCGGGATATCACGAGGAGATCCAGAATGGTCCGGAGAATAATATTCATATAAGGAAAGTCCTGTTTTGGAGTTCGGGAATGATTCCGGTGTTTTCACCAGGAATGTTCTAGAAGGGTCCGGAAGGTCCGGCACTCCAGAGGGGAAGGGTACATGAATGTGTCATGACAATGTGGAATGGTTGCATCATGTACTAGGTCACTTGGCTGGACAATATGGAGAGAGAAATCAAATCCAAGTTTGAAAGTCAAACGCCAGTTTGAAAAGTCAAATCTCAAGTTTGCTTGGTGGAGGGAGAGTAGGAAACCTACTTGGGGAGGAAGTCCCCTCCCTCCACCCGCCGTCCAAGGAGGAGGAGTTGGAGGAGGACTCCCTCCTCCCAACCGGCCACCCTCCGCCTATATAAGGAGGGGTAGGGCTGCCCCCTACCCTCACACCTCAAACCCTAGCTTTGGCGCCTCCACCTCCAAGTGCAGCCGCCGCCTAGGGTTTCCCCTCCAACTCGGCGACTTGGGGCTTCCCCAAGCCCTAGACGCCGGCCACACCCTCCCCTTGGTGCCCTCTAAACCCTAGATCACCAAGGCCTCTCTCATACTCCACCATACTCGCTCCGGCTTAAGGCGAAGCCCTGCGAGATCTCCCCTCTACTTCCGACACCACGCTGTCGTGCTGCCGGAATCACGAGGAGAGTGCTACAACCTCCGCTGCCTGCTGGAACAAGGGAGAGGAAGGTCTTCATCGAGTACCGAACGTGTGACCGACGGCGGAAGCGCTGCCGGAACGCAGCGCCGGAAGGATCGTCTACGCGATCTTGAGATCGGCAAGAGTACGACTACATCACCCACGAGAATCTGCTCTCGTTAACCGCTTTGGAATCTTCGAGGGTGAGTTCTTGTATCGACTCGTTGCTACAATCTAGTAGATAGATCTTGGCTTGTTTGTGTGCATACGGTAGAATTTGTTTGTTTTCCATGCTACGAACCCCTACAGTGGTATCAGAGCCGTGTCTATATGTAGATCTGTTGCACGAGTAGAACACAATGGTCATTATGGGTGGTGGTGCTTTTATTATCAATTGCTTTTTGTGTACTTTGCATCTTGCGGTATGATGGGATGAAGTGGCCCGGGCTAACCTTACATGACATCGTTCATGAGACTTGCTCCACGCTCAACATGCAACTTGTATTGCATAAGTGGCTTTGCGGGTGCCTGTCTCTCCCATCATAGTATAGATCCAATTTACAACGGGCACTTGATAGTTCAAGCATCAACGTTGTGGTTATTGTTCGTAAGTTAGAACGACACTTATTGAAATCCCCAAACCACGTAAAATATGCAAAGAAAATTAGAGGCATCTAACTTTGTTTTGCAGGGGTGTGCTGTGATGTGATATGGCCATGATTGTGATTATATTTGATGTATGCAATGTTCCTTATTGTAAGTTGGCAACCGGCAGGAGCCATATGGTTGTCTTTAAATTCCGTTAAGACCCGCGTGTCTATTCAAAGTAGTTGTAATAGTTGAAGCTGGTGGACGACAACCATGAAACGACACCATTGACCTTGACGCCATACCGGTGATGATGGAGATCATGTTCATGCTTGAAGATGGAGATCGGAAGCACAAGAAGAAAGGCCATATCATATCACATATTATGAATTGCATGTGATGTTAATCCTTTTATGCATCTTGTATTGCTTATTTCACGACGGTAGCATTATAAGATGATCCCTCAAGCACACAAATTTCAAGTTTCAAAGTGTTCATCCTTAGTAAGCACCGTTGCTAAAGCTCCTTGTTTCGAAGCACCACGTGATGATCGGGTGTGTTAGATTATGCGAGTGTATACAACATGAGCAAGCCAGATTTGCTCATGCGGAAGCTAAGGTTTGATCTTGACGAGCCTAGCATGTACAAACATGGTCTCGGAACACGGATCACCGAAAGGTAAAGCATGAGTCATATAGTAGATATGATGAACATGTTGATTGTTCGCCATTGAAGCTACATCAACTCTCGTGATGATCAGTTTTGATGTGGTGGATTTGGTTCGTGTGATCACTAAAACAATGTGAGGGATATTGTTTTGAGTGGGAGTTCACCTAGATTAATTTAACTATTAATTAGAACTCAATTTGTCATAAACTTAGTCTAAACTATTGCAAATATGTTGTAGATCAATGGCGGCCCCTACCATCAATTTTAATGCGTTCCTAGAGAAAGAAAAGTTGAAAAACGATGGAAGCAACTTCGCGGATTGGTTCCGCAATTTGAGGATTGTCCTCAATGCTGGTAATTTTACCTATGTGCTGGATGCTCCGCTGGGTGACCCGTTTGCAGCTACTGCTACCGATGAAGTAAAGAATGTTTACCTCACTCGGAAGAATCAGTACTCCACAGTTCAGTGTGCTATCTTGTATGGTTTGGAATCAGAGCTTCAGAAAAGGTTTGAGAACCATGACCCACATGATATTGTCCATGAACTCAAAATGATATTTGAGGCTCACGCGGCAGTATAGAGTTATGAGGCTTCTGAAAAGTTCTTTAACTGCAAGATGGAAGAGGGCAGCTCCGTCAGTGAGCACGTGCTTAAGATGTCTGGGCACGCAAACAAACTCCAAAGTTTGGATATAGTGATTCCTAATTCTTTGGGGATTCACTGTGTCCTCCAATCACTGTCACCAAGTTACAAGAACTTTGTGATGAACTACAATATGCAAAACATGGACAAGACGTTGCCAGAACTCTTCTCCATGTTGAAATCTGCAGAAGTGGAGATCAAGAAAGAGCACCAAGTGTTGTTGGTCAATAATACCACCAAATTCAAGAAAGGCAAGTCTAAGCAAAAGGGAAACTTCAAGAAGGGCGGTAAGAAAGTTGCCGCACCGGCGAAGAAGACCAAGGCTGGGCCTAAGCCTGATACTGAGTGTTTTTACTGCAAGGGAGAAGGTCACTGGAAGCGAAATTGCCCAAAGTACTTGGCGGATTTGAAGAACGACAACATCAAGAAGAAAGGTATATCCGATATACATGTTATTGATGTGTATCTCACTAGTACTCATAGTAGTGCCTGGGTATTTGATACTGGTTCGGTTGCTCATATTTGTAACTCGAAACAGGTGTTGTAGAATAAACGGAAGCTAGCGAAGAACGAGGTGACAATGCGCGTTGGAAATGGATCAAAGGTTGATGTGATCGCGATCGGCACGCTACCTCTTCATTTACCATCGGGATTAGTTTTATACTTAAATAATTGTTATTTGGTGCCTGCGTTGAGCATGAACATTATATCTGGATCATGTTTATTGCGAGACGGTTACTTGTTTAAGTCCGAGAATAATGGTTGTTTGATTTATATGAGTAATATGTTTTATGCACATGCACCTTTGATAGATGGTCTATTCTTATTGAATCTCGATTGTAGTAATACACACATAAATAACATTGAGGCTAAACGTTTGAAATTGAGCGATAACACGACATATATGTGGCACTGTCGTCTTGGTCACATTGGAGTGAAGCGTATGAAGAAACTCCATTCCAATGGACTTCTTGAATCACTTGATTTCGGATCACTTGAAAGATGCGAAGCATGTCTAATGGGTAAAATGACTAAGACTCCATTTTCTGGTATGATGGAGCGAGCTACGGACTTATTGGAAATCATACATACCGATGTGTGTGGTCCAATGAGTGTAGGATCGCGCGGTGGTTATCATTATCGTTATAAAGATGGCATTGAGTGTTCGGAAAGTATGGGTTGAGGCACATGGATCAAGAGTGGGATCTGTCCATCCATATGATGGATAGATATACTCTGGGCCGTCTCGGTGGAATGTCATACAATTAGCTTGCAAGCATGTGACTAGCTCACAAGGGATCACATACCACGGGAACGAGAAAAGAGTACTTATCGGTAACGAGGTTGAACTAGGTATGCAGAGATACCGACGATCAAAACCTCGGATAAGAAAAGTAGCGTGAGACAAAGGGAAATTGGTATCGTATGTAAGTGGTTCATTCGATCGCAAAGTAATCATTGAAATTTGTGGGAGCCATATGAATTTCTAGATTCCTCTATTGGTTATTGATCGGAGAAGTGTCTCGGTCATGTCCGCGTAATTCACGAACCGTAGGGAGACACACTTAAGGATTCGATGTTGTTGAGTAGTTATGGAATGATGAGTAAGAGACCGAATGTTGTTCGGAGTCTTGGATGGGATCCGGGATATCACGAGGAGATCCAGAATGGTCCGGAGAATAAGATTCATATAAGGAAAGTCCTGTTTCGGAGTTCGGGAATGATTCTGGTGTTTTCACCAGGAATGTTCTAGAAGGGTCCGGAAGGTCCGACACTCCGGAGGGGAAGGGTACATGAATGTGTCATGACAATGTGGAATGGTTGCATCATGCACTAGGTCACTTGGCTGGACAATATGGAGAGAGAAATCAAATCCAAGTTTGAAAGTCAAACGCCAGTTTGAAAAGTCCAATCTCAAGTTTGCTTGGTGGAGGGAGAGTAGGAAACCTACTTGGGGAGGAAGTCCCCTCCCTCCACCCGCCGTCCAAGGAGGAGGAGTTGGAGGAGGACTCCCTCCTCCCAACCGGCCACCCTCCGCCTATATAAGGAGGGGTAGGGCTGCCCCCTACCCTCACACCTCAAACCCTAGCTTTGGCGCCTCCACCTCCAAGTGCAGCCGCCGCCTAGGGTTTCCCCTCCAACTCGGCGACTTGGGGCTTCCCCAAGCCCTAGACGCCGGCCACACCCTCCCCTTGGTGCCCTCTAAACCCTAGATCACCAAGGCCTCTCTCATACTCCACCATAATTGCTCCGGCTTAAGGCGAAGCCCTACGAGATCTCCCCTCTACTTCCGACACCACGCCGTCGTGCTGCCGGAATCACGAGGAGAGTGCTACAACCTCCGCTGCCTGCTGGAACAAGGGAGAGGAAGGTCTTCATCGAGTATCGAACGTGTGACCGACTGCGGAAGCGCTGCCGGAACGCAGCGCCGGAAGGATCGTCTACGCGATCTTGAGATCGGCAAGAGTACGACTACATCACCCACGAGAATCTGCTCTCGTTAACCGCTTTGGAATCTTCGAGGGTGAGTTCTTCTATCGACTCGTTGCTACAATCTAGTAGATAGATCTTGTCTTGTTTGTGTGCATGCGGTAGAATTTTTTTGTTTTCCATGCTACGAACCCCTACACCAAGATATTAATTCTTTGCCGGCTACAACCTGAGATTATCCAAGTTTTGTTAATAAATTAGATTAGTTGGTTGAAAATAAGCAAACCTCTTCTTAAGCACAACATGCGATTTTACCACCATGACGCGGTACCTTTATCATGAAAATCAGCATAGCATGCATAAAACATAAATTACTTGTATGGATACTTTTTTTTATGCTTAGTGTTTAGTGAAAACTTGTAATATTTAGTTTTTGAAAATCTTATTATAATATTTTATATATTTTAGTTATTAACTGATGTTTATAATAAAGGGCCCTAGTTTCTAGATTCGCCTTGGCCCCCTAAATTCTTAGGATCGGGCCTGGTTCTACATCTGAAGTTAACTTTCTGTCCCAGTTGGCGACGTCCATGATCTTGTACAAAAATGAATACTGCGGCGATCGCTTTGCCGTGGCCATCATCCCACTCCCACCGATAACCAGCTTTGCGTTGTGCGAGGGGATCCACAACCCCAAAAGTGGGGGTATCGCTTTGGATGTTACAAGGTTAGCAATGTCCACGATTTGCAGACGATAGTGGGTGGGTATTTCCATTTCAAGGTCGTGTTGTCCGAATCTCCATCTGTCGGTGACGCCATTGGTTTGACCATCCACTTAGACGGCTACGGACTCTCATCCACAAGGGTAGGGGATGCCTATTAGCAAAAAGTTTCAAATATACGAAGATTCGATGATAGATTTGCCGATTGTATCCACCACCATGATAGGTCTACGCGATAAATGTGTTGAGGTCTTTGGATTTTGGTGGACCTGATAAGTCGATGAAGAAAACGATCATCGTAGATGATGATATTATGACAAGGTACCTAGTTTCTAGGACCGGTGGTCATCTCCTGGAGGTATGTGTCATTCTTGAGACACTCTGTGGTCATAACATCAAAGTTCAGATAGACATCTTGGATCTCAAGAGTTGGAAATGGTAGGATTGAGCTCAGTGAATGCTCTTGTTGGGACACGCGATGTTTCTAGGACATAATGAATAACTTGTGTGTTGTATCCATCAATAAATTCCCCGCCTAATGGCTTGCCTTTTTAATCCACTCCCCTAGTGGAATGGAATGGATTAGAGAGGTTTGTAGGGATTTGGACTTAGATAGAATTTAGTCCCCCTCAATCCATACCAATCCACTTCAATCCATAGCAAAAGGAATAAAGTAGGTGAATCTAAAATGTACACCACAGAAGCATGGGTTATGAAGAGGGGGAGGCTTACAAGTGGGAACCAAGCCTAAGAGCATCTCTAGACCCTTTAAAAAGGGTACAACTTAAAAATTCCAGAAGGTATACAGTTTGGGGCCATTTTTTACCATAACAAACACGGTAAAAGTCCATGGTCCTTTAATTTATGGGCTGCGACAAAAGCGACGTGCGGACAGTTATATGTACCGGTTGGAGGGCACTATGCGGGCCACGACCCGTCCATTTCCCCCTCCTCTCCTCCGCGCCTCCGCCACACTCTGCCACCAGCCACCAAATTAGCCACCCTACTTGGAGATATGGCAACCCCACACAATGATGTGGTCGAGGAGTTCGTCTATCAGAGAGGGGAGCGGCCAGGTGGGCCGCTTCGCAAGCTTGCTCGGTCGCGGAACCTCCACCAACTATGATGAGGAGTGCAAGTGGCGCATCCTGTTTGACAGTGCTCTGAAGCGCGCCGCTACACCAATAACCACCAGCACCTCCTGGAGTGGAGAAGCAAGAAAGATTTTTATTTCTCGAACCAAACCCCAAGTTCTAGGCCCAGGAGTTCACTTTCCCGTATGAGCATTCAGTACATATATAATTTAGTGTAAGAGTCAAAGGGTCCCCACTAATGAGGATATCCCTCTTATCTTAGAATGAGCGTCACCGCGATTCATTGTTGTGCTTACACACTAGGCTACCCTTCTCCGAAACACCGACAACCACGAGACGCCGCCACATTCCTTCTTCATGCATGATCTTGATGAGTTGGAGGAGGGAGGCCAGCTTTCCGTACTCCGACACCGCTACCAATGGAGGAGGAAGACGTGTTTCCGTTGCCGCTCTACGACACTGCCGCTATCGCCTTCGACGAGGACATGAGATCAGAGGATGTCGTGAACGATGCCGTTGTCGAGTAGGTAAATGTGGTGATCCTGTAGTGTGTAACACCCCAGTTTTACCTAATTACTATTTAGGGTTGATTGTGCATTCATGAGCGTCATATCTAAAGTTATGCATGCAAATAAAAATTAAACAAAACCCTTAAACCCTAATATTTCCTCTCTCTCAAAGTAACTCAAAATGTTTTGAATTTTGAAAAGTACCAAAATATATGGAGCCCAAATGGACAAAATGGGCCCCACAATATCTTACTAGTTTTACAAAAGTCTCTAGTATTTTTGAAATTATTCAAAAACAGAATTTGAAATTGATATACAAAACAGATTTGGAAAACATAAAAAGAAAAGGTTTCAGAAATAAAAAAATAAACCAGAGAGCAGATCAGGCCGCAGCCTAGCAACCTCCCTCCCCTCTCTCCCTTTCCCGCGGCCCACCTTGGCCCAAGCGCAGCCGACCCATATGTAGGGATTCGTAGCATGGAAAACAAAAATTTTCTACCGCATACAAACAAACAAGCCAAGATCTATCTACTAGATTGTAGCAACGAGTCGATAGAATAACTCACCCTCGAAGATTCCAAAGTGTTTAACGAGAGCGGATTCTCGTGGGTGATGTAGTCGTACTCTTCCCGATCTCAAGATCGCGTAGACGATCCTTCTGGCGCTGCGTTCCGACAGCGCTCCCGCAGTCGGTCACACGTTCGGTACTCGGCGAAGACCTTCCTCTCCCTTGTTCTAGCAGGCAGCGGAGGTTGTAGCACTCTCCTCGCGATTCCGGCAGCACAACGGCGTGGTACCAGAAGTAGAGGGGAGATCTCGCAGGGCTTCGCCTTAAGCCGGAGCGAGTATGGTGGAGTATGAGAGAGTCCCTCGACGATCTAGGGTTTAGACACGCTGAGGAGGGGGCTAGGACGGCGGCTAGGGTTTCACCCAGGCAGCGGCGGCGAGTGCCCTAGGGCCGGCGGCGGCTATGGAGGCGGCGGCGACTTGGTACTAGGGTTTGGAGGAGAGGATCTTGTGTGTATCTAGGAGGGAGCCCTGCCCCTCCTTATATAGGTGGAGGGGCCGGCCGGCCAAGGGGAGGGAGGGGAGTCCCTCCCCAACTCGGCTTGGTGGTGCGCCGGCGGTGGGGAGGAGGGACTCCTCCCTAACTCGGTTTCCTCCTCCTTTTCCACTTCCTAAAAATAGCCGTTTGACTTTCAAACTAGTCGTTTGACTTTTCAAACTAGGATTTGAATAAACCCTCTATTTTGTTCAGCGATGACACCAAGTACATGATGCAATCATACCAACTTGATATAACACATTCATGTACCCTTCCCCTCCGGAGTGCCGGACATTCCGGAACCTTCTAGAACATTCCCGATGAAAACACCGGAACTATTCTCCAACTCCGAAACGGGACTTTCCTTATATGAATCTTATTCTCCGGACCATTCCGGATCTCCTCGTGATATCCCGAATCCCATTCGAGACTCCGAACAACATTCGGTCTCTTTCTCATCATTCCATAACTACTCAAACAATGTCGAATCCTTAAGTGTGTCTCCCTACGGTTCGTGAATTATGCGGACATGATCGAGACACTTCTCCGATCAATAACCAATAGAGGAATCTGGAAATTCATATGGCTCCCACATATTTCTACGATTACTTTGCGATCGAATGAACCACTTACATACGATATCAATTTCCCTTTGTCTCACGATAGTTTACTTATCCGAGGTTATGATCGTCGGTATCTCTGCATACCTAGTTCAACCTCGTTACTGATAAGTACTCTTTTCTCGTTCCCGTGATATGTGATCCCTTGTGAGCCAGTCACATGCTTGCAAGCTAATTGGATGACATTTCACCGAGAGGGCCCAGAGTATATCTATCCGTCATATGGATGGACAAATCCCACTCTTGATCCATGTGTCTCAACCAATACTTTCCGAACACTCAATGCCACCTTTATAGCCACCCAGTTACGGTGTGGTGTTTGATGTCATCAAAGCATCCATCCGGTAAAGGTGATATGCATGATCTCATGGTCGAAGGAATTAGATTACTATGTATCAGAAAGCATATAGCAATTGAACTATTAAAATGACTTGATCTTTATGCTACGCTTATCTATAGGAGTATGTCCACCATATCATTCTCCTAACAATATGATCTTGTTGTTAATAACATCTCAATGTTCATGATAGGGAAACCACAATTCATCTATTAACCAACAAGCTAGTATTATATAGAGGCTTTACTAGGGACTCTTATTTTAGTCTACAAATCACACAAGTATTAATGTTTCCTTGTTAATACTATTATAGCATGAATGTAAACATTTATCATAAACACAAAGATATAATAATAACTATATTTATTATTGCCTCTAGGGCATATCTCCAACAGTCTCCCACTTGCACTAGAGTCATCTAATCTAGATTACATGGTAATATACCGAACACCCATGGCAGTTTGGTGCTGGTCATGTTTTGCCCTCGGGAGAGGTTTAGTCAACGGATCCGCCACATTCAGATCTGTGTGTACTTTGCAAATCTTTATATCCCCATCTTGGATATGTTCTCGAATAGCGTGAAAACGTAGCTTGATATGCTTCAGCTTCTTGTGTGACCTTGGTTCTTGCGCATTGGCTATGGCGCCCATGTTATCACAATAGATAGACATTGGGTCCAGCGCACTAGGAACCACACCCAGCTCTGTAATGAACTCTTTCATCCATATCGCTTCTTGTGAAGCCTCCGAAGCAGCCATGTATTCCGATTCAGTTGAAGATCTAGCCACAACGCTTTGCTTTGCACTCCTCCAGCTAACTGCTGCACCATTCAAAATAAATACGTATCCAGATTGTGATTTAGAATCATCCGGATCGGTGTTCCAACTAGCATCGGTGTAACCATTAACAACGAGTTGTTCATCACCTCCATAAGAAAGAACCATATCCTTAGTTCTTATCAAGTACTTAAGGATGTTTTTGACCGCTGTCCAATGATCCACTCCTGGATCACTTTGATATCTGCTAGTTAAACTAACAGCATATGCAATGTCGGGTCTAGTACATAGCATGGCATACATTAGAGATCCTATGGCTGAGGCATAGGGAGTCTTACTCATCCTTTCTCTATCTTCTGCCGATGTCGGACTTTGAGTTTTACTCAAGGTCGTATTGGGCAACATGGGCAAGAACCCTTTCTTGCTATCTTCCATTCCAAACCTCTTTAGAACTTTGTCCAAATATGTACTTTGTGACAATGATATTTGTAGGGGTTCGTAGCATGGAAAACAAAAATTTTCTATCGCATACAAACAAACAAGCCAAGATCTGTCTACTATATTGTAGCAACGAGTCGATGGTATAACTTACCCTCGAAGATTCCAAAGCGTTTAACGAGAGCGGATTCTCGTGGGTGATGTAGTCGCACTCTTTCCGATCTCAAGATCGTGTAGACGATCCTTCCGGCGCCATGTTCCGGCAGCGCTCCCGCAGTCGTCACACGTTCGGTACTCGACGAAGACCTTCCTCTCCCTTGTTCCAGCAGGCAGCGGAGGTTGTAGCACTCTCCTCGCGATTCCGGCAGCACAACGGCGTGGTACCGGAAGTAGAGGGGAAATCCCGCAGGGCTTCGCCTTAAGCCGAAGCGAGTATGGTGGATTATGAGAGAGGGCAATTAGTGGTCTATAGATTAGACACACCAATTAGAAGGCTCTAAACCGCTGGCTAAACCAATTAGAAGCTCTAAACCAAAACGGCTCTAAACCGGAGATTAGAGGTAGAAACTTGTGTGTCCTAGGAGGGGAGCCCTGCCCCTCCTTATATAGATGGGAGGGGGCTGGCGCGCCAGGGGAGGGAGGGAGTCCCTCCCCAACTCGGCCTAGGGCTGGCCGCCGGCTTGGAGGAGAGAAACTCCTCCTCCAAGTCGGTTCCAACTCCTCTTGCTTGTTTCCCACAGTTTCTTGTTTTAGCCGTTTGACTTTCAAACTGGACATTTGACTTTTCTGTTTTAGGATTCAATTTAATCCTTTATTTGGGACAGCAATAACACTTAGTACATGATGCAATCATTCCAATATGTAATGACACATTCATGTACCCCTTCCCCCCCGGAGTGCCGGACAATCCGGAACCTTCTAGAACATTCCCGATGAAAACACCGGAACCATTCCCGAACTCCGAAACGGGACTTTCCTTATATGAATCTTATTATCCGAACCATTCCGGATCACCTCGTGATATCCCGGATCCCATCCGAGACTCCGAACAACTCTCTTTCTCATAATACCATAACTACTCAAACAACGTCGAATCCTTAAGTGTGTCTCCCTACGGTTCGTGAATTATGCGGACATGATCGAGACACTTCTCCGAACAATAACCAATAGAGGAATCTGGAAATTCATATGGCTCCCACATATTTCTACGATTACTTTGCGATCGAATGAACCACTTACATACGATACCAATTTCCCTTTGTCTCACGATATGTTACTTATCCGAGGTTATGATCGTCGGTATCTCTGCATACCTAGTTCAACCTCATTACTGATAAGTACTCTTTTCTCGTTCCCGTGATATGTGATCCCTTGTGACCAAGTCACATGCTTGCAAGCTAATTGGATGACATTCCACCGAGAGGGCCCAGAGTATATCTATCCGTCATGTGGATGGACAAATCCCACTCTTGATCCATGTGTCTCAACCAATACTTTCTGAACACTCAATGCCACCTTTATAACCACCCAGTTACGGTGTGGTGTTTGATGTCATCAAAGCATCCATCCGGTAAAGGTGATATGCATGATCTCATGGTCGAAGGAATTAGGTTACTATGTATCAGAAAGCATATAGCAATTGAACTATTGAAATGACTTGATCTTTATGCTACGCTTATCTATAGGAGTATGTCCACCATATCATTCTCCTAACGATATGATCTTGTTGTTGATAACATCTCGATGTTCATGATAGGGAAACCACACTCATTAATCAACCAACAAGCTAGTGAAGTATAGAGGCTATACTAGGGACTTCAAATTAAGTTTACAAATCACACAAGTATCAATGTTTCCTTGTTAATACTATTATAGCATGAATGTAAACATTTATCATAAACACAAAGATATAATAATAACTACATTTATTATTGCCTCTAGGGCATATCTCCAACAGTCTCCCACTTGCACTAGAGTCATCTAATCTAGATTACATGGTAATATACCGAACACCCATGGCAGTTTGGTGTTGGTCATGTTTTGCCCTCGGGAGAGGTTTAGTCAACGGATCCGCCACATTCAGATCTGTGTGTACTTTGCAAATCTTTATATCCCCATCCTGGATATGTTCTCGAATAGCGTGAAAACGTAGCTTGATATGCTTCAGCTTCTTGTGTGACCTTGGTTCTTGCGCATTGGCTATGGCGCCCATGTTATCACAGTAGATAGACATTGGGTCCAGCGCACTAGGAACCACACCCAGCTCTGTAATGAACGCCTTCATCCATATCGCTTCTTGTGAAGCCTCCGAAGCAGCCATGTATTCCGATTCAGTTGAAGATCTCGCCACAACGCTTTGCTTTGCACTCCTCCAGCTAACTGATGCACCATTCAAAATAAATACGTATCCGGATTGCGATTTAGAATCATCCGGATCGGTGTTCCAACTAGCATCGGTGTAACCATTAACAACGAGCTGTTCATCACCTCCATAAGAAAGAACCATATCCTTAGTTCTTCTCAAGTACTTAAGGATGTTTTTGACCGCTGTCCAATGATCCACTCCTGGATCACTTTGATATCTGCTAGTTAAACTAACAGCATATGCAATATCGGGTCTAGTACATAGCATGGCATACATTAGAGATCCTATGGCTGAGGCATAGGGAGTCTTACTCATCCTTTCTCTATCTTCTGCCGATGTCGGACTTTGAGTTTTACTCAAGGTCGTATTGGGCAACATGGGCAAGAACCCTTTCTTGCTTTCTTCCATTCCAAACCTCTTTAGAACTTTGTCCAAATATGTACTCTGTGACAATGATATTTGGCGTTTCGATCTATCTCTATAAATCTTTATGCCTAATATGTAAGCTGCTTCGCCAAGATCCTTCATTGAAAAACTATTATTCAAATATTCCTTGACACTATTAAGAAGGTCTACATCATTCCCAATCAACAATATGTCATCCACATATAGTATTAGGAATGCTACAGAGCTCCCACTCACTTTCTTGTAAATACAAGCTTCTCCATAAGTTTGTATAAAACCAAAACTTTTGATTACCTTATCAAAATGTTGATTCCAACTTCGGGATGCTTGCTTCAATCCATAGATGGACCGTTGAAGTTTGCATACCTTGTTAGCATCTTTAGGATCGACAAAACCTTTGGGTTGCATCATATACAACTCTTCATCAATGTCTCCATTGAGGAATGCTGTTTTGACATCCATCTGCCATATCTCATAATCATAATATGCAGCGATTGCTAACATAATCCTCACAGACTTTGGCTTCGCTACCGGTGAGAAAGTCTCATCGTAGTCCACTCCTTGAATTTGTCGAAACCCTTTTGCGACAAGTCGAGCTTTATAGACAGTAACATTACCATCAGCATCTGTTTTCTTCTTGAAAATCCATTTGTTCTCGACAGCCTTCCGGCCATCCGGTAAGTCCACCAAAGTCCATACTTGGTTTTCGTACATGGATCCAATCTCGGATTTCATGGCTTCTTGCCATTTATTGGAATCTGGGCTCATCATCGCTTCCTCATATGTCTCGGGGTCATCGGTGTTGTCCACCAACATGACATTCATAACGGAATCATACCAATCTGGAGTGGTACGAGTTCTCGTTGACCTCCGAGGCTCTGTAGCAACTTCAACCGAAGTTTCATGATCACCATCATTAGCTTCCTCTCTTATTGATGCAGGCACCACAGGAACTTCTTCCGGTGCTGCGCTACTCGCAATTTCGAGAGAAGGTTCGACAACCTCGTCGAGTTCTACTTTCCTTCCAGTCACTTCTTTCGAGAGAATTCCTTCTCTAGAAAGGATCCATTCTTGGCAACAAAGATTTTGCCTTCGGATCTATGATAGAAGGTATACCCAATAGTTTCCTTCGGGTATCCTATGAAGACGCATTTTTCCGCTTTCGGTTCAAGCTTGTCCGGCTGTAACTTCTTTACATAGGCTTCGCATCCCCAAACTTTAAGGAACGACAATTTAGGTTTCTTCCCAAACCATAATTCATACGGTGTCGTTTCAACGGATTTAGATGGTGCCCTATTTAAAGTGAATGCGGTTGTTTCTAATGCATAACCCCAAAATGATAGCGGTAAATCTGTAAGTGACATCATAGAACGAACCATATCTAAGAGAGTTCGATTACGACGTTCGGACACACCATTACGCTGTGGTGTTCCCGGCGGTGTCAATTGTGAAAGTATTCCGCATTTCTTCAAATGCTCGCCAAACTCGTAACTTAGATATTCACCCCCACGATCAGAACGTAGAAATTTAATCTTCTTGTTACGTTGATTTTCTACCTCACTTTGAAACTCCTTAAACTTCTCGACAGTTTCGGACTTATGTTTCATGAAATAGATATACCCATATCTACTCAAGTCATCCGTGAAGGCAAGAACATAACGATAACCACCGCGCGATGCTACACTCATTGGACCACACACATCGGTATGTATGATTTCCAATAAGTCCGTAGCACGCTCCATCATACCAGAAAATGGAGTCTTAGTCATTTTTCCCATCAGACATGCTTCGCATCTTTCAAGTGATTCAAAATCAAGTGATTCAAGAAGTCCATCGGAATGGAGTTTCTTCATACGTTTCACTCCAATGTGACCAAGACGACAGTGCCACATATAGGTCGAATTATCGCTTGATTTCAAACGTTTAGCCTCAATGTTGTTGATATGTGTATTTCCACTATCGAGATTCAATAAGAATAGACCATCTATCAAAGGTGCATGTGCATAAAACATATTACTCATATAAATAGAACAACCATTATTCTCGGATTTAAACAAGTAACCGTCTCGCAATAAACAAGATCCCGATATAATGTTCATGCTCAACGCAGGCACCAAATAACAATTATTTAAGTATAAAACTAATCCCGATGGTAGATGAAGGGGTAGCGTGCCGACCGCGATCACATCAACCTTTGATCCGTTTCCCACGCGCATCGTCACCTCGTTCTTCGCTAGCTTCCGTTTATTCTGCAGCACCTGTTTCGAGTTAAAATTTGAGCAACCGAACCAGTATCAAATACCCAGGCACTACTACGAGTACTAGTGAGATACACATCAATAACATGTATATCAGATATACCTTTCTTCTTGATGTTGCCGTTCTTCAAATCCGCCAAGTACTTTGGGCAATTCCGCTTCCAGTGACCTTCTCCCTTGCAGTAAAAGCACTCAGTATCAGGCTTGGGTCCAGCCTTGGTCTTCTTCGCCGGCGTGGTAACTTTCTTACCACCCTTCTTGAAGTGTTCCTTTTGCTTAGACTTGCCTTTCTTGAATTTGGTGGTCTTATTGACCAACAACACTTGGTGCTCTTTCTTGATCTCCACTTCTGCAGATTTCAACATGGCAAAGAGTTTTGGCAACGTCTTGTTCATGTTCTGCATGTTGTAGTTCATCACAAAGTTCTTGTAACTTGGTGGTAGTGATTGGAGGACACGGTAAATCCCCAAAGCATTAGGAATCACTATACCCAAGCTTTGAAGTTTGTTTGCGTGCCCAGACATCTTAAGCACATGCTCACTGACGGAGCTGCCCTCTTCCATCTTGCAGTTAAAGAACTTTTCAGAAGCCTCATAGCTTTCAATTGCCGCATGAGTCTCAAAAATCAATTTGAGATCCTCGACAATATCATATGGGTCTGAATCCTCAAACCTTTTCTGAAGCTCTGATTCCAAACCATACAAGATAGCACACTGAAATATGGAGTACTGATTCTTCCGAGCGAGGTAAACATTCTTTACTTCATCGGGAGCATCAGCTGCAGGTGGGTCTCCCAGCGGTGCATCCAGCACATAGGTCAAATTACCAGCCGTGGGGACAATCCTCAAATTGCGGAACCAATCCGCGAAGTTGCTTCCATTGTTTTTCAACTTTTCTTTCTCTAGGAACGCATTAAAATTGATGGTAGGGGCTGCCATTGATCTACAACATATTTGCAATAGTTTAGACTAAGTTTATGACAAATTGAGTTCAAATTAATTAATGTAATTAAACTAGGTGAACTCCCACTCAAAACAATATCCCTCACATTGTTTTAGTGATCACATGAACCAAATCCACTACATCAACACCGATCATCACGAGAGTTGATATAGTTTCAATGGCGAACAATCGTCATGTTCATCATATCTACTATATGATTCATGCTTTACCTTTCGGTGATCCGTGTTCCGAGACCATGTCTGTACATGCTAGGCTCGTCAAGATCAAACCTTTGTTTCCGCATGAGCAAATCTGGCTTGCTCACGTTGTATACACTTGCGGAATCTAACACACCCGATCATCACGTGGTGCTTCGAAACAACAAGCTTTAGCAACGGTGCTAACTAAGGGTGAACACTTTATGACTTGAAATTCATGTGCATGAGGGATCATCTTATAATGCTACCGTCGTCTACTAAGCAATACAAGATGCATAAAGGATTAACATCACATGCAATTCAATATATATGTGATATGATATGGCCTTTCTTCTTTGTGCTTCCGATCTCCATCTTCAAGCACGAACATGATCTCCATCATCACCGGCATTGCATCAAGGTCAATGACGCTACTCCATGGTTGTCGTCCACCGGCTTCAACTATTACAACTACTTTGAATAGACACGCGGGTCTTAACATAAATTAAAGACAACCATATGGCTCCTGCCGGTTGCCGACTTACAATAAGGAACATTGCATACATCAAATATAATCACAATCATGGCCATATCACATCACTGCACACCCTGCAAAACAAAGTTAGACGCCTCTACTTTCTTTTGCATATTTTACGTGGTTTGGGCTTTCAATAAGTGTCGTTCTAAACTTACGAACAAGAACCACAACATTGATACTAGTATTGTTAATCACCCGTTGTAAATTGGATCTTAACTATGCTAGGAGAAACAGGCACCCGCAAAGCCACTTATGCAATACAAGTTGCATGTCAAGCGTGGAGCAAGTCTCATGAACGATGTCATTTAAGGTTAGCCTGGGCCGCTTCATCCAACATACCGCAAGATGCAAAGTACACAAAGAAGCAATCGACAATAAAAGCATCAACACCCACAATGACCATTGTGTTCCTACTCGTGCAACAGATCTACATATAAACACGGCTCTGATACCACTGTAGGGGTTCGTAGCATGGAAAACAAAAAATTTCTATCGCATATAAACAAACAAGCCAGATCTGTCTACTAGATTGTAGCACGAGTCGATGGTATAACTTACCCTCGAAGATTCCAAAGCGTTTAACGAGAGCGGATTCTCGTGGGTGATGTAGTCGTACTCTTTCCGATCTCAAGATCGTGTAGACGATCCTTCCGGCGCCACGTTCCGGCAACGCTCCCGCAGTCGGTCACACGTTCGGTACTCGACGAAGACCTTCCCTCTCCCTTGTTCCAGCAGGCAGCGGAGGGTTGTAGCACTCTCCTCGCAGATTCCGGCAGCACAACGGCGTGGTACGGAAGTAAGGGGGAAATCCCGCAGGGCTTCGCCTAAAGCCGGAGCGAGTATGGTGGATTATGAGAGAGGGAAATTAGTGGTCTATAGATTAAGACCACCAATTGAAAGCGCTAAAAACCGCTGGCTAAAGCAATTAGAAGCTCTAAACCAAAACGGCTCTAAACCGGAGATTAGAGGTAGAAAACTTGTGTGTCCTAGGAGGGGGGCCCTGCCCCTCCTTATATAGAGATGGGAGGGGCTGGCGCGCCAGGGGAGGGAGGGAGTCCCTCCCCAACTCGGCCTAGGGCTGGCCGCCGGCTTGGAGGAGAGAAACTCCTCCTCCAAGTCGGTTCCAAACTCCTCTGCTTGTTTCCCACAGTTTCTTGTTTTAGCCGTTTGACTTTCAAACTGGACATTTGACTTTTCTATTTTAGGATTCAATTTAATCCTTTATTTGGGACAGCAAGAACACTTAGTACCTGATGCATCATTCCAATATGTAATGACACATTCATGTACCCCCTTCCCCCCGGAGTGCCGACAATCCGGAACCTTCTAGAACATTCCCGATGAAAAACACCGGAACATTCCTGAACTCCGAAACGGGACTTTCCTTATATGAATCTTATTCTCCGAACCATTCCGGACACCTCGCGATATCCCGGATCCCATCGAGACTCCGAACAACATTTGGTCTCTTTCTCATAATACCATAACTACTCAAACAACGTCGATCCTTAAGTGTGTCTCCCTACGGTTCGTGAATTATGCGGACATGATCGAACACTTCTCCGAACAATAACCAATAGAGGAATCTGGAAATTCATATGGCTCCCACATTTTCTACGATTACTTTGCGATCGAATACCCTGACATTACGATACCAACCAATTTCCCTTTGTCTCACGATATGTTTACTTATCCGAGGTTATGATCGTCGGTATCTCTGCATCCTAGTTCAACCTCGTTACTGATAAGTACTCTTTTCTCCGTTCCCGTGATATGTGATCCCTTGTGACCAAGTCACATGCTTGCAAGCTAATTGGATGACATTCCACCGAGAGGGCCCAGAGTATATCTATCCGTCATGTGGATGGACAAATCCCACTCTGATCCATGTGTCTCAACCAATACTTCCGAACACTCAATGCCACCTTTATAACCACCCAGTTACGGTGTGGTGTTTGATGTCATCAAAGCATCCATCCGGTAAA